>CM022710.1:789593-1452093 GCA_012295165.1 Asparagus setaceus
AGAATCGGGATTCATCAAAGAAATTCAACATCCGGATTGGGTGGCGAATATAGTCGGTCATGAAGAAGAATGGTTCGATTAGGATGCGTATGGACTCTGAGACCTCAGCGGCTGCTTGCGAAAGATGACTTTCCTCTTCAATCAGCGATGTCATAGTCGACAATACGTGTGGATTTAAAGAATGTTATTCATGGATGGTTTCTCGGGTTACAATCGGATCAAGATGCACCCGATGATGCCAAACACAGCGTTGAACGCCCATCGGTATATATTGCTACGGTCATGCCGTTCGGCTGAAAAATCTTTGGCGCCACATACCGTGAGCAATGACTAAGATTTTCGGGATCATCTCGGAAAAGCGGTCGAATGCTCGTCGGCGACTTAGTCGTAAAAGCGTGACAAAGAAGATCACATCAAAGATCTTAGAGCGGTATTCGAGCTCATGCGAACTCATCAACTAAAGATGAATCACGCCAAATCCTTCCTTGGGATGTCGGTGGCAAGTTCCTCGGTTTTGTCGTCACTAATAAGGGCATCCATGTCGATTACGACAAAGTGAAGGCGATTCAAGAGTTGCAACCTCAGAAATCGAGAGAACTTCGGGGGTTACAAGAGGCGATTGGCGTACATCCGGCGGTTCATATCAAACTTATGCAGGAAGTGCCAACCATTCTCTAAGTTGAACAAGAAGAGCGTGTCGTTTATTTGGGGCGGCCTTTGTCGAAAAGCATTGAAGAGATCAAATCGTATCTCGCTAAACCTCTGTTCTTGTTGCACGTGATGGAAAACCATTTCGATTTCACGTCAAGGCGGCGGATCACTCGTTGGCGCCTTACTCGCGGGGCGACAGCGGCGGTCCGCGAATAGGCGGTGTATTACGGTAGAACATTAGTCATTGAGTCTCGATACCCAATGGTGAAGTCGTGCCTTGCATTAGTGTTAGTGATTGAAAATGCGGCACTATTTAGTCGGACAAGCGATTTATGTTATCTCTAATGTAAATCGGTCCGAATATTTATGACCAGTAGGCCTCAATGAGTTGGCGTTTGGCGAAATGGGCCTTGCTCTTGTCCCGATATGACTTGCACTTCAAACAACAAAAGTCGGTCAAAGGACAAGCGATTTGCGATCTCTTGGTACAAACAGGCAGTTGTGATTGAGCTATATGATGATCTTAGGATGAAATTCAAAGAGTCAACACTACATCGCACCAACAAATATGGCGATTGTATTTTGGCCGAGCTTCTCGGGCCACTAATGTGGCAAGTGCCCCGGATGTTCTAAAATCTCATTTGGAGTCGGAGTTGTCTTGATTTCCAGGGAATCATGTCATGCCCGTGCTTATTCACTCGAACCTTGCTCTAATAATGTAGCGAATACAACGCTACTTATTGGACTTAGTTTCGCCAAGGAGGTGAGTATCTCGGCGTCTGACGATTCGCAATTGATAGTTAAGCGGTCCGTGGTGACTCACGAGTTAGGAACCACGATGCAGTCCCCTATCATCGGATAGCCGTTGAAATGGCGGACTCATTGAAGAGTTCTTCATCGAATATGTCAGCGCCTCCAAAAGCAGCTTCGCGGATGCAGGCTGCGTTAGGCGTGTCGTTAGCACAACCTTAGAGACCGAGCAACTAGTTACGGTCGGGACTCATCAACTCTTAGTACCAATATACAATGAGGCACAAGAAGATAAGGGGTAGTTACCAAAGAGGTACATGCAACCCAAACCAAATTGGAGCCCGAGATTGGCTTTCCTATCATCGACTCGTTTTGCGGTATTTTGCGGAAGGCGTAAGGGAGAGAGTCAATCCGGCGAAGAGCTCAAGATTCTTTTACAACGAAGACCAGATGTTATATCGGGGGTATGGCGGTCTTTACTCGATGCCTCTCAAACAAAGAGGCGAAGAGGTCCTTGAAGCACACGAAGGTGAATGTGGTCTTGACCTGGTCCCAAACTCTGATCGAATCGGAGAATGGGCTACTTTTGGCCAACAATGATTAATGGCGCGATGGCGTGCGCTCGGAAATGCCGCGTGTGTCAAATTCCGCGAATTATATGCATCAGCCTCGAGCAATTGCATCCCGGCCACATCACGGCCATTGAGACATGGGAAATGGGCGTCGTAGGTCCCATTTTCCTCCGTCGATCAAAGCGTCGGTTTATTTTAGCGATCACCGACTACTTCTCCAAGTGGTGAAGCAATCGTTAAAAGATGTAAAGCGTGCAGATCATTAAATTTATCAAACACCATGTCATCTACCGAGCCGGTCCAAGGCGGATCGTGCATGACAGCGGTCCCAATTCATCGGCAATTCCTTCATCGGGTTTTGCGAGAAATTCAAAATACAAGGCGTCTCGTCGGCGGCCTATAATCCGGTACCAAATGGATTAGCGAGGCATTCAACAAGACAATCATCAAAATTACATCAAAGCTTGTGAAGAATAACAAAGCGAGGCGGGATGATAAACTTCGGAGAAGCACTCGGGCATATCGCTGCGCCAAATGCGCCATGCTGGAGAACCGTATTCTGCGGTTGCGGGTGTGAAGCGATTCTCCCATTGGAAATCGATTCGTCACTCCGCGTCGCTCTTACCGCGAGATGGCGATTGAAGAACAACATCG
Organism: Asparagus setaceus; assembly: GCA_012295165.1. Classification (NCBI taxonomy): domain Eukaryota; kingdom Viridiplantae; phylum Streptophyta; class Magnoliopsida; order Asparagales; family Asparagaceae; genus Asparagus; species Asparagus setaceus. Next base: position 792,221 of record CM022710.1, read on the forward strand.
AAGCGTCTGAAGAGCTCGAGATGTTGGATGAAAAGCCTAGAAGCTCAACAATGCATTGAGTTCTACCAAGCTAGGATGTCGAGAGCTTTCAACAAGAAAGTACGACAGCGGAGTTTCAAAGAAGGAGATTTGGTCCTCATTTGCTCGGCGACCGATAATCCTCACTTCCAAAAGAAAGGTAAATTCGAACCTAAATGGGAGGGTCCGTTTGTAATAGAAGCGGTCTACTCTAATAGTGCGTATCGCCTAATTACCCAAAATGGCGGCCAGGCAATTAATCTTAGATAAATGGGAAGTTCTGAAGAAATATTACCCTTAGTATCTTGGGATAACCCGTTTGTGAGGAAATTCCTCGTGAGATGTTTCACCCACTTTTCTTGAGGATAACCTAGATTTTTCCTCCATCATAATTTCCCCACCGATCAAATTCCTTGGTAGGTCTACAAATTTTACGATACATTAGCAAAATCCTCTCGATTCATTCCATGAGCAGAGGTCCCTCTCAAATTCGGTTAGCAATCCTATAAGCGAAGCTATCCATACCCTTCCAAGATTCTCAGTGGAGACCCACTCTTAGTTTCTCATCGGAAATAGAATCGTTCTTCCTTTCCCAAATTCACGGAGATAGGACACATCTTCCTCTTGAAGCAAGAGATAGAATACATTCTTCCTCTCTTGTCTTAGATTCTCGAGTGGAGACCCACTCTTAGTTTCTCATCGGAAATAGAATCGTTCTTCCTTTCCCAAATTCACGGAGATAGGACACATCTTCCTCTTGAAGCAAGAGATAGAATACATTCTTCCTCTCTTGTCTTAGATTCTCGAGTGGAGACCCACTCTTAGTTTCATCTTTCAAGATTCTCAAAATGGAGATCCCATTTTAGTCTCTTTCCTTGGAAGCAGGACAAAAATCCTTCCTTTCGGCCTTAGGAGATAGGAGACAAGATCCTCCTTCCTCTCCATCGATGAGATAGGATACAAAACCTTCCTCTTTTATTAAGTGAGCTTAGGAGATAGGACACAAAACCTTCCTCTCCACTTTCAAGAGATAGGATACAAAACCTTCCTCTCTTGTTCATCCCTTATCAGGAGATAGGACACAAAACCTTCCTCTCCACTTTCAAGAGATAGGACACAAAACCTTCCTCTCTTGTTCATCCCTTATCAGGAGATAGGACACAAAACCTTCCTCTCTTGTTCATCCCTTATCAGGAGATAGGACACATCTTCCTCTTGAAGCAAGAGATAGAATACATTCTTCCTTTCCCACCTCAATCAATCTTATTCGGTTGATCGTTCTCAGGTCAAAGAAGGCACCAAGGTTCATCTTGGGGAATTTGATCGAATCCTAGCGAGGGATAGGTCGGCGCTAACAGCGTCGCCGGGTTAGTCTTCGATGAAAAGGCGAAGCCCTCGTATTCAACATCGTAGCATTAAGTCTAGAAGAGTTTCATTCTTTTAGCACAGCGTCCGCGTCTTGAGCGGATCTAGATAATCCGCCGCTAGCCAACTCAAATGGTAGTTGGTAAAGGCTTATCAAACCCGTTGAGGGTGGGGGTTGGCCAATAACCCTAAAGCCAACGCCTCACCGCAGCGTTGCGGTTTAGTCTTTTCGATTGAAGAAGACACGAGTTTGATTACGGGGTATTTTATCGAAGCCTAAGAAGGGATAAAGCCAGCGCCTCATCTGGCGTTGCGGTTTAGTCTTTTCGATTGAAGACACGAGTTTGATTCTAGGGTATTTCATCCGAAGCCTAAGAAGGGATGAGTCTACAGCGTAACAGCGTTGCGAATGGTCTCTTGCGGTAAAAGTACCAAGTCTATGTATTCAATATCATAGCAACAAGTCTAGAAGAGTTTCATTCTTTTAGCACAGCGTCCGCGTCTTGAGCGGATCTAGATAATCCACCGCTAGCCCAACTCAAGCGGTGGTTGGTAAAGGCTAATCAAATCTGTTGATGGTGAGGGTTTGCCAAAATCCTATAAGTATTATGGTTAATTATTTACGGCCAGTAAAGGATCATAATAAACAATGAAAGGAATGGATCTTATTCATTTGAAGCAAATAGAGAAGGAGCTACAACTGTTTAAACATCAAGTCTATGACAAAGGATTTGCTGTTCAAGCTGAGACATTTCACCATGGTAAGCCTGGTGGAGTTCTTCCTGCAACTTGGCCCTGAAGGACTCCTCATCGGTGTCCAGTGTCTCCGTGGTTGCCTCCTCGAGCTCAACCAGTTTTTGCTTCGATAGGTCGAGTTCCTTAGACGCGACGGCGAGGGCTTCTTCCTTGTTGGCCTTGGCCAGCTCCAGAATACTCATCTTATCTTCCTCGGCATGGAGCTCTCTCCTGAGCAGTATTATCCTCTCCACACTCGCCACAATATCAGCCTAGATATGGCTTAGGGAAGAATATGTCTCAGCAACAACAGCTCCGAGCTGTGGTAGGTCTCTGCATCGGACCTCGAGCCCGGTAAAGACCACGAGCATCGCGCCATGCCTCTAAGCAGCGTCGGTCGAGCAACTACATATGAAACTCCGGTACGCGGATCCTTGTAGTCTCGAAGTTTTCTCTCGGATGGCGAGTCGTCGGCAATGGCACGAGCATTTCGGGATAACCCATATCCCGTATCAAGGCTGTCCAGGGTCAGCGATGCTTTGAAGCCGATGAAGAAATCCGCCATGAAGAACCTTTTCGATCACCGTGTTCATCAAGGAAAAGAAACGGCGTACTTCAAGCAGATAATAAAATGGGATGGATCTTCATCGGCATTAAGCGCTCGCCAAATCATGGAGTCGAGGTGTGGGCTCGCATAAAGGAAAAGAGGACCTTAGAATGCGCAAAAAAAAAACTAATGAATGCATATTGATTGGGGACTCTTACCGTCTCCTTGGTAGTTTGAGACTAGTGAGTCTACGAGGCGTATCTATCATTTGGGATCTTGTCAACCTTGGTGAGCCCTCGGCATGCTCATCTACCTCAACGATGTTGTAGTAGGCGACTCGGCGGCGGAAGAGGAGTGCTTGCCACTACATAAAGGAATTTCTCGCCTCTTTTAATTATAGTGGTATTGGCCAAGCGGTGGTCCTATAATTAATCGAAGGGAAAATTCATACCTTCTTCAGGGATGGTAGCTTCGGGTAAATCTTCACCAAGAGTATCACCATCCTGTGACCAAGCGCGTAGCAGGTCATCCATGGAAGTGTTGCCATATAAACTAGCTTCCACGAAATCTTCCATTGAGAAGTCTGAAAAAGAAGGCATTAGGAAAACGAATGCAACTAAGAGTTGACGAACAATAGGTAAAGCTACTTACCTCCTACAGTGGAATTAGCTTGCCTAGCCTCGGTTCGTGCATTTGTCTCCTGCAATCCTTCTAAAAGAGCAAAAAGCAAAGAGACAATTAATGGGGGTACGAATTCCGAGTCGTTCAATTCTCGCATTCGCCATCTAGAAGAAGAGTTATCGATGTTAGATGTACCTGGGTTCACCGAATCAGGTCCTACATCGGCCTCCTCCGCCATAGCTCCATACATCTGTTGAGTAAAACTTGGCTCAGCATGGCGAAGCGGGCCAATGAAATTGTGGTGAGGAAAATCAAAACGAATCATAATCTCTAAAACCCACATGTAAGCGGAGAAGCGTTAGTCTCAAAAGCCAAAAATTCATGTTACATCACGGCTAATTGTTACCTCCGTCCTTGTTGGATCATCGCTGGTCAAGTCTATATCAAAGGACCGAGGATTCCGCGATTCTTATGGGCTAACCTCTTTCGTTTAACCCTTGAGAGGGTCGAAATTCTTCTTCTTCAGATTTTCACGAAAATTCAGTTGAATGAGAAATCAATGGAAAAGATGAAAAAGCGAAGGGGAAAAGAAGAGAGTACCGAGGTTCTTCTCATAAGCTGTAGCCTCAGCTTGGTCCTCTCCTAAAGTCGCGGCGTCGAGTTGTGGAACTCCTCCTCGGTCTTTCGGTTGATGAGATCGTGGCCTTCCTCTAAGCAGGTGGCATCACGGGGATGTCAGTGTCGGCTTCATGCGATGCCCGGCCACCAGTGCGAGATAGCCCTCCGAGGGGCTGGCTCGTTAGCTACTAATAGCCAACTATAATGAAGGAATGTCGACTCCGGTGGCGGTGCGAGCTCGGAGGCCGAATCTAGCACCGGTACATCCCATGGCGCTCCACAACCATGCTCGAAGGCCATCCACAAGTCCACCTCGAGTGCGGGCTGTCGGTTCGGGTTCCCAACATAAAGTTGGTGCGGCTGGCGAGCAAAGCGACAAGGAAAATAAGGCTCAATGAAGCATTCTTCCTTTACTCGGAAAGTAAGATACCCTGGCCTGATGTTCACTAGCCAATTGAAACAGCCAATGTCAAGTGAAGTCTGCTGTGTCTTCGGCACCTCCTCGTCAACCAAGGACTCACCATATTGACCAGAGAATCGAGGAAAACATCCGAAAAGATCCACCCTTTATGAATCTGCATTTGTTTCTTGATCTCTATAAAGCCACGCCCCTTCCATCTGCAATCCTCTACCAACCGCAAGAAAGGAGTAGACGAATCGGTGGAACCCGGTGCCGACATCATGTCGGGGCGATGAAGGACCAGCCAGGCCATCAAATAGGTATATGGGAGCTCTACTCGGACGGAAGGAATACGTGATGATGGCTCGTCTTTTCTCGAGTAGCGCTTCGGACTATATGTCGCAATCCACGATGAATATTGGCCACCATTACGGAAGGAGAGTTCCTTCTTGTGGGCAAGGCTGAAGCTGCGGGGTAAAGGACCTCAAAGGTAAAGCATCATCAGTTGATATGGAGCCACACATTTCTTTAGCAGTTGCAAGATAACCGGCTAAAAGAGTTGTCGGTGGATAGGCTTTACCGCATGCCACGAAAGGTTGCAAACTTGGTCCACGGGGAAAACCATCTTCGTGGCGGCGTATAAGAGTTAGCCTCGGACCTCTCGATCAGTTCATTAATCTTGAAGAGTGGCGGTGGCAGTTCACATATTTCCTCGCGATTTGTCCTCCAAATCTTTGGAACAAGTAATTGGCAAATTGCTTGGACTCACTGCGATTTCTTTTTGGCGCAAGGTTGGATTAGGCGAGCTATATGATAATGACAAGTGAGATCCCACAAAATCTTGTGGCGATGGTGTGTGTTTCTTGGTAGGCTTCGGTTCTGATTGGAAGGAAAATACTCGATCTGACATCTTCCCCATGGGTAGATCGGAAGTGGTACATCTCATGTAGGCCAGCCCCAACTCGCCGTGTTTAAGTGAAAAATGTATTTGAATCACGGATTGTAGAGCTCAAATAAAGCGAAGAAATGGTTGGCTGATTGGAAGGCCATACATGATGGCACGAATCGTAGAATCTGAGCCACAAGCGAAGTTCTCCATCCACCGATTGAGGGCGTGGTGGTCGGCGACCCCACCAATGTTTACGATGAGTGAACCCGGTAGTAAAATCTATGACTAGATGGCGGCATCTCTGCAATGGCGAGGCGATTCTTCGAGTCGAAGCGGGAACAAAGAGCTCATCACGGGCGGTGTGTCGGCCCACAACCCGAGGTGAAGGCGATGGCGATTCTGTTGGAACCAGGCTGGCTGGGTAATAAATCCGCAATGAATATGATCACGCTCCTCGGTGGGGCCGGGACATCTGGCGTGTCGCGGCGTGGTGTCGAAATCGATCAATGAGGCGGCGAGGTATCAGAGGAATATACAAAGGACCTCCGTCGTCTTGGTTCAACCACCGCTTCGCTCGACAAAAGCGTATCCGGATCCTTAAGCGGAGTCGTAGAATAGATAATCTATTTTTCGCAAAGGTTCGGTAAATTTGGTGTCTCTTCTGGCGGCGCATCGGTGACCAATCGTCGGAGAAGCGGGAACTCCCCTCAAATCTGACTGGATCGTCTCGTGATGTGCGGGTGCAAATCGGCGAGATAAAAATCGCGGATCATCACACGAGGAATAATAGTCACTATGGCGTCCATCAACCGCGTAAGCTGGAAAAGCTCAGAGGAATAATCAAGCGAAATCGAGAAAATATTGATTAGTAAAGCGTTGAATTCATCTTACATAGATTGAGTCACGACCTTATAGCAGGTATGGCGATTTCACCGTATCGAATACGGGAGAGCGTTAAATATAGTCAGCGTAAACCAGCGGCAATATATTCCGTTCTCTGAGCAAGAATGCGGTATGAAATCGCTCCGTTAAAGACATCGAGCGGGTGATGACCAAGCAAAACCAATCGTGAGCGTCGGTCCCCACAAAGGAGGATTCGGCTCTTCCCAATCGCCTCACAAAGGAGAGCGGCGAGTCATAACGAGTGTACACAATCTGAAGCGTCGGTCCCCACAAAGGAGGATTTGGCTCTTCCCAATCGCCTCACAAAGGAGAACGGCGGGGATACGCGTGTATATCACGAGAAGATAATATGGCGCACCACCAAAAGAAGGAGGCGTGCATTCTGGCTAGGCGAGTTGATCGACCCTCGAGCATGAGATCTTAGCGGCGACATCGAGCTGCAAAAGGATAAAATAAAGTCGGATATGCGGTTGAAAAATCAGCGAATTGACAAAAAGGCCGTTTGGTCAGGTCGCGGCTCGGCCAGCCCGGCCGAGGCAACAGACGGCTACAGCCCGATAAAACCAAGTCTGAACGCGCGCCAGGGAGACGAGCTGACCGGCCAGTAGACCGGCCAGGCATTTCGGTCAGGTCGAAGCGACCGTCATCCGGCCAAGACCGAAGCCGTAAGCCTTCGGTCCGGGGACGGCACAACGCCGGTACCGCCGCCGCTGGCCCAGCCGCCGCCATATTGATCGTGACCTCGTCCTTTCCCCCTCGCTGCACGCACAAAGAAAAAAAAAAGAAGAAGAAGAAAAGAAGAAAAAGAATTTACAAAACCCTCGTGCACATACCTCGTTGATCGAAGGAGACAAGACGGCGAGAGACGAGACGAAAACAAAACAAAAAGAGCCAAAGGGGGGGGCGGCCTATGTCAGAGAAAAGGAGGGATTATGGGTATTTATAACAACCCCATATGAACCCAATCCTCTTTGAACAAGGACTCCTATTTGGCAAGAAGTAGGAATTCTAATTGGAGCCCAAATCAATTCTAATTAGGACTCTAATCAGCCCCTAATTAGGAGTCCTAATTGGAACCTTATCCGGATATCAAAATAGTGCCAAATCAGTCCATTGATTGGCTCCTACTTCCTCCGCTATATTGGGAAAGATTCTTAAGATTTATTCGGCAGAATAACGCCTCGCGAAGGCCCCCATCGACGCCAATCAACGCGTCGCCTAATCCTACTCCAACTAGGATTACGAGTATAAACTGTTTCCTAATTGGTCGAGAAGTTCCCGGAAGAATATTCTCACAAAAAATATTCTTAGGATAACTCGATCGTATGGATTGCATCGACGCCGATCAACGCCTGTTCAACTTACTCCAACTAGGATTACGAGTATAAACTGTTTCCCAATTTGTCGAGAAGTTCCCTAAGAATATTCTCACAAGAGATATTTTTAGGGATAACTCGATCGTATGGATTGCACCGACGAAATCAACGCTGTCGCCTAATCCTACTCCAACTAGGATTACGAGTATAAACTGTTTCCAAGTTTTCAACGAGGAGTTTCTGGAGAATAAAACCATATTCTTAAGGATAACTCGATAACCCTCGATGTCCTCCTACCATAATATCCAAGAGAGGAACAACCTGACGAGGCATGTAAGTCACCGGACAACGTGTCTAGTCCCGGAGGAACTTCTCCCACTATGAATAATCATATCCCAACAAAGGCCAAAGCGTTGCATTCACCGACCGAAGGCCAGCACGATGGTTGAAAGCCAAATGGTCTCTTGTTTCGACAAGGAATCCTTGGAGGATATCTCCATGAAAAGATTAGTCCTCCCGCAACACACGTGATGATGGAAGAAATAGCCGACTGAGGGTTATGAAATTCCATGTATTCGACACAACCAACGTGTCGCCAACAAGGAGTTCGCCGACATACGGATAGGTCCAAAAGTCTGATGGTTAGTCAAGCAACAACCAACCGACACGAGTTACAAACAAAACTCACCCACCAGCTTCGAATCAAGATTTTAACAAGCGGTCAGACAATAAATGCAGCACCGTGATCTTATCAGAAATCCTACAAAGAACTGGATGGTCTGAAAGAATCGAAGACTTGAAGCTATCTTTTGGGACCCTCAGCCGACTGAAGGCCGGGAACCATCACGTCCAAAGCATCCCAGACTCATTAAGAATCGAGACTGAGACGCTTTGGAGGGGGTATCTGTAGTCGTTGAAAAATACTTACAAGATCCCCGAAACCAACCCGTGGGGAGTCGGCGAATGACAACCCATCGAATGATACGGACGTCGAATCGTTAAAACGCGAACCCGACGGCAAACTCACGGCGTCACAAACACGGTTCAAACCGGACTTGAGCGGACGATCGGTTCGGGACCGTTGAGCGGAGCGAACTAAGAATTAGTCCCTAATCAAATACAAAGCGGAACCTAAGTCGGAGAAAGCCAAGAGTCGAGGAAAAAGCGAAGCGGCGGAAAAAAGCGAAGCGGCTTCGCCTCGACCAACTTGGCGAGTTACCTCGACCAAGTGGCCAAAGTGGCTCGGCCACAATGGTAGAACCACCTCGACCAACTTGGCGAGTTACCTCGGCAAGTGGCCAAAGTGGCTCGGCCACCATGGTAGAACCACCTCGACCAAGTGGCCAAAGTGGCTCGACCAAGTGGCCAAGGTGACTCGGCCACCATGGCGAGCCACCTCGGCCACCTTGGCGAGATGCCTCGACCAAGTGGCCAAAGTGGCTCGGCCACAATGGTAGAACCACCTCGACCAACTTGGCGAGTTACCTCGACCAAGTGGCCGAGTGGCGACAAGTGGCGGCGACCTTATGCTATAAATGGGGGTTCTCCTCACTTCGGGGATTTCGAGCGGATTTCGGGATTTTCAGAGGAATTCTTGCGAGATCCACGGCGATCAGCATACGGTTCGAGCAGGCAAGCACAAGTTCGATCGACGTCGATCTGGCGGAAGGTAACTGAATTGGTCGAACTCTGAGATACCCTCTATATTAAGCCGTCTTAATCTCGGGGATAGCGCTGTGATTTCTTCTAGTAGATCTCACCGCTCGTGATCCTCTCCTTCGTGAGTGAGATCCCCGGCGATCCTCTCCTTCGTGAGTGTGATCCCTTTAGGCGTTCGTTTCCTTCGTGAAATGAGCCCTGCGTCTGTAGTTCGAACAGGGTCTCTACGGATCGAGTGTAGCGGTGGTCCACGGACACAAAAGTCCCGGCACGGGCAAAGAACCCATGGCGAGGACCTCGATATAGAGATCCTCGTGTTTGTTCAAAAGGATAAAAGTTGTAATCTTTTTTGATTTTCATTGTACGCCTTAAAATAAAAGGCATTTCTTTTGAATTTTGTTGTAGGCCAAAGAAGCTGTAAGCAAGTTCAAATCAATGACAATCAAACCGACTTTTACCGCGAACAGACCCCCATGACTTCCAAAAAATCAATGGAGAGATTATTGTGGCACGTCTGCAATATGAATTCCTCGGTGATTGGATCTTTGCAGTTTATGGCCTTATTGCGGAAGCGGCAAGCAGATCAATCGTCTCTCCACTCTTCTGCTTTTCATCCAAGAGGGTTCCAATCGAGACTTCGGTGTCGTCATCGAAAAAGTTATTGAGAAACGAATTTTCCATGTCATCCCAGCAGTTAATGCTCCCAGCTTTGAGTCTTCGATACCAATCGAAGAAGCGTATGAAAAGTACCGACGAATGACCGAACCATCAAAGGCTCATTTCCCGAGATCACCCCCAAATGTGATTTGAAGTAAATCAGGTGCTGTGTAGGCGAATCCCTCCCGTCAAAAGGTGTGAAATTAATCAAACTGAATTTCGGCGGGTAAGGGATTGAATCCCACTCTCTAGGATACGGACACGGGATACCAGTCCTTTTGACTTCCTGTGCGGACATCAAAGCATTGATTTTATCTTCAAGCTCTTTCATCTTTTCGCCATCATCCTCCCCTTGTTTTGGATTACTTCCAATAGGAAGAATTGGACCATTTCCACCTTGAGCACCAGATGCAGCTTTCTTTGGAGGTTGATCAGCGTAAATGTGTTCATCTATTTCTGGATCACTATCATCTACATGATGGGTAACATGGCGACTGGATCCAGTTGGCTGATTAAATTCGGGTTGGTCAACTTTTTGACTTTGCAATTCCCTCATCTGTTGCATGGCTAACTCCATCTCCGTTTTCATTTCGGCCCTAAGATCTTCCCGTTGTTTAGCTAGGGCCTCCTGTAACATTTGAGCTAGGGTTTCAGGGGTAATTGCAAAAGCTTCTCTGGGATGGCGACCAACACTTGACATTGTGTCATCGGAGGCTATCACCGAATTGGTGTCGGAAGCTTCATCTTCAGATGACTCTCCCTCATGCATCCTTTTATAGTCGATGCGTTGGGTAGCTCGCAATTGCAACCGAGATATTCTCTGAGAAATCTGACACCCGACCTTTCCTCCAGGAGTGAAGTCAGGATCTGCATCCGTCGCCGGTCCTTTCCCTTTGTTCACCATGTTGATAGTCACTTCGGGAAACTCATGAAATTGGATGGATGATCTCCTTCTTCTTCGATGTCGTCTTGACTCCGGCTTCGAATCTTCCGTTGCTGGCAGGGAAAGCCTCTCGAATACTGAAGCTCTTTGTGATTGAGCGTTTGATTCGGAACAGGCACATCCTGACAACAACGTCTTGATTAGTTGTGCACACGAACAAGAACAATTTATTTCATCAATCGTTCTCTTTCGTGTGTTGCCACCCCCAGCCTGATGACACAGTTGATGTGGTTTGTCACTGGTTGTACTTTCACCCCCAAGTGTAACGTTGTCCTTAGCGGAGGACCGTCTTCTTTTGAGGCGTCGATCATTCGACTTGGGAGGCACCTTTGACGCTTTAACTTCATCTACGAAGTTGTCTTGGCATGGATCATAAGTGTTTTATCATCTCGTGACTTCACGAATCACACGCCTCAAGTTCTTCCCTTTAGTAGACTCGCGGACCCCTTGCGGGATGCTCAAACGAGATGCAATTAGAATTCTGGAGACCTGAGATATTTCGACTTGCTCGGGACTCTTACGGGTGGGTAACTCAAACGTCCTTTTACTGGTGCCTTGCCTTTATTTCCGAGCTGTGGACCAAGGCGATTAAATCTGAAGTTGACGGATTTCCAGACTTAACGGTTGATACCTCAGCCGGAGAAGTGGAAGAAAGGGGCGGAAAAGTCCATTTTTGCTAAGGCATGGAGGGCTGCCTCGTTGTTGGCGGCGATTCGGTTATTCGGCTGGTGCGAGAGCTTTACATCGCCCGCATCGTGTTTGGGTCGAAAGTTGTTTCCATTGTAAAACTTGAGAAAATTACACTTTGATTCTCGCTACAAAGAAATTTAAATAACTCTCTCACAAACTTCGAGCGAGAAGGCGCTACAGCGTAGATCTCCTGCTTTTGTGGGTCTTTGTCTGTGCCGGGGACGCGTAATCCGTGGACCACCGAGCAACGATCGTCGAATCGACGGGGTTTAGTTGATGCTTCGCAAAGGAAACAAGAACTTAAGCAAATATCTTAGCAAAGTAAGATATCTACTCTTCTCAAGAATAAGTCAAAGCTTAAACTCGAGGAATCTCCGTGTGGATCGTGTTCTTGAACTCCGGAAGCTTGGATTCTCTCTCTCTCTTTGCAATAGCTCTGCTTATCTGATCTCTGATTGCCCCCCCTCTCCCCAAGTGGATGTAGGGGGTATTTATAGCCTTTGGGAGGCGTGCCCTCTGAAGAAACACAAGTGTCATAAGTGCTCAACAGTTGTTAGCCTGTGCCGCCTTCATACAGCCGCCGCCACCGGGCGGCAGGTCACGCCACCGGGCGGTGAGGTAAGACTGCCTAACCGGCGAGGCAAGGTCGCCCTCCTGTTGTAACGGTTTCCCTGCTTTTTAGGCACGATTAAATGCCCTAAAATCACGCCTAGTGGGCGTATTTTCAGCGTGTAGCGCCCATTAAAGTATCGAACATCTCTTTGCGTTGATAAAGTCAAGTGGGCCCTCCAAAGATTGATTTAGACCCTTCAAGAGCTCATTTCAAATATTCGGGTGTCTGCGCCTTTGGCGAGCACAAACAAGTGTCTCGCTAATAGCGAGACACATCAAGGTGTCTCGCTAGTGGCGAGGCACAACAAGTGTCTCGCTAGTAGCGAGACACAAGCGAAGTGTCTCGCTCGTGGCGAGGCACAAACAAGTGTCTCGCACTATGGCGAGACACAATCTTCCCATGTGTTGACTTCTTGAGATTTTGACGACGTTGTCCTTCGATCTTCTCATAATTTAGTCATATTTGAGGTTCTTCAGCAATTTTTGATGCCTACAGATGAGTGGATAAAAAAGTTGGTGCACCACTATTCATTATTGTAGGCATTGAAAATTGCCTATAAGTCCCCGAACGTAGCTCGTGATGACGAGAATAATCGACAAGTCATCCGATGAAGTAATGGCAAACCGTTGACGACACAACAAGTGAACGCAACGCAAACGCTCTCCTCAAGGCGCCCTCGCGAGTTTTGGCGGTCCGCTAAGCCGGTTAGCGGGGTCAAGGGGCACGCCCCTTATGGTTCCGGCCTTTGAAAAGAGCTATCTCCTTTCGAATTGTTAGTCGATTCGAACCTTGGTGAACTGATGCGCCATAAGTGCGACCGAAGGATAAACCCGACTTTGAAGCCTCAAATTAAGCTCGGAGGACAAGTCGATCGAGCCAAATCAAGCTCGGAAAATCAGCGAGAGAAGCCACGCAACGCCGGTCAAAACCGACACCGAGGTGTCGCCCGGCGAGACACCCAAAGCGTCTCGCCGAGAGAGACACCAGAGGTGTCTCGCCCGAAGCGAGACACCAGAGGTGTCTCGCCCGAAGCGAGACACCAGAGGTGTCTCGCCCGAAGCGAGACACCAGAGGTGTCTCGCCCGAAGCGAGACACCAGAGGTGTCTCGCCCGGCGAGACACCAAGGCCGAATGGGCTTTTGCCCGGCCACCGCATCCGCCGCCGCACCTATAAATGTGACGGCTAGGGTTTCATTTTCGTGGAGTGGGCGAGATAAAAAAGAGGAGATAGCCGAACTCTTGTGTGTGCCTAGGGTTAGAGAATTTCCAAGGGAGAGGAGATCAAGATCTAGACTTGCGGGGATTTGCGATTCGAGATCCAAAGTTTTCAGATCTAGATCTACAACAACAAACCATCCTTTGGATCAAGCTTGGCCTTGATCCGAAGAAGAGTGACGGGTTCGCTTGGCCGATCTCGTTCACTACGTTGATTAGTTCCTTGGCGAATTAATCTCCGTATTCGTTTAGATCTCGATCGATCGATCTAAGAATTCCCACGTAAAAAGGAGGGATTTTAGATCTAGATCCGCATCCGCATCTCGCTTGATCAACACTTGGGAAAGGAATCGATGCGGTGGTCCACGGAACACATCCCCAAGACAGCAAAGAATCCCATAGCGAGGATCCGATAAGCGGATCCCGCGTTTGTTCTAAGGAGGAAAGTTGTAATTTTTATCCTTTTCATTGTAAAAGCCTTATAAAAGGTGATTTTTATTTGAAACTCATTTGTAATCCCATCAAGGTAGAATGATATCACCGATGAAAAGATAATGACTTTTCGAGAACAATTATGAACTTAAGTTCATAGAAGCCTTGCTCTCTCTCTCTCTCTCTCTCTCTATATATATATATATATATATATATATATATATATATATATATATATATATATATATATATATATATATATATATATATATATATATATATATATATATATATATATATATAAGTGTAAGTGAGTGAGTGAGTGTGTGTGTATATATATATATATATATATATATATATATATATATATATATATATATATATATATATATATATATATATATATATATATATATATATATATATATATATATATATATATATATAAGTGTAAGTGAGTGAGTGTGTGTGTCTATATATATATATATATATATATATATATATATATATATATATATATATATATATATATATATATATATATATATATATATATATATATATATATATATATATATATATATATATATATAGAGAGAGAGAGAGAGAGAGAGAGAGAGAGAGAGCTCGTAACAAACATCAGATTCCAATAGCATTTCACTAGTCCCTCTCATCCGCTAAGGAGTACGCAACGCCTAATATTCCATTGATCAAAGAGCTTTCCACATGATGTAGAACGAACTGCGGATATATTTATGGAAAAACGGGACCGTCAAAAGCCTAAACGCGGGTCTAGCCAAGGAAAATAATTTGCAATGAAGAACATGTTATATCTCTCAAACCGTACGTCGGAATTGGACAAATTATATATGTAAATCGCGTATTTTTTCAAGACGGAGTCAACCAAACCTACCGTTGTTCGGTTTTCTATTGTCTGGTTTACGAAATTCCCTCCTAATTGAGAGATATCAGAGTTTTTATCAGTTTTTTACTATTTTAGGTAATGTTTTAGAAGTTTGTTTTGATTAGGAAGCAAATCCGGTTTGATTCTAAATTTGACCGATTTACTTCCCTAATCATAGGGAGTCTTTTAAGGAGAGTTTTGTTATTTTTATTTTTGACAAAGTTCGGGTCATAGTAGGAGTCTTATTTATTTTCTAATTAAACAGAGGATTGTAAGCCCTTGAGGCATAATTTTTTATCAATTAAATTTTTCTTCTACTATTTTCTTCGTGGATTTGAAGTTCTTCGTGAATTTGGAGATTGTTCTTTGTGGATTCAAAGAGCACCCCTTGGTGGATTCCGATGTTTTCACTTCCGCGCTGTGTTACCACACTTTACGAGATGCTCTCAAATTATATAACATATACATACATACAAATAGCCAAGGTCCACAAAAACCAGAAGCAGTTGCATCCGATGATCACTTATCTCAAACCTATGGCTATTTGTTGCTTGAACATAACATCACCAGTGACAGAGCTGCATAGTGTTCACTATTGTCATAAGACATCACATAGTGTTACACCACATAGTGTTCAATGTTATCGTAGAGCACCATTGTGTTGCCTATTTTATGGACATATTTACTTAATTTTACGTCTATTAGGACACCACTAGAATTAGGATAGAACTCCACTAGAAAAGATAATCTTGGATATTACCTTGGTTCAATGAATTAACTCATAAGTTATATGAGGACGTCACAGGGGCAAATTCTGGCTCCACCACTGAGCATCACCTGAAAAATAGTATCTCAAAACTGAATAAGAGCTCTTGCGCACAGTATTAATGAAGAAACAAACAAAGACTAGTAAATGATTACATTATATTATCTTACGGTTTTACATCAATACCACATTTACTTTTATCAAAATCGATACTTCGCACCTTAAATTTTTTTTGGACAATACCACATTTACTTGCTAACATCTTTGCAATGTCACATCTATTTGAGTTTTCAGCCTAAAAACATGTGAACTAACAAAAATACTCACCCCCAAATATGTGCAAAGCACGCGTGTTCAATTAATTATATATATATTTTTCGATATTAGTCCTCCAAATCTTTCATGTTTTGGCAT
This sequence comes from Asparagus setaceus, assembly GCA_012295165.1. Classification (NCBI taxonomy): domain Eukaryota; kingdom Viridiplantae; phylum Streptophyta; class Magnoliopsida; order Asparagales; family Asparagaceae; genus Asparagus; species Asparagus setaceus. The sequence continues at coordinate 807,926 of CM022710.1, forward strand.
TAGACCCCAAAACCATCATATTTTGAAATAGTCCCCTGATCGATGTCCTCTTCAACCGATCGACATCATCCTAGCCGGAGAGGGCTATGGGGAGGCCTATTTGTCAATCTTTTACTCCTTGGCTGGAGTTTCAGGGGGAGCTTTTCTTAGATTGAAGGAGAATAGAGGTAAGATTGAGGGGAGGTGAGCTTAGGATTTGGGGGTGGATTTGGGTTCTTTTTTTTTTATTTTGGATTGGAGGGTGGGAAAAGGATTGAGGGGGAGATGAGGTTAGGGTTTGGGGAATAGGATAGAGTTAGGGATTGGGCTAAGGTTTAGAGATTTGGGTTAGGAGATCCATGGTTGTTTTGAGAGAGAGGGGGGGGGGGACTAAGTTTAAAAAATATGAAAGGTTTGGAAAACCAATATTGTAAAAACCCTTAAGTTATACTTAATTAGGACACACGCGAAAGCACATACCTTAGTTAGGGGTAAAATGGTTAATTCACCTATTTTTTAGGCTGAAAACTCACATAGGTGTGCCTTTGTAAAGATTAGCAAGTAAAGATGGTATTGATAAAATTTTTTTTAAAGATGATAAGTACGATAAAAATAAAAATGCTTTTCATGTAAGAGCCCATTATCTTAACACAAATGGTTCCCCTGAATATAATATTGTACATGTTCCTAACAATATCAAAAATCTTGCAAGTCGAGCTGAAGTGTGATGATCTATGCAATAATGACGGCTCTTCCACTAAAAGTCAGTATACCAGTAAAATATATTTATTAATAAAATATTTCAGAGAAAAAGATTTTAGGAAGTACTCCCATGTGCAGATGGAAGTGGCAACTGAAGCAACCTTCCAAAACTAAATGCATCACAGCCAGATAAAAAAAAATTTGAAAATACCACCCACGGATTGTCTCTTTAAGAATAAACAAAAAGATAAACAACACAACTCATCAATTTACATACATTAAAGACAACAGTTTGTGTTATTGATGACTCATTGTAATTTTAAATATCGAATAGGCCAACATATCCAACAATTATTTGACCCAATTATAGTAAAGACAAATGAAGCAATTTTTTTCCTTCTCTCTCTCTCTCTCTCTCTCTCTCTCTCTCTCTCTCTCTCTGGTAGACAATAAACAAAAGACTGATTAGAGTGATTAGACAAAGAATTAAAAGATGGCAATATCATTGAAATTCTAATTTTTTTGTCAAATTTTTATAGTAACAACTTGAGGAACTACGTACCATTTGCTTTCTTTTAGAGGCCCCAAGGAGTTAAATAAGGACAAATCATGATAAAATATTGTTGAGGAGGGGTATCTTGAAATACTTATCTCAAAAGCATAAGAGGACATTAGAAGTAGACAGGAGGAAGTAGGCATGTTTTGTGGTTCATTGGTTATGAACCCACTTGGAGAATATTGCACAGTGGCAAAAGTACTTATACGAAAGATACATTAGAGATAAGTACATGAATCTTTCTATTATATTCATCGTTAAACAGTTCGATAACAAAAAAGAAGGCACGATTCCATTGCTATTTACTACTAACCAATCAAGAGTTCCCTATAAGAAAAATGGAGCAGAATGTAAACAATTCTACGTTTCATATATATTATTATTAAATTAATTGCCATTGCATAAAAACTTCAAAGTTATGATGAAGATTGATGGTTATATTTTGATATTCTAATATATACCTACATGTTGATCATCCTTTTTTGGAGCCAAAAATTAGACTTGCGTTGTTATGGTCATAACCACTAATCAGTGATTAAAGATAAACATTGAGTGATAATCGAAACGAACACTTTAATCCGTTACTTTAGGGCAACGCTAATCTCCATAACAAGTCCAATGGACGTATTGCACTCTCCATTCGAGCTCAACCGGGTCGGACGACTACCCCCCCCAGACGACGAGGAGGATGGGTTGACCGACCTCCCACCGGTTTTCCTCCTTGGGCGATCACGGCGGTACTAGTCGTCGCCTAACGATCAATCGCCTTGAAGCTACCTTCGGTTGCTTGTCCCCATGGGCGACATGGGAGGCTGCTAGCCACCCCCCTCTTAGTCGTTTTGTCCCCTTAGGCGGCCGAGGCGGCACTAGTCGTCCTTTCAACTTATCGACCTCATAGGCGACTCGGTGATGCAGTGACCCTTGACTGACTCCCCTCTCTTATCCTACGTGGTTCCGCCTACATAAACAACGGTTATCTAAAATTCAATCCCGACAATCCACCAACATCGCATTAAATGCATTGTCAGCCCTTTAACTCCTCCATCTCTCACAGTATTTAAGGTACCTCGGACTAATACGGCTGCGGACGCCGCCAATCCCATCTCATTAATGGTGAATGAACAACACTAACTCTTAAATCCACTCATCACTTGACATCTGTAAAGGCAGCTGGCGTGGCCGACAAGGACAGACCCTCATCCAATTACTAGCTAACACGTGGAAGAGAGGGCTCACCCATCAGCTGTCTCCTATCAGATAGAAAGATGAAAATACCCCCAAAATCCTAGATATAAGTAGCAATCTATACAGCAAACGAGGTAAGTGATCCTTCTCAGTGAATTTCCTCTCCATATTTTGCTCTCTTCCTCATACTAACTTGACCGTCGGAGGAACCACCGCAGATCCCAACTCCGCCTCTTCCACAGATGTTCTCTTGCCGCAGGTGAACATCTGGCCGGAGCAACGTCACCGGATATAAGAAGGGAAGGCAGACTCCACTCTCTTAAAGTCCTTGCCATTGAACCAAAACTCTGAAAATTATATATGGTGATGATTGATAATTATATTTTATATCCTAATAATAATTATAAGTATTAAGTCTATTGACCAGATGATATTAATGTACATATATGATAATCTTTGAATATCATGCGCATCTAAATAATACAAGTATTATTCAATTAGTTCATTTTCCAAGAAAAAAATTTCCGTGCTCATTAGAGTTTTGTATCAGAAACAAACCAAACTCCTTTCTTGTAAGAGAAACAAACCAGACATTTCAATTTAGTGTCTCATTGTCAGGTTAAATAAAACAAAAGACTCTAGAGTAAAATATCTTCCGTCATCAATTACTTAAACCAACTCCACTAAACAAACAAAACGTTAGATTTCATTAAGCTCCACTAGATTGTGTTTTGAGTATAATAATTCAGTTCTGCCACGCACAAAAATATTCGGAGGTATAATATAAGGATTGATGAAAGATTGAAAGCACCTTGCACCATTTTGGAATTTCTATTTCTAAAGAAGCTAAAAGCACTAATAAAGGCAAATCACTACTTATTTGTAAGCAGAAAAAAAAAGAGAAATAAAAGGGTTATAAGTTAAGAAATAAGCACATCCTCTACATCCTTGGTTGTAGAGAATGTCTACAACTACCAATTAAATCTTTTCACTTAATAGACCACATGAATGATATGAGCTATCTAAATTATATAAAAATACTTTTAATTGCGGGGCCCACTAATATGAACCAATAGTATTAACTCACCTAATCAATTGTAGGCATTCTGTACAACCAAGGTTGAAGAGAATTTGGGCTCGCGGACCCCATGAATGATATTAATTATCCCCACCGAGATGAACCAATAGCATTAACCCACCTATGAAAACAAATACAAAATCTGCCCTCCTTTTGTATTATGTGAATTGTGCGCTGAAAAAAGGTTGATAGCAAACTAGTTGATTGTGCGCTAAAAGTTCTCTTGAGAGGATTAAGCCTTCCTAATAATGTTAAGGGGTCAAACTTAGCTCTCTCTTGGCGCAGGAGTTCCCTTGACAAACTTTGCCTGTTCAGCTTAAAGCTCAAGCGAACAATAGAGGGCTAGACTACATATGCGGATCATGTTCCGCGTATGGGTGGCCCCATAACTTATCATGGGTCAGGCTCATGTATCCAAAAGGCCGAGAAAGCTTCGTCCTTTTCACTTTGCCTTTTGGCCCAAATCTTAGCGCAAAGATATTCAAAGGTAACCAATCTAAAATGTTTCGCGTAACTTCAATCCTCTTATAGTTTAACCGCGGAGGGGGGGAGACTAAATTTTCCTCCTATATTTCAAGACTTAAAACTAACAATTTAGCTATCAGTTAGACATTCTCCATCTTTCTTTTTCCCACGTCATTTTAGAGTTTGGATCCAATTTAAACTTAGAGCTTTCTTACCCAACTAAGCTATGCTAGCCACAATCGCGAGTAGCCTTCACTCGCGCTGTGGCAGGGACACATGTCCATGTGTCCTTGCCACTACAAGAGTGAAAGTCACTCGTGACTGTGGCTAGGCCTCCTCTACCCAACTTGCTCGTGTGACAAGACTAGGTGCAGTATTGGTAAAACATTGGAAAAGATAAATATAGTGCCCTCGAGAATTTTCTTCTCCATTAAAAATAACACTCAATTTGGTCGTACTTAGGTGCAAATAAATTTTTTTTTTGAGAAACCATTACCGAATGAAAAAAATGAAGAGGAAAAGAAAATTCCAAATACGTATTAAAACCCGTAAAAAATACGCACCACATCTACAGGTGCATACTCTAAACAGAGACCATATTAAGAGCAACAGGACTTCTAACAGTATGAACACCATCCCTCCATGTAATGGCACCAAATACAAAACTCCCATTACTACTCTCTGGAGGAACAATATCCACTCTAAATCTCTTTGCTTCACCAGCTTCACTGAACCTAAGCTTATCGGGTACCACTTTAATACTGACCCCTGCTGGATTCTCTACATTAACTCTATATTTCCAGCAACCATCATGAGCATTCTTCGCTGTTCGGTACACCGACATGTTACCTGTAACATTAGCAATCGCAATTGACGGATAGTTCAGGTTATAAGTCTGTGTATTTCTCCCTCTGCAAGAGACTTTTTGTCCAGTGAGACCTCTAATCTCAGTACTATTTGCTCCGTTACTATAGAGGAAGTCAAGTATATCACTGAGATCATAGTCATACACTAATCCAGGATTAATCGCTGCAATTGGGCTGAGATGGCCTGAACCATAATCAAACGGGGTCGCTGCTGAGCCAAATGGGTACCTGGTAATGCCTTTGTTTGTGTTATCTGTGACAGTGGCTGTTGTCATGAGTGCAGATTTGAGAGCTGCGGGGCTCCAGATGCGGTGGCGAGACCTGACGAAGGCAGCAGCTCCGGTGACGTGAGGGCATGACATTGACGTGCCGGAGATTTTGTTGTAGTTGACTGGTTGTCCCGATGCTGTGTCCACGGATGATACAGGTGACCATGCGGCTAGTATGTTCTGTCCTGGAGCTGTTATATCAGGCTGCATAACATATTGCATTAATTAGCGATTCAAATCTATTAAGCCTAAAATGAGACGAGCTTTAGTCATCATGCATTTTAAAAAAAAAATAGACGGATATATGGTTAAATATGTTTATTCTCATGACTCAATAGTGATTGATCATTCTGAGTTAATTTGAGTCCAAATAGGTCAGACTAGTCCGTCTCTGTTCATAGACCTACATAACTTTACAGTTCTTTTCGTATGTACTCGCAATATTCACTTAAATTTTTAACCTACTTTTTGTTAAAGATTTGTATGTTAAAGTTCTTACTTTGATGATATCTGGAGTGAGTGCACAAGGTCCTGCAGAGGAAAATACAGCCACCTCTGGTGCAGGCTTTGTGTTCAGTACAGTCAATGTCTCCGAGATATTTCCAGTAGGATTCCTGAAAAATCACAGTAATCAAGCAATGTGCATCAACATCCTAGACCATACTCGATAAATTGTTTCCGATCAAATTGATGTTAAATTTGAAGCCAACTTACGACGCAGATGTAATATATGATAGGAGCAATTGAGCCTCGACAGCCCCAATCAAAGCTGAAGGAATGACAAAGGGAAATGCTAAATCGACTGCCATTGGATCGATAAGGATCATCCCTACACCACCTGCTCTCTGTACCTCCTTCGCCTTCTCATGCCTGTCATCAGCCGTTGACTCTGTCCTGCAGATCACAAGTTTTCCAGTGACAGCCGCAGAATTCAATGTGTCAGGCTTGCAAAAGCTGCGAAAATGACAACATACATTAAATTTTGGTGTAATTTGATGCCTGATAACTGCAATTGTGCTCAAAATTGTTCAAAATAGTACCTGGCGCTAGTAGAAGTAACCCCTGAAGCTGGTACAGCATTCGCAGGTACAATTGCATGAGAACCCTTTAGCCCGTTTGGGTTCAGAGATGTACCCTGTTAATCATCAACCCAATATTCATCAATTGAACTTAGACACATATGTAACTTATTAAAATAATTCTCTTGTTTTACCCTCAAAACTTGAGAATTTCCCAAAACGATATTAACGTTCAATCTCCGATCAATAGAGCTCGCTGCAACAGTTAATATCCATGGAGCAATATTTGCTGCAGTACCAGGCAAACCCGAATTCCCAGCAGAAGCAGAAACAAGTATCCTCTTCATAAAAGCATGAAACGATCCGATAGAGATCAAATCCTCAAAGAAACTGGGCTGAGGCGGACTCGGGCCAGCAGATATCGATATAATATCAACTCCATCTTTTATAGCATCGTCGAAAGCTGAGAGGATGTCAGCGTCACTGCAGAGACCGAACCAGCACACTTTGTAAATGGCCAAGCGAGCGCCAGAAGCGCCGCCTCTAGCGAGCCCAGTGGCGATGCCAAGAAAGCTGGAGTTGGCCACGGGAGAACCTGCAGCGGTCGAGGCTGTGTGGGACCCATGGCCCTCGGAGCCTCAAGCTGATCGGAAAAAATCGTCACCAATGTCTTCTAGGGGGCCGATCTCGGCCTCGAAGCCTTTGTAGTAGTAACGGGCACCAATTATTTTCCTGTCATTTGTGTATTGGTGTGAGTATGGTACAATGTGCAAAAGAAATTTGCAAGATGTTTGGATAGATGTGTTATTAAATTTTTTTTTTGGAAAAATCATTACATTTATTAATGTAATGTAATAATTTAGTTGTTGCAGTTTGCAAGAGTGAAATTTTCTCCTGGGATGCATTCGCCCTTGAATTTATCTGGGACTGGACCTAACCCTGCATCACTGAAACTCTCGGACTCGGGCCAGACTCCTGTCACATAAAAATTGAAGTATTTGATTGTAGACAGAGATCTTAAAATAGGATTCAAATAAGAAGAGAATAAACCATTAATTTAGAAAAAAGACAGGGAATTGAAGACAGTACCAGTGTCAATGGAGCCAATAATGACATCTGATTCAAGCTCAATTGTCTTTGGATTAAGACTAGTGATTCGATTGAGTCCTAAGAAATCCCATGAATGTGTAGTATGAACTGTGTGCGTCTTGCTCTCAAACACTGATATCACTTCTTCATTGTCTGTAGATTTAGTAAACAGAACTAGTTTTGTTAAGATCTATTCATGGTTAGATTACTGATAGATTAAGATTATGAATTATACAGCATAAAATGGATTACCACTGATTATGGATATTTTGCGTTTAATGATGAATTTATTTATTATTTATTATTGTTTTGCTACATGGTGAATTTATTAGTCTCTTTACTTGGGAGAATTTAAAACAATAGACAAGATGTACAAGTTCTCATGGTATATCCTTTATATATGGGCTTGACCATTAATTTGGCTAGCCATTGGCCCAACTAAAAATGTTAAATATAGCATACATCTCAGTTTAAATCCTTTACATGTGACTATATTTATTCGTCTTAGGCATTAATTAAAAAAAAACAGAGAGAGAGAGAGAGAGGGTATTACAACTACTACATTAAGTCAATAGAAAAAAATGATCCCTCAAACCATTAGACTAAAACTCTGAAGTTATGGTGAGCGTTGAGGATTATGATTTTATATTAATTCTATCATGTCCCCGCAAATTGAGTGCCCTTTTTATGGGTTGAAAACCTGGACTCACACAACGCTAAAATTTTTGTAAAATCCGCATTAAATTCGTGACCAGTAAGATTCGAACGTGGGTTGCTCTGATACCATCTTAAATTAAGTTCCTCTAACCATTATACAAAATTAAACTCCGAAATTATGATGAGGGTCGAGAATTAAGGTTTTATATTAATTCTAGCATTCTCCATCACCTTGCAGTCGGCGAGCCTCCTCAAGCGTGAGCAAAGCCGAGAAACCCCGAAAGCTTTTGCAGTAATGTTGAACTGCCAATGCCTTCTCCTTGCCATCACTATGAGATTATATATTTTTTTTCCCCAAAGAAAATTAAGAGATTGAACATTTTGAGAGAAAAGATAGAGAAATTTAATCATAAATCATACGTGTCAGCATTATTGACTATGTAATAATACAAGCAAAATTGATATTTTTCTCAAAAAATAAAAATAAAAAAATAAATAAATAAAAAACAAGATCATTGTACCAAATTGACGCGAGTAATGCATTATTGGCAGAGATTACAGCAGCCTCAGTGTTAGGCTCCGATGCTGTGCCCATGTAGGCAATGTAATGCTATCAAAAACCAATCATTATAGGATTAGATAATAATAATTTCAACTAATCACATCAAATGCATAATTCAAAGTGGGAAATTGCTTGACAACATTAATGTGCATGTATGCACAAGTCATGCTCACCTTTCTAGTATATGATCCATGAACCAATGCTAAGCTAAAGATGAGAAGGCAAAGAGTGGCAATAGAAAGGTTATGTCTCATTTTGTTTGATGAAAGAGAAGGAAGAAGATGAGATTGTTAGACAATTCTCAAATATTGTCTATGTTATAGCCTTGATACCACAAATAGTAGTATTCATGCTACTAGGCCATTTGAACGTAAACTATATGCTTAATTTAATTTTGTCAACGAGAAAGACAATTTATTTCCCCCTTTGGTTCTCAAGCTAGAAGAGCAAATAGTGTTTATAGCAAACGAAACAGCGAAACGTATACATATTTTGTGGATTATAGTAGGAAGGGAGCAGACTAACGAGGAGTATAGCGGAAGAGTACATGTGTAGTTCTCTCCCATGTTGGAAGCACACCTTATTTTAATTATTTGTTATTTTTAGTCTGAGATCTGAAGGTACTTTTTTTGGGGGGGGGGGGGCTCGTGATGAATCTTTTTTGCATCGAGTATTCCTTTGAAGAGGCTGACTTTAGTGGGGATCTAGAGTCTAGTCCAAGAGATAAATTGAGAATAAAAGCCAATTTAGTTTTCTTTACTATCCATAAATTGAAGTCAAATATTTCAAAGTTTAAAAAAACACCGAAGTAGGCCACTCATTTTTGGATGGTGAATCACTCCTAATTAATGGCATCCATCAATTGACATAACGGATTCTGCTAATGTGACATAAAAAGCCTTGATTATTTGACATAACGGATTTCTTCCTATGTGTAACATCTTGATCATTAATGAAAATAATAAAAATAATAATTTATGGCAATATTGGACAATTGTATTGAGTAATTATATACTTTTTTGTTGAACATATTATCTTGTGACATATTAAGTAAGCTTTATTGCTTAAAAATAAATAAAAATATATAACTCAAATTGAACGGAAAGTGTCAAAAGTGACTAGCAGTCCAATTAGTATTTAGTTACATGATCAGCTATTCTAGCAATTAAAACATAGATATGAACGTCTAATTAAGAAAATAATAATACACCGACCAGCATTCCAATCAACCCATATATAAAGCATGTAAAATTGGAAAAGGAAAATTTTATTATAGCCTCAAAGACAAAACAATATTAACTAAGCACAACACATAACTGCTTGGTAAACTGCCAGAAAAGAGCAACTCCCTATGTTAACCTAGTACAAAACCAAACTCAAGCTCATCTAGACCGAGACCACATTGAGCCCAATAGGACTCCTCACTCTATGAGTCCCATCACTCCAAGTTACAGACCCAAACACAAACCTCCCATTACTAGGCTCATAAGGCACCAGATCAATCCTGTAACTCTTCTTCTCTCCAGCTTTGCAGAACACTAGCTCTTCAGGCACAACGCTCACCCCAACCCCCGCCGGATTCTCAACCGTCGCTCGATAAGTCCAGTCGCCGTCGTGTGCGTTCGTGACCGTCCGATACACCGACATTTTTCCGGTGACCTTGGAAACTCCAATTGAAGGGTAGTTGAAGTTGTATGAGGGGATGAGGGGAGCACTGCATTTGGAGGAGTACCCAGTGAGATTCTTGAGTCCAGCTGAGGTGGCTCCGTTGCTACAGAGCAAGTTGATAATGTCTCTGGGCCTGAAGTCGTAGACTAAGCCTGGGTTTATTGCTGCTATTGGGTTTAAGTGGCCTGATCCATAGTCGAAAGGAGTGGCTTGTGACCCGTTTGGGTAGCGGAGAATTGGGCCGTGAGTGTTGTCTTCAACAGTTGCTGTAGAAAATTGAAATCAGTCACTAAACGGGTTTAGATCCAATTAGGAACTTATTAATACAGTAATTTTATTTTGACACAGATGGACCTCTGGCCTGGTGAACTTTTTTTTTTTTGACTCTTTTACCATGAGTAAAATTTTGATTAATATTAGTACTCCTGGGTAAAATTAGTGAGTTTAACTAAGCGTAAAAGAGTCAAAATAAACATCGAATAAAACTATGTTCCGAAATCAAACTATGAGGCTAATAAGTTTCAAAGTGCGTTATGTACTATGAGTTCTAAAGCGCGGTAGTGTGAACCTGTGGTCATCAATGCAGACATAACTTCGGCGGGGCTCCAGCCACGGTGACGAGATTTCACGATAGCGGCGCCTGCGACGTGGGGGCACGACATGGACGTGCCGGAGATGATGTTGTAGTCGAGGGTTCGGTTCGCCCATTCGTTGACAGGGGACCATGCAGCCAATATGTTCACTCCTGGTGCTGTAATATCCGGCTGCAGTTGACAATCATACAAAATTAATCGACAGATATTTGGAATTTATTTTTTATTATTTTTGTTAAGTGTAGTACCTTAATGATGTCGGGTAGAATAAGGTTAGGCCCTTGTGAGGAAAAGAATGCAATTTGAGGTGCTGGGGTGGTGTTGAGAACGGTAAAAGTTTTCGAGATCGTTGCAATCGGATATCTGTAGTCAGTATACAGTAAGTTCAGTGAGTTTCTGGAGGATTAATTGCAAATATATTCTTCTTAAATATAGAGGGTTATATAATCTCCAAACTTTATTGCGCAATGAAATATCAGAGATCGCTCTGTAGCACATGGATGTGATATGAACCTGACATGACGAGTAGAGGTAACGGGAAATAACTTTGTTTACTAACGAAAAGTCTTTACTAGTAATTAGTGATCGCTAACCTAGTGCGATTTATATATAATTAATTAATCCTTTTTCTTGAACAGATTGTAGTCTAGAGTTCTTGAACCTGAAATGACATGAAGTACGTACGTACCTCTCTGAACTGAGATACTCATCGAGGACTTGAGCTTCAGCCTGGCCGATCAACGAGTTTGGAAATGGAAGTAAGAAGGCGAGATCTACGAGCTGAGGAGCCACAATGATCATCCCCACACCGCCAGCTTTCTGCACTGCTTCACCTTTGGCCCTCCGATCATCTCTCGTCGTCTCTATTGCGCAGACCACAATCTTTCCTGCTATCAACTTGGCATCCATTGTGTTTTTCTGGCAAAAACTGCGAAAAGTTTACGATTCAAAATGCTAATAAATTCAGATTCAATTTTGTTGGGGGAAGAACTGTAAGAATTTGAATGAAAATGAGTTTTAGTACCTGGCATTTTTCGCTGGAATACCTGGAGCTGCAGCGGCACTTGCTGATATGACGGGATAATGGCCAGTCAATCCAGTAGGATTCAATGATGATCCCTTTAAAATTTTAATATATATGTTAATTAACAAAGAAAAATCTCTAATTCAATTTTTTAATTTTGAAATTAATTTACCCTTTACCCTTAGAACTTTGGAGTTGCCCAAATGAACATACGAATTGAACTGCCGATCAATAGAGCTCGCAGCAACCGTCATCATCCACGGCGCAATAATAGTCGTCGACGCTGGCAATCCTGTGTTTCCGGCAGAAACGACCACCAGAATCTTCTTTCGGAAAGCGTGGAAAGACCCTATCGAGAAGACATCCGAGAAAACGTTACGCTGCGGCGGACTGGGCGACACAGACATCGAGATTATTTCCACGCCGTCAGCGACCGCATCGTCAAAGGCTGCAAGGATGTCAGCGTCGCTGCAGAGACCGAACCAGCACGCTTTGTACAGGACCAGACGAGCTCCGAACGCACCGCCTCGAGCAACGCCGGGTGCTATGCCGAGCATGCTCGTGCTGGGGACTATGGAGCCGGTGATGGTGGAGGCGGTGTGAGTGCCGTGGCCCTCAGCATCACGAGGTGATCGGAAGAAGGGGAAACCAACGGATTCAAGGGGAGTGTCAGCCTCGAAGCCTTTCGAATAGTAACGGGCACCAATGATTTTCCTAACAAAGCCATCGACAAAGTGTAGTCATGTACAAACTGGTGCGATGTTAATGTGACATACATTCAGACTGTCAGTAATAATTTGAATATATCGATAGTTTGGATCTTGGGATCTGAATATGCCATGTTAGCTACGCACCAGCTAACTTGAATGATCAAGTAGCTATCTATTGTTATAAAGAGAGGAGAGGTGATTCTGTGAATAACCCAGAACATGTACAAGATTCAAATTTTCATTTTGTTCACCTGTTGCAATTCGCTGCACTGAAATTTTGTCCAGAGACGCATTCTCCTTTGAACCGTTTGGGGACTGGGCCTAGGCCCGCATCATTGAAACTCTCTGACTCCGGCCAAATCCCTGAACATTATAAAATTAAGTTCATATCAATCCGGCTTTCACTGAAATAAACGGACGAAAACAAGCAAAAGGGAATAAATGAGGGTGACATTTGAAACCTGAATCAATGCAGCCAACAATGACATCTGATTGTAGATGCATCTCGTTTCCTAGATTATTACCAGTAGGCAAACTGACACCCAAGAAGTCCCATGAATGTGTCGAATCGACTCTATTCCTCTTGCTCTCAAATACCGAAATAACTTCTTCGTTGTCTACAATCGTCCACAACTCAATCAGACTTGCAGAATTTTGGTTCACACAATAGGAATATGTAATCTTATGGTCTACTTTAATATATATCTCTCGGTATCAAGTTATTTTCATGTAAATTTTTTTTTTCTTTTGTATTTTGCACTTTCAACCTCTTTGAGGAGCATGGAAGTGAAAACTAATTACCTTGGAGTAGGCTCGCTTGTTCCGTAGTAAGCATTGCGGAAAAACCTCTAAAACTTTTGCTATAATGGTGGGTCGCAGCTTGTTTTGCTTCATCCTCACTAGAACAATCAAATTGCATCCAAATTGTAAGCTAGTATGTATATGTATATATTTTAATTAAATTCTGTGGTGACAAGCAGGACATAGGCCGGCCCACTCAGTTACGTTTGCCCGTTTGTCAAAATAATTTGGGCTTGGGTTTCCATTTGGCAATTACAATCTTTTTGATATTTACAGATTGGACAATCTTTCTACGGTATCTTCGTCAACAAACAATGTCATATATGTTGCCTCAAAAATAAAATATTTTCAATTCAATTAAAAGCTCCCTTTTATTATTTAACTTCCAAGTGAGTCCTCACTGCTGATTGCTAAAGTTGAGGGATGGAATTTGAGGTGTCTCAAACTCAATATCGGACTATGATCATTATTTTTCAAAAAAAAAAAAAAAAATGTAGCTCCTTTCTAAATATTCCTTAAAAGCTAAATATTAATACACTATAAAATAAATTTTTATTATTGATGAGAATTCAGGGCATTACGTCCCCATCACAGAAGCAAGCATTGCATGGTTGGCGGAGACGACGGAATCAGTGCTCGGATGAGAGTGCTCTCCCATGTACACAACGTAATGCTGCAAGAATTTAATTTCGACCTCATCAAGAACAAAAGCATTATTTAAAAATCATACCCACTAATTAATTATATACTTAACATGTACATTAGTGAAGTTGAAATGTAAAAGAATTTATACCTTTGTGTTGGAGGAGCCATGGACAAAAATAAAGTAACTAGTAGTTATTAATAAAAGAAGAGGAAGAATGTTGTGTTTCATCATCTCCTCAATCTTAATCTTGATGAGGCTAGGATTAAGTAAAGAAAACAATCGTTAATGGCTACAATTAGGGGGCAATAACTTCCTCAATTTATAGTAATCATGCTGCAGGCCAACTTTCTGATTAAAGAGAAGAATTAGAGCCAAGCATCAAATTAAGCACCTATTTTTGTAATTTAGTAGGGGCGGCAAATTAACTTTCTTAAGCTAATTAAGACGGCAATTTTTCTGATCTATTTGTTGCTTCCTAGACTCCAAAATTAAAGTACACAAGATTATATACAACTTGATAATGTACTATGGCTCTACGCCTAATTCTAATCCGAGAAATTGTATAGATGTTTTTCTCGCTTGGAAAATTTTCGTTGTTTTACTAGACGAAACTAGATATTCAGAAATTTTATTAACTAAAGAAAATAGTATATGAAGATGAAGGGGGAGAGGAAAGCATTTGTTCTTAAACTAGCTTTTTTTTTTTCCTTCTTCCTATTTAAGCAATTTCCGTGTGTATCCTCGCAAAACCTCAATCTTGAACTTCGCCTGTGCAAATTTAGGCAAATTTTTTTTATTTTAAAACCACTCGTACTCGGAATGTAGAAAGTATTCAATTCCATTAATATGGCATCAACATGTCCATCTGGTGACTTCTGAATGACAATTGATCACTTGAACTATTGATTGACCAAGTCTTGAAAATCAATAATATGCAAAGTACACATTTTCACCACATAAGCAAGTTAATCTCAACCCAACCATAATAAAAATTCTATGAATTTTTTTAAATTTCACATTCTTGAAATCTATAACATAATCACACCAAACCATAATCAGTCTGTTTTTTTAAGTAGATCATACATGGAGCCTTAGGCCCTATTTGGAAAAATCCCTCAAAACAGAGGAAGGATCAATCTTGACTTAGTTTTGAAGTAAACTAGTTCTTTTTTTTAATTCAATGGAGGGGTCTAGTTTAGATAGTGTTATGTGGAGAGACTCTTATCCATCTTTTTTTATTTCCTTTCTTTTCTAAAAATGTAGTATCCTTTGCGGGGTAGCCTAATGAAGAAGTTTTTTCCATTAAAAAAGACCAAAAAGAAAAAAAAGAAAAAAAAAGGAAGAACTACTTTGAGGCACTATTTTTGGCTTACAAAAAACTATGCCAGAGTTAGCTCAATTTTTGCTAGTAAAAAACAAACATAAAATTGGGTCAAGTTCAATCTTCCCAAATTTAAGGATTTGCCAAACATAGCTTTCGGATGATTATGTTTGGCAATCTCTCAAAATGGGGTCAGCTTTGATCTTGTTCCATGTTGGGAAAATTTGTGTTTGGTTAAAACTGGGCCAACATTGGTCTAGCTTTTCTAATGTTAATTTTTATCTTTAAATTGATTTTGTTTTGAACCACCTCTTTCCCATATCAAAACAGAACTGGCTTAATTTATGCATGCACAAGAGTATCTGATAGTTTTGCTAAATGGTCCGAGTATATGCACACAAAAGTATGCAATGGCGGATTTACCTTGGGGCCAACAGGGCCTTGGCCCCACCTTATAAGTATCTGATATTTCGTCCTCGTTACCCTCATGCAAGTGCAAGGAAATAAATTAGTACGTAATTGTAGAAGGCATTTTGGTTGAAAGGGTTTTTTCATAGAAACCACCTTATAAGTTCAAAACTTTTATGAAAATCACCTTTAAAGTTTTTTTTTGATAGAAACCACCTTATATATGTGTTATCCTCTCATGTTGTCCTTCCATTCCATTCTCCTCCTCCTCCTCCTCCTCCTCCTCCTCCTCCTCCTCCTCCTCCTCCTCCTCCTCCTCCTCCTCCTCCTCCTCCTCCTCCTCCTCCTCCTCCTCCTCCTCCTCCTCCTCCTCCTCCTCCTCCTCCTCCTCCTCCTCCTCCTCCTCCTCCTCCTCCTCCTCCTCCTCCTCCTCCTCCTCCTCCTCCTCCTCCTCCTCCTCCTCCTCCTCCTCCTCCTCCTCCTCCTCCCTCTTTTTTATTTAGAATGAGGGTATTATAGTCTTTCACATTTTTAAAAGCAAAATTATCCAAAAGTGTGACATTGAGAGGATAACACATATATAAGATGGTTTCTATCAAAAAAAGTTTAAAGGTAGTTTTCATAAAAGTTTTGAATTTATAAGGTGGTTTCCATGAACAAACCCTAAATATTAACACAATTCAAAGTATATGCATAATAAAGTATGTATTGTTGCATCACTAATGTAATAACATTAAAAGACATCCAAGCTTGATTATTGTAATATGGTACTTAACATGTGGTGTTAGTTATTTTGAGATTTAAATAAAGATATCGATTTTATTTTAGATAAGAAACTTGAATGTGGTGTTAGTTGCTTTGAGATGATACCGGGCGTAAACTTAATTTAGATAAGTAGTTTGGATTTCTCATCATGATTTTTTGAAATTTAAAGGATGTATTAACTTGATAAAAGTTGGTTGAATGGAAGATGGACACGTTACATCCTTTGGTGTATAAATTGTGAAGTTAATACTAATCAAGTGTTGAAAGAGCATCTTTTAGCAGTAGAATCATTTCAAGAATGACCTTAAAAACCGAACACAAAAAGAATGCTATGTAAACACTGTATCTAATTTGGAATTTGATTTTGAAACTATTGTTATGTAATAATGTTTAGATACTAATTAATCGTTCAAAATATGTATGCTATCTTGTTTTCATTATTAAAATTTTTAGCGCCCCCTACCAAAAAACATGACTCTGCCACTGAGAGTATGCGTTGATTTTAAAGAAGTAGCGCCGTATAGACTACAGATGCGACTCCTATCGAATCATCGCCAGGTGTGGCGTTAAACGTGTGAGACGCCGGTAAATAAGCGGAGTGGTTGGCTATCAGAACCCCGCACCGGGTTCTGATAGGATCTGTACTCGACTACACATCCCACCATGTCGGGGGGTCATGAGCCAAACATTGGTGGTGAAATCCCCATTTTACCCTTCAATATATTGCATGGGAAGGCTCATATGCGACGGGCGGCGCTGACAGGAATCAGGCTCCACTACATAATGAAGCATAAACCCTTTTTTGATTAATTTGAAAATCTCCTGATTTGTTTATGAAAATATTCTGAAAAGAAGGGAACAAACAAATCTTAGAACTAGTTCAAATTCCCTCCCCTCGTGTATTTACAATTTGATGATGATGATTTAAGTACAGTTGCACGAATGCTAGAAATCGTCACATGTCGTTTTAAAAAGTCAACGTCTTAGTTACTGAAATTGACCGTACGAGTTAAAAGTCGCCATCTTTGAAATGGAGAGGGTCCATTCCAGCTGATTAATTAAAATTTGACAGCAAAGCTTACATATCACTTACGGCTCTTTTTCTTTTTTCTTTTTTCTTTTTTTTCTTTTTCTAATTTCTCGTTTCTTCGTTTGTGCTTTGGAGACTGAGGACCTGCTCTTCTCATTGACGCGGAATTAAGTCCCCGTCACCATCGGCAAGCACCTTATTTTAGGTTCGCCGTACCTGCCTTGTACCTATCTCTTGCAAATGATATACTCACAGCCTCATTTGCAATCTATAATCTAATCTCTCATCCCTTAACTATCCAAATCAACATTAATCATCTTGGTTTAATCAGCTTGAATAAGGATATCTTAATTATTTTTGAAAAATATATATTTATATTTTCGAGGGAAAAATTGTTCGTTTGCGCAGAAAATGGTTGGCTCACAACGTTGTAGACACTGGGGAACAAAAGTTGCTTTTGAGATTCAGAT
Organism: Asparagus setaceus; assembly: GCA_012295165.1. NCBI lineage: Eukaryota > Viridiplantae > Streptophyta > Magnoliopsida > Asparagales > Asparagaceae > Asparagus > Asparagus setaceus. The sequence continues at coordinate 825,789 of CM022710.1, forward strand.
AATTATAATCTTATCGTTGTGCCAACCCCCATTTATTTTACCATAATAATTGTGACTTCATCCCTAAAATGTTAGAATGAGAGGTAAACTTGAAGTATATATAGGATTATAAAGGGAGACAAAATAACAATTGGGACGTCTTAAATGGTATTTTCTAATACCTATGATCTTAGGGTCCACATAAAAAGTCAAATTTGTAAGCTTAGCAAGCTAATTAGTAGTCTGATGCGCTGGGACTCAAATAAGAAGCTATTTAATTATGATCATATAGAAACTTGTTTCTCCTCTTCTCCCTTTGTCGTTTTGACATTTTTATGTTACTAACATTATTATAATTATATATCAATTACAATATTTATGTTTTACTCAAACGATCACAACTGTTGGGTAAATAGTAGAACATAGAACAAAAAAGTGATACCGTGTTTGTCAATCTCTAATGGAAAACATGAAAATCCCTGGTGGTTACAAAATCTGAACTGAGAAATAATACTTTTGACACAATAGAAGAGCTGGTTAAAAAAAAACAAAAAACAAAAAAACCCAACACACAATTATTAAAAAAGAGCTTTCTTGCAGATACTTTCCGAAAGTCGGTTTATACCTTTCAGTGCTTCGTTTTTCCACCACATATTTTACCCCCAAAAAAAAAACCTGACAAATAATGGGCTTTTGTAAAATTAATTAATTAATGTGAACCATGAATTCTCCAAGTAACATTATCATCTCAAAATCAGTAAGTATGCAAATATCAAACTGACGATGACGATATAAAAATGGTAGAGAAGTACTGAACGCAAGTGCCACATACAAAAAAATTTAACATTATAATATCATAAACACATGCCGAATTATTAAGACACATAAAATACATGCAAACAGCCAATCTTTACGTGACAACCCAAAAGCCAGCGTTATTCACGACACGCGTCACTGAACGAGCCCAGATGCATGCAATCTTCAAACTTTTTTCCTGCTCCTTTTCATTTTAATTATTTTTCGTTTAAAAAGAAATAAAACCCCTCACCTCATAAGGCTGACTCCGGGGCCCACACATAAAGTACGGAATGCTTATGCTCCGGCTTCTGTCAGCGTACATTACAATAATACCCTCGCTGTTACCTCTTTATTACTCCAAATACCAGAGCCCGCCAACTTGCCGCGTAAAACACGCTCACAACACAGAGCCGCTGATGGCATTCTCGTAATAATAGAGTTCAAAAGATGGCAACTGCGGGAATCAGGTTGTTATATAAAGCGGACGAAGGAGGAAGGAAACCGAGAGAAAATACAATAATCGATACAGCTAGAAAAATACAGCTGGTGGTTTTCCCACCGTTTCCATGGTTTTCTTTTTACCCCCATCAAAATCCCTATTTATTTGTTGCCAGTCTGGGCTATAAATTTCCCAGATCTAATCTCTAATAACTAACCGCCTTTATCACCTCTTTTTCATTCTCCTCTCTCTCTTGATTCACCGTCATCGTCATTGGATCCCCCAATTTCCTCTCCCTCAATCCATTCCCAATTTCAAGGTAATCCTCAAGTTTCCTCTTAAAAAGAATTTCTTGTTTCAAACGCGGTTACGTATTCTTTCCTCTGGACCCGTGATTTAAAGAGCTGACCTTTGATCTGATCTTGTTCAGATCGGAGTTTGATTCGATGGCGGAAGAGCAGCGATTGCAAGAGGGCCACCGCCTCTGCGCTAACAACTGCGGCTTCTTCGGGAGCCCGGCGACCCTAGACCTCTGCTCAAAATGTTACCGCGACTTTAGGCTCAAAGAAGAGCAGGCCTCGTCGGCCAAGATCGCCGTCGAGAAGTCTCTCCAGGCTCCTTCCTCGTCCTCCGTTATCTTAACGGAGACGGCTTCCGCTGAAGTCAGGAAGCCGCCGGCGGCGGCGGAGGAGGCGAGAGCGGAGGCTCCGGCGGCGGCGGCTCCGGCGGCGAACCGGTGCTCCTCGTGCAGGAAGAAGGTGGGGGTGATGGGGTTCAGGTGCAGGTGCGGGTCCACCTACTGTGGGTCCCACCGGTACCCGGAGCAGCACGCGTGCGGGTTCGATTTCAAGGCGACGGGGAGGGAGGCGATCGCGCGCGCGAACCCCGTGGTCAAGGCCGAGAAGCTCGACAAGATCTAGACGAGGGCGTTCTCTTGGTCGATGATCCAACGGCTGTGATTTCGCCGGGGATTAAGTGGTTGTTGCTGGCTTAGGTGGTGGTGGTGTCTTTTTTTTAAAAAAAAAAAGGTAAATGTGTTTATGTGGCTGGTACGATGTATGTATGTAAAAAGGAAGGGGATGTGCATTATTTACTGCGTGTTTCCAGAAGAATCAACACGTTGCTTTGGATTGGTCTAGTCTATTTTCTGTCTCCTTTTTTTATTGATTTTTAAAGCTTTGCTTTGGTTTAGTTTATTTTAAGTTTTACTAATTCTTTATTTATTATTTTTTGTTGCTGATGGTTTATTGCTTCATGTTTAGCTTTTTGGTTGGTGTGTTTTGTTGGTGGAAATGGGATGTGTGGGTAAAGCAGCTCGACGCGTGAGTTTGGTTGTAGGTGAGTTAACGCTTGCATAAAGACACGTATGGCGATATCGGATCTGGATCCTCGCCACTACAAAAATAGTGGAGAGACCACTATCTTAATTATAGCCGTCGATTTGCCTAGTATATGGCTATCATTTATCCCAAATCTAACACACAATGCCTCCCTGATTTGCACTCATTTCATAATTTATATTCAAAAGCAAATCACAGCCAATCATTAAACAAATCAATGGTTATGATATAATAGTGGTCTCTCCACTACTTTTTTTATAGTGAAGAGAATCCAACTCGGCGATATCAGATATGATATTATATGCACAATTTTATAATATAATGTCTTCTCTCATATCTTGGTAATCTTAATTGAGGGAAAAGTTTGAGCATGCTACATTGATACGCATTTGGGCAACTGCAGCGCAAAGGAATGGAATTAAATGGTAGTTTTCTTATTGGATTGAGAGCTGAAGATTATCTTTTGATCGTTCTACAAACTAAAACTATTGTCATATCTACCCTATTCAAATTAGAGCAGGTCTTAAAACGTAAGAAAATTCTGGCCAAGAGCTAGAATCACATGATGTTGTGCAAATATTATCAGCTCCCCCTCTTACAGCGAAATTTACCGGTGCACTGTAAATTTAGTCGGGAACCCCCCCTATAACAAAATTTTGCCTTACCACGAAGCCCAAATTACATGCTCACTGCTGATACACATCATAATAATAACAGCACAACAAAAAGCCATTGAGCGTGCTTTTGTCCCACATCTTGATTGTCAATCAGCTAAAGATCAAAGGCTACCCACTGCTTTCTATGAGAAGGGGCGCTTCAACAGATTCGGGTGATGAGTTGTCACGACTTGCACTTCGGTCTCTATTCCCTGTATCTAGCTGCCAAGCATACACTAGAGCAATGGCCTACCATAAAAACTGGATCAATTAAAAAATAATAATAAAAAGGGGAAAACGGCACCCAGTATTCTGCTGATTCAAAGGGTTAAAATAAAGTGTTACCATGGAGATCGATGCGACGAGTATGCTGAAACCTTTGCAATTAAATGGAGCCTTGCTCGATATAAAGAGAGCTGAAAATTGAATGGACACATGCATGAGCTAAGTTGGTAATTAAACTTGTATAGCTTCAGATTTCTTGTAAATTTTCTTCATTTGAAAAGGCAATTGCCCATCCCTAGAAGTTGAAGGTAAAGCATCCTCAAGAAAAGAATGAACCCGATTTTAGCTGGAAGTCCCTTTACAGGAGAATTTGCGTTGAAAATGGTGTTACTTACATGTCAATGGACTCATCACAAGAGGCGATAACAAGCTGGCAACTGCCTGCACACCAGCAATAAATCCCTGTGCCTTTCCCTGTAAAGATTCAATGCCAAACAGATTAGCATGATCAACTGTACACTATGGATCGGGCTAATCGTCTCCCACACAAAAAAATTACGAGAGCCATATTTGTTACAGGCAGTCAAAAGGGCGATCATACCTGATCAGTAGCAATTGCAGCCTTTGATACAATAGCATAAGTCTGAAGAGGTAGAATTTAAATCAGATTTGGCTTGAGGGGAAAAGTTGATAACAAGTTGAAGCAATTTGAAGTATACACAAATGATATTTGATAAATAGTAACATCAAATACTCGTATATTCCTTATATGCAATTATAAAGCATCGGATTCACATCATTAAGCAATAGCAAAATTGCTATAAAGGATAAAACCTCGTGTCATTAGTTGCTTACAGATGGTTTCACAAGAACATAAACGACACCAAATGATGCACTGAGGTAAGGGACCTGCATGAATAATGCAATTTCAGCTTTGTAAACCTCAAAAAAAAAAATCATTTTCTTTCTTAGTCCATTATCTCTGGTTGAAAAATTAGACTAACAGATGACAATATTATACCCATGGTGCCCAAGCCAAACCATAAAGTACTGCCTGCAAGACAAGAAAATATTCCCAATTAAAAGCAAGTTGTGGGTAGAAGAGTAAGCAAGTTGCAGATATCTGCAAGCAGACAGATATCAGGTGATTTTTGCAAAGACTTACATAAGCAATTGAAGAAATCAAAGCTATGCACAGTACTCCTTTTTCTCCAACGCACGGATTGATAAGTGGAAGCAACAAAATCTAGGGGAAAAAACAAAATAGCTCAAGTGAGCATTCTAAGTAATCCAAGCCACTAATCCAGCTACTGATGACACTACCGATGACACTGTAAGCGCTCTATGAACCATCAGTTAATAAGAAATATCAACAGATGAGGGACCAGACGTTTATAAGATATCTGTATAACCGCTGACACGATGACACTGTCGTTCATTTTTTTAAAGGCTGTTTAGAATAAAAATACAAACTGGTCAAAAAGGTCATTAGAATTGAAATGGAATTAATTTTATAATTAATTAAGGCGCTAATCCAGCTACTGCAGAGGTATTTCTAGAGTTTAATAAGCTTTAAAAAGGCACCTGAGAAAATATGGAGCCAACGCCGACCATCATCAGAATTTCTGACAACTGATTTTTATTAAATCCAAAAGCTGATTTCAGATAGTACTGCAAGATAAAATTCCAAGTGAGTTCACACAGTGACAGCAACAAGATATTCAAATTATAACATAATCAAATTATACTTCTTCAGAAAGCATAATCAAATCATGAACTATATAAAAACTTCACAAAGAAGACATACCAGTAATATACTGCTGATGCCAGACATGCCTAACTCATAGAAGAAGGAAATGAGTGAGATGTGCTGAAGTATTCCGCTGCAAGAGGAAAAAGCAAATTATTTTGATAAATAAACTTTCTTTGTGCATATGTACAGAAATTCAAAAGCCTAAGATGTTCAACCCTTTCATATTTCTAAATATATATAGCTGACTAATGCATGTTGTTTGTGGATTTGCAAGCACAAGCCAAAGTTTGTGAAATGTCTAACAATTCTACTCCACTGAATGTGTGAAGAATATCAAGATAGAACAAGCTGCTCAAAAGGAAAATTGCAAATCCATTTAGAGATGGCTTATGTGCAGCAGAACTAACCTAGTAGCGACAACAAAAATAGTGTCTTTCATTGAGTTCCACCTTTCCTGAATGACCCTGATAGCCGTGGTTGAGCATGGAACATGTTGATGTGGCCTCGCAGCTTTATTGATGGTCTCCACTAGGAAAATTTTCAGGTAAAGGGTGGAACAGACTAACAAAGTTATTGACACCTATAAAAATTGGCATTTAGATGAGAAAATCATGACAAGATATTGAACAGTGCTGAAAGTTTAGCCTACTGATTGAGCAGTGCCACAAGCTGCAAAACTAACAAAGGAGATGGTGATTAGCAGAGAGTTCTGGAGGAAAAGGATTCATGTTATATATTTAAATATCTAACATTTTCTTCCCATCTGATATTCATCAACTTAAAATTTCACTGGAATCGATTTTGCAGCTGAGATACACTGCTCGAATGCATGAATAAACATAATTAAATGTTTCTTCAAGAAATGATGTAATTGATCTCGTAATTGGGGACGTATTTCAATTACATGGTTGTTTCACTTGAAATAATGGTGTACCTCGAATATCCATCCTTCTGGAAGAAACCGTGCTAAGGCATTTCCCAGCACATGCGAAGCAGAGAAAAGTCCAGTTATCCATCCAAATGCTGAAGCCCTTTTACTGCTTTCCACCACATCTGCCTACTCAAAGCATAGAAATTTATTAAATGGGCACACTACTTGTAATGAGGAAAAGATAAAACAGTAACCAAAAAACATTATTTGCGACAAGCGAAGAAAGGAACTTGTGGAGAATCAACAAAAAAGAATGAACATCTCTTACCGCATAAGCAACTGAAATGCAGAATATGCTTCCTTGACTGATGATTTCTGAAATTGCACGAAGAACAAAGTACACATATACAAAAGCTCTTGACTCATTCCAAGCAAGTACAGCTGAAAACAAGAAAAACCCGAATCAGATTTAGAGTGTCAGATTAGTGTCAAGTTAGCACCGCATAATCTAGTACAAGAACTACATAGTTCCTAATATTAACTCAATATACGAAGTCCACTATCTGGAATCATTATACACTACAATTAGGGAAAATTAAGCCAAATATTTAAGTATACCCTAGTACACGGAGTGCTTCTTCTAGCAAATCATGCAATTCTAAATATGATGAATGCCACAAGAGCCCACAACAAAAGTGCTCTTGTGGATTGTAAATGACAATAACCATCCTCAACCTCTGCAGTTTTTTTTTTTCTACAAATGAAATTGTTAATAAAGTATAGGAGAAACTCATACTACATAATTCGAACATTGCAGATTTCAAATTGACCGTCAAATGCTTAACAGATTGATCTAATTGGTAGAACCATACCAAAGGGGACAATGGAAGTAGAAATAGTAATAAGAAGCAACGGTTTACGCCCATAATCATCAGAAAGCTGACCCAAGACAGGAAGCACCACCATTTTAAAAACCCCAACAACCTACAAATGGATCAACGTGGCTCAGAGCCCATGACAACATGTTATTCATAATTAAGAAAGAAAAATGCTAGCTAAGCATATTCAGTAAAACCCTAGTTTCCCAAAATTACCCCATAAAAAGTCAGTCTACTCTACAACAATCACCAGTAAATCTAAAGACATGACCGAGATCCAGTAAAAGTGAAGAGTAAACGATAAATCGAGAGATAGGGATCAGATCACCGTCTGCTGAAGCCCGGTGAGATAAATCGCCTCAGCGCAAGACTCTTGGCCGGGGCAGAGAGCTCGAGTGGTGACGTCGACGAGCACAGAGACGGTCATCTCCTCCGCGATCCAATGTATGCAGAGGGGGATCAGGAGGTGAACCAGCGGTCTCAAAACCCTAATTTCCCCCAAAACCATTTTCTCCCTCTTTTTCTCTCTTTTTTTTCTTTTCCTTCTATTTTTTTCAGCCACCTGCGAAGATAAACCTCGGTGTTTGTCATTTGGTGTCCGTATTTGTAAGCGTGAGGCCAACGCCCGCGAGCACGCTCCGTATGAACTCCCACGTGTGGGATGTCGCCATCCCGCGCGTTCTCGCTCGAGTCGAACGAGGGAGCCGGTGACCAACTCGATTTTTTTATTGACACACCAGAAGATTGTTGCGTATCGTGTTATATTGGATTTTGAATTGAGAAAATCCAACACTACACTTCTTTTCCTTTTTTTTGGCTTTTTCCTTCTTAGATTAGCTTGTATTAACCTTGACAAGCACTTGAAGTTGAGCCAATTGTACTAATCCAATTTAATTATCTTAAGTTTCAGATAGCATGTCCAAACGCCCGCTTATCTATAACCTATACAAGGTTTTGGAGTATCAAAGGCGCAACCTCTCCCGAATACGCATTTGCAGGCTTTTTTTAAACCATACAGAGAAAATTTTTATGAATTGACGACTAGTCTGAATATGTACGCTAACTACTCCTTGTGTTAAGGCTGGCAATTAGTCTGAATCCAGATTTAGACTAGCTTTTATTGTATCGTGAAGCAGACTACCAGGGCTGAGTAATGATTCATCAGAATGAGACGCATAATATGAAAACTAATTGTGATTCTTCCTCTAACATCAAAACAGAAACAGTGTTCACATATCTGTTTAAAATTGAAGGAAAAAAAAAAAGAAACAGAAGGAAACAATATTCATCAGGTCTTGATCTTCCTGAATCTGTTTGTTGAATTCTTAAGGGAGCCCAGCAATCCTTCGCTGAACTTTGCGAAAAACTACCGAAACATTAAAAAACTATAGTTCATCTTTGCCTGAAGCTGATCGTTCAGTGGTTTGTCCTGCTCCACAAGCACCAGAAGCACTTAAGCTCTCTATCCAAACTTCGTCACGTACAGTAGCTTCTGAGTCATCGTTTCGATGCCATGACCAGTGAGCGTGTGTTCGATTCAGTACCTTCAATCTCCCATGCCCAAAACTTGCCTCATGGAACAGAGAAAGAGATGCAGACTTGTGATCCTTCTTGAAGCTTCAAAACAATAACAGGCTTACTTAGCTAAAAGTGTTTTCAAGTCTTTTTTTTTTTTAAATGAGACTCGTGAGCTTTTAACTTACTCTAATGCAAGCCCTTCTCTATTGCCTCCATCACCGATGGTTATGTGTATAGGACCACGAGAGTTGGCCTTGTTGTTATAAACCCTTGTCTGCAGCAAATTAAATTAGGCGTGAAAATAGCTATTTTCTAATAGTAAATGGTATTTTTCTTCAGATTTCAAAGTATTTGATGTTTTATGATATTTTTTTCTTTAAAATCTCTAGCAGTTCGCGGTAGTTTTTAAGGGGGAAAAAAAGTTCTGTGAAATCACCGTTAAACTAAAATAAGTAGTGAATAATCTTAACTTATGGTTACTTGTGAAAATATTTAATATGTATATGTGGGAGAAAAACTTACAAAGCGTTCATAGGCATGAACGTGACCAACGAAAACAATGTCAACTCTAGCCTCATAAAGCAAATGCTCCATTGCCTTCCTCATATTTTCTCCTTCTCCTTGATGCGCTGCATTAGTATTATACCATGGCGCATGAAGCAACACAATAATCCATGGAGTCTTCTCTCTGTCAACCTCGCCCAAATCCTTAACCAACCACTTATATTGATCCGAGTCAGACCCAAACTCAGCGTACGAGCCTAACATCACAACATGAATCGCGCCCCCAGCCACATCAAAAGAATAGTAGAGGTTAGAGCTTGATCCACTCTCTTCATATGGCATTCTCCATCTATGATTATAAGAAGCAAAAGGATGAAACCAATCAAAGATCGGAAAGGATTCCATCTCGTGGTTTCCTTGAGTCACCATCCACGGCCGAGCACTCGCTAATGGCTCGACAAGTCGACCAAATGAGTCCCATAAGGGTTGATTTGTGTCGGCGTAGGAAAGATCACCGGGGAGTAGAAGCATGTCGTAGTTTGATGCGTTTATGTGGTTTAAGGTAGATGATGTCCATTCTGTTTGTCCAAGATCTCCTGTAATAAAATTATACATCTACTGAAACATCTGCAGATACGAAAACAGAATGTCGCGAACAAAAGTCACAGAAATGAGCGCAGTTGTTTTTGAAAAGTAGACCCCTTGAGGGTAAAAGAGTCAAAGAAATTTGACTCAAGGATCTATCCGCACTTGGGCAATATTACAGGTGGTCTATCTGCAACATCAGAGCTACTGGGGGTCGATCTACAATTAACCCACAAATACAGGCTTACGACTATAAAGAGCTTGGATTCAAATTTGGTACTGAACTAACCCGTAACGGCAAATTCGATAGGGAGAGAAGCTGGCGGGGTTTTGAATCTGTACATGTCATCGATACCACCACAATGATAGTAATAGACCGTATCAGGATCCAATGGACCAATCTTGACGTGATGAATTGTGCCTGATTTATAGAAAAAGTATCGATACGTTGTGTGCTCGCCAGTGGCTGACGTATCATATACTCCTGGAGCTCTACCATATTCAACTATCGATTGTGTGTGCTTATCATCTGTGATCCATGTGATTCTCATATGATCTGCTCCTACTACTGAAATATGAACCTGAAACAAACCAAAGAACAATGTAAGAACCTGAAAAAACACAAACAATTGTAGAAATAATCTGCTCTAACTATACTTGTTGAGGATGTGACTCGGGCTTTGAAGACCGCATCGCAATAATCTTCTTGGGCGGCGGGCGGCTGTACTCGGTGGCTGAAATGGTCAGAATGAGGAGGAGGAAAAAGACGATGAAAGCCAAAGGCGATGGATTCACCATTTCTGTTCTCAGAGAGGAGCAATGTAAAATGGAGCAAGTGATGGAGCTGAAGTTATAAGCATAAGATAAGTTCATTTTAGAAGCAAAGGGTGTTGTAGCTTTGCGGACAGAATATTGTGGCGTCAAGGAATGAAAGAGAGTGTAAGAATTTGTGATGGGATATGCTTTCAGCATTGGCATACATTTTCTAACATGTCTTTGTCAAGGTACTTACAAGGCTGCACCTATGCCAACATCACTGTTATATATCTTCACTGTAATTTTCTTTTTTGAGGTATTTGAGATCAGATGTTCAATAAATTTATTAACTAGAGGAACTGATAGATACATAATATACATAAAGAAGACGGGAAAAAAAAAACATCTGAGAAGGATTAGAAAACGAGATAGACTAATCAAGAGATTTCTGCATTTCTGAGATTATTCCAGAAAACTTTCTCGTTACGTGCATTTCAATTAAAGAACTAACGGTAAAGAATACACAATTCTCACTTAAATTGTCCACATATCCCTATAAGAAGGTTGCGATGTGGGTTTTCTTTTTCTCCATCGTTGTTCTGGATCCGGATCCAATAAGACAAAATGGGTACATATATCATAAAATGTATATATCTGATATGATCGTAAACCATGAATCTCTACATATGGCACAGTTGGCTTTCAGAAATAAATGCGTACAGCCTGCTGGCGCAAAAAATCGTTATCAATTTGAACTTTCTGTAATGAAAGTTTTGTTGACTAATGAGAACCAAACTGAAGAATCTAGGAGCATATCCTCTTCTCAAGTCTAATGTGTCATTTTTATGACATACGAATCAATTAATTTGATGCTAGAATTAGAGATATGCTGGTGGTCTCCTTAGAGGTTGGCGGATGGAGAAAGCAAAGACAGTGTCCAAAGTTGAAATTTCTTTAGATCTTGGACGGTGTTACTAAGAATGTATTACAAGATGTTGAGTAAAGTTATGCATTAGAAAAGCTTTCAAAAATGAGGATGCATGTGAGAGATCTTTACTAGGACGTTTCTGCATTTTTATCCTTTTTTTTATTTTATTTTTTTGAAGTTGGTCAAATGGGTATATGCTGAAATCTGAACTTACATTTGTTAGGTGCTCTACGAGATCTAAAGAAATTAGTCAATGGGCTGAACTAGTTCTTATTAACAATTTTCCAATGATTTGAGCTATATATTATTGTTAGCCATACCCTTATTTATTGTCAAACTTGGGTATCATATATGATACTTCCTCAGATGTTTCTGGTCTTTACCATAAATATTGCCAAAGTTACTTCCTAGGATAGAATTTTTCCTTTATGTTTCTATGTGATTGTTGACTTTTAAAGAACAATTGCCTGAACGAAACTTTGAGAACATGAAAGCAAATTACTTGAAAATAGATCCAATTTAATCAGTGACTTCAAAGTCCACATAATCAGAATTTCAGAAAAAATGTACAGATCATAAGAAACTTTTTACATATGTACCGGCTATGATTATAATATTTACATGTGATAATTATCAATATAGCACTGATATGATGATGACCCTATCCTGTTAGCATGGATGCTCCTTTCATATTAGAACTAAACACTAGCCTGCCCTAGAAGTGGTGCATCAAGAGATTCATCAATTGGCGTCGGGACATTCTCAGGGTTGGCCTGTTTGGTTTCATTATCCGGGTCTAACTGCCAAGCGAAGGCCAGAGCTATCACCTGTATTAAAAAAAAAAAAAGGAACACAAATAGCATAAGATGATGCAATCTGTGCAACAATCAAGTACGTACAAACAAAGAGAGGAAGAGAAGTCGACCATGGAGATAGATGCAACCACTAGGCTGAAACCTTTGCAGTTAAATGGAGCCTCGCTTGAAATAAAGAGAGCTGAAATAGAATATGAGAAGTATGTAAAATTTCTGATATATGACCGATTTATAATTAGATTGAACAATATATGTGGGCATGTCTAGATCATTAGTGACGCTCAAAGTTTTATCTATTGTCTGAGATATTTTCTTTAGAGTACCAAGACTATTTTCAATAATGGTTTAATTATACCTACCAATTATTTCTCATCTTAGAGGAACAAAAAATATAGTAGATTTGACCTACAAATTGTTCAATTTAAACAAGATAGATATAAAGAACGCCTTTACTTACAGGTCAATGGACTCATTAGAAGAGGCGATAACAAGCTGGCAATTGATCGCACCCCTGCAAGAAATCCTTGTGCTTTACCCTGCAAAAAGTTCAATCATCCTTCTTATGCTTGTTTAAGTGGCTCAGGAAACAAACAAATGAACAAAGTTTGAAACTAGCATCGGATATAGAGCTTTATAAATGTGAATTATGCAAACTCAAAAGTAGGATTTCCTTTCTTAACACCAGTTCTTATGGAAAATTTTCATTTGAGTTATACCTGATCATTTGCAATTGTTGCCTTTGATATAATAGCATAACTCTGTCAAAGTGAAGAAATTAATCAGTGGAAAATTAGATACAGTATAGGAAAAGGTGGGAAATTATATTTTATTTTAATTAAATAATAATGTTTGCTCTATTCTCATAGTGGAAAATTCATTTAATGAATCACACTTACAGATGGTTTCTCAAGAATATATACAACGCCAAGTGAGGCACTGAGATATGGTACCTACATGACAATGTCATTAGCTTCATAAACTCCTAATTTCTCAACTATTTCATCAATGTAAAAGTATGAAGGCGTTTAGTACTATACCCATGGTGCCCAAGCTAAACCATATAGCAAACCCTGCATAGCAAAGATTTGCAGGAGATAAATCAAGTTCCAGAAATCGACAAGAGAAGTCAGTCTCAATTGTAATTTTAAAAAGACTTACATAAGCAACTGAAGCAATCAAGGCAATGCATAATACTCCCCTTTCTCCAATATATGGATTGATAAGAGGAAGCAACAGAATCTACAAGCCGAATAAATAGCCCAAATCAGCAATTTTGGATAAGGGATAAAAATATCTCAGCCAATAGAAACTTTAAACGGAAACAAAATCTGTAACTAACAATAAAACTTTAGGATAATACCTGAGAAAATATGGAACCAATGTCAACCATCATTCGAATTTCTGAGAACTGATTTTTGTTAAATCCAAAAGCTGCTTTCAGATAGTACTGCAAAAAATGTCAAGTATAAGGTGTAGGCGTTGAAAATTACCTATAAGTCCCCGAACATAGCTCGTGATGATGAGAATAATCGACAAGTCATCCGATGAAGTAATGGCAAACCGTTGGCGACACAACAAGTGAAGCATAGCATAAGCGCTCTCCTCAAGACACCCTACGCAGAGTTTTCGTGGTCCCTTCTTTGCAGGTGGGGTCAGAGGCGGCGGCCCCCTCAGGGTCCGGCGGCGCCGAAATTTTTGAAAAGAGCTCTTTCCTTCGAACCGTCGGTGATTCCGGAACACAGGTGAACTGATGTGCCATGAGTCGGCGAAGGATAAACCCGACTTTGAAGCTTCAAATTAAGCGGATGACAAGTCGATCGAACCAAATCAAGCTCGAAAATCAACAGAGAAGCCACGCGGCGTTCGGTCAAAACCGAGACACCGAGGTGTCTCGGCAGCGAACACCGAGGTGTCTCGCTGAGCGAGACACCGAGGTGTCTCGCCACCGGCCGAACACCGAGGTGTCTCGCTGAGCGAGACACCGAGGTGTCTCGGCACGGCGAACACCAAGGCGAGCGGGCTTTACGCGATTTACCGCGCATCCGCGCCTATGGGCGGCTAGGGTTTCATTTTCAGAGGTCGGCAGAGATAAAAACAGAGGAGATAGCCGCCGAACTCTTGTGTGTGCCTAGAGTTAGAGAATTTCCAAGGGAGAGGAGATCAAGATCTAGACTTGCACGGGGGAGATTTGCGACTCGAGATCCAAAGTTTTCAGATCCAGATCTACAACAGCAAACCATCCTTTGGATCAAGCTTGGCCTTGATCCGAAGAAGAGTAACGAGTTCGCTTGGCCGATCTCGTTCACTACGTTGATTAGTTCCTTGGCGAATTAATCTCCGTATTCGTTTAGATCTCAGATCTGATCGATCTAAGAATTCCACGTAAAGGAGGGATTTTAGATCTAGATCCGCATCCGCATCTCATTCGATCAACACTTGGGAAAGGAATCGCGGTGGTCCACGGAATATATCCCGGCATAGGCAAAGAATCCCATGGCGAGGACCCGTAAAATAGAGATCCTCGTGTTTGTTTAGGGTTAAAGTTGTAATTCTTTGATTTTCATTGTAAGCCTTATAAAAGGCAATCTTTTTGAATTTCGTTGTGTTTAATGAAGTTTGTAACGGATTCAAGCAATGACAATCATCCCGACTTTTCACGAGAACAAGGCGACCACGATGGGAGCCACCGGTCTTGCATCCGAGATCGTTGTGCAGCCTACCGGATTCGATCCGGTGATCGAAGAGGTCGAGTACTAATTCACCAGAGAAATTTGAGGCCTATCTCTGCCTCATCCAACTCCTTTTCCCCATAGGCGAAGAAGCCCTCCGCGCAAGGAGGACTCACAAGCGTCACCGGCCGGTGGCGCTCTCCTCGCCGCCAACAACAATGACGGCAATAACTCCCAGCGCCATCCAAAGGCGGATCTGATCTCCCTCCTCGGCCCGATGAGGAAAAGTCCGCCGAAGGCGTGTGACTCTCTCAAAGAGAGCCCGCCAACGGCGTCGACAACGCTAGCGTTGCAATAAAGCGTTAGAATCCATGGGCGGTGTCCGATACAAGCCGGATCTGGTCCCAACAGACGCTGAGCCCGGAAAAGTGGTGCTCCTCCCGCCCGGCCGAAGAATGGATCGCGTCAGCGAGATCGCTCCACCCTCAGGGGGCGGATCCAAAAACGCCGTGCCCTACGCACGCGTGCACGTGCGTTGGTTCAGGCTACTCAACAGCCTAAAGGAGCAGAGGTGACCAAGAAGTCACCAGAAGCAAGTCGAACTCAGCCTCCCAGACCAGGAGCTTTTTCCTCGATGCAGCCGGCGCCTTCCACAAAGACTCCGGCCAACACCACACCCCTTTTCGATAAGGGTTCAGTGTTTCAGCGCCTAGGTCCGGTTCAGTTGGATCAAGGTGAAAGGTCAACTCCTGCAAGCTTGTTGAAGAGATCCAGGACAACTCGCAATGCTGGGGGTAGCTCTCGCCCCGCCGACGAGAAGCCGCCGGAGAATCCACCAACTGGTTTGCGGATCGAGGTCCAAAAGCCCGCTGAGAGGTCGCGCGCAAAGCGTCGCGTTAAAGGCGTAACTTTCAAAGACCGTGGCGCCGACCAACCTCGGATGGAGCGTCGTCATCTGATGATGACGTTATACCTGAGAGATTGTGTCGCCGCACGGTAGGTTGCTCCGGCGCTTATGCCGATGAGTTGTACTATCGTGCTGAGGGTAGGAAGAAGTCTCGTAGACAGAGCTCTCCAGAAACCGCATCCTCTTGCATTTGTACTAAATTGATCAAGGCAGTGCTCTCGGAGTGTAAATGCTGCCATAAAATTCCGGAAAGGGTGTCAGTCTTCCAAAGGCTGAGCACCAACGAACCGTCAAGACCTCAGTCAAGGCGTTCCCGAAGAAGACATGCACTCTGTCAAAGCAAAGATGAGCTGCTTGAGGTCACCATCAATATGACCAACAAGGCAACGCCGTCACGCGGCATTCCAGAGCCCTCCCAACGTGTGACTCGGTTGCGGGCCGGTACTATCGAGCGGCCTAACTATCACGACCGCAACGAGGATCCCTTCAAGGCACAGTCCGCAACGAAGAGTACCTTCGGAAGATGAAGTATCGGATGACGGCTCGGCAATGGCATCCGATAACACCGTCTCTAGTGAAGGTCATACTCGTGAAGCACTCATGATTAGTGCAGCTGAGGTGGCCAAGCTACTTGAAGAAGCCTTGGCAAAACAGAAAGACAACTTCAAACTCGAGATGGACATGGCCATGCAGCAGATGAGAGAAATGCATGACCGGCAGATGCAAGCGATGATTAATCGCCAGGGTGAGGGCAGTCGTCGCAACAACGTCAATTTGATGGATAGCGACACGGATGAAGAGCAAGACCTTAACACCGATGAGCAGAACGCCAATGATGACACCATGGTCCCACCTCAAAATCACCGGGACAGAAATGCAAGTGAAAATGACAAGATCAAGGATCTGGAGAGCAAGGTCAACTCGCTCATCTCGGCTCAAGAAGTGAAGAAGACGGGGATTCCGTGCCCTTACCCGAGAGAGTGGGAGTCAATCCCCTATCCGGCGAAGTTTAATTTAATAAACTTCACGCCGTTCGATGGGAGAGGGTCCCCCACTCAACATCTTATCTACTTCAAGAGCCATTTGGGGTCATCTCGTGCTGAGCCCTTGATGGTTCGGTCATTCATCGGCACCACTGCGGCCTTCGATTGGTACCGCCGTCTCAAAGCGGGCGGCATCAGCGGTGGGAAGACATGGAATCTATGTTCCTGGCGAACTTCTTCGATGACGACACAGAGGTTTCACTCGGTGCGTTATGGGACGAGAAGCAGAAGGATGGAGAAACCGTGGATAATTTTGTCAAACGGTTCCGCAACAAGGCGATGAACTGTCGTGACCCAATCACGGAGGAATTCATCCTCAAGACCTGCCAGCATAACCTCTCGCTGGACGTGATCAGGGCGATGGGCACTGCACCGTCTAAAACATGGAAAGACTTGAAAGTCCGAGGGGAAGAGGCTGAGCGTTTCCTCAAAAGGGAGAAGGCGGAGCGAGGTCAGCAGGCGCCAAATCCACGGAACCAAAATTTTGTCCCCCGGAACAAGGGGAAGGCGCCAATGAAGAATGTTGATGCGCATCAAACTTTCAGTACGACCCTGGCAACCAGCAATGGCGTGGACCCCATCGCGGCAACAAGTCGAAACCGAGGCGTCCACGCCCGAGTTTCCCAAGACGATTCTTCGTGGACGAAGAGGTGCACAGGATCTTCAAGTACTTGCTAGACAACAACAAGATCCAACCGCCACGATCGCCAACCAGAGGAAGCTCAAGGGCAGCAGACCCCAAATCACTAGCGCCTATCATAGGCGATACACCACCGACCAAGTCATGCTACCACCAAGGACAAGATCCAAGCTTTGATTGAAGTGGGGTGATCACTCCAAAACCAAATAAGGGAAAGCAAGTGGCAAGCGGCGTCCATAAGCTTTGGGGCGGTGCCTACAACCCGGTTCCGCCGAAACCGTGGTCAAAGTGGGAATGAAGACGGTGAATGACGATCCCCACAAGCAGCGAGAGAAGGGGTTAGTGCCGCACACAGCCCCAAATGGCGAACTCCTATGGGTCCACCCGGACTTACTTAAAGACGATCAGTGGGCGACGTCTTCGTCTAAAAAGAAGTCCAAGGGAAAGGGCAAATCTTGCAATGCTACCTCAGCGGTTCTACTCGACGACGACGAGCAAATTCCTACATGTTCTTTGTCGGAGGAGGAACAGGAAGCCTTTGTCACCAGGAGTGGGCGTGAGTACGCTTACAAATACCCCGATGACTCCAACCTTAATGCTAAAACGTTAACGGAGCTTGGGGTAGTAGCAATTCCCACGGTTCCCGCCACTCCTAAGGAGGACGCCACCAGAACAAAAGGAAACAACACGCAAATCACGAGGTGCAACCCGGCGATCCGGTTTAATCGCCCGATTAGAAGGGATAGGCAGGAACACAAGCTCTCCCTACCGCTTCGATGTGATGGCACAATTGGCCAACATCCCGGCAAGAATAACTTTATACGAGCTATTGAGGTTGTCCAAGGAAACCCGCGAAGCTTTACGAGAAGCGTTGGCAGACTCAGAGGTCTTCCTAACCCACATTAAATCAAGTCCAGAGGAGCCGGAGTCATCACCGAATGCAATGTGGCCTCCAAGCATATTCCCTGCATCACGTTCTCTAAGGAGGATATGCAGACGAAGACGTCGAAGCATGACAGGCCGCTCTACTTCACAGGGTACATTGGTTCCAGCGAAGTCAACCGGATCCAAGTTGATCCGGGTTCATTGTAAGCATCATGCCTTTCTTTGATGTATAGCTGGGGATTCTGTCCGCGACTCGCTTGACGCAGTGATATCACGGATTTAACACCGGTGGGTCGGCCACTTGGTAAAATCCGCATTAAGTGTCGGATGGGGACTTAAAGTCCGAAGTCACCTTTCGTCATTGGCGAGACTTCCTATAACTTGTTGTTGGGTCGCCCTTGGATCCATAACCATGTTATAGTCCCCTCTACCCTCCATCAATTAGTGTCCGAAATATGTCGACACTAATAACGAGGTTAAGACGGTGGTCGCGGACAAACAACCGTTTAAAGGACTGGAGAATTATTTCACTGACTCCCTCCTTTACGGTAATGAGTCCGATACTGAATCATCGGCCCATGGCACGGACAGCGGTGAGGACGCTGATACCGAAGCCGGGCTTGACTATAAAGGTGGTTTTGTTCTAAATGACATTGTACCCTTAGTAGTCAATCTTGACGAAGAGGATCTTAGATGAAAGTTGTAATTGGCGACTAGAAGAAGAAATAAAAGATGATTTAGAGTACTCGTTGTGTTTGAATGATGTAATGAAAAAGTTATATAATGACCCTGAATTGCATATGCCAATTCGGTCATCCTGTGTAATACAGAAGCACCTTCGAGACTCATCCAAGACGACTTTCGTCGTCCAAGGGAAGGGAGGCCGCAAGAAGGACTTAGTCTACGGCAGAGGGGAGTTAACTCCAGCTGACTACCTGCGAGCGGGTTCGATGAAGATAAACGAAACTTCATCTTTCGGATATAGCCCGAAGCGCAAAGACCTCATGAAGAAGTGGGGGTACGACTTTGCGTTGGGAGAAGGACTTTATTTTGGGGATCTCCGTTCCACCCAAGGCTGCATATGTAGAAGGAAAACCGATAATTATTACAGTTTAAAGGGGATTGGGATACGCATCCTCTTGGAAGATGAGTGTTGTTGGTTGATCAATAACCAACCACCCAACCTAGGCAGCAGTACTCATCCGATTCATTGCACGGGACTCGGCGTCGGCATCGGCAAGATGTTCGGGGTTGATGTCCAACATGGCTCTGATGGACCCCACTACCTGGAAGAAGGCGAAGAATTGCCAACATGGGAAGACCCATGGGTCCATCACCTCAACATGCGGTATGGGGACCGGTTTGAGCGAGAGGAGCCTCCGTGAAGATGAGGTAGTCGGATCAACATGGGTAATGAAGCACACCTAAACTTATAAATATTAGCAGTCTTCCCGGAGGAAAAGAAAAGGTTGATCACTCTTGTCGAGAGTATATCGATGTTTTCACTGAGCTACGAGGACATGCCGTGGCTCGACCCCAATGTGGCAATGCACCGCCGACATTAAAGTGGATGCCAAACTGTCAAGCGACAGCGAGCGGTTTCGTCCACGATTATTGAGGCAATTGTTGCGGAAGTAAAGAAGCTCATAGCCTCGGGTTTTATCCGGAGGTTCAACATCCGGATTGGGTGGCGAATATTGTTCGGTGCTAAAAAGAACGGACGATCGAATTTGCGTCGACTCTGAGATCACGAATGCGGCGTGCCCAAAGGCGACTTCCCACTTCCAATCACCGATGTGATCGTCGATAATACATGTGGATTTGGCGAATGTCCTTCATGGATGGGTTCTCGGTTACAACCAAATCAAGATGCATCCGAATGGCGCAAAGCACCGCGGCGTTGAGAACTCCTCTAGGCATCTTACATTTACAGTCATGCCATTCGGTTGAAGAATCTTTGGCGCCACTTACCGGTAATGACAAAGATCTTCGGGATCATCTTGGAAGACGGTCGAATGTTACGTCGATGACTTGGTTGTGAAAAGTCGTGACAAAGATGACCATATCGAGGACTTGAGGGCGGTATTCGACCTCATCGAGCTCATCAATTAAAGATGAACCCCACCAAGTCTTTCCTCGAATGTCGGTGGCAAATTCCTCGGGTTTGTTGTTACCAACAAAGGTATCCACATTGACCCCGACAAAATAAAGGCAATCAATGAATTGCAACCCCCAAAGAATCTAAGGGAACTCAGAGGATTACAGGGGCGATTGGCGTACATCCGGCGCTTCATTTCCAACCTCTCCGGAAAATGTCAAGCCATTCTCTAAGCTGAACAAAAAGGGGGTGTCCTTTGTCTGGGATGACGCCTGTCAGAAGGCATTCGAAGATATCAAAACATATCTGACGAATCCTCCTGTACTCGTTGCACCGAAGTCGGGTAAACCGTTCTTGATTTATATCAAAGCGACGAACCATTCGTTGAGTGCTTTACTTGCGCAAGACGACGACCACGGTCCGCGGCGGCGGTTTATTATCTAAGCCGAACCTTGGTGGGTGCGGAATCTCGCTACCAATGACCGAGAAAGAGTGTCTCGCTACCGGTCTTTGCGATTCGTAAAATGCGACACTACTTAGTTGGGCAAGCGATCTACGTCATTTCTAACGTAAATCTGTTGGTGTTCATGGCGCCGACCTCTATGAATTGGCGCTGGCGAAATGGGCTTTACTTTTGTCGGTATGACTTGCACTTCAAGCGTGAAGTCAATTAAGGGACAAGCCATCTGCGATCTTTTGGCGACCAACCCAACAAAGGATACGGTGAACTATTTGATGATTTCTGGGATGAGACCCACGAGGTTAACACAACTCGCACCAACAGTGTGGCATTTATATTTTGATGGAGCGTCCCGAGCTACCAACGTGGCGAGCGCCCCCGGATGTTCTAAGATCTCCGCCGGAGTCGGAGTAGTCTTAGTTTCCCGAGGGAAGCATGTCATGCCTCGGGCTTATTCAGCGTGAGCCTGCTCTAACAATGTCGCAGAGTACAACGCTCCTCATTGGACTTAGCTTCGCTAAAGAGGGGTAGAGTATCTCGAAGCCTTGGGGATTCCCAACTCATTGTCAAAGCGGACTCGCGGGGACTATGAGGTCGTGAACCCGATTTAATCCCATACCATCGGTACGCTATCGAGTTAGCGGACTCGTTTGAAGGATTCTTCATCGAGTACATTCAGCCTCGAATCGTATCGCGATGCTGGCGGCATTAGCGGTGTCTTTGGCGCAACCTCGAGGCCGAGCAAATGGTCCGCGGTGAGGACCCACCGATTATTCATTCCTATTTATGACAGACGTAAAATGACGAAAGGGTAGTCACTAAGGAAGTGTATGCAACCCAAGTCGGACTTGAGCCCGAGATTGGCGCTTCCCTATTATTGACTACGTCTTGCGGCATCTGCCGAAGATATGAAGGCGTGAATCAGTCCGTCAAGAGCCAAGGTTCTTCTACAATACGGAAACCAGGCCTTCTATCGGCGTGGGTATAACGGTTTGCTACTCCGCGCCTTTCAAACAAAGAGAGGAAGTTCTCCAAGAAGCACACGGAGGAGAATGCGGTGCGCACCACCGGAGTCCTAAGCTCTATGATCGGATCGAGGAGGATGGGGTACTCTTGGCCTACTATGGTCAATGATGCGATCGCATATGCTCGGAAATGTCACGCGTGCCAAATACCGCCAAACTACGCATCAACCTCCGAGCAACTTCACCCGTCGGCCACATCTTGGCCATTCGAGACATGGGGCATGGATGTGGTAGGCCCAATCTTTCCTCTGTCGGCCAAAGGTGATCGGTTTATCCCGGCGATCACCGATTACTTCTCAAGTGAGGCGATTCCCCTCAAAGAGGTAAAAGCGGCAATGTAATTCGGTTCATCAAGCACCACGTCATCTATCGACACGGTGTACCAAGGCGGATCGTACATGATAACGGTCCCCAATTCATTAGCAATGCCTTCATTCGGTTTTGCGAAATTCAAGATCCGGGCGTCTCCTCAAGCTGCATAATCCGCTGCCAAAGCGGATTGGCGGAGGCCTTCAACAAAAGCGATCATTAAAATTCTCAAGAAGCCGGTGAAAAATAACAAAGCGGGATGATAAACTTCAGAAGCACTACAGGCGTATCGCCGCGACATTCGCACGGCACGTGCTCTACGGTATATGGGTGTGAAGCGATCCGCCCTTGGAAGTTCAGATTCCATCCCTCCGCATTGCTCTCGCAACCGAGATGACGACGGAGGAGCTACATCAAAAGCGCCTCGAAGAACTTCGAGATGCTAGATGAAAAGCTTGGAAGCTCAACGGCACATTGAGTTTTACCAAGCAAGGATGTCGGGGCCTTCAACAAGAAAGTCCGACAAAGGAGCTTCAAGGAGGGAGACTTGGTCCTCGCTGCTCGACGACCGATAATTCTCGACTCCAAGAGGAAGGGTAAGTTTGAACCCAAATGGGAAGGGCCGTTTGTGATTGAAACGGTCTATTCCAATGGCGCATATCGCCTTATCACCCAGAAGGTGATAGGCAATTAATGCCGACATGGGAAGTTCTGAAGAAGTACTATCCTTAGTACCTTCAGATAACCCGCTTTGGAGGAAGTTCTTCAGAAATATTTTCCTCGGAGATAACCCTAATCCTTTCCTCGAATTCTCCCACCGATCAAACTCATTGTGGTGGGTCCACAAAATTTTCTCTGGTCCCTCCACCAGCAAAATTCCCCCCTTGACTTCTTTCAATAAGCAAGGGGTCCACAAAATTTTTGATCCTCTATCAAAATCCCCTCTTGATTCCTTTCAATGAACAAGAGGTCCACTTTCAAATTCGGAGATCACTTTCTGATGAACAGAAAACCTCCATCGTTTCCATTTTAGTCACCCCCTCCCATGGCGGTAGTACTAAAATCGGAACACCCTCGATAAACGAGACCTTGGATCGGTGGTGAATCATAAAAGTGATAACTACCTGTATCTCCTCGATTCTCGGAGTGGAGATCCCACTCTTAGTTTCACCTTAAGAGATTCTCGAAGTGGAGATCCCACTTTTAGTTTCCCTTTCTTGGAGATAGGATATAAAATCCTTCCTCTCCATCTTAGGAGATAGAATATAAAATTCTTCCTCTCCAGACTAAGAAGCGAGGATATAAAATCCTTCTTTTCTTATGTTCACTTGGGGTTCGTCTCTACCAGACAAAGGAGACACGGAAATAGAATATAAAATTCTTTCTTTCCAAAGACTTGGAGACAGGATATAAAATCCTTCCTCTCCTTCTTAGGAGATAGAATATAAAATTCTTCCTCTCCAAGACTAAGAAGCGAGGATATAAAATCCTTCTTTTCTTATGTTCACTGGGGTTCGTCTCTACCAGACAAAGGAGACACGGAAATAGAATATAAAATTCTTTCTTTCCGGCACTTGGAGCGAGGATATAAAATCCTTCCTCTCCGACATCGGAAGCGAGAATATAAAATTCTTCCTTTCCCACAATCAATTCCATTCACCGATTCGATCCGGTTCGGTTCTCGGTCAAAGAAGGAACCAAGATTCATCTTGGGGTATTTTATCCGAAGCCTAAGAAGGGATAAAGCCACCGCTACCAGCGTTGTAGGGTAGTCTATTCCCCGTGAAAAACGAAGCCTACGTATTCAACATCGTAGCATTAAGTCTAAGAGGGTTTTATTCTTTTAGCACAACGTTGTGTGTAGAACGGATTCAGATAATCTACACGCTAGCCCGATTCAAACGGTAGTCGGTAAAGGCTAGTCAAATCCGTTGAGGGCTGGGGGTTGGCCAATAACCCCAAAGTCACCGCCTAACACGCCGGTTAGTCTTTTACCCGTGAAAAGTGACAAAGTCTATGTATTCAAAATCATAGCACCAAGTCTAAAGAGTTTCATTCTTTTAGCATAACGTCACATCGCGAACGGATTCGATAATCCATGCTTGCGGTTCAAACGGTAATCGGTAAAGGCCAATCAAATCCGTTGAGGGCTGGGGGTTGGCCAATAACCCCAAAGTCACCGCCTAACACGTGGCGCTGGTTAGTTTCTCA
Source organism: Asparagus setaceus (assembly GCA_012295165.1). Taxonomy (NCBI): domain Eukaryota; kingdom Viridiplantae; phylum Streptophyta; class Magnoliopsida; order Asparagales; family Asparagaceae; genus Asparagus; species Asparagus setaceus. The sequence continues at coordinate 850,081 of CM022710.1, forward strand.
TTGCACCAAGAAATGGGATATGTCAACCTAGATGCATGGAGTCAATCGGGGATGTACACAAGGGCCAATCATTACTCCTACGTGGTCGGATTCATCAGATCCCCCTGGTAGAGTATAGGGTCACAGACGAACCATGCACCGGCTTCTTTCATTTCGTGACGGGAGCCCTATCGCGAGGCACCTCCTCAAAGGAGATCTAAAATGCGGTCCCTGCAAGAAAAACTCCCACTGAGGCACTAGTAGAATACAAGTGAGCATGGATCTCCTCAAGCAGCATATTGATCTCCAAAGGGGAAAGAGGCGTCAATTTACAGTTTCGCCCTCTCCAAGCTATCCTCTAGAAGCTTGAACAAGGAACTGACAAGTTACTTCATGGTCACCCGCAGTTCCAACCACATGACCAACGGATCAACTTGTGTCAGGACAATGAATGCAACCCATGAAGGGTTCCCTTTCAGTAGGATCGATAAATCCCGATGGTGAACCCACGAATACTCGATAAGGAACATGAGTATAAACTGTTCCTTAATTCTATTCCAATAAGGAGTAGAATTCTCCCACTACGATACTCCAACTAGGTATACGAGTCTAAACTATTTCCTATTTTTGTCGAGAAGTTCCTGGAGAATAGTTTTATATTCTTAAGGATAACTCGGCAATCCCCAATTTGCTTCCACTGGGTTCAGTCTTACGACAGCGGACAATTCGTTGTGATGAAAAATCGCCAATTGGAGGTTAAATTCCGAGAGAAAATTTTTGATGCCGGACAACGCGTCACATCTCGAGAAAATCCCTCGTAGTGGATCTGCTTGAGCATCCGCGATGAAGTTCACCAATCAAAGGAGGAATCCTCAATATCCTCCCACTGGGGTTAGTCTTATGCCAAGCCACGCAATGGAGATTTCACTGATTCAAAGCTAAGTCTCACGGAATTGGATGAACAGTTCGACGACAACTCACAGTCACGAGCTAAAAATAAGAAAATTTGTGCATCGGCCATCGAGTCAAGATTTCAACAGCGGTCAGACAATAAATGCAAAGACCGCGACACTTTTGGTTATCCTACAAAGCGGATAGTCCGAAAGAATCGGAGAGATCAAGATTTGAAGCCGTTTTCAAGTCCTATTACACCGAAGGTGCGGGCCTATCACATCCAAAGTATTTCTTCTATAAAGAGCTAGACCGAAACACTTTGGAGGGGGTATCTGTAGGCGTTGAAAATTACCTATAAGTCCCCGAACATAGCTCGTGATGATGAGAATAATCGACAAGTCATCCGATGAAGTAATGGCAAACCGTTGACGACACAACAAGTGAACGCAACGCAAACGCTCTCCTCAAGACACCCTACGCAGAAGTTACGGCCCCGCCAGCCTAGCGGCTGGGGTCATAGCTGCCCTTATGGTCCGGCAGTACCGAAATTTTTGAAAAGAGCTCTTTCCTTTTCGAACCGCCACCGATTCCGAACTGGGTGAACTGATGTGCCATGAGTCGCGGCGAAGGATAAACCCGACTTTGAAGCTTCAAATTAAGCCCGATGACAAGTCGATCGAACCAAATCAAGCTCGAAAATCAACAGAGAGAAGCCACGGCGCTCGGTCAAAACCGAGACCCGTGAGGTGTCTGCTGAGCGAGACACCAGAGGTGTCTCGCCGAAGCGAGACACCAGAGGTGTCTCGCCGAAGCGAGACACCAGAGGTGTCTCGCCGCCGATTTCAGAGGTGTCTCGCCGGAGCGAGACACCGAGGTGTCCCGGCTCAGCGACACTACGAACGGGTTTTCGCCTAGCTTACCGCATCCGCTGCCCTATATATTGGACGGCTAGGGTTTCATTTTCGAGGTCGCAGAGATAAAACAGAGGAGATAGCCGAACTCTTGTGTGTGCCTAGAGTTAGAGAATTTCCAAGGGAGAGGAGATCAAGATCTAGACTTGCACGGGGAGATTTGCGACTTCGAGATCCAAAGTTTTCGATCCGGATCTACAACAAGAAACCATCCTTTGGATCAAGCTTGGCCTTGATCCAAGAAGAGTAACGAAGTTCGCTTGGCCGATCTCGTTCACTACGCTGATTAGTTCCTTGGCGAATTAATCTCCAGATTCGCTAGATCTCGATCCGATCGATCTAAGAATTCCCGTAAAAAGGAGGGATTTTAGATCTAGATCCGCATCCGCATCTCATTCGATCAACACTTGGGAAAGGAATCGCTGGTCCACGGAATATATCCGGCATAGGCAAAGAATCCCAGCAAGCGGGACTCAGTAAAATAGAGATCCTCGTGTTTGTTTAGGGTTAAAGTTGTAATTTTTGATTTTCATTGTAAGCCTTATAAAAGGCAATCTTTTTCTCAATTTCGTTGTGTTTAATCGAAGTTTGTAACGGATTCAAGCAATGACAATCATCCCGACTTTTCCTGAGAACATAAGGTTCTCTCATAATGTTTATGGCATAAGATTTCACATGATAGAATCATATGGTATATAAAGTTAATAATCATGCTATACAGTTAAGGAAAGATTTGTACCATTAAGACGCTGCTGATGCCTGTCATGCCTAACTTATAGAAGAATAAAACAAATGATATGCGTTTAAGTGTCCTACTGCAGGAAAAATAAACACAGCAGAAAACATCAATAAGTTTGTCAATTTCCTTAAAATCCAATGAAGACAGCAAATAACTTTACTGATATATGGTGTGTTATGCAATTTAGTGTACCTAGTAGAGACCACAGCTATAGTATCTTTCATCGAGTTCCATCGTTTGTGTAAAACTCCACAGACCATAGCTGAACATGGAGCATGCTTATTTGGTCCGTCATCCTTAGTCACAGTCTCCACCAGAAATATTTTCATGTAAAGTACGGAGGTAATCAATAAACTGACAGATATCTGGAAAACTAAATTCTCAGTTAGAGAAATGTCATTGATTTTGAAAATTATAATTGCTTCATTGTGATATAAGAAAATACCTCAAAAATCCATCTTTCTGGAAGAAATCGTGCCGATAAATTTCCTAGCACATATGACACAGAAAAAACCCAGTTATCCATCCAAATGCTGTAGCCCTTTTGCTTGCCTCCACTACATCTGCCTACCCAATAAAAAACAGAGCAACTGAATAAATTTAAAATTCTGGTTTGCAGTTGTTAATAGTTTGCATAAGACTAATCATGCATTTCCTAATGTATGATTTGGGTCAAGAGTATAGATTTCTCCAGGTGATGCATTTATTTGATAGTTAGCAATAGGATTTTGAAAAACTCACATCATATTATCAATTTATGCATCAATAATTAAGGAATACCCCTTACCACATAGGCAGCTGAAATCAAGAATACGCTTCCCTGACTAATGATGTGTGAAATCGTACGAAAAACAAAGTACACATATACAAAATCTCTAGACCGTCCGAGTGCAAGTACAGCTGAAAGATGCAAAGCAAGGTGAATAGTGAATACTTAAGATGGAAAAAAATCTATTCGAAATCAGAAATTCAAACATAGTAGACTCAAATAGTCATCAGAAATACTTTGAAGAATCAACTTAATTTCATCAGAAGAAGCATACCAAATGGAGCTATGGATGCAGAAACAGTAACAAGAAGCAAAGATTTACGCCCATATTCATCAGCCATTTGCCCCAAAATCGGAAGCGCGAACATTTTAAAAACTCCTACAACCTACAAAATCATCAATATAACCACAACCCATTACAACAATTTCATTAAAATCATTAAAAACATAAATTAGTACTGAAAATCAACCTAAATATCTCTGGTTCCTAAAGATCAATACCAAATTCTTCTATATGCATTTTTTTTTTTTGAAATACCAAATCAAAATTGTAAAGAGAGAAACAGGGGAGTGATAATGTTACCGTCTGTTGAATGCCGTTGAGATAAATCGCCTCCGGGCAAGACTTTTCGCCCGGGCACAGAGCTCCAGTGGTGACATCAACGAGCACGGATACCGTCATCTCATCCGCCATCCAATGAAAGCAGAGAGGAATCAATAGATGAAGCAGAGGCCTCAAAACCCTAATCTCTTCAAAAACCCCCATTTCTTTTAAATTCTCTAAATTGATCTCTCTCTCTCTCTCTCTCTCTCTATCTCTCTTAAACCCTTTATAGATTTTCTTTGAGTGATCCCCTATCTCACTCTTGTTGAAGAAAAACAAGAAAATAAATCCAAAGAAAGGGAAAATAAAAAAACGGAGAAATGAAGTTTAAAATGATGCATTTGAAAGAGTGAGGCGAGCGCGCGCGAGCACGTGCCATTCGAACTTGCGCGCGTGGGAGCGGGTGGCGCCATCACGGGGCGTTTATCGTTTATCGGACGGCTGATGTTGGCTTTTCTTTATACTGATGGTCTTTTGTTTATAAACCCAAAGATTTTACCTTGTCTTATTTTTAAACCCAAGATGCCTTAATGAATTACGCATAGAAATTTGGGTTTGAGAATAAATCGGCGTGGATATTTTGGATTTACAAATGATTTTGGCAGGAGGCGGGTTATGAAATGAATGAGAGAAGAACTTTGGGTTTATAAGTAAATATCCTATTGTTATTATTCTGTTTCATTTTCTTTTGACCAAGAACAGTAGCTCTGTTTTTCAACTAATTTTTTAAAGAAAATACTTATAAGAAGAAGGAAGATAAGATTCATGCTGCGGTGTACATACTTGAAGAATTATTATAGGGTCAATTACGAAGGTATGATGTGATACGAGATACAATTATATGATATATATATGGTGGATATATTGAAGCAACTTAATTACATATATATAATCGTTATAATTAATATGCATGGATTTATCTAAATATATTATATTTATTGGTGGGAGAAATTTGTTTCACAAAATATTCTTGTTTCTAGGACCAGTTGAGGCATTTGGAAGTTTTTCGTATAAAAATGATAACCATTTTTTCTAATTTTTCAACTAGTATAAACTAATTTTTTTTTGAAAAATATTTATTTTTTCTCTGACTTTTGACAAAGAGTATTATCTTTCTTTTTCAACCAATTTGTTTAACACTAAAACGAGGAGGACAATAAGATTCATGTTGTTGTGTTACTTCCTCAAGCTACATAAAAGGCGTGCTACTTATAATGTGGCGATATATTAAGTCAACTTACACCAAAGTATGATGTGATACAGATAATTATGGACACAACATGAAAAATAAAAACATAATAATTAATTAATTTGTGAACGTATACATCTAAAATTGAGGCAGAGAAAAGCGCAGAAAAGATTGATCAAGTCAAACCCAAGATAAATCCTACAATTAGGAGATAATATGAAATCCAGCATAAATACTAAAATTTTCTCTCTCAAACAATTGGAGAGAATTGGATTACTTTCTTAAGATAAAAAAAGATTTTTGCTTGTAGACCCCTCAAAGTTATCATATTTGCAAACCCTCAAAAATTAGATATTTGCTAATTATGAGAAGGATTGGTGACGGGCTATAAACTAGCCTCCATATCAGCCTGTAAAAGAACGAACTAGCGTGACAAATTTGGTCTTTGGTAGAATCTATAAAATATAGGAGCCTTGCTCAAAATATAATTGGCTTGTTTTGTAGTATATAGATTTGTTTGGAATTTGCTGCTTGATTTGGAGATATTATGCATGCGAATTGATTGTATGTTTGGATTTATTGTACTTAACGACTAGCCTTGGGTTGTTTTTGTTGGAATCAAAGCTCAATATGCTTTATGCAAGTATGATTGGTTCATATAGGATTTGGAGACATATTTACAGTAATTTTTCATACTCCTCTACAACCAATCAGTCAATTGATTAACGCTATGATGTACTAATCACTGTCATTTGTCTAATTATATAAACAACAAGGACTATTAGTGAATGATTAGGCTTAAATTTGTACTATCCAATACTGGTCTCATATGTTTGTTAGATTGTGACTTTCTCATGACTACTTTCCTAAGCATCAACGGACTAATTAATATTAATAAAGTATAGGTCCAACTGCTCCGGCACGCTTCACCTAAAATAATTCGCTTCACATATTCGGGATATCCTTCTTCTTATAAATTGCATCACTCTCATACATATTTCTTCATTCAGTTCAATATTTCAGAGAACACAATGAGACTTTTGCTCCCTTCTTTTAGCTCCATTGCAATTATCACAGGAATCATCTTCGCCCTTCTTCTTCAAGAATCTGTGTCCTACGAACGCCAGAAGGCGAGAGAGACCCTCACTATTCCTCTTGCTGATGATGCTGACGAGCTCACTCCTCAACAGGTAAACCACATTTCTCTCCGTCAATTTCTTTTTATCTTTTTAGTCCTAGATGACATACTATGTTTCTGATTAATTCTCGTACTTGTTAACACCGATTTAACTCCTGCATTGTTCTATATTTCTCCAATAAGAGTTAAAATCATCGTAAGCAATCTAGTACTGATGCATATTCGTTAGATAATTGGTGAATTAATGACTGTCTATTCTTAGATCAATGTACAATAAGAGGACTTTGAAGTGAATTACTGTACTAAGTAAGTTTTTTCACTCTTTGGTGAACTAACAACCCAGTGGACCTACACAAATCGTGATGGTCTCCACCTGAAAAACTTTTAAAAAGTCAATTGCAGCAGAGTTACAGATATAGGCAGTTGAGCAACCACCATGGGGTAATTTTCTGGTGAGAATTTTATAAAGTCGCAAGAGAAATTAACTCCTTACTCAATGGATTAATGACAAAAATAGTGGTAAAATCTAGAAAATCTCACTTTTTCCTTATGGTTAATGCTACAGGTACATATATCTCTAGTAGGGAGAGACAAAATGAGAGTGACATGGATCACTGACGACGATGCTCCGTCAACTGTAGACTATGGAACTGTCTCCGGTGAATACCCCTTCTCTGCTTCTGGCTCTGCCTCCTCGTACTCGTACGTTATGTACAATTCAGGGCAGATTCATGATGTAGTTATTGGCCCTTTGCATCCCGATACAGTTTACTACTACCGTTGCGGCTCCAATCCAGCTCGCGAGTTCTCCTTCAAGACACCCCCTCCTGTACTTCCCATCAAATTTGCCATCGTTGGTAATTTACTCACAAACTTTAGAGCGTGACGCCATGTTTACTCATCGTTTATTAACATAGAAACCTAATACCATAGGATGTAGCTACTTATCTTCTATGTTCTATTTAATTAGCACATACATACATACATACACGTAATATAGCCTGCTCTTCCGAACAGGCGACTTAGGCCAGACAGATTGGACAAACTCGACCCTCACACACATGACCAACTCAAACTACGACATCTTGCTACTCCCTGGCGACCTCTCCTACGCTGACACAAAGCAGCCGCGGTGGGACTCCTTCGGTCGCCTAATCGAACCTCTCTCCAGCACCCGGCCTTGGATGGTAACACAAGGCAACCATGAGATTGAGAAAATACCAATAGTCGAAACAAAACCATTCAAAGCCTACAACGCTAGATGGAGAATGCCATACGATTTAAGCGGATCAAAATCAAACCTTTACTACTCCTTTGATGTCGCAAATGGCTCGGTTCATGTGATCATGTTGGGCTCGTACACTGATTTTGATTCGAGTTCGGATCAGTATAAGTGGTTGGTGGAGGATTTGGCTAAGGTTGATCGGAGGAGGATGTGGACGGTAGTACTGATACACGCACCGTGGTATAATAGTAATACCGCACATCAAGGTGAAGGCGAGGACATGAGGGCGTCCATGGAGGACATTTTATGTGGCGGTAGCGTCGATGTTGTCTTTGCTGGTCATGTGCATGCCTATGAACGATTTGTAAGCATGAAACTCTCGACTTACAAGGTCTTTTGGTATGTTGTAACTGTAATTGCAATGCAGATGTTTGATGCATGTGGTTGCAGTTTTGCACGGAATTGCTTCTTCACTTTTAAAATTTAATAATATGCAGATGTAGTTGCAGTTGCAGATATTTGTCTTGGAACTGTCAGGATTTTTAGCTTCTGTTGGAGATTGGTGGCAATATAAATTGCACTATATGCACCTCAAAAGGTTGCAAGTATGATACACACAAGTAGATAAGAATATGTGTAGATCTTTAGTCACAATAGAGGTATTTTCTATGCAAATGTGATTACAAAACTATATCTACTCAAAACGTACTAGTCGCATGCAACTACAAGTGTAGCTTCCAGTAGCTAAACTAATCAAATCTCTTAATGAAGTGATTCTTACTGACCTTTCCCTTTTCTTTTTATTTCTTTTTTATTTTTTTTAATTTAATTTGCAGACGAGGGTGTTCAACAATGATGAGGATGATTGTGGACCAGTGCACATAACCATCGGAGATGGAGGCAACAGGGAAGGACTGGCATCGGATTACATAGATCCGCAGCCTAAGATTTCAAAGTTTAGAGAGGCGAGCTTTGGACACGGAGAACTCGAAATTGTGAACAATAGTCATGCACAGTGGACATGGCACCGGAATGATAATGATGAACCTGTCATTGCCGACCAAGTTTGGCTCACTAGCCTCTCTTCTAATACAACTTGTAACAAGAAGAAATGATACTTCAATTTCAGTCTTTGCCCTTGTAATTTGGTTGATACTGCCTTAGTACTGATTCTAATTTTTGGCAAAGACGACTTTTCGAAAATCTCAATATTCCCACTAAAATATGGACTGATGCAAGCAAACCATGAAGTTTTCTCACTCGAAGCTGCAAGATGAACATGTTCTCTTTGTTCAATTCATTGAAGGGATGAAAATTGAAGTGTTTGAGACATTTGTTTCCTCAGTCAATCTATTGCGCGTTTGAAATGTTTGTTGATACGAGTTATTCCATTTTTGGCTGTGTATATAATTTTCTGCCACTATTTATCGAACTGTTCCGATGACAACATGTGTTCGTATCAACAGTATTTGGATGCCTTTTTTGCCCACCAACTCAAGCCCGTGGCCTTACAGTGGCTTATGGCCTTTGGGCCTGAACCTGCTCCGTACCCATCCGAGCCATAAAACCCAGCGACTACATCTTTTTCCCTTGCACATATATATGATTATTGAACGGCTAAATAGCACTTATATACCTTATTGTTCCATCTAATTTTCACTTATATACCCTCACTTGTATTTGGTAACAAATACCCTAAAGTTTTTTAAACTTACTTATATACCCTCAGTTGTTTTAGGTAGCACTTATATACCCTAAAGTTATTTAAACTTGGATTTAAATACCCTAAAATTTTTAAATTTTAAGTGCTACTAAAAAGTGAGGATATATAAGTGCAAGTTTAAAAAACTTTAGGGTATATTTTTTTGCTACCAAATACAAGTTGGGGTATATAAGTGAAATGTAGATGAAACAATAGGGTATATAATAAGTGCTATTTAGTGAGCTCAAAGGTTGAGGTACAAGGATGAGATCATGCTTCACATCAACTTTTTTCACTGTTCATCATGATTCATGAGTAGGGGGTCTAAGTAATGAACTCGATAACCCCTGCAAGCGTCTCTGTGCATGCAATCCTCTCTTTAGCTACTTTTTTTCTTTCTTTCTCATTATATTCTCCTTTCAAAGGCTTCCACTAATGAATTTTCACCAAAACAGCAAACTCCCAACAACAACTCAAAGTTTTCTCAAGTTTTCTAGCAAGCAAAATGGAATATTGAGGGGGAGATCCTCTCTTGTCCTTTCAACTTTCCCCTCTCTACACTTTGCTAAACCAAGAGATCCTCCACCTTAAAAAGTTTGTTCTTATACTTCCTTTTAGAATTTGGAAGCCCAGTCGTATGGAAGTTTCGGACTACTTTGATGGAGGAAATTGACTGCATTGCCCTTCCCTAAAGAATGAGTTACTGTTGAAATAAAAAAAAATAAGTTCAAGGGGCTTTGTTGATCATTATGTACATGCAATCAAGTGCCTCACTTGAGTAGTGCTCATCATTGTTATTGCTATTAATTATTATATATGCTTTTTGGAGCCATGCAAAATCTCTTGGAGCTCCATGTAGCACTAAGACACAGCCATTGAAACCCTAAAACACTCCATGGTACAGCAGCACTAGGTCATCAACACAAACGACCATCAATACGTGAGAAAAAGAACATTATTTTCAAGCAAGCAGATGGGAAAAAGGAAAAGAAAGAGTTATTTCATAGGGTTTGCCATCATTTATTACAGACAACCAAACTAGTAATGTTATAATTGTTGTCCACAAACATCACGTTCATACCTCACCCTTAATGACTAAACCAATTCCTTTATTTCGTGTTCATCTCTATAATAGTGAACACAATTAATTATCTTTTCCTTTTGTTGCTTGTTTGGCTGTTTTCGATTCGCTCTATATCTCTTGTATCTTAAGAATTGAGAAAAAAAACACAGAAAGAAAAAGTGTTGTACGTATCTCCTCCCTCAAAAATTAGTGTTCAAACTGGTGTGACAATCCTCTGATCCATCGGTTAATCGCTAAACATAATTTACAATTAATAGTTAATACTTCTATTATTTTCTACTAGGCATTATAGTTAGATTTTAAACGTACCATTGAAACCATGAACTCTACCAAAGCCGTGGAATTAGAAAAAATAGGGAGAAGTCATAATCAAATCACTTCCTCTTCCCTCTTCCTAAGGAACCAAAGGCCAGAAAAAGCCCAAAGCATACCTCAAAGTACCAACGAGCCCCACGAGGGCACATCCTGAAATTACTCTTCTATCTCTGGAATCACTCTAACCCACATGGGCAAAATGGTCATTTGGCTTATACGTGATCACGCTAAACAACCATCGCACACCTGGCGCAAAACTGGAAAGGAACAGAGAAAAATTATGAAAAAAAAAATTCCAAATCCTAATCCAGAATCTAACTAATACGACGAGAGAATCCAATGAAAAAGATACATTAACGAACCACATTGCACATGATAAGCCTCAGCGAAACGGTAACATGATCCAACGAGGCCCACGAGGGGGCCCAAAGCGACAAGTTTGGCCCTCAGAAACATTTAGATGCAAGGGGCAAATCTGTCATGCGGCTACTAATCATTCTTAATGCATGCAGCTTTGTCATAACGAAAAGAACTTATGGGAGAGGGACCACCGATTTTAAGAGGGAAAGCATTGCTAAATCTCATGAGCCAATGGGGAAATAATTTATGCGTCATCTCCTTAAAAAATACATGCTCAATTACATTTGAAGGCAGAGGATGAATGAATTTGGTTCAAAATAGACTTTGCAATTAAATTTGAAATAAATTATAGAATCTTAATAAGTTAAAGTATGATATAATTTTTTTCCATTTATTTGGACTAAAAGTTACATTATTAACATGAAGAAATTTCTATGCAGATAGTAACTTTATTGAAATTTCATATTAACCTTTGGTAGAAGTAATATTAACATAAAAATGCTATCAATAAATGACTGGATATTGTAAAAGTCAAGAGAGTAAAAGCAAATAAATATTTTGATTTATTTGGAGAGCAACATTAATGAATTTTCTTAGTAAGCATCATTTAATAGACGAAAAGAAAAATCATTATATGACTGGTAAATAGTAGAAAAAAGAAATATTTATAATAGTAACCTATTAATTAATACCAGCAATAATAACCACAAAGGTGTAATAATAATGGATAATAATGGGGAACAAGACCAAAAGAGAATGGATGCTTTGCAAGTGATGATTTGTCGCAGGGCCCGGAAAGAAAGCCATCATTGCGAATCTTGGGCCGACCCGAACCCATCATCACATCCTTTTGAAACAGATGAAATTACCTTTGCACCCTCATTTGCCCCGTGCTCCTAATAGACTCGATCACGTGACCTGCACTCGACTCTCATCATAAGCAAGAAGGCATAATGATAAGAAGCCAGCACAAAACATTAAATTCTCGCTCCCTACCGGCCGCCCTCCTTGCTCTTGCTTGTTTGCTTACACCCACACATGCATGATTCCTGTGTCTCTCTCTAAAACCTCACTTTCTCTCTCTACAAACTCTCCTCCCAACTATTATATATAGAGGACTAACACCCCCACCATATCCCCAAAAGCTCCCAACATAATATACCTCTTCTACTTCTTATATTTGCTACAGCTAGTTTCTATCCATTCTCTCTCTCTCTCTCTCTCTCTCTCTCTCTCTCTCCATCTTCAACACAAACTTACAACCAAGAACACAAAAGGTATTGCTTCGTAGAGTGAGAAACATAGTCTATGCTTATGTTTTGTTTAGTATTAAAGGGAAGGGATTATTGTACTTAGTACTTGTTTATTGTCAAAGCTTGGGGTTGGTTTCCTTTGTTTCTTTTTCTTTCTTTTGGTAGGGAAAGGTATGGGACTAATATTTTTTAAGTAATAATTTATGATTTTTTTTTGGCTTTCTAATATTACTTGTACAAATAAAAGAGTCATTAGTATCCATTAAAATATGGTTTTATTTTCTTCCAATTGGATTGCCTTTATATATACCAAAACTGATTCTGTCCTAATCCATAATCCATAAATTCCCCAAAAAGCTCGAATATAACATCAAAAATTATTTTATGATATAAATATTATTCTCATGACCCTTGAGGCTATAACCTATAAGGAACCTTTTTTCCTATAAAGAAAAGTTCAGTTCTACCAAGCTTTAGTCAAGTTTGTTTACTTGCCACGGGTATTAAGTTGCAAAACTAATTTTGCCTATTATTGTTCTCAGGGTAACCTCAACAGTTTAAGAAAGCCATGGAAAGGATCAACTCAAACCTGTACCTGCAGAACTGCTGCATAATGAAGGAGAATGAGAGGCTGAGGAAGAAGGCACAGCTGCTGAACCAAGAGAACCAGGCTCTGCTCACTGAGCTCAGGCAGAAGCTTGCCATGTCCAATTCCAACAACACCAACCCCATCCTTGACCTGCAGAAATCAAACAACATGGGCAACAAAGGCTCCAATGGCAAAAACAATTCCTGAGCTTTAGCTAATTTTGCTTGATAGAAACAATGTACTGAAGAAGAAGAAGAAGATGAAAATAGGTCTACTTTGTTTTACTCAATAGGATTAAGAATGTATGCAGTTGCATCTCTTTGGCCAACAGGGCAATCAGTTGTAATATATTCTCTCACATCAGCCTTATAATATCTCATCCTGAGCTAGCAATTGCTTGACAAAACAATGTACTGATGAAGAATCTAAATATCCTTACTGTTTTTTTTCCCCCTCCAATTTTGGGAATGCTAGTTTGCTCATAGGATTAAGAATCCAACAGGGTTACATCTCTGAAGTCAATCTGATAAAATGTTCCATTCAGTTGAAGTGGGACATAATATATCTAGATCATCATAAACAATCAGAAATACATTAAGTTTCAATGAACAGTAGAATGGATTATATTACCTACAATTTCAATGCTGAGCTTCTTGTTAACACAACAAAAACTCTGGAAGTATGCTTTACAAGTCTGTAAGAAGTATGGATGTCATCTTTTCCACATACTTTTTGCTCACTGCATTCATTATTAGGAACGAAAAATTATTGTCCAAAATTCCAAGACTACACTGCCAAAATAAGATTTCTACTACTAAATCAGTAAATTGAAGGTAATAAAGACAATGTCAAAGGATGAGAACAAGCATGTGTTATATTAAAGGCAAACAAAACCCGAAGACAGAACTGTCAATGTAATGCATAATGGAAGCAACAAGCTCTTATTTTAATAAGTAGAAAAAAATTCCGACGCTCTGATGCATTCATCAGTGAAGAACACCTATAAAAAGTAGTCCTGCTTCAGCAAATAGAAATCATATCCACCATCAGCTAAGCCACATTTGCTTAAATCAATAATCAAATGAAAAGAAGGGGACATAATTACCCCTACAAAAAGAAGCAACTTGAGAGCTTTTGAAGAATGCTTTCTTTGAGATGACAACAGGCTTTTTCTAACGTTATGTCTGTGTCCTTGCCCCTGCCGTGAGAGAAGGGAGGATACTTCTCTGAAGTTTTGTCTGTTGAGTATAAAAAGGCTAATGATGGGAGATGTTGAATGAGTGACAGATTCACAGATTTCATATGTGAGGTCAATGTATTTTTTAAGCATACATCATACTTGAAGAGAGAGGGACGGGTCTTCATCATATGAGAGGGAAGAAATACACATATGGCTCATCTATATCCAGCATTAGAATCCTATCTAAATACTGGAGTCTGGAGTCCTATCAGAAGCTAAATGGCGCTAAATGGCACTTAAATACCCTGTTGTTTCAATGCCTTTACACTTAAATACCTTAAATTGTAAAAAAAAACACATAAATACCCTAAGTTGTCGAACATTAGAATGTAGTAAACAACGTTAAAAAAAGTCCGTTAGGACGAAAGTACCCCTCCGTGTTAATTAACTCCTTCAACATTTAAACAATCCCCCCATTTCACCTTTTACCAGTTAAACAAAGATGAACCTTTTTTAAGTTGATGTCTCAATGTAATTTTATTGTTGAAATGAATTTAAGTGCTTGAAATCATGGAAGAGATGTGCTCAATTTGAAAAACTTTAAACAATTTATACTGTAATTTTGTTTAAAGTTAGTTGATTGAATTTTTGGCTCTAATTTTCAATTGAAATTGATGAGTTAGGCAAAGAAATCGGAGGAGGAAAATTGGGGAAGGAGGGAAATTGAGAAAGAAGGGAATTTGAGTGTGGTGTAAAAAAAAAATGAATCAATCAATTTAATAAATAGAAGTAGGTAAAGTAGTAATTATAACAATAAATAGGGTCAAAACAGCCCTAAATATAACATGTGACAAACACATGGGAAAATTCCTAGGAAAATTCTCACTTCAAAGTTTAAACTAACAGAAGGTACTAACGACTCATATTTGGACAACTTAGGGTATTTGAGTGCTACGCTTTGCAACTTAGGGTATTTAAGTGTAAATGTGGCGAAACAATAGGGTATTTAAGTGCCATTTAGCCGCTAAATAAAGCCAAAGATTGTTCTATAATATCAGAGGAAACAAGTTTCTTCATGATGTTAACAATTAGAAAGAGATTACAATGTATAAGAATTTTCTACTGAATGTATAAGAACAGGGGGAAAAGTTCCTTTAATTATGTCCAGAGATCGTTCCTCATGTGACTTCCACACTTACAAGTTACGCATTCAGGTTCCTCTCTTCTAATAACGTTGCTTTTTAGACTAGGTAATAACACGTGTTTACTTTAGGAATATATTAATTCCCTACAAATCTCTTGAAAATAAGGCGGAGCAAAAGAGAATAACGCAATGGGGGAATAAATACAAACTAGGATTCCAAACACGGTAAGACTGGTAACTTATTTCCCTTTAATTTTAAGAAGTTATTTCGCTACTTTACATCTATGCTAGTTTTTTTCTTTATATTCAAAAAATACAGTTGTATTGGTTTTCATCCACCACCACAAAGGAAAAGTGAGTTGAGCTACATTCCTGAGTTATTACCAAAGTTGTAACTGTAACTTTTTTCTCAATAGGGTTTTTCTACCGGATGTCCTAAGAGTACTTTCAGGGAAAAATTCTACTAAATCCCTTGAACTATGGGAAAATGTCATAACAAAGCGGTAACGTAAAGAATAAAAGGCCTAAAACATTGACATGGTTGTTGTGTCTTTCTCTCACATGAATGTCTTGCATTTAAATTTTTCATCACAAATTGTGATTTGTCATAATTCAAACTTATTACTACATCATTGATGAGATATTTTCAGTCGTTTGGGGGTTTCTCTGATTTATACGGTTTTGTGCATAACCCCTCAAAGTTCAGGGGTTTTGCGAGAAATTTACAAAGAGTACATATGCCAAGGTAATCGAAGCATAATGCACCATCTGGTAGTGCATATTTGTAAAGTGACATATCTAGCTTTGGATCTAAAAAAGAATGTTCCGTTTCCTGTGTGCAGCTGGTAAAAAATATTATAAACAAATATAGGAACAATTCTACATCAAGTCAAAAGGTTCCATGGAATTACATCACAGAACATTTTTGTTCTAGGACTTTCAGTTTCAGATGAAACCAGTCCTGTAGTTTGTCCACGCAATTTGTAATCACAACATATTCTGCAGCAAAATGGTAGAATTATTTGTGAAATAAGTTTGTTTCCCTAATATGAACAGTGTATATAATCTGATTTCATCATAATTTTAACAGTGAACAAATAACTCCATATCACAATTTATAAGAAGTTCAAGTAAGCCAAAATTTAACAGAAATAGGGTTAGGGATTTGGGGAGTACCGGTGGAGTGGAACTGCGACCATGATTCATTTAGGTAGTCCAGCCGATCGCTGACCATGGAAGCAGGTGGGATCGACCATAGAAGATGACAAACAAAACTTGAGAAGATTTGCCAATAAAGGTCATCCCTACTCAATCTGTAAAAAAAAACATTAAAATTGCAAGCAATCATGTGGTATCACAGAATCATGCTCAAACAGTGAATAAACAATGCACTCAATTTAGAACTACAATCTTACTTAGGGGCAGATGCATTCCGATTGGGCACAAAAAAGCAAGTATAGTGTGAGTGAATATACATAGCACAACTAAATGACTATTTAATAGATACCATCATTTAAGATGTTAAAGTTTGAGGATGAGTTTTGGGTGAGACAGAAATCAAAATGAGACACTGGATTGGAACATGTGAAGACATTTTAGATAATGGGTTCAAAGCACAATTGTCTTTCAAAATTCAGGTTGGTCAGTTTCCTTCATCCAGCTAAAGAATAAATAATACAGTATGCTAATTAGCAATTACACAAGCAGAGTAGTACAGATACAAGCTAAACTCAACCAGAAGCTAGTTGTAGCCAATAATCCCTCCGCACTATAACGAAAGCATCTTGAGTACTTCGGTGTTGCTTGGCTCTACAAGAGAAGGACTAGAGCTGTAAGAAAATTCCATTCCTTCACTGATTACTGCAAGTCTTTCTATCTTCAGCTATTCCTCCATGAAATAACTTATTTCTCTGTTCAGTTCCAGCTACAGTACCCATGCCAACAAAAGCAGTCATCTAGACTATCATTATACAAGTCTGGGCTTGATGCTGGGAAAAGAAGCCAAAAGAAAGACACTGTGCCAGCAACAAAAACAGCTGTTACCAGACCTGAAAGTTAAACAGAATTCAATTAAGCAAGCATAGCGGTACTGGACAAAAACTTTGAATCGAAACTACTTGGTTGCCAAGTTTACTAAATTCTGGTCTTGATAATGATGTTGAGATGGGTATTTACAGTGAAACCTTGTGACTATGAAGATTGGCACTGGATTCCACTAAAGATATATTTGTAAAGTTTAATATTATCCTCAATATTGAATCCTCAACTCTATGCAACATGCTAATAAATAAGAGATCCTACAAATTTGAAAGCTTTTCAATCACATTCTAGAAAACTGAAGTACTAATGGTGTTGGTTTTTACTTTCTCTTTCCTTCAAGATATAGTAATTCAAATGGTTCATGCAATACTGATACAAAAGGCAGCCATGGGCTCAGTTTTCAGAACGGATATCAGATGAACATATAACCAACTGAAACAAAGTCACCAGAATTTATGCATAGGCTAATCTCATCAGCATTAGATACATTTATATGTTTTCTTAGATCTAAAGTTATTGGTGCAGCCCACTGTACACATATCACCAAATTATATGCATTATGATACACAAGCCTGTTTTAGTAGTGGTAAAAAAGTGGGAGCCACAAACCTTTTGTACCTGAAGAATAGACAACAGGCAGCCCCATGATATTACAGAATATATGTGCCACAACTGGCGCTAGTATGTTCCCTGTACATTGTAGAGTAAAAATATCAGCATATCTTATGCATATAAAGAAAGAAAGTGCATAACACTGACTCAAAGCACATATCAGGAGACACTTATGAAGAGGCTTTGGGAAGGTTTATATTTTAGTAATCAAATGAATTTACAAGCTTCGATATCTTTGTCATCTAAGTCTTTTCCCATGAATATAAAGTTGGTAATGGAGCACAACTCTAATTGCAGGAGACTCTGATTGTAATATCAGCCAAACTTTTTCAGACAGTTATCAATCTGATCCAACCTTTTTAATTAGCACAAAGGTCCTGGTCTACAAAACAAATGCTAAGAGAAAGACCAACCAACTTAAGTCTTGTCCAAGGTAACCTACTCCATCCACTAGTCCTGTAAATTAAGTTAGAACAGGCATGGGTTTGCCTGCAAAAAGACCTTTTACCAAAAAAATGTGCCTAGGACAAATTGATTGAAATTGCTATAAAAATTGCTATATTCGCAGAGAAATGATATAAGCAAGAAATATTCCACATAAATGATGTCATAATAATAAAAGAGTTCTTAATGCCAAAAAGTGAAAAAATAATAATAATAAATAAGGCCAGATGGACACAGTCAATCAATAAGAGAATTTATATAATGCACAGGATATTCACAGTGCACAGAAATGATAATTCATAGGGACCCAAATATTTCTGAGCACACTCCATACATGTCTAAAGAAAGGACCTTAAATAAACATGAGCAAACAAACCTGTTCGAATGAAGAGGAAAGATGCATACCATCCGAATATCACAGTATAACCAAGCTGGAGACCTGGTAAGTATGGCATATAACAGAACGTTATCAAGCTTTTGAACTTAAGTAAGTATGCCACAGTAAGTTACTCATAGCATTGGTGCCTTAGTACATAAAAAGAATTAAACAATATTAAAAACACCAGTGAAGTTTAAACCTGTGAACAATGCTAGCCAGTTCTAGATAGACCAGCACAAATGCAATGATTCGCATAATGTTAACTATCAAATACTAGTTCAAGATGGGTTTAACATCAGTATAGCAGATTTTTAATGCCAGTCTTTATGAAAATTGATTCAAATTGATCTCCAAATTTTAGGTTTCCAAAAACATGACAGCACCAATCTTTGGTTGCAGCGTCTGCACACTGATACATCTATAACATAACCTGCAATAGCAGGGCTACAGGAGAAGACTGGTAATGAGAAGAATGCCAGAACAAATCACTTCCTCAAGACTAGAGGGGCAAAAAAAAGACATCTTCAATATATTATATAAGACTTCAGAATAACAGCTAGCTATCGTAGGCAAAAGTGGTACACTATGGTATAATGACAGATCCAATCTTTTTTGGCGTGAATTTAGCAGGTGAGTGCCACATGCTTAGTGAAAAGATAAGTTACTATTTCTGGTTTGTACAATCAACTTAAAATTTCACGAAGCTAAGAGAAAGTACCTACAATAAGGAAAGCTTTCCGAAAAGGATACTTCTGTTGACAATAAAGCTCCAGAAAATGGTTTAAGTGTGCTGCAAAAAGAGAGTCACCATATGAGTAATAATGGTTCACAACATCCCATCATACCATATCTGTTGGTTGGCTCAAAGGAATAGGCTTAGCAAGAGCTATCATATTATCAATCTTATAAACAGAAATACATGGAAAGTAATGACTTATGTTGTACTCTCTTCTCCCCACTCTCTTTATGTTTATTTTGTACATTTTACTCTAATTAAATAACAAAGTTCCTGGGCATCTTGCCCCGGTTACTAAAAAGACTGCAAAATATAATATTTACCTATATTACAGGAATTTCTCCAGATTTAACTTTATTTCTCTAAATTTTATGGGTACTAGCTACATATAAGAAAACGGAACGCAAAGAAACATTCAAATAACTGAAACCAAATGCACAAGGAGTCAGGCAGATATAAGTATAATGAATGAAATAGAAGGCAAAATGCTCCAAGTGGGATTAGCTGATTGAGAAATGAAAAGAAACTGCCTATCTAATTACCTAAGCTGAAGAAGACTGGGCTAAGAAATATGATGTTGTATCTATTAAATCCACCGCAAAGAAGCAAAGGAATCATACATGCTCGAAAGACCAGTTCCTCTGTGAATGGTGCCTGTTCAGTATAGGGTTGCCAGCAATTAGTAGGTCTATGATCACTTTTAAAAGTTATAAAAAAAATCAACTAAACGAAAGAGTAGAGTCAGTAGACAATATAAGCATATAAAACAAGTATGATATGCAGATTACACGCTACATGATGCAAATGAGCAAAGCATGCAAATGTTTCAAGACCTATAAAAAATCTTTGTTGGATCATCATGATATGTACACAGAAGAAAACTCTGCAAAATGCACATGGCATTAAAAGTTCAATTAACACCAATTGCTTAATCAGTCATCAACTCGAGCGCATAGAAGCAAGCAATGCAAAAGGCACGCGTGATACATGTCAAAATTTCAATCAACATTACTCGAACATAAGATAGCCTAATACATATGAGAATCAGGCCCATACATTTATATTGCATTCAAACAGTAAAGCACGATCGGGGGGATACTCATAATACAGGTCCAGGGTTCCATGATGAATAAGTACAAACAAGTTCATGTCAATGACTTGTATTGATTATCTGTCTCAGGATGTGGGTTACAGAATACATAGTGTACTTCTGACTGCTAAGCAGCACCTAAATCAATCGATCAAATTTCTCGTACAAATGCATAAAGTAACATGCTGATAATCTATTACAAATTGAGCTCAAAACATCACATCAAATTGAGAACATATAATGCGTAAGATAATCAAAACCAAAGAAAACTTGAAGAGAGCATCAATTTACCACAACATAATTACGCCAAGCCATCACATTATGCAGCATTCCATACGCCCACTCCCCAACACTCTTCAAACCTCTCCGTCCACTAATCACCAACCAAAGCTCCAACGCCAGCGATGCAGAATACACCAGCGACGTCAGCAACAGAGGAAACACCAAAGCTCGCCACTGCGGTAAAAGCGTAAATTCCCACAATTACCTCAAAATCACTCAAAAAACAAAAGAAATCAAGATCTCAGGATCCAATACCGTATGATCCGCTCTAATTCCAAACACGCCAAAGAGCGAGGCCGAATCCCTAAATCTGCCGACCTGCTCAAAACAAAACGGTTCGTAAATTGGGGGAGGAAATTAGGGTTTAGGGTTTAGGGACTTACGCCGATGATGGAGGCGGTGAGGGCGGCGGAGGCGGCAGAGGAGACGAGGGCGCAGGCGAAGCGTCGGATCATGAAGTTATCGAGAGAGGTCGGAGGAGGGAGGCGGAGGAGGAGAGTGGGCGCGTAGAGGATCGCCACGTAGGATAGCGCCATGGCTGCGCATGATGCTACTGCCAAAGGACCGGAGATGTTGGTGGCCGACGCTGTCGCCGGATCATCGGTCACTGGATTCATCTTCTCGTAGTCGCGGGTGATGTCTAGCGAGTCAAGTGGAAAGAGTTTCAGGGTCTGTTTGGTTTCCTTTTGTAAAAATGCACAGTGGCTACACTAACGACGAAATGAATGATCTATCGGACAGCTACAGTAACACGAGTATGCTTCGCAAAATGCTGTTTTTCCGAGAAATGCTGAGTATATGCCAATTCAGCTACAGTATCGCTAACTCGGCTATAATCACCACACTCATTTGAACAGCAGAGGAGACAGAGAAGTTGTGTGTAATACTGTAGCACCTGCCATCTACAGTGTTTTACTTTTGCATATGGCTTAATTGCACTTAAATACCCTGTAGTTTCTCTTACTTTGCATTTATATACCCTTACATGTTTTTAGACTTGTTTTCGGCAGCACTTATATAGCACCTATATATCCTAGAATTTTTAAAATTTGCACTTAAAACCCCTAATTAAATATCCTAAGTTATCCGAGCGCGAGAAAATGAGCTTTTGAGATTTGCAATTAAATCTTCTAAGCTATGCAATTAAATACCCAAAGTTATCCAAACGCGAGGATTTTCGGCCGAATTTTGTGCGTCACCCACATGCTAACTTTTATAAATATACTGTTAAAAGTATCGTAATTTTATTTTAAAATTTTCCTAATTCTATTTTAAAATAGAATTTTTATCAAGTTAACATTAAATTTAACAAATATTATGAATTAAAATGTTCTCAAATTAGCATATTAAAACTACTATAGTTCTATAGGTTCAACGCTAAATTTAACAAATATTAAGAATTAAAATATTTCAAAATTGACATGTGAGAAATTTCTGGGAAAATGTATCATGGGAAATCTGGAAATCTATCATATTTGCGTAACTAGGAGTACTAAACTGCATATTTTAAAATTTTGCATAACTAAGAGCACTAAGGTGCATATTTTAAAAATTTTAAGATATGCAAGTGCTGCCAAAAACTATTATGGCTATATAAGCGCAAAGTAGGGGAGACTTGCTGGATAGCAATTTAGCCTGGCTTTTGCCTTTGCATATGCCAAAAACGATGGATGGCACATCATATAGTTATCTGAAGGATAGACATAATTCACACAACCAATCTAGTTCTTTCATCAAGAATACTAAGCCCATCAAAGCAATAATTTGAAAGACAGGAAAGGGTTATAACTCATCAAAGCTAATAAATAAGACAGACTTATAATCACAATCACAAATATCTCAGTCACAAACATCAAGCTTGCACACTGGAATGCTGTTATGGCCAACCAGATAACACAAAAGATTTTATATACACATACATGCCTTATGTACATACAAAGTTTCTGCTGTGTTTGCCAAAAAGGGACTCAAAAGCAGTCACCAAACAACTCCAAACCCAAAACAACTACTTCCACCTCCCAACCATTCACCCATCACTTCACTCTGCAGTTTCCATCTCCTTATCCTTCTCTTCATACCTCACACCAACCAGGAACCTAATGCTCACCTGCGAAAATATAAACCAACTCAGTATCCCATAACCTAACTCTTCAGGAAAATGAGAACACCATACCTGGCTTGGATCATAGGCGGCATACTCATTGTACTCGAGCGGGCTATCGTCGTGACCGAAGAAACGAGCTTGCCGCAGGGCACTTTGACATCGGCCTTCCATGTGAAATGTTCAGACTCATCAGTCTTCTTCCTTCCAAGACCCTTCACAGCTTTCTTCTTCTCCTCCAGTGACTTCGTATCCTGCTTACAACAACATGAGCGATTGATGTACAATTCTATACATATATCGTATGAACTTGTGCTATTCGAATTACCTCGGGCATGTTCTTCATTTCAGTGATCTCGTCTCCGAGGGAAGCTGCAGCCAAGACTAAGAAACCTTCAGGCCTGTCGATCGCTGTGAACCCGTACCTTGCAGCCTCAGCTGCTGCATCCGAGCACACAATTGCTTTCCCAAACTTCATTAGAACTTATGTTGTTAGCCTGAAAGTTCAATATTATATTTCCAAGTGAAATGAAGCGCTTCAACCAACATACCATGTAGCCTGGTGCAGGTATCGAGCATACTGCTGGCACAAAGCCTTTGTATAAGTGCCTCATCAAGTTTGAACTTCTAGTTCCTACAAATAAAACAAAATATATTTAGATACCTTCTCATAGTATTGTACTAAGGCCCTTATTTCTCTAACAAAACAATAAACACCAACGCCTTTCTCGAAAGGGAAAGAAGAATCGATTCATATCTAAAACAAACTTGGGAAAGGAACAAAAAGCCCAACAGGGAACATACCACACCATAGAAGGACTTTATTAGGTAACTTCTTCACATCATCATAAGAAGGCCCTTCATTCGTCTCCACGGCGAATATATTCTCCACTGTTACACCATAGCTCTACATATTATGACAGGCTATTAGTACTGAATCATAGACTAATCAACAATCCTGAGAATCAATCGGAATAATTCTTACCACATCCCCAAGCTTGACAGGCTCATAGGTCTTCTCCAAATACTTTACTATCATACTATAATCATCAGATTCCTTGTCCAATGGAGTAACAGAACATCCCAACTTCTTGTATCGGTCAGACAATGGATCGTCCAGAGTGGCATCTGTCATGTCCCCAATCAGCCGTGATGCAACTGTTATGTCCCTCACTGTCTCAAATGCTGCAGCTGCCTGGATTTTGAAACAGAACACATCATTAGGATGTCCATATTCACATTGAAAAATTCATCAGACCAAATGGTCAAAGATTTTCACATGATCAGCCAGTTCTTCGAAATCCCTTATGGTTAAGGGCCAAGAGGAGTGCATCAGAGTGAACCATCTATTGCTAAAGTCCAATTGCATCATGTTGCCTTTATCGTCTGACTCAGGATTTGTCTTCAGACAGTCTCTGAATTGTAGTAGTAGCTCCTCACCTGCAGCAACAACTCACCAATGTGGCATTGAAGTTGAACAAAAGAACGAAATAAATCAATATGTAAGAGGATTTTTCGCTCACATCTCTTTAGGTGGAGATCTGAGACTATTCCCACAGGAAGATCAGGGCTATCCAGGCCCATCTCCATTAAAGCATACCTATCCACCATGATATTCAATAAGCCCATTCAGTCAAAGCAGAACTACAAAGGCAACTGGAAAACAAAAAAAAAAATTTGTACCTATAAACCTCTTGGCTGCAAAAAAGTTTCATGAAATTTGCAACCAAAGGATCAAGTTTGCAGTGAGCAGCTGCAACTCCAAGCTGACGAACCCCCAAACCACCATATCGAACATCAAAACCATCCTCCTATTCAACAAACAACCAAAAATTTACATTTGAACAACCATCGAACTAACTGAAATCATCCACAGAGTATTTGAAGCTGCACCATATCTATAGGGTAGAACTTGAGGCTCTTCTTCTCAAACTTCTTTTCCCTCTCCCAAGGCTCAAACTCATTTCCAGTGAGCTCCTCAAACAACCGAACAAATTCCTTTATTGCATCATCAGTGTTGGGAAATTCCTCAACTCTTTCTTCTGCTCTGGGATCATCCCCAACTCGACCCTTCTTGTAAAATAGATGCAGTTTGTTCTCAGGTACCGTAATCAACTGAGTGATGCAATATCTGTTCACGAAACGGAAAAAATGATTACAGGCGACTGCCACATCGAAATACTATTTAATAAGAGAATGTAGCCTTACTCATTAAGTCCTCTTCCTTGATCACAAATGGAGAATGTGCAGTTATAAATAATTCCATCCTTCTCAAATATAACTCCACCTTGATCCATCAGTTTAGAGTCCTTATGGACTCCTCTCTTGCCATAGAGCTTAAGCTGCACAGGACCATATTTATAGGTTAAAATCTAAAATATAAAACCAACAACAATGGGAAAAAAATATATGTTGAGAAAAAGAATTACTTCTGCAGTCAAGGACTCAAGGGCTTCTTCGCCAGGATCTTGTTTATCCCACGGGATTCCCTTGCCTTCAGGAGCAAGATCAGAAACAACATCATAAGCATCCAACGGTTGAGCTGCTTGTTTCTGGATGCTATCAAGCAACCAAGCCTCCCTCACTACCGGAATGTTACTCTCCCTGTACAATCACAATGACAGAATATTTTGATCTCAATTTTCAATTACATTACAAAATATTTATAGCATGGCCACAATTTCTAACAAATTCGTTAATTTTCCAAGCTTACATTGCCTCTACTATTTTAGAGGAACCACCTCTTTCTCGTTCAGCAGGTGATACAACTAAGCAAGTCACACCTACGGAAAACAATGTCATTATAAATTACTTGTACTCGAAGAGGATAATCCTAGTTGCAAATGCAAAGAAACTACACCTTGAACTGTATTGGAGACTCTGCCTCCATGCTTCTCAATTTGCTCTCTCCAATATTGCTTCACATGGAAGTATAACAAAAATCAGTAAATAAATAAATAAACAAAACTTTACATGAAAAGTAGGAAAATAAGGAGAATATATTACATGAGTTCGCGAGAGCCGCCCTGAGAGGGAAATCATCATGCCAACAAGAGGCTTGTCCACTGGAGTCAATGGCCTCTGAGGATATGGCTTCGATTCATGGTCTTTTACCCACTATAAATCACAAAGCACCAATTAATGAACAATAAAATTACCACTTGAAATCATACATCAAAATGTCAAGAGAAATTGAAACATGATGAGTCTAACTCACATCTAAGACCATTGGATCCTTAATCTCATCTGGGACTTTAAGCACTTGTTTTTTCCTCGGTGAATCTCGGGTACTATAAGTACAAGTTGTCCATTCACTATAAGCACCCTTGCAAGCATAGTTGCTTCCAGTGCAATTCAATTGGTACCCACAAATTGGGCATTTCTCTAAAGCACCATAAAACAGCATATCTTGGCTGATAAAAACAATCACACCAGTACGAATTTAAAAACGCATAATAGAATCACAATTTTATCATTTGAAATAAGCCATAATTACCATCTATAAACAATTGCATCGTCAGGACCAGATGAATCTTGATCATTAGCTTCGAGGATTCTACGCATTTGCTCAACAGAAAGATGCTCTCTTGTAGCTTTGCAGAACTCGTCGAACTCTGCAGTAAGGCTCTCTGCAGATTTTGCATTGGCACCGCCATCCTCGCTGTCTGTGGATTTGGCCTTCTTGCTTCTAGAAGCTGGTGGCTCGCCATCGTGAGCTCTGCTCTCTGCCTTTTGCTTTCGTGTCGCCATCTTCCCTTCTTCCTCAAGGGATGAATGGGAATGGGACCTCGTCTCGTGGACCTTCCAACAAAAGGGCTGACCGTAATCACTCCATAGACTCAAAGATGACAGTTTTTCTTACAAAGAGCTTCCCCCCTTATTTCTACTAGTTTCTGATCTCAAGATGGACTTGTAATCTTCATGGGTGTTAAGGCCTTAACAAACTATCAAAATGCTGATCAAAGTCTAGTATAGCCACATCAATTGCGCAAATTTCTTCTCTCTTATAATATGCTAATACCATCCTAGAGAGGATTCATTCCATGAGAGACTACTAACATTATGAACTTTCTATTCGATGAGATATTCTAATTTAGTTATTCAATTGCTAATTAGAACAATACAAAACATTAATAATAATTTAAAAACAGATCCTTTCACCAAGCCCTAATAAGTTTCTAGCTAAAATTCAAACAAATTAAGAGTCAAACTAATTTCATCTCAGAATGGTCAAGGTGACACCAAAACTAAAAAAGATCAAACTTTGAGCAACTAAAAAAAAATAAATAAAGCAATCAACAAACACTGCCAAAATTTCCAACCTTCATGCTGCAATCATTCCTTCCGAACCTTCAGCTCTTCTTCCTCTACCAACAAAGACAGTAAAAATTCCGACAGCATAAAACCCAGAAAAGATACCGCTGACGTTTAAATAAAGATCACAACTTTGGACATCTGTAAGTTCTCTTCGCACGTGCCCTCGTCTGAAATCGCCCAAGTGTCGCTCTTTTGATGTCGAGATGACACGAAGATGATGCTGGAATTTCCCCAGATTACGAGGAGGCAACAGGTGTTGAATCGAATCCATTTCCATGCGATGAAAACACTAGCAGATAAACTCCCCAAGCTGCTTTCTTGTAACGGATAATTATGGGGGCTTAAAATAAGCAAAGATGGCGCTTTGCTGCTGGTTGATCTAGCCCGTACACGTGGCGATCTGTCCCCTAGGGTGAATCGCGGTCGGTGGACGTAGATCGCCGCGGGGATCAACGGCGTTAGTGGTCGGCGGAGGTTAGATATGAGAGAGCCATAGAGCGTATTCCACATGGAAATCGGCTAAACTACCAAATTGATATATTTTTATATTCTTTTTTAAACAGTTTGGTATTAAGAGTTCCTCCGAAAATTGTCTCATATTAAAAGTGCGCTAAATTTTCAGTTGTGTATATTTCCCCACCCCACCCCACCCCAAAACTTTGGATGATTATCAGAAAACCCCTCTTAATTTTGAAAATATTAGAAAACCCCCCTTAAGTTTAAGGGTTATCAGAAAACCCCCCTTAACTTTCAGATTTTATCAGAAAACCCCCCTAATTTAAGGGGGTTTTTTGATAAAATTTCAAAGTTAAAGGGGGTTTTCTGATAAAATCTAAAAGTTAAAGGGGGGTTTTGTGATAATCCCAATACTTAAGGGGGATTTTCTAATATTTTGAAAGTTAAGGGGGGTTTTCCGATTATTGTCCAAAGTTAAGGGGGCTTTTCTGATATTTAGCCTATTTCTGGTAGTCGGTGAAAAACTACAAGGAAAAATTGCACGTGACCTCATGTGACTTAGTTTTAGGATTTATTAGAACAATAATGTGGCTTTGTTTAACTTAAATGACTGGATTAAGATGATGTGACATATTTAAAATTATAGATTTCTTGACTTATCATGTGGTTTTGAATATGCATGTTGTTAATAGAATTATTATCGGTATTTAATTGAATGAAAACGTTATTATTATTATTATTATTATTTTGCTGTTAATGTGTTTGAAATTGACAAAAATTTCCCAAATCTTCACTTGCGAAAAAGAAAATTCCCTAAATTGCAGAATGAATGGACTTTAATAACAAAAAGTCGTCGGAGAAACTTTTAATATCAATTGGTTAAGAGGGTCGAAATTACCAATTTGATAATTCAGCCCATAGAAATCATTAGGGACGTTTGCTTAACAGGAAATAGGGCTGCAAATTCTACAATCAAATTTTATATTTCTATTTTTAGTAATTATTTTAATATATTTCAAGTATTAAAATAAGATATCTAAGAGTGCTAAGTAGACTCTCATTTGATAGAAAAAAAACATCACTATATTTATTACTAAAAGATTGTTGCATTAAATGTTGCAGAAACTTTTAAATTAAAATATTAACTTCACATCATCAAGTTAGTTAAAATAAATTTGAGAATGTAGGTCATTTGCAATTTCAAAAACAAAATTTAGTTTTGTAATGGATTACATTTCTTGCAACAAAAATATGCACGCCCAACTATTTTGCAAAACCGATTACACGTTGGATTTGAATATATTTTTTTACAAGAAAAATGCAAAATATTCAAAAGGGCAGATTTTAAAGTTATCTTCTCGTGTCATTTTATGCATGCAATATTTATTGTATTTACTATCTAAGCATGCCAAACAGCCCCGAGACACTTATATCAACTAATATAGTGTACGTGCGTTGCACGTAGTCATGTTATCTTTTTTTAACTCTAAGGTGTCATCCCAAGTATTTAAGAAAGAAAAAGAAAGGTGTTCCATGATTTTTAAAACTAAAGGATCATAATACATTTAAATATAGAACTTTTTATAAATTAAAAGAAATTTTAAAATTCAAGTTTTAACTGATTTCGGATGGAAATAAGGCTTAGTGATTTGCTTAGTATTTGGTCATTTCAATCATTTTAGGGATTCTCTTTTTTTTTTTTGTTTGCATGAGTTTCGGAAATCTGTAACTTTTATTTATAAAAATAATATAAAGTGTGATAACTTTAAACAATTTAAAGCAAAATGCTACTTTTGGATGATATATATTTAAAAGCCAAATATTAAAGAATGAGAGGATGAGATACACTTCATGAAATAAACAAAATAATTGTTCGAGCTTATAGTATAAGTGATATGCAAATTTGAAGGGTGCACCAGCATCAAAATTTTCTTCTTTTAAATTTCTTCATAAACACATATTCGTTCTTCCTCCTTTACCAATTATATTCCTTTTTTTCTTAGTTTGAACTACTTAACGATAGTTGCATAGAAGGTACAACATATTTAAGAGAATTTGAAAAGTTAATGCATATTTAGGGAATTTTATTTTTAGAGTCTAAAAGGAGAATTTCAAAAATGGGCTTACATGCCTAAAGGAAAAAGAACTTCTAATTGTAAATATGTACCACATTAGCATCTATACCGAGTATAATATACAAACCAAGGATGCATAGACATTCTGAAGAGGAAATATCAAAATTTCTCAAAGTTATAGTCAAAACCAGCATGAGTGAACTAATAATGCATATGTAATGCATTCATAGTTGATAATGCATGATAAATGCATTCATATTCTTATTTTATGGATACAGACCAAACTAAGGGTAAACATAAATTTAAAAAAATTTGCATGCATTGATGCTTAGTTTGCTTTAAAAAATACATCAATAGTTATGCAATTCACGCGATCGATAGCGTCTTTGAGGTCCTGGACAGGGGTAGTCGAAGATGCTTATATAAGTTTGGAGGGGCAAATTGATATACTCTCAAGGGTTGAGTTCCATTCGTGAGAGAGATGGACTTGATTCTTGTGGGTTGTGAGATGTGTAGGCTTTGCTTCTTTCTTCCTCATCTAAATTTTGATTATGAATGGAATTTTGGTTAGTTAAATTTGATAAGATTTTGTTGTTATTTATAGTGATTGGTGGGAGATAAATAGTTGTAATGTTTTTCATCATTAGTGTGAATAAAGTTATATTTAGTTTCAAGAGTTAGAGGTTGAATGTTATGAGTGGGTTATTAAATGAAAATTTTATGGTCATAAATATGGAGGTTATGAAAAATTGAGTATGCATGTGTCATCATGTATGTATGAATGGATGGATGTGTAATCAATGGTGAGGTTATAAAAATTGAGTATTTGTGTGTTTCATGTATGTATAGATGGATATGTTGGAGGGCATTTAGGGAAGAGATATTTTAACATAGCAATCCACTTTTATAATAGTATTAGATTTGATTTATTTTCCCTTCTTTAAAGCACGGGCTAACTATTCAATTTGTTATAAAGACTTTTCAGATATATCTCAAATTATGGGTATTTTAAAATTTGACTTTCAACTCATTATAAGTGCAATTATATTTTAACAGCTAGACTGAGAAAAGGCAGAATTGAAAAAAAAAAAAAGATAAATGCTTTGGTGATCCAAAATAGGGTATTTTTTTAGTTTTCTAAATGTTAAAAAAGTTTGAAAAGGGCTGAAAAATAGGAAAGGTTATTTTTGACCTTTATTGTTAATTTAAATATTGTTCCTTCTTTATCATATCTCTTCCATAACTATCCTAATCCACTCACACACTAATCCAAAAAAAAAATTGCACTCTGATGGAAATTATAAATTATAAGAGCTATTTATAGAAAATATTTTATCATAATTCAATATTTCTTCATTTCATCAAATTTGATTGTTTTGTCGCAATTAATCATCTATTTTAATAAAACATATGTCATATGAGGCTAAAATTTATTTAGGAAAAAAAGAATAAAAGATAGAAAATAATACCATACTTGATTAATTTCATAAGAATTTCAATAGAAAACATTGAACATTCAAAGCAAATATATATATAGAATTTTGATAGAAATCTAAGGGAATTTTTATAAGTTAAAAACTGGATATTTTAAAGGAAATAAAACTGAAGTATCTGATAGAAAAAGAACTGCACTACATAATGGTTAGTTACTTCTCTATATTTTTATTTCCTAGATAACATTTTAAGTTAATATATTTACAATAGTAGGTGTGGAACACCTCTTAACTTTCTTATCCCTAAAATTATGGAATGACAGAGAGATATTTACAGGGAAAAAATTACCAACAATGCCATAGAGTACCGAGGCTGTTGGAAAAAAAAAGAAAAGAAAAAAAAAAAAGAAATGGAACAAAATTGAAAATAGTTGTAGACTACCCTCTCCAATAGAACTAAAAGGGGTTCGTTGTAGCTTTTTGAGTTTGTGAGTAAGCCCCTAAAGTGCCTTATCCCAAGCACAAAAATAGCTGCACCTTGAACAACGAAGGTAGTCATTAGAATTGGGACCTTCACGTTAAAAAGAGATAACTAAATCGAGAAGGATAAGATAGTGGGTCATGGAGTCATGAAAAGAGCCAATTGTCTGATGTGCTCGTTAAGTAGCTTTCAAGGGAGCCCCCTCCTTTCGATTTGATCTGGTCATGTAGAAAGAACTCCTTATTAGCGGTCTCCTATCGCCTTAGAATAATTAAGGTCTATGTCTGAGTCCATCGGAAGACATGCAGGCGATCTGTTCTCGTTTGCTTTTGCTATAATAGAAGAAACGAAGGAGCGAAAAAGCTACTCGACTGAAAGGAGAGGAGATGAACCCAGCTGAGCTAGGCTACTTCCCTAATGAAACTAATATAGCATAAACGTAAGAACCAATAATAAAAAATAGAAAAGAAAAAAATGCATATAGCAAGCATTGGTGATAAACTAATTTATTTCTTAAATATTAGATTGATTCCAGAGGTCGGTCTTCTGTCTAACTAGAATAGGCTCAGGCTTTTGCACGGCCATTTGAGACTTTTCTTATGGCGCGAATCCTATTAAGCGTTAGAAAAATTTCGGTGTTAAGCAGTCCTGGTATAGCCGTCAATTAGTTAGATTACCATTCAATTATTAGTTCTGGGGTGAAGGACTTCGGCCTCTTTCAAGCAGAAAGCATTTCAAGCTCTCTTCTACAATCTCTCTTCTATAGGAAGGAATAACTATCGATGAAGGATCTCTTTCAAGTAAAGTACAATATCGACTTGAATTTCACTTTCTCAAACTAAAGTAAGCTAGCGAAGTCAAATATGCATTAGACAGTCGAATATGCAAGAATTATAGACGGTCTATCCCCCTCCTCATTTTTTTTAAAACGATTTTAAGAGTTAAAACAAATTCGCTCGGGGGTCTGTTCGCACGAATAGTACTCCACGAGTTTATACACAAACTAGTAGATTGGGCCCATTGTTTTCAATGGAAAGCCTGCTCTACATGGGCTGCACATATTGGGCAATAATCTCAGACTGGTCGAAGCCTAACGAAGAGATAATCTGAATCTCGTTCCTGTACAATCCAACGCCAAGCGGGCCTTTTTGTCTTTATTCTCCCCTTTTTCGCATCGATCAAATTGGCGGGAAATCTCCAAAACCTAAGAGCTCACGCCTCCGATCGCCGCCGCAAGCGCCATTTTCCCGCCAAAAATTCCCCGCTATTCCTCTACCATTCTCCGCTCCTCCGGCGAATCGTCCGATTCCTCGATCAAGTAGGTCAACATAAGGATCTTGTCAGGTATTCTACCCTCCGATCGTCTCTTAGCTTCCTCATCTGCGATCTTTTGATCCTCTATTCTATTAGTTTCGTGCATTGAATCCGTATGAATTGGAATCGTTGAAGAGCTAAAAGATTAGGGTTTTGTTATTTTTTTTGGTGCATTGTAAATTTGTGTGCTCTTCACGGTTGGATTATTATTATTGGTTAAATTTAAGCTCAGTTGTTAAATTGTTGCACTTCACTCAAAGTAAAACAAAAGCTCCGGTGCCTAAACTTGTTATAATTGTACACATTAGTCGCTATCAATGTGAATTTGGGTTCTCGTACTACTCGAGAAGACCCATTCAATGCTTAAAAATATATATATATATATATCTCTTTGAATACTATGAATTTATTACATAGGCTTTCGTGTTATCTATGCTTGAATCCTTATTGTTTGTATACTCAACTGATGATTGTGAAATAAGTGTACATAAGCTGCATAATGTAGAGGATAGGGAAATATTTGGTCGAGTGACTTTGGGCCTAGTCTGCGACACAAGCACTTTGTCATTGAGGCTGGACGTTGGGCTCTGTCTATCACTCCTCCGAGGCAAGAGACGGAAAAGTTTGTAAAGATTGTATAGTAATTCAGATGTACTGCTTTTTTCTTATGTTGTTTCGTTAAACTCTTATTAATGAAACACGAGGGTTTACTGCCTACCGATTCACTAAAAGAGAGGATGTACCTGTTTTGTTTGGGGGTTCGTGCTATTTAAATATACAATAACGGGGTAATTCAGTGTACTTATCTTCACCTGATAGGGGTTTTTTTTATACACTTGTGAAGGAGGCCAAATATTTAAATTGCAGCTGCATTTCGCGGAGAAGTGAGAGAGAGTTACATTGCTCTGGGGACCGAGGTAATTCCCCTACTAGATCTGGGTCAGTCATTCATGTGGATTAAGTGTCTCTGATACATCAGACAATCCGATCTCCTGCAAAATTTCCGCTTCAATAATGTGTTTGGTGAGCCTCCTCTATGGCCATAGGCCTTTAGATATAGGCATTTGGGCACCTCCCATGCCCTAACAATGCCCACTCTCACCAAAAAAACATGAGATTGAATCTTAGATTCATCACATGTACAAACGGGAACCACGTGATAAGATCGTCAAACTCGCATAAGAATAAAAGACTCTTTGGACGAGTCTTCTAATAAGCCCGCCCTCGGTGGAGCCTCCTACTTTCAATTCTTCTCGTTGCCCCCCCCATCCCTCACTGTTACCCCTCTGTCACACCCACATTCATCCACTACCTTGCCATCTGCTTCAGGATTCGTGGTGATTCTCTTATAATCCACTTCGGGACACGGAAGCGAATAAACTAAAATGTATCTTGTGAATAACATAGAGGGACAGGATCAATTAACATGTCTTTTTCTGACTTATATGTCGTTATCCTTCCTTATTGCTACTTACTAGTAACATGATCTGTCCCCCTTTTTTTTTTCCCTGTGCAAAATCTGAAAATGGCCTTTGTTACAGACTCCTACATCTCACTGTATCGACCTTCAATACCTTGCAGTATGGAGGATGTCAACACTGACCGAGGGTAAAGAATCAGTTTTTGCTAATTAAGAATTCATGCTAAAGATTATTTTCCTTCAAAATAGAGAAAAACTCATTCAAAGATACCTTGTAGAAAAGCTCATTCAAAGATACCTTGTAGCACCATCAGTGCTTATTTTCTTTATCATTTTGTTTAAATATTGCTTTGAATAATCTCTTCTGAAAAATAAATATACGACAAGAGTAGTCTTAACTGTAAACCATTTGCAAGTGATAGAATAGCTTATGCCAAAAGACTACCTTTCCCCTTTCTCAAACCTAATATTAGATCAATGTTTTAATGCGGTGAACTTGTAACTTATACTTCCATTACCGCTATGTGGTAGCCACATGTAGGATTAAGTTCCCTGGGCCTTTCTCAAGGTAAAGGTTCATGATAGTTACATGGAAATGTCCCAAAACTCATGATAGTTTTTTAAAATCTAGCTGATGCTAAAATACCAATAATTTTTAATGTTTTTCCTGTTTTAATTGGATGTTGAATCAGATCATCCCTATAGTCAATGCCTATCTTTGTATCCAGATTTCTTTTTATGAATAAATGATAGCAGGCATCACCTCTTTTAGATTTAGTCCCAGAACATCTAGCTGATTTTGTCAGAGATAGTAACATCAGAGATAGTAACATCACTTGCAGGCTTGGATGGTTTTCAGTGCAGCTTTGCTTGCTACCTTTCATTTATGAATAAACTTTTTGGAATGTCCTTGTTCTAATTTCTCATAATTTCACCTTATTGCCATAAGGTGGAAAAGATTCATTCCTGACACTGTATGATCCCTATGTTTATTGTCTTCTCCGTTTTATAATTTACCTTGTGAGTAAATCCTTCATTAGGGTTTTTTCCCCCTAGAAACCACCTTTAAAAATAGGATAATTATACGGAAACCACCTTTCATTTTCTATTTATACATAAACCGCCTTTAAAATTGGTTTTGTTACAATCAACCACCTCCCAATCAAATTCTTCACTAAAAATCCAAAATTACCCTTAAAAACTCGCACTCAATGTACATGACTTATTTTGTTAGTGTTTAGGTCTTGTTAGGAAACAACTCACATACCTTGAACTTGAATTTTTTAAGCTTATTTTTGGTTTTTTAGTGAAATTTTGACTAGGAGGTGGTTGATTGCAACAAAAATCAACTTTAAATGTGGTTTATGTATAAATTGAAAATGAAAGGTAGTTTTCGTATAATTACCCTATTGTTAAGGTGGTTTCTAGGGAAAAAAAACCCTAATTTGCAGGGGGGATACCTATGTGCATATCTTATTGTGGAAAACTCTGCCTGTGATGCTAACTGCTTGTTGATCAGCTTAAGGAAGTGCTGGAAGAGGCAGGCTTCATTAATCAGGTGCATATAACCTTCCACGGTTTATGTTTTGGTCACTACTGTTTCTGCTGCTCGTCACCTAGCTATTTATGGCACGTATAATTATCGACTCATTTCTTGTAACTTGTGGCTTCTAAAGGATCAATTTAAGCGTTTATGGAACAAACTTAAAAGAGTTTATGGAACTTCATAGGTGTGGAAGTTGGCTAGAGATGTTAATGTTTTGGTTAGAGGGAACCTTGAATTACAAGTTGAAATGTAAACCTGTATTGCTTCTATGGCAAAGGGAAACTAGTTTATGATCGTAGTTGAGTTGTGTACCAGAATGTAGGAGTATCCAGTAGGCTCGGTCCATTAAACTTGGCACATCCGAACAGAGGGATCGACGCCTACCCTGACCAGCGTATCTATGAGATCCATGCAGGTGCACCTTGTCACATGTACGGGTGCACTGGATACTTCCCAAGCACAGCTAGCGCTGTACAGAAATTCCTAGGGGTCAGTGTCAAATGGCCATTGGAGCATTAGTTTGTGCGCTCACGTTGTTGCAAGAGGTGGGCTAAACTGGGTCCTTATTAGGCCCGGTCCATTCTAGCCTTGGTCATCCAAATGATATTGGGCAATCTGTGTGCTGTCGTTTGATCCTTTAAATGACATGAGGTCCAGTCAACTTGAGGGTTTGGCTTTTAATCGTCCGTAGAGTTTGAGTGAACATTATGCATACGGAAATATTTGTGCTGTTAAAAGGGCGAGGAGGGTGGCCCCTTCTCTCCTCACCTCATGTTTTATTTGACAAGGACAATCCACTGTGATTTGGGATCTCCCAACAGTGGGACCTCCCTTTTTTCCTTCATTTTCTCCCAAAACATCTCACGTGAATTCCTATCTCTTATCTACCGAATTACGTTCAAAAAGCTTGGTTTCAACAATGATACGAGCTCCCCAGTGTTTCATTAAAAAGAAATTAACGAAACAGTCCCCAAGTGGAGAGATACAAACATTTGTGAGAACTCACACCATTTTAACTCCTCAAATTATTAATAAAAAAAAAAAAAAAAAGGAATCACCAAAAATACAAGCGATTAAGGGTAGAAGCATACTACATCCGTGTTTCTTGTGTATGTTGAAGCGGGGACAGAAAAACATTTGAACCACAAATGAAGAATTTGTGTTTTGATTGTGGATCATACTTCCTACTGTGATAGGTTAAATGTCTTCAAATTTGATTTGATGCAAAACTAGTCATGGTTTGACTAAGTGCTTCTCTCCATCTTTTCCTTTCTAACTTTAAGCTTGGGTTGTACACGCATCTCTGGGATTGGGAACAGACATTGCTCTATTAGGCGGCAAATAATGTTTCCTGTAGTAACTAGGAAAAGTGAAGAAAGAATATTTAAAATAATGTTGGTTGAATAATAATGGTTAGACCCAAAAAAAAAAAAAAAGAACTAGGGATAAACTTCTCGTTAATTTTATTAAAAAGTAAAAAGCAACAAGTATACTAGATAGTGTCCATTGTTTGGCAAGAGAAATATGAATTTTGTCGGCCATATTAAAAATAGACTTTCGCCATAAACGCATCAATGAGGATGAAGAGAAGAGCCGTCATTCACTACAAGCATTGATACACTTATGGGCCAAAGCCAGCCCCATGTCCATGGCCAGTAAAATTCTAAATTTCTAGAGCCAAACAAACAAAGTTTATCTGCCTAAACCCGCATCTGAACAAGGAACTCAAAAAACAAAAAAAAATATATATATTGGCAGATTCATCTGAATATGGGAGCATGGTAAGTGCTTTACAATATCTTACAATGACAATGCCATATATAGCTTTTGTTGTTCATGCTTATGCATGCCCCTCGTACAACTCATTTACATGCTTAGATAATGGTTAGATCACACAAATGGCATGTTCATGTCTTAAGTATAAAAAATCCCTTAGACATCTCGTGAAAAACTTTGGAGATCTCTGAGGCATCTTAAACAGACAAATTTAGAAATAAAACTCGGGTTCAAAGAGGTTTATATAGTTTGTTGGATCATGTATTGACATACTCAAGTTCTTCGAAGGGCAAATCTTAATAGTCAATCAGGTGTACAGTTTGAAAGATATGAATCTCGCAGCTACTGATATGAAAAGTATGATTGTCGGAACATAACAGTCAATTTAGAATTTTATTTGTTTTGATTTCGAAATTTTATTTGTGTCTTAGTACTTTTTAACTTCAATTTATCTGTAAAATCTCCAAGAACAATGTATATCCCATGCTTCCACGGGAGCCCCTAATCCATATTTAGGGATGTTTTGAATGAATTAACCGCTGCGCTTTGGGAGGATCTGGTACATGTTTCTGACTGGAGAGTTTGCATTTGTAGTACATTAACAATGATCTTAGTAGTGTTCTGGCTCTAGCTAGCAATCTTTGTTAATAACAGGAACAGAGACGTCTTTCTAGTTGAAATATAATTACTAGAATTTGAGGATGTTATAGTTAAATTATTAGCTAAATAGTGATTCAATCTGATCAATATGTGCCCAAAATAGTACAAGAACGATGTTTTTTTTTTTTTTTTTTTTTGTATCTCCCCCATTATCTCTGCAGCGCTAGCTGCGCTACGGTTAAAGAAGCACTCGTGAGCAGTTGCAGAAAGAATATCAGAAGTGGGGGGTGGCTAGAAAAAGGAAAATCTAAGGAACAGTAACTTTCTGGTATTGACAATTTTGACGCAGGAGACACAATCTTTCTGTAGATAGCAATAAATAATATGCCATAAAAACTGTACAAGCACGAACAGCAAGGCAGAGAAAAGTACAGGCAACAACCATCAATGACCAGATACTTCAGTACAAAATAATAGCAGCATTACAAATGATAGCAGCATTACAAATCTATTACAATTTTAATAGCAGGTGGGCAGACCCTCCTCCTCCAAGAGACACGTAGCACTCACATAACATAATATTCAAACTCTCATTCATGCATACATTGCTCAAATTTATGTAAATGAAACTAACATAGATGCGTACATAAATCATGCTTGATTGATTAAGCTGAAATGGAATTGATTAACCGGAGGCTAACGTCGGCGAGCTGCAGTCTCCCTCTGAGCATTGAAGTAGACAGCCGCAACGGGGAGGCCGAGATTGTTCTTCTCTGCGAACTGGCGAGTGTTGAAACGGTCCCTAGAGCCAGGGGAGCTCACAGTCTCCCTCTTCTTCTGCTTGAAGAGGACGAACACGAACCTGTGGATGCCTATGTTGGGCCTTGGGCTCTCATAGGCCACCACCTCCCTTCCTGTATTTTCATTAACAATACTAAGTAATATTTAAGAAACTCTGATCACGACTAATCAAACTGCTATGTGATTTAGTTTAGGGAAGGGGACCCACCAAATGAAGCATCAGTAGTGCCCGGGATATCAGTCACAACCCTGTACCACGGTATAGAACTATTAGCCACATGCAACTAGTCAACTCTAATGTTAATATTCCCTTTATTTATTTATTTTTTCCTTATTTTCCCTTCATAATCTAACCAAGGACTATTGTGTATAATCTATCATTTCATTTAGCTAGACAAACTCCTAAGCAATAAGAGCCATAAGGTTTATCTGCTCCGATTTGACGAGTAGGATTAGTATTAACACAAATCTATTTCGTAGTATATTGATAAGCAAAATCAACTGCTATCTCCTGCGCATTTTTTTATTTAAATCCTAGTATGAAACAACTAATAGTTGTAGATAGAGAAATTCACAGTTATCTACATGCATGCATGTATTGTTAATTTGAAGAAATTAACATATCAAATGTTACAAATTGTCCTTCTACCAGTGAAGGTGTTCTCTGAGGTAAGGATCGCTAGGGCCAGGCACATCAGGATCTGTCATGACCTAGCAAACAAAAGAGAAATATGTTCAATATATAAACATTATTATAGTGATTAAGAGCTATATGTCAGGGTGTAACTAATAGGTTTATAGGTATATATTACCAGTGTGAAGAAGGACCTCATATCACCACCTTGAACCTCCACTCTGGGCTTTGCTACAACTGCAGAGGGAAAGAACTCATGGCCATTGCAGACGAGCTTGTTAGAGT
Organism: Asparagus setaceus; assembly: GCA_012295165.1. NCBI lineage: Eukaryota > Viridiplantae > Streptophyta > Magnoliopsida > Asparagales > Asparagaceae > Asparagus > Asparagus setaceus. Next base: position 889,978 of record CM022710.1, read on the forward strand.
TGTAGGTCACCATCATCTTCACGCTCGGTTCGAAAGAATCCAGCACTTCTCCTATAACCCTCCCAACAATCAAAGGCTCCAATACTCGTGCCATGGCTAACTCAAAATAATAAGAGAAAGAACTTTGAAAGAAGTATTTAAGACACTTGTTGAGCAAATATGGTAGTGGATGCCTCCTCTATTTATAGTGTCTCAAAAGCAACCTCTGTCCAATTACAAACTCAAGACAGCACTGTGGAGTCATGGGAGATCAAAAGTTGCAACTTTTATTTATTCTTTATATTTCTCTTTAATTAAGTTGGGGTTTAATTAGTATGAACTTATATAAAGAATGCTTTGTCTAACTTTCTCAGCTTAACCTTCATCTTAGATGTCAACTCATTCTATCCACATGCAATTATTACTCTTTCATAATCATTAGTATTATTATTAGAGAGATAGTTCAAGTTTTTTTTCCTCACTATCAATTTGAGTTTCTATGAAGTTATAGAGAATTCTACCAATAGTCGTAAAGATTTCCTTTTGCTGTCTAACAGAGAGTATGAACACTGAAATTAGAGCTCAAGAAGTAGCTGTTTCATTTTTTAATACTGCATTGATGGTTGGTAGTAGAATGATAAACGACTCAGTTGTTACAACCAGACTTAAAAAGAGTATAATATGACTATCAATTTTCTATGTATGTTTTCTTTTAGTAAAGTGGTGAGTAAGATTTTCTACGTGAGTAAAATTTTCTATGTATGTTACAGATAAAACTGTGAATTAGATAGTGTGTTATAAATGTATAAAACTAATGAGGGGAATCTTTATAATTTTGTTGAAGTTTTAAATCTTAAAGGGCTCCAGAACAGGGCATGACAGAGCTTCTATGTTTATGTTCCATCATCTTTTTATCTTCTTCTTTTGCTAATGGGGTTGCTCAAATCTATCTAATCTAATCTAATACTATTGTAAAAGTAGGTTGCTCTGTTAAAACATTTCTTTCCAAAATGCCCTCCAACACATCCATCCATACATATATAAAACACATAAATACTCAATTCTTCATAACCTCACCTTTGACTACACATCCATCCATTCATATTCATACATACATGATGCCACAAGCATTACTCAAATTTTCATAACCTCCATATTTATGACCATAAAAAATTTCATTTAATCACCTACTCATAACCTTCCTCCACTAACTCTTGACACTAAACACAACTTTATTCACACTAATGATAGAAAATGTTACAACTATTCATCTCCCACTAAATCACTATAAATAACATTAAAATTTTATCAAATTTCACCAATCAAAATTCCATTCATAATCAAAATTTAGATGAGGAAGAAAGAAGCCAAACCTACATGTCTAGCAATCCACAAGAATTAAGTCCATCTCTCTCACGAATGGAACTCGAAGCTCGAGAATATATCTATTTGCCCCTCTAAACCTACATGAGCATCTTTGACTACCCCCATCCAGGACCTCAAAGATGTTAACGATCACGTGAATTGCATAACTCTGATGTATTTTTTTAGAAGCGAAGTAAGCATATGAATGCATGTGATTTTTTTTATGAATCCGTGTTTACATTTAATTTGGTTTGTCTAATTCTCAAAATAAGAATATAAATGCATTTGCCATGTATTATCAGATATGAATGCATTGCATATGCACAATTAGTTCACTCATGCTTTTGAACTGTCATTTTGAGAAATTTTGCTATATCTTCTTCAAATATGAATGCAAATATGAATGTCCATGCATCCTTGATTTGTGTATTGTACTCGGTATTGAAGCTAATGTGGTACATATATAAGGTTAGATTTTTTTTTTGGGGGCATGTAAGTCCACCAAATTCTCCTTTTAATAGACTCTAGAAAATAAGTTTTCCTAAATATGCATTAAATTTTCAAATTCTCCTAAATATGTTGTAACTTCTATGCAATTATTATTGATTAGTTCAAACTAAGAAAAAGGGAGCATAATTGGCAAAGGAGGAGGAATGAATATCGTTCTTGAAGAAATATAAGAGAGAAAATTTTAATGCTGGTTCACCCTCCAAATTTGCATACCACTTATGCTATTAGCTCAAGCAATTATTTTATTTAATTCATCAAGTATATCTTTCTCATCCTTTCATTCTTTAATATTTTATTTTTAAATATATAGCATCCAAAAGTAGCATTTTGCTTAAATTGTTTAAAGTTATCACACATTGTATCATTTTTATAAATAAAAGTTATAGATTTCTAGAAACTTGTGCAAAAGAAAATACCTAGCATGATTGAAATAATCAAATATTAAAAACTCACTAAGCCATATTTCCATCCTAAATAGGTTAAAACTTGAATTTTGATTATTTTTTGAATTTATCGAAAAGTTCTCAAATTTAAATGTACTGTAATCTTTTAGTTTCAAAAATCATGGAATGACACCTTTCTTTCCTTTCTTTAATACTTCGCATGACACCATTTGAGTCAAAAAAAGACGACAAGTATGACTATGTGCAATGCACGTACACCATATATACTAGTCTCTTTAAGTGTGTGTTTAATCCTTCAACATTTGGCATCCTTCTCCATCACACTTCAGCCCCTCATTGCCAATTTCGCATATCAAAATATTAGTGAAAACTACACCAATATCAAAAGATGCAAGAAACAAGCATTTTCTTCTTGCTTTAATTTTTGTCTCTTCCTTTCAAATTTTGTAAGGCGAAGAATAATCATTTCTTTCCCATACATGGAAAGGGAAGTATTATTGGAAATACTTTGGTTATTTAATCCTATCATCCTTATCATCTCAAATTCTTTTTTGCTAAATTAGGATTTGGAACAGATGTGGGCTCTCTCTCTCCTCCAGAACCTTTCCATTCTTATCACATGCCCCGTTTCCAATTTTATATACTCTTTTTTTTTTTAATTAATAAAAGCACTAAAGAGATGTTCTATGAGCTAGAGCTTGTTTCAACATTCCCAAACTGCATGCACACAATTCTAACTTTTCTGATTGAGGGAAAAAAGGAGAAAGGGGTTTAGTTTTGGTGTTGAAAGAACCTTTCTTAATTGAAATACTCACAATTAAGCTTGCCATTAGTGGTGATATTCTCACAAGGGTATAGAGCATAAAGGCATTCCACCACTCAAGCTAGTGGACCTTAACATAGTGATCATGAGATGTCTTCTCATTGTAAAAGAGATCCTATGATTCTTAATGAGCTAGGCATTAAAAGGGCTAACACTGTTGCCAAAAATAGCTTACTGAAAGTGCATTCTTGGTAAACACTATAGTGTATTTATATGCAAAGTTGATTGGTGATATCATTGTATCAATGATAGATGAACCATCCTACTTGCTGCATGATGCAACTTTTCTCCACGTTTTGGTAAACACTATAGTATTTCAGTCTAGTTGAATGGTAATGTCATATGCCAATGGCGCATTGATTAGTCTTTCGTCTCCAAGATTGATAAACACTAATATGTATTTGGTAAAGTTGATTGGTGATATCATACAGTAATGGCATGTGAACCAGTCTTTCTTCTTGTGTGTCTATCCCCAGTGCAACGTTTTCTCCATAATTGATAAATATTGAGTGTACTTAGTTGTTCGCGAGGAAAATTAAAGCTGTAAAATAAAGATTATCCCTTCCAATTGATTTTAAAGAAAGAATAAATACAACTCTCGAATGCAATCTCTCTCTCTAACTGACTTAGATAAAAAGAAATTACAAATTCCTCGATCGGTTGCCCGATTTACAAAAGAGGGAATGATCAACGGAGACCCTTCCCTTTATTTAATCTGGGTTCTTCACGGTAGCGGTGGGAGCTTGAATCTTGTATCCCGTTGACGATCCGACCGTCTTGACTCGTGGGACGAGGTTGAAAAATAACTCGCAGGAGCAAGTTTAGAACTCGGCGAGTTAAGAATTCTTTGATAGAGTTGATTTTAGAAAAGGATTAGTAATCCTTTTAGCCAAGAATGGCGGAGAAGAACTTGTTGTGCAAGTTTGAAAACTGTAATCGAGTTGAACTCTCTAGGAGAGTTGATTCTAGCAAAGGAGGTCTTCGGTAAAACCTTAATATCTCTAAATCCGACCAGTAAGAATCAATCTCCACCGTTCAGAATTAGGAAAAAAGAGTGTTGAGGCTGCCCTCCAAGTTTCACTCCGATCAGACCGCGGATGAAGGTCCGATCGTCACGCCGATCACAGCTGCGCGGAAGAAGCCGTTCTCTGCACAATTAGCTTCGGTAAAACCTTGATATCTCCAAATCCAACCGGTAGAAATCAATCTTCACCGTTCAGAATTAGGAACGACGCGTGTTGAGGCCGGCCTCCAAGTTTCACTCCGATCAGACCACGGATGAAGGTCCGATCGTCATGACGATCACAGCTGCGCAGCAGAAACTGTTCTCTCCCTTTTTTAGTTCTCCGGCCAAACCCTCTCAACCTCCCCCATTTGGCTGTGAAAACCCCCCATTTATAGGGTTAAAGGTGTAACCACCCCTTAAAATGCTCCATAATGGGTTAGTGGGTGTAACCACCCCTTAAATTACTCAAACGGTTGAGGAACCGCTCAACTCATGTTTGAATGAGTCAAAACGCCGGTTCGCTGCTCGAGCAAGCCTCGCCTGCTTTTGAGCTCGAACGCTGGTCATGTGCGCCGCGTTTGAGAGCCCGAAACCTGGCTATGTGCCGCGTTTTAGGCTTGGCTTGGCAGGCGTGTGCTCGCGTTTTGGGTTAAAGCGGGCCACGTGCTTCGCATTTTAAATGAAGCGGGCCATGTGTCTCAGCGTTTTGAACGAAGCGGGCGTGTGCTCGCGTTTGGCTTCAACGCGGGCCGTGTGCTCAGCGTTTGGGCGCGGGCGCGGGCGCGAGCCATGTGCTCCGCGTTTTGGGCTTGACGCGGGCCATGTGCTCCGCGTTTTGAATTGAAGCGGGGATGAGCCCGCATTTTGAATGAAGAGATCAAAACTTGTGATCTCTTTTCACAAGGATTGTCAACTTGTAATCCTTGTACTCTGGAGACATTAGCTTCTGATTCTCCTTTGTCATCGTGAAAGTTGTCAGTTTGTAACCTTCATCGATAGTGTTTCGCGGATATCGGGTCGTCTTCGCACTTTTATTTACATCCCCTCCAAAGTTTTGAAAGTTTGCGGTTGATCGACGAAGCCAAATACTTTGATATCTTCTTTTGTTTGATCCTGAGAAGGTATTGCTCCTCATTCTGTCTTCAACGAAGTTGTGTCCTGCTTTTGCCCACGCTAGTCATTCGTCTTGCATGGATGAACTCTGGCGTTTTTTGCCTTTTTTGAAATGCAGGAGTGACCGTAGCGTCTTGAACTTTGCTACGTGAGACTGATCCTCGCGATTTGAGGTTGAAACACGGAGCCGGCCATCGCGTTCTTTGTTTAAAACGCGGCCACTTTCGCTTTGTGTTGAAACGCGGGGGTGGTCCTTCGCGTTTGATGAGTAAAACGCGGGGATGAACCCCACGTTTCCAACTAAGTCTTTTTTAGACTTTTCTTTAAGGTGCCAAAAGTATAGTGTTAACTTGGCATGCCTTTCACACTTGTTGTTTGAACAAGCTTTTGGGGATTTATCACTCTATTGTAAAGAGTTGATAAATTGGTTTTATCATCAGAGGTGGAATTTTTAACTTGATGATGATTTTTGAGGACTTATCGCTCTATTGAAGAGAGTCGATAAGTTGATTTTATCAGAGGTGTGGGGTTAACTTGATAAAGTTTGGTATTTATGGTTTGAACAAGATTTTGAGGACCTATCGCTCTATTGAAGAGAGTCGATAAGTTGATTTTTATCAGAGGTATGGAGTTAACTTGATAAAATTGGGTACTTGTGGCTTGAACAAGATTTTGAGGACCTATCGCTCTATTGATGAGAGTCGATAAGTTTAGGTTTTGTCGGGGGACAAAATATGAAACCTGTGATTTGAACAAGGTTTAAGGCCTGTGATGTGAATAAGGCTTACATGGCTTGTGGTGTGAACAAGGCTTTGGGCTTGTAGTTTGAACAAGGCTTTGGGCTTGTGGTTTGAACAAGGTTTTGGGCTTGTAATGTGAACAAGGCTTTTTGGGCTTGTGTTGTGAACAAGGCTTTTAGGGCTTGTGTTGTGAACAAGGCTTTAGGGCTTGTGTTCTGAACAAGGCTTTTAGGGCTTGTGTTGTGAACAAAGCTTTTTAGGCTTGTGTTGTGAACAAGGCTTTTAGGGCTTGTGTTGTGAACAAGGCTTGGGGCTTATCATCCTATTGAGGAGGATTGATAAGTTGATTGTCAGAGGTGTGAGGTTAACATGACAAGGATACGTTGCGATTGGAGCAACTTTGTGGACTTATCATCCTATTGGAGAGGATTGATAAGCTGGTTATCAAAATCTGCTGAGGATGTGTACAAATTTTGATAGGATTGTGTTGTAATTTGAACAACTTTGTGAATCTATCATTTTATTGGAAAGGAATGATGAGTTGATTGATGGGGTTTAGTTGTGATTTGAACAATTTTGAGGAACTTATCTGCCGGGGAGGATTGATAAGTTGATTATATCATCAGAGGTATAGTGTCGACTTGATGAAGATACGTTGCGATCGGAGCAACTTTGAGGACCTATCATCCTGTTGAGGAGGATTGATAAGTTGATTGCGATTTAAGCAAATTTGAGGACTTATCATCCTATTGATGAGGATCGATAAGTTGTTTGTCGTGATTTAGTTATGATTTGAACAACTTTGAGGACTTATCGCTCTTATTGAAGAGTGTCGATAAGTTGATGTTAGAGGAGTTAAGCCTGCATGTGGCGTTGTGCTACGATGTTGAATACGAGATTTTGTCGTCTTTTACGGGCAAGAGACTAACCGGCAACGCGTGCTAGGCGTTGACTTTAGGGTTATTGGCCAACCCCCAGCCATCAACGGACTTGATGAGCCTTTACCGATTATCGTTTGAATCGGGCTAGCATGCAGATTATCTAAATCCGTTCTGCATGTGACGTTGTGCTAAAAGAATAAAACTCTTTTAGGCTTAATGCTACGATGTTGAATACGTAGGCTTCGTCGTCTTTTACGGGTAAGAGACTAACCAGCAACGCGTGTTAGGCGTTGACTTTAGGGTTATTGGCCAACCCCCAGCCATCAACGGACTTGATGAGCCTTTACCGATTACCGTTTGAATCGGGCTAGCATGCAGATTATCTAAATCCGTTCTGCATGTGACGTTGTGCTAAAAGAATAAAACTCTTTTAGGCTTAATGCTACGATGTTGAATACGTAGGCTTCGTCTTTCTCACGGGAATAGACTACCCGGCTGCATGTATTAGATGCAGGCTTATCTCTACTTAGGTTTCGAGATAAAATTCCCCAGATTTGAATTCTGGTGTCTTCTTCGATCGGTAAAAGACTAAACCGGCAACGTCTGTTAGGCGTTGACTTACCCCTACTTAGGATTCGGGATAAAATTCCCCACACGTGTGAGGCGTGGATTGTGGTGTTATTAATAACAACCTTGAGGACTTATCGCTCTATTGAAAAGAGTCGATAAGTTGATTGTCAGAGGTGTTAGGTTAACATGACAAGAATACATTGCGATCGGAGCAATTTTGAGGACTTATGGCTCTATTGAAGAGAGTCGATAAGTTGATTGTCAGAGGTGTGAGGTTAACGTGACAGGGGTATGTTGCGATTGGAGCAACTTTGTGGACTTATCATTTGGAGAGGATTGATAAGTTGGTTGTCAGAGGTGTGAGGTTAACATGACAAGGATAGGTTGCGATTGGAGCAAATTTGTGGACTTATCATCCTATTGGAGAGGATTGATAAGTTGGTTGTCAGAGGTGTGAGGTTAACATGACAAGGATACGTTGCGATTGGAGCAACTTTGTGGACTTATCATCCTATTGGAGAGGATTGATAAGTTAATTTTGGTGGTGTTGCTGCGTTGAAGTGCTTACATTGTCAAAAGTGTTTTGTTAACTTGACAATATTTGGAATTTATTATTCTACTCGGAAAATAGAGATAATCAACCCCGATCTGTAATTATTCTAGGTTGATATTAGAGTCTTGACCTCGCGATTTAGAGCCGTCACCAATAGCCAGTCTTGGTCGGTCTCCTCTTCTTGACTTCAATCCTAGCAATAATTGCTTGACTGTTATACAGGAGACTAGTTGTTTCGGGAATGACATTTTGCAACCCCATTCGAGCTAGGAGATTGGTTTGTAAATTGCATGCAATCGTAGTCAGTGTCATACTGCCGAGCATCGAAGAGCCATGCTTGAACCGCTCGACGAAGACTTTGATAGGCTCTCCTCCTTTTGTTTAATGGCAAGGAGAGAAGTGGCAGTGATTTCCGTGTCATCTTCAAAGAATCGTGGACAGAAGAATCTCTAAATCGCCCATTTGGATACATCCTGCGAGTTTCATGAACCATTCAAAGGCAACGCCTTGAGGGTGCCAATGAACAAACGAGATGTTATGGCATCGTTTGACATCCCATTCGATCTGTGACTTAAAATGGTAGATATGTTGGTTCGGTGATCCGCCGCCGAAAGCTTGTAGCGTAGGGACTTTGAATTTTGGAGGATAAGGAACCGTATCCCATTCTCGCAGATACCGACAACCCCGATCTTGGAGCTCGCACCTATTAACCATGGCATTGAGGCGGGCTTCGGTTCGCATTTTGCCGATTGAGGACTTTGCTCGTTTTCGGCCTCTCCCCTTTCTTCAGAGGAGGATTCTACGTGATGAGCTTCTTGATCGGGAGCTTCATTCATTTTTTCTTCTCGTTTTGAGGATTCACTCCTCCTCCGTGATGATTTTGGCTGAAGTGTTGAGTCGGCTATCTGAAGTTGAGCTCTATCTGCAACAAGTTGGTTTATCATATCTCGAAGTTGATCGATGGACTCTTGTTGTGATCGCAGGGCCTCTTGCATCATAGCCTGATACTCTTCGAGCCTCTTCTTGAAATCTTCACGGTCTCGTCGTAGACAACGCCACATGCTCTATGAAAGAACTAGAGGATTGAGATTCTGCGATGGCTGAATGCTCATCATCAGACTCAATTCCTTTAGCCAACTTGTGATAATTGACGGGGGGTATGACCCCTGTTCGAGTCCGAGTATGTCGGTAAACTCCGTCGGAGTCATTCAAAGCCTCTTCCAAGTCGGGGGACCGATTTGCCTCTGGCTCATTAGAGCTAGAGATTGACGGCCCGCCTACTCGATCATGTTAGAAGTGACTCCAAGGTGTTCGACCTCTGAAGCCTCCTTCTGTGAGAATGCCGCCGTCGGGGACCAAATGATATTTGTCAATTGGTCAAACACCGACGGCTTGGCATGTGGCGGCGTCGATATGCCGATGATTTGGCACTTGGAGCGAAGATCGCGTTTGAGCATTTGAGCGAGTTCGGACCGCATTTTAGATTGTGAACGCTAGGTCCGCGTTTGAATGCTTGGGCGGGGTTGAGACCCGCCGTCGATAGGGCGTGAGGGTCGCCAGCAACCCCACGAACCACGAGGTTCGCGTTTGAAAAATTGAGCGGGGTTGTGACCCGCGTTTTATAGTGGGGACGCGAGGATCGCGTGCAACTGACTGAGCGAGGTTGGCGTTTGAGCAATTGAGCGGGGTTGTGACCCGCGTTTTATAGTGGGGACGCGAGGATCGCGTGCAACTGACTGAGCGAGGTTGGCGTTTGAGCAATTGAACGCTGGTTGGGACCGCGCTTTGACCGTGAAACGCCATTGAGGGTTGCGTTCATCCGGCTTTTATGCAGGCTCTCAGATTCGGCACATAAACGCGAGGCTTGCGTTACGTAAAAAGCGAAGCTTCGGGATCGCGTTTTGGCTCCAAACGCAAAGTTTGGGTTGGTTGGTCGATTGGCCATCTCGGTTGTGTTCTTTGGCGGCGGCTCCTTTTCGCTGATTTGAGGCTTTTGCGGCGACATCACCATCTTCTTGATTAGGTTAGCCACGGCAACCGGGACTTTGGTCTCCTTAGAGGCTTTGTGGATCTTGGCGATAGCCTGGGGCTAAGGGATCCGGAGGAGAGTGCCTCGAACTTGGCTTGATCGAACTCTACGGTCGAGTTTCAACGATCGTCCCAATGAGCTTGGCGTCGGATTGCGCCACCACTTCTTCATCGTGAAGCTAGTCCCAGCGGAGTTGCCATCTTTTGTTCGCGAGGAAAATTAAAGCTGTAAAATAAAGATTATCCCTTCCAATTGATTTTAAAGAAAGAATAAATACAACTCTCGAATGCAATCTCTCTCTCTAAGCGACTTAGATAAAAGAAATTACAAATTCCTCGATCGGTTGCCCGATTTACAAAAGAGGAATGATCAACGGAGACCCTTCCCTTTATTTAATCTGGGTTCTTCACGGTAGCGGTGGGAGCTTGAATCTTGTATCCCGTTGACGATCCGGCCGTCTTGACTCGTGGGGCGAGGTTGAAAAATAACTTCAGAGGAGCAAGTTTAGAACTCGGCGAGTTAAGAACTCTTTGATAGAGTTGATTTTAGAAAAGGATTAATAATCCTTTTAGCCAAGAATGGCGGAGAAGAACTTGTCGTGCAAGTTTGAAAACTTTAATCGAGTTGAACTCTCTAGGAGAGTTGATTCCAGCAAAGGAGGTCTTCGGTAAAACCTCAATATCTCTAAATCCGACCGGTAGGATTCAATCTCCACCGTTCAGAATTAGGAACAATGAGTGTTGAGGCTTCCTCCAAGTTTCACTCCGATCAGACCACGGATGAAGGTCCGATCGTCACGCCGATCACAGCTGCGCGGAAGAAGCCGTTCTCTGCGCAATTGGCTTCGGTAAAACCTCGATATCTCCAAATCCAACCGGTAGAAATCAATCTCCACCGTTCAGAATTAGGAACGACAAGTGTTGAGGCCGTCCTCCAAGTTTCACTCCGATCAGACCACGGATGAAGGTCCGATCTTCCCGCCGATCACAGCTGCGCAGAAACTGTTCTCTCCCTTTTTTAGTTCTCCGGCCAAACCTTTCAACCTCCCCATTTGGCTGTGAAAACCCCCATTTATAGGGGTTAAAGGGGTGTAACCACCCCCTTAAAATGCTCCATAATGGGGGGTTAGTGGGGTGTAACCACCCCCCCTTAAATTACTCAAACGGTTGAGGAACCGTTCAACTCATGTTTGAATGAGTCAAAACGCGAAGTTCGTTCTCGGAGCAGTCTCGCGTTTGAGCTTCCGAACGCGGCCATGCGCCGCGTTTGAGCTTCGAACGCTGGGTATGTGCCGCTTAGGCTTCGGAACGCGCCGTGTTCGCGTTTTGGGTTGAAACGGCCACGTTCGCGCATTTTGAAATGAAACGCCATGTTCTGCTAGCTTCAAACGCTGGGCGCGGTGTTCGCGTTGCTTTCGAACGGGTCGTGGTTCGCTTGGTTTCGAACGCTGGCCGTGTGTTCGCTGCTTGGGCTTTGACGCGGGCCGCGTTATGCGTCTGCGGTTGTGCCGCAACGCCGCCATGTGTTCGCGAATGAAACGGGATGAGCCCCGGATTTTGAATGAAGAGATCAAAACTTGTGATCTCTTTCGCTGATTGTCAACTTCAGAACTTTACTCGAGACATTAACCGATTCTCCTTTGTCATCGTGAAAGTTGTCGGTTTGTAACCTTCATCGATAGTGTTTATGGATATTGGCCGTCTTCAATTTTACGACCTACATTAGTAAAACTAACTGGTGATATCATGTGTCAATGACTCATTAATCACTCCTTTGTGCTTATTAAGCATGGATGCAGCTTTTCTTCAATATTGCTAAACACTAAAGCATACTTAGTTTTTTTTTTAATTTTTTATAAACGTATATTTAGTAAAGTTGATTGGTGAAATCATGAACCAGCTGTGACATGTAACACGTCTTTCCTCGTGAATATTAATCATTGATGCAGCTGAAAACCTAGTATCGGTTACCTTTCATCTGTTTTAAAAAATAATTAACCCGCCTTTGTCATTGTGAAGCACAACTGATGTAAAACTTCAGTAACTAAAATATGAGAATACAGTTTCCGTATTTGTTTATGAGTAGAAATTTAATAGTTATTCCATGCCTTATCTGTAGATAATGTTGGCCAAGATACAAAGCACTAATTTTTAATTATGTTTATATATTGGCATGCAGAGAAGTTTTATTATTTTTCTTCCCTTAAACGAGAACTTTTATATTTTGTAAATACCAATAGATAGTTAGATATGGAAAATGATTTTTATTTGTTGGTATCCCTTCCTAGTTCTCCGCTTATCATTTATAAATAACTTTGAGCTTTGGGTGACCAATGAGAGTCTCCAAGGGATGTAAGATTGCACAAGCACGTATGTCAATACTTTTTATTACTGTTTTCCTGCTTAAAAACACTGTTCTTACTGCGTCAGTGCCTCTATAAAGCAAACAAAAACATTATTTATTTTGCTTTTTTGTTGTTGTTGTTGTTGATGTGAAATGTTATTCGGATTCACCTTAATTGTTTAGGTATCATGATTTACTTATAGAGGACTAAGTCCATGATATTTTTTAGTCTCAGCTCCGTTCTAATTAATGTCAAACTTTTTGTGATACCGAAGTTACGCTACAGTTTTAGTTGTCACCTCATTGCTAATGTGTACATTATAACTTATGCCAAATTAAAACTTTAGTGTTAGTGTGCCTTAAAACTCTTACCAACTTAAGCTATATCTTGCGGGGTATAATGAGTTTCCCGAGAAAGTAGATTTGCAGTAATGTGGAAGACATGCATAAGTGATAAGTAGGCATCTGCATTATTTTGATTATAATCTCACTTAGTGAAACATGAACTAACTTCTTAACTTTTGCTTTAATAATAAATTGTCTTCTAGAACATTGTCTAAAAGGCTTTCTTCAGAGATAAAAGTCTCATAAGTTCTATCTCTAACAGTACCAACAATCTCTCTCTCTCTCTCTCTCTTAAAAATGTTCATAAGATGACACATTAGATTCAATCTAAAATAACGCCTTCAAAACTACATTATATGCTATCAAATTACTCGATCCACTCCGTTCATTTTGATTTATATGTTTTGGATTGTATACAAAAAAAAAATTAGCCACATTGGGTTGTAGTTACTCATGCATCAAGTGATTATAAAATTAACGGTTTTATGACAATATAACTAAAGAGACAATGAAAAATATATGTCGACGTATTTGATCATTATGATTTTTATTTTATAGATGTTTTAGATATTTAGATCATGATGAATGGAACGGATCATTAATTTGAATAGTCTAATTCATGAAATATATATATATATATATATATATATATATATATATATATATATATATATATATATATATATATATATATATATATATATATATATATATATATATATATATATATATATATATATATATATTCCAATTGAGTGTTCCATTTTCTTTCATTTATCTTTTGGTTTTAGATAAAATAGAAGTTGATTTCATATCTTGATTCTTGTTAATCTAAGGAGTGTTTAGTTTTGGATCATGTCTATGCGCGTGTTTTGCGTGTGTGGGTGCCTATACGCATGTATTTATGTGTGTGTTTGCACGCATACTTATGAGCGTGGTGTGTCTGCGTGTGTGTATGCATCTACACGATTTAATTATGGATTTGACTCTTTTAGGCATATTTTTGACTTAGATTGCATTAATAAACTTGAGTTTATAAGCTAATATTTATTTTGTTTTTGTATTATAGATTTGTTATAAACTTATATTGAATTTCTTAGCTGGTTTGCAATTTAAGCTATAACTTTTCTATATGCGCACCAAATTTGTATTACTTTATTTGTCTATTTTTTTTAAAATTTATTTCCGCTTTATATTGCGCTCTAGCCTACTCCAACTCATGAAGCCGTAAGCGAATCTGAACCTCACAAACATCTCATCTCTTATCTTACTATTATTACAATCATTTATATATAGAAAAATTGTTATGTTAATCTTTTAATTAGCTCCCATTCACCCAACAAATAAGAGAAAAGTAGAAAAAAAATTTAAATTTTGTGATATGTCTACTTTTCCCGTCCCTCTCACCAACTTCTCTCATTAACCGATGCCAGACAATTTCAGAGCTCAACCAAATCCATGCCCACATCATCAAATCCAACCTCTCATCCTCTCATTCTCTCATCCTCCGTCGCCTCATCGCCCTCTCGACCTCCCACAACTTCACGATCCATCTCTACTCTCGATGGCTCTCATCCTCACCCCACCTCCAAACCCTCCAATCCTCCCTCCCTTCGCTACTCAAATCCTGCGGCCAGCATTCCTCCATTGGGCAAGCCAAGCAAATCCACGGTCAAATCCTGAAGACCCATTTCCAATTTGACCCTTACATATTGAATTCACTACTCAGAATGTACTTTGAATTGGGTGAAACTGGCATCGCTTGGAGGGTATTTGAGAAAATGCCGCACAGGGATGTTATTTCTTGGAATTCGATGGTATCGGGCTGTGTTAGATCTGGGCATTTTGGTCTTGCGCTCAGGGTGTTTGATGAAATGCCGCAAAAGGATTTGGTTTCGTACAATTCGATGATTGATGGGTTGATGAAGTGGAATAGGTGCGATCTTGCTAGTGAACTGTTTTGTAGTATGAAGGAAAAGGATATTGTCAGTTGGACTGCGATGATTTCGGGTTATGTGCTTAATTTTAGACCGAAGGAAGCGTTGGAGGTGTTTAGAGAGATGTTGAGTTCTGGCGTTGAGCCAGATGCAGCTGCCGTTGTTAATGTTCTTTCAGCTATTGCTGATTTGGGTTTTCCTGAAGAAGGCAAATGGGTACATGCCTATCTCCGTCGAAGCAATATTAAATTAAACTCTGAGGTACTTGGATCAGCACTTATTGATATGTACTCAAAATGTGGGCTTATAACCAATGCTTATAATGTCTTTAGAAGTATATGTGATAGGAAACGAGTGGGTGATTGGAACTCTATGATCTCAGGCTTATCAATCCACGGTCTAGGTCAAGAAGCCTTGGAGATTTTTGAAGAAATGGAGAGAAACAAAATCCAACCTGATGAAATTACCTTTATATCAATATTGAATGGTTGTAACCATAGCGGCATGATAAAAGAGGGTCAGTACTATTTCAAGCTAATGAAAGACAAATATCAAATTGAACCTAGACTTCAACACTTTGGATGCCTGATTGATCTTTTCGGGAGGACTAATAGAGGAAGCAATGAGAATCATAGGAGAGGCAATGCCAATGGAGCCCGATGCAATGGCTTGGAAATCCATGCTCAGTTCTTGTGTCAAATATGGATATGTGACTTACGGGGAGCACTTGAAGGCTATAGATTTAGCACCACAAGATTCTAGCTCGTATGTGCTCCTATCAAACATTTATGCAAAGAATAAGCAATGGGAAGACGTCGAGAGGGTTAGAGAGTTGATGAGAGAGAGATGTATTCAAAAAGTCGGGTTGTAGTATGTTGATGATCCATGGCAAGGTTCATGAGTTCATTGTGGGCAAAGAGATGGGGGTTGGATGTAGAGAGGTTGTTTTGAGCAAGTTAGAGGAGGTTATTTCTAGATTGAAGTTGGAAGGATATGAGCCAGACTTAACACAAGTTCTTGTTGATGTAGGAGAGGGAGAGAAGGAAGGGTTGCTTAGTATTCATAGTGAGAAGATGGCAATTGCCTTTGGACTTATAAATTTAGAGGGAGTTCTATACACATAGTGAAGAATTTGAGGGTGTGTTGTGATTGTCATTCCTTCTGTGAGGTTGTTTCTAGGGTTTATAACTATGAAATTGTGTTGAGGGATCAGAATAGGTTCCACCATTTTAAAGGGGTTCATGTTCTTGCAAGGGATATTGGTAAAAGATACAATGCAGTTACTACTGTATTTATGAGCAAGATTATCATATACAAAATAGAAGTACTTTGTTCAATGTGTGTGTTATTACTGACCTACTAGGAGCACATTTTACCTTTGATCTCAAGTTAACTTATTAGAAAACCTTTATTATTGTTTCAGGTTGAGGAACTGAGCCACTCTAAAGTGCAAAGCTCTATGTGGGCACCAAATTTGTATTACTTTATTTGTCTATTTTTTTAAAATTTATTTCCGCTTTATATTGCTCTCGTAGCCTATTCCAACTCATGAAGCCGTAAGCGAATCTGAACCTCACAAACATCTCATCTCTTATCTTACTATTATTACAATCATTTATATATAGAAAAATTGTTATGTTAATCTTTTAATTAGCTCCCATTCACCCAACAAATAAGAGAAAAAGTAGAAAAAAAATTTAAATTTTGTGATATGTCTACTTTTCCCGTCCCTCTCACCAACTTCTCTCATTAACCGATGCCAGACAATTTCAGAGCTCAACCAAATCCATGCCCACATCATCAAATCCAACCTCTCATCCTCTCATTCTCTCATCCTCCGTCGCCTCATCGCCCTCTCGACCTCCCACAACTTCACGATCCATCTCTACTCTCGATGGCTCTCATCCTCACCCCACCTCCAAACCCTCCAATCCTCCCTCCCTTCGCTACTCAAATCCTGCGGCCAGCATTCCTCCATTGGGCAAGCCAAGCAAATCCACGGTCAAATCCTGAAGACCCATTTCCAATTTGACCCTTACATATTGAATTCACTACTCAGAATGTACTTTGAATTGGGTGAAACTGGCATCGCTTGGAGGGTATTTGAGAAAATGCCGCACAGGGATGTTATTTCTTGGAATTCGATGGTATCGGGCTGTGTTAGATCTGGGCATTTTGGTCTTGCGCTCAGGGTGTTTGATGAAATGCCGCAAAAGGATTTGGTTTCGTACAATTCGATGATTGATGGGTTGATGAAGTGGAATAGGTGCGATCTTGCTAGTGAACTGTTTTGTAGTATGAAGGAAAAGGATATTGTCAGTTGGACTGCGATGATTTCGGGTTATGTGCTTAATTTTAGACCCGAAGGAAGCGTTGGAGGTGTTTAGAGATGTTGAGTTCTGGCGTTGCGCCAGATGCAGCTGCCGTTGTTAATGTTCTTTCAGCTATTGCTGATTTGGGTTTTCCTGAAGAAGGCAAATGGGTACATGCCTATCTCCGTCGAAGCAATATTAAATTAAACTCTGAGGTACTTGGATCAGCACTTATTGATATGTACTCAAAATGTGGGCTTATAACCAATGCTTATAATGTCTTTAGAAGTATATGTGATAGGAAACGAGTGGGTGATTGGAACTCTATGATCTCAGGCTTATCAATCCACGGTCTAGGTCAAGAAGCCTTGGAGATTTTTGAAGAAATGGAGAGAAACAAAATCCAACCTGATGAAATTACCTTTATATCAATATTGAATGGTTGTAACCATAGCGGCATGATAAAAGAGGGTCAGTACTATTTCAAGCTAATGAAAGACAAATATCAAATTGAACCTAGACTTCAACACTTTGGATGCCTGATTGATCTTTTCGGGCGAGCAGGACTAATAGAGGAAGCAATGAGAATCATAGGAGAGGCAATGCCAATGGAGCCCGATGCAATGGCTTGGAAATCCATGCTCAGTTCTTGTGTCAAATATGGATATGTGACTTACGGGGAGCACGCAGCAACGAAGGCTATAGATTTAGCACCACAAGATTCTAGCTCGTATGTGCTCCTATCAAACATTTATGCAAAGAATAAGCAATGGGAAGACGTCGAGAGGGTTAGAGAGTTGATGAGAGAGAGATGTATTCAAAAAGTCCCGGGTTGTAGTATGTTGATGATCCATGGCAAGGTTCATGAGTTCATTGTGGGCAAAGAGATGGGGGTTGGATGTAGAGAGGTTGTTTTGAGCAAGTTAGAGGAGGTTATTTCTAGATTGAAGTTGGAAGGATATGAGCCAGACTTAACACAAGTTCTTGTTGATGTAGGAGAGGGAGAGAAGGAAGGGTTGCTTAGTATTCATAGTGAGAAGATGGCAATTGCCTTTGGACTTATAAATTTAGAGAAAGGGAGTTCTATACACATAGTGAAGAATTTGAGGGTGTGTTGTGATTGTCATTCCTTCTGTGAGGTTGTTTCTAGGGTTTATAACTATGAAATTGTGTTGAGGGATCAGAATAGGTTCCACCATTTTAAAGGGGGTTCATGTTCTTGCAAGGGATATTGGTAAAAGATACAATGCAGTTACTACTGTATTTATGAGCAAGATTATCATATACAAAATAGAAGTACTTTGTTCAATGTGTGTGTTATTACTGACCTACTAGGAGCACATTTTACCTTTGATCTCAAGTTAACTTATTAGAAAACCTTTATTATTGTTTCAGGTTGAGGAACTGAGCCACTCTAAAGTGCAAAGCTCTATGTGGGCAAAAATTACCTGCTATTTAAAATAGTAAAATATTTCTTATGCTCTTGTATATTTATGAATCTTACTAAATCTTATTTTATCTCACACAAATGTGCGAGCTCTGTGATGCATTTGTTTAATATTTAGATTAGAGTAATCATGGTGAGTTATCATGATTGTTTGCATCTTTCTCCAGGTAGAAAGTGGTTTCATATTCTTTCCAAGTATTATCCACTGTTAATGCATGTTTTATTTTTATTTTACTACTTATCTTGATAACAAAATCACTATCTTTCCCATTCCTGTCAAAATCAAATATTCCATATGCTTAGATTCATGCGGAAATGATCACAGAATAATAAATTAACTGTCTTTTTAAAATGATGGCATAACTTTTGTAGATATGTAATCAAGCAGTTCTTTATTGGTTCATTATTATATAGGGCAGGCCGGATAAATCATCGGAGAAAGTAGCCCACTTCAAATTATTCGATCACCCATACAAGTGAAGTGAAATTCAGTGTGTATGGTGTTTTTTGTGGGCCAGGCCAAGATTTACCCTTGCACCTACAAGCTCTTGATTTTTTGTGGGCCAGGCCAAGTTTCTTTAGGCCATTTTCAGGGCTAAACCCATATTGCTGTGTATTGGGCTCATGAATATCTGGGCTCTGATTTGTGGACTTATACACTAAATGAGATATTACTTTACACGCTGCGGCCCAAATTGATGTCCTTGGGGATTGTAAATATTTAGTTTATTTCAAATCTTTGCAAATAATTCGTCGAATACATTTATTTGAGTGTAGCCCATTAAAGTTTGCCAGCTCGCAACACTCACAATTTAATGGAATTTATATCCTCTTTGTTTGGTCCAGTCTATAATCTTGGTCATCTTGGACTATTTTAACGCAACGAACACCATGCTTTTCCATGCACTTTTACTCGTCTCTAAGTAATTGCAGTGAATGGTCATAATAGCGTCTTTGATGATCCACTCTAAATTAACATACACGAAAGAAATCAAATCTCCTTTTACTTCTCCAAGTCATTTATGATAGTACAAGAATATATGTATAAATTAGCATTGACGTATAGATAACGTTGGAGGTCATTTTCTTTCAAGATAGTTTTAAATAAAGTGCCAAATTCTCTTACATGGCAGCTTGAAATTCTCCATAAAGGGTAAAGAGGTCAGTGGATCAATTTTAATTGCAAAAAACAACCCTCACCTAATTCAACAATACTTTACTCACGGCGCTTCTTAAAATAACTTTCCAACTATTTTGGCGACAAAAACATTGACATTGAGAGTGAAGTAACAAAAGTTATTCCTTTCGATGGCAAGATGCTACGACGTAATCTCAAGCCACCGTTTTTGACCATGGGCCCGGATCCGGCCCAATTACCCCACCATTTTCTGATGTCATTAACTTTGGTACCTAAATAGGATAATTTTGGTTTGAGTTCTTTAGAATATTTCGGAACATGTATGAACTATGAAGTACAAATATCTATGCTGCCTTTAAAAAAAAAAATTGGTCGGTTATTTTATTCTTTTTTGATAGTAGGGTTTATTTATTAGTGAAAAATTAGTTGGGGATTTCCACCTTTAATGCTAAAGAACAAAAATTGACAGATACTTTCAAACTATTTAATTATTTTATGATTATGCATGTGATGTGTCAGGTTATGGGGTTGAGTTCGGACTAATCAGCTAGTTCAAGAGGAGATTAATTTAAATTCTTTAGAAACTTTTTCAGTATTTTCACTAAATTTATCCACCAAAAAAATCTATTATTTAGGAAAGAAAAAAAAATTAGACTCAGAGCTCGCGCTAGAGGCAACCCTCGTGAAGAATAATAATGCTTGACTTGTTCTCCAACAGCGACACGCGCGTATAACAAAAATGTCAAATGAACTTACAAACTTTATGGTCAGCAATAATAAGGGAGTAATTACTTTTAATATATCATACTATGCCCCGTGATATTATCTCAAAAAATGTATTTTAATATATATAAATTACTCCAATTAAGAATAATTTAATCTAGTTAAGAGACGGTTTCATCACTTCTTATAGATTAAATTTAAATTTAGATTCGTATATAAATTACTCGTGTCTAAATTTATATAATAGTCATTTTGAAAAATGATAACTACACTACAATTTCAATACTATTCCTACACTACGCTTTCGGGTTGTGCTACCCTTAATTATCACTACTCTTAATAGTTATTTATGGGGATAATTAAAGCTTGCCAAAACATCAGATTTCTACAAACGTCTTTACAATCGCCTTTTCATCTTCAAGTTCTTCTTCATCTTCCTTTCTTATTTGCCTCTCTCAAACTCATCTGGAAAGAAAAGAAAAAAAATCATAAAATTGGTAATTAGACCATTTTCTTTTCTTGAAAATATTTCAACATTGCTACGTTGCCCATGATTAGTTTACAAGTTATAAAAGGCGACTCAAGGTAGCCGAGCATAAGGGATAGATTAGAACCAATGACGTGTATCTCGCAGAACCATTTGAAACCCAACAAAGAAAAATTCAGAATCCAATAGATTACAAGCGAAGCATGTATCCTTGAAATAATAGAATATGTGGGTGGGTAAAATTTATATATCAAGCAAACTTTAAATTGAGTAATTTAAAGAAAATTGAACTACTTGATCCATTGAATGATTGATAGTTTGCCAATTATTATGAAAGTAATTAGTGTGAGTATATATGTGAGTACAAACGTCAGTCCTCAATGTCTATTTGTTTCATAGTGCTAAAAGAAGGATGGGGAAGAAACGGCAGAAGATGAAGAAGCTTTTTCAGAAATTAATATGATACTATAAAAGTTAATTTTATTCTACGCAGCTTTCATTTTCCAACATAATTAATAATTACTAATGTACAGTCAGCAGTGTCATGCCATGTCAGCCTAGTATAAAAGTAGTGTAGAAATTATAGTGTAGTGGAGAGCATTCGGTCGGTTCGGCCGGTTTCAGTTCTTTTTCATCAAACCTAGACCGAACTGTAGTGTCATTAAACCGAAACTAGACTGAGCCGAGTTTTTTCGGCTCGGTTCGGCTGGTTATTTCGGCTGTTATGAGCTTCGCCGGCGAATAGCGACAAGCGGAGATGACCACTGCACCGGCCCAAACACTAAAAGAGAAGAACTGAGATAGCATCAATCCAATCCAAGCGGAAAAGAACCACATAAAAAAATAAAAAAATTAAAAAAAAAAGAGAGAGAGAGAGAGAGAGAGAGAAGTAGAAGGGCCAGCCTACCCATTGTTGGGAAATTGTTTCTGCAGAATTAGAACCTAACGCTACTCTTGATATCCCTTTCCAGTTTCTTACATTCAAAGAGTTGCCACTAGTCGTCAGTAATATTAGGGCCAAACTTCTTGTCAGATTTCTGATGTTCTTTTCCTTGATCTACCACCACTAAAGACATCTTTAGATACTTTTCGTTTCTTCTTTTTCTTGAATTATTGCGCATGAACTTTTATTCCTTCTAAAGCACCACTAAAGGCTTTGTGGTTGTTGGTGTCAACATTGTAGTTTCATGTTTGTATTTGTCCGAATGACAACATGAATAAAAACTTTTATCACAAAAGTTGGTGCATGTTTCTCTTGAGAGTTAACTTGTCACAATAACTTAATTACCTCCTAATTCCTAAGTGGAAAAAGTGCCTTTTACTTTTTGTGTACTAGAGTCTAGAGAGAAGTAGAAGGGCCAGCCTGCCTATCCCCTATTCTCGCTAATATTTAGGTGAGCCAGCTGTTATTGAGGCTATTAGGTGTGTTAACTGGGTGCACTTGACCCGGGTGTTCGGTCGGTTCGGTAAATTCGGGTTCAATAGAACTTAACCCGATCCGACCTGAATTCAATGCAAACCGAACCAAAGCGTAAAATAGCGGTATGCTCTAGGTTTCGGTTTGAACCGAATTTTGCTCGGCCCTAGTTATCACTACTCTAGTATTTTCTATGCATTTTATATTATGCTAGCATCTTCGCGGGCAGATGCACGTACTTACTATTTTGAAACGACCTTTTCCCAAATTTTATGTTATAAACATAAATAAATAGTAGATTTAATCATAAATTAGATATAACAAATTGAAATAAAATTATACTAGGCCTTCACTCTTCTGTATGAGACTTTCTTTTAGTCTCAACTGTCTAATATTTAGGAACATGTATGAACTATGAAGTACAAATATCTATGCTGCCTTTAAAAAAAAATTGGTCGGTTATTTTATTCTTTTTGATAGTAGGGTTTATTTATTAGTGAAAAATTAGTTGGGGATTTCCACCTTTAATGCTAAAGAACAAAATTGACAGATACTTTCAAACTATTTAATTATTTTATGATTATGCATGTGATGTGTCAGGTTATGGGGTTGAGTTCGGACTAATCAGCTAGTTCAAGAGGAGATTAATTTAAATTCTTTAGAAACTTTTTTCAGTATTTTCACTAAATTTATCCACCAAAAAAAATCTATTATTTAGGAAAGAAAAAAAAAATTAGACTCAGAGCTCGCGCTAGAGGCAACCCTCGTGAAGAATAATAATGCTTGACTTGTTCTCCAACAGCGACACGCGCGTATAACAAAAATGTCAAATGAACTTACAAACTTTATGGTCAGCAATAATAAGGGAGTAATTACTTTTAATATATCATACTATGCCCCGTGATATTATCTCAAAAAAATGTATTTTTAATATATATAAATTACTCCAATTAAGAATAATTTAATCTAGTTAAGAGACGGTTTCATCACTTCTTATAGATTAAATTTAAATTTAGATTCGTATATAAATTACTCGTGTCTAAATTTATATAATAGTCATTTTGAAAAATGATAACTACACTACAATTTCAATACTATTCCTACACTACGCTTTCGGAGTTGTGCTACCCTTAATTATCACTACTCTTAATAGTTATTTATGGGGATAATTAAAGCTTGCCAAAAACATCAGATTTCTACAAACGTCTTTACAATCGCCTTTTCATCTTCAAGTTCTTCTTCATCTTCCTTTCTTATTTGCCTCTCTCAAACTCATCTGGAAAGAAAAAGAAAAAAAATCATAAAATTGGTAATTAGACCATTTTCTTTTCTTGAAAATATTTCAACATTGCTACGTTGCCCATGATTAGTTTACAAGTTATAAAAGGCGACTCAAGGTAGCCGAGCATAAGGGATAGATTAGAACCAATGACGTGTATCTCGCAGAACCATTTGAAACCCAACAAAGAAAAATTCAGAATCCAATAGATTACAAGCGAAGCATGTATCCTTGAAATAATAGAATATGTGGGTGGGTAAAATTTATATATCAAGCAAACTTTAAATTGAGTAATTTAAAGAAAATTGAACTACTTGATCCATTGAATGATTGATAGTTTGCCAATTATTATGAAAGTAATTAGTGTGAGTATATATGTGAGTACAAACGTCAGTCCTCAATGTCTATTTGTTTCATAGTGCTAAAAGAAGGATGGGGAAGAAACGGCAGAAGATGAAGATGCTTTTTCAGAAATTAATATGATACTATAAAAGTTAATTTTATTCTACGCAGCTTTCATTTTCCAACATAATTAATAATTACTAATGTACAGTCAGCAGTGTCATGCCATGTCAGCCTAGTGTAAAAGTAGTGTAGAAATTATAGTGTAGTTATTACTAGGGGAGAGCATTCGGTCGGTTCGGCCGGTTTCAGTTCTTTTTCATCAAACCGAGACCGAACTGTAGTGTCATTAAACCGAAACTAGACTGAGCCGAGTTTTTCGCTCGGTTCGCTGGTTATTTCGGCTGTTATGAGCTTCGCCGGCGAATAGCGACAAGCGGAGATGACCACTGCACCGGCCCAAACACTAAAAGAGAAGAACTGAGATAGCATCAATCCAATCCAAGCGGAAAAGAACCACATAAAAAATAAAAAATTAAAAAAAGAGAGAGAGAGAGAGAGAGAAGTAGAAGGGCCAGCCTACCCATTGTTGGGAAATTGTTTCTGCAGAATTAGAACCTAACGCTACTCTTGATATCCCTTTCCAGTTTCTTACATTCAAAGAGTTGCCACTAGTCGTCAGTAATATTAGGGCCAAACTTCTTGTCAGATTTCTGATGTTCTTTTCCTTGATCTACCACCACTAAAGACATCTTTAGATACTTTTCGTTTCTTCTTTTTCTTGAATTATTGCGCATGAACTTTTATTCCTTCTAAAGCACCACTAAAGGCTTTGTGGTTGTTGGTGTCAACATTGTAGTTTCATGTTTGTATTTGTCCGAATGACAACATGAATAAAAACTTTTATCACAAAAGTTGGTGCATGTTTCTCTTGAGAGTTAACTTGTCACAATAACTTAATTACCTCCTAATTCCTAAGTGGAAAAGAAGTGCCTTTTACTTTTTGTGTACTAGAGTCTAGAGAGAAGTAGAAGGGCCAGCCTGCCTATCCCCTATTCTCGCTAATATTTAGGTGAGCCAGCTGTTATTGAGGCTATTAGGTGTGTTAACTGGGTGCACTTGACACGGGCGTTCGGTCGGTTCGGTAAATTCGGGTTCAATAGAACTTAACCCGATCCGACCTGAATTCAATGCAGAACCGAACCAAACTGTAAAATAGCGGGCGGCTCGGTCGGTTAGTTCGGTTTGAACCGAATTTTGCTCGGCCCTAGTTATCACTACTCTAGTATTTTCTATGCATTTTATATTATGCTAGCATCTTCGCGGGCAGATGCACGTACTTACTATTTTGAAACGACCTTTTCCCAAATTTTATGTTATAAACATAAATAAATAGTAGATTTAATCATAAATTAGATATAACAAATTGAAATAAAATTATACTAGGCCTTCACTCTTCTGTATGAGACTTTCTTTTAGTCTCAACTGTCTAATATTTAGTGGACTATTATGATTCAAAAAATATTTCTAAAAGTTAAATTGAGCAAAAATGTCTTTTAATTTTTAATTTATTAATTTCCTCAAAGAAACAATAAATTGTCTTTTACAAATTTTAATTTATTTTTGGGATAGTTTCAACGTATTCTTGCAAAATAGGTCTTTCACTTTTCCTCTCTGCATTCAACTGTTCAAGTACGTTTTAATCCATTTCTTCAAGGAACTTATGAGGTATAGTTTTTAAGGTTGCTTGCAAAATAGGTCATAACTTTTACTCTTTGCATTTAAGTAGGTTCTAAGAAAGTTATAAATTTGATATTTCACTTTTACATGAGAGAGAGAGAGAGAGTCATTGGTTGGATGTGAGATTCCAAATTTACCCTTAATGTTAAATTGAGGAATGGATAAATGTCCTTCCCTCCTCATTTTTTGCATACCCCTCATTGTTTTCTAACAAGCAGGTATAAAACAAATATATAAGAGTCCGTTAAAGACTAACCAACTTGTTAGGAAGAAATTACATTTCTTTAAGGAAGATTACGTTTTTACCCTTAGTATTACTTCAACAGCACGTGCATCGTTTACTCGAAAATTTTCATTATCTCCATTTCTTTTTTTTAGATAATTGCATTGATAGCAGAGAGAGAGAGAGAGAGAGTGGGGGGAGAGAGAGAGGAGAAAAATCTTGGAGGAGCAATGGCAGCAGCCGGCAGGAAAGTCTCAGCGGCATCAGCGAGGTCTCACACCAGAAACAAAATGTCCAAACAATCCTCCTCCTCCTCTTCTCCTGGTAATATTTTCATCCAACCCCCTCCTCCTCCTCCTTCTTTTCTTAAATTATTCTTTAATATAAAAAAAAAAAAACCTCTGTTACTTTCTTGGTATGTTTAATTTCTTCTCGATTTGCTATGTGAGTTATAAGAACAGGAACGGATGATATTTTAAGATCTGGGTCTTATCTGCAATCCATTGTTATTTCCTACTTATGTACGGTGCGATTTCTGAAATTTTTTCCCTAAATATTTTCGTCGAAGAAGGGGTTGATTTTTTTTTAATCTTTCTCCTAATCATAAGGAGATTGGTGCTCGCATTCAATGAATTACAACATTTAAAGAGATTTATGGGTTTTATTTATTACATTTAAATTTCATGCTTGTTGCCTAATTTTCCCATAATTTCCTATGATAGTTTAGTTTTCAATTCTTTGAGGTAATTTGAAAAGAAAAAAAAAAAAAACCCCCCTTGTGCTAAATAGGGTCTTAATCAACATAAAATGTGAATGCAAGTTGAGGAAATGAGTGGACCAAGTGATAATGAAATATGCTTTGACGTTTGAACAATGTCATAAATGATGTGAATTTCTATGGTAATTTAATCCTCTATGCGAGGTAGGTCCAAATCACCATCTCCATCATCATCCTCATCTGCGTCTTTAAGAGGACAAGGGCTTAAATTTTAATGCTTGAGATGTCCTCATGCATAGCAATGTCAACGCATTTTCGTGGCCGGGAAGAGTTTGTTTAACTTTTTTTAATCTTAGAAGTAAGTAGTAATATGTCATGAAAATATAATGACATGCACATCTTGTTGAAATACAAGATGTCATCATAAATTATGTGAATTTTCTCAGAAGACAGGTAGCGGCTAATTACAATGTTTCAGTACAAGGTGGAGAATTCCACCTATTGACCATCTTTTAGAGAAAAACTCCCTTCCATTAATAATATAACAGTGAACAAATTACGCACTGTTTAGATATGTCCATCATGTAGAGAACACATGTACAGAAAATAAACAAAATAAAGAGAGACCATATTTTGGATGATCATAGTTGCACTTGTGAATGTCATGTCCGTAAGTTCTGTGAGTAAATATTGCCTACATAGTATATGTATACGGAATCTTGGACCATGCAAGTATCTAGCTTGTTACAACCAAAGGAAGAACCATTTACTGGTTCAAATTATTATGGAATTAATTTACCTGATGATGACTTTGAAATGTACTCATGATAATTCTGAACAATTTTATAAAATACACAGTCAAGCAGGCATAAATGCATGATTTGAGTTACATCTGATATATATTGTGAGAAGCTGCTGTACACTAGAAGAAATATGCATCACCTAGTAATCTGCCATATTAAAGTATCTATTTATTCTTCACAACTGATGAATTTAAAATTGGCATTTCAGCAATCTTAAAGAATTTATCAGCAATTTTGTTGGTGAGTTTAGCAGCATGGATCTACCGCTCGATTCAACCTCCACCACCTAAGATCTGTGGATCGCCAGAAGGTCCACCAGTTACTGCATCTCGATTAAGCTTAAAGATGGAAGGCACTTAGCGCATTTAGAATCTGGAGTCCCAAAAGAAAAGGCTAATTATAAGATCATCTACGCTCATGGATTCTACTCTTGCCGGTATGATACCCTTCCTATATCTCAGGTACCGTCTCTTCCCTCTGTTCTTTCTGATTATGTAGATCAGATCAAGCTAATTTTGGTGAGTTTTTATTATCTTTCAGCAAGTGCTTGAAGAACTGGGAATCTATTTGGTATCTTTTGATAGAGCAGGGTATGGAGAGAGTGATCCCATGTGAAGAAGACTGAGAAGAGTACACCTTTGGATATTGAAGAACTTGCTGATCAGTTGGGGTTCGGGTCTAAATTCTATGTGATCGGGTTTTCAATGGGGGGAGAGGTTATTTGGGGTTGTCTGAAATACATCCCTCACAGGTATGACCCAAACTTGTACATTACTGGTTTTATCTAAAATTCAGCAGTGGCTAAGGCTAAGGCTACATTAGGAGGATTTTATCTAAAATTCAGCATGAATTTTTTCCCTTTTTTTTTTTTTTCAAATACTGTATTAAACAAATAGGCATTTTTAGAAGATGTTAAGTTAAAAGTCAGACTACAAAGCAATAGCAAAGGCAACAGTGTGCTGATGAAATGCAGGGACAAGATCAAGATAAAACATATTAGCCATGTTTCGAGAAATGTCTCTAGATCGTGTAGATATGTTTTTGTGTTATCCATAATATTCACAACTCAGCTATTTTAGGAGATTTATGTCGTCTGCTATGGTTTTCAAATATAATATCTGGTATAGTTTTTATATCCTTGACAAAAAAGGATTTTGATTGTGAGAATATTGTTTCCTATAGTCTTATAGTTTTTATACCTCAGATATCCGAAAAAAGGACCTCGACATAGATAACTTTATCACCTAGATCGGTAATGCCATCAGACATGTTACATATGAAAAGTTTGGATGCATATTAGCTACACATTATCAAACTATATCTGTCGTTTCATTTTATTTCTTTGTCTAATGTTGGTTACTACAACACCACAGGCTTGCAGGCGCAGCACTTCTTGCGCCAGTAGCCAACTACTGGTGGCCAGGGTTTCCTGCCAATGTATCAAAAGCGGCCTGGGATGAGCAACTCTTACCCGATCAATGGGCTGTCCGAGTTGCTCACCATCTTCCTTGGTTGACTTACTGGTGGAATACCCAAAAATGGTTTCCGGCTTCTAGTGTTATCGCTATGCGTCCTGAACTTTTCTCTCCCGGAGACCTGAAGGTTTTATCCAAGTTTATAAGTAGACCTCACTATCAGGTATAACTCTCAAACCCCATCTATCTCATTAATAACAAAGAATGACATGAGGATAAAACAGATTCAACAGTCCCATATCTACAATTTTCATTTATCGCTGTTGTCCTCGACTTGTATTAGTCTAGGGACATCATTTTCTTGTATCTGAAGATATTTTTTAATATCTAATTGTCATATCTAACATTGGGTAGATGTAAGCCGAAGTGGACTTTTCTGATTTTGAAATTGTAGTTTAAAAGTTTTTGCTGAGAAATTTTGTCCTAGAACGCTGCACTTAAATCAAAGTTTGATCTACCTTGATAAAAGAATTCTAAAACCGAACTACTCTCAGAAACAATTGGTGTTGATATGTACATCATGTAGAGAACACATGTACAGAAAATAAACAAAATAAAGAGAGACCATATTTTGGATGATCATAGTTGCACTTGTGAATGTCATGTCCGTAAGTTCTGTGAGTAAATATTGCCTACATAGTATATGTATACGGAATCTTGGACCATGCAAGTATCTAGCTTGTTACAACCAAAGGAAGAACCATTTACTGGTTCAAATTATTATGGAATTAATTTACCTGATGATGACTTTGAAATGTACTCATGATAATTCTGAACAATTTTATAAAATACACAGTCAAGCAGGCATAAATGCATGATTTGAGTTACATCTGATATATATTGTGAGAAGCTGCTGTACACTAGAAGAAATATGCATCACCTAGTAATCTGCCATATTAAAGTATCTATTTATTCTTCACAACTGATGAATTTAAAATTGGCATTTCAGCAATCTTAAAGAATTTATCAGCAATTTTGTTGGTGAGTTTAGCAGCATGGATCTACCGTTCGATTCAACCTCCACCACCTAAGATCTGTGGATCGCCAGAAGGTCCACCAGTTACTGCATCTCGGATTAAGCTTAAAGATGGAAGGCACTTAGCGTACTTAGAATCTGGAGTCCCAAAAGAAAAGGCTAATTATAAGATCATCTACGTTCATGGATTCTACTCTTGCCGGTATGATACCCTTCCTATATCTCAGGTACCGTCTCTTCCCTCTGTTCTTTCTGATTATGTAGATCAGATCAAGCTAATTTTGGTGAGTTTTTTTATTATCTTTCAGCAAGTGCTTGAAGAACTGGGAATCTATTTGGTATCTTTTGATAGAGCAGGGTATGGAGAGAGTGATCCCGATGTGAAGAAGACTGAGAAGAGTACACCTTTGGATATTGAAGAACTTGCTGATCAGTTGGGGTTCGGGTCTAAATTCTATGTGATCGGGTTTTCAATGGGGGGAGAGGTTATTTGGGGTTGTCTGAAATACATCCCTCACAGGTATGACCCAAACTTGTACATTACTGGTTTTATCTAAAATTCAGCAGTGGCTAAGGCTAAGGCTACATTAGGAGGATTTTATCTAAAATTCAGCATGAATTTTTTTCCTTTTTTTTTTTTTTCAAATACTGTATTAAACAAATAGGTATTTTTAGAAGATGTTAAGTTAAAAGTCAGACTACAAAGCAATAGCAAAGGCAACAGTGTGCTGATGAAATGCAGGGACAAGATCAAGATAAAACATATTAGCCATGTTTCGAGAAATGTCTCTAGATCGTGTAGATATGTTTTTGTGTTATCCATAATATTCACAACTCAGCTATTTTAGGAGATTTATGTCGTCTGCTATGGTTTTCTGAAAAATATAATATCTGGTATAGTTTTTATATCCTTGACAAATAAAGGATTTTGATTGTGAGAATATTGTTTCCTATGTAGTCGCTATAGTTTTTATACCTCAGATATCCGAAAAAAGGACCTCGACATAGATAACTTTATCACCTAGATCGGTAATGCCATCAGACATGTTACATATGAAAAGTTTGGATGCATATTAGCTACACATTATCAAACTATATCTGTCGTTTCATTTTATTTCTTTGTCTAATGTTGGTTACTACAACACCACAGGCTTGCAGGCGCAGCACTTCTTGCGCCAGTAGCCAACTACTGGTGGCCAGGGTTTCCTGCCAATGTATCAAAAGCGGCCTGGGATGAGCAACTCTTACCCGATCAATGGGCTGTCCGAGTTGCTCACCATCTTCCTTGGTTGACTTACTGGTGGAATACCCAAAAATGGTTTCCGGCTTCTAGTGTTATCGCTATGCGTCCTGAACTTTTCTCTCCCGGAGACCTGAAGGTTTTATCCAAGTTTATAAGTAGACCTCACTATCAGGTATAACTCTCAAACCCCATCTATCTCATTAATAACAAAGAATGACATGAGGATAAAACAGATTCAACAGTCCCATATCTACAATTTTCATTTATCGCTGTTGTCCTCGACTTGTATTAGTCTAGGGACATCATTTTTCTTGTATCTGAAGATATTTTTTAATATCTAATTGTCATATCTAACATTGGGTAGATGTAAGCCGAAGTGGACTTTTCTGATTTTGAAATTGTAGTTTAAAAGTTTTTGCTGAGAAATTTTGTCCTAGAACGCTGCACTTAAATCAAAGTTTGATCTACCTTGATAAAAGAATTCTAAAACCGAACTACTCTCAGAAACAATTGGTGTTGATATGTACATTTTGATGGGTGATGCATGGTGCCTTGTATATTTGGCTTATACCCATTCTGTACCACTTGGGTTGTAAAAAGGTCAATTGCTGATAGACCCCTGTAGTTGTTTTGAACTCCCCAACCCCCAAAAAGAATTTTTGCAGGAAAAACCGCCCTGAAGGTAAAAGAGTCAAGAAATCCGTTAGGTCGTCTATCCGCAAATAAACTAGAGGGATAGTAAGTTTCAAAATGATGATACTATAGAGGCTCTATTCTTAATTAACCCTTGTAAAAATTAAATTTACCATTGGAATATTAAGAGGTTTATTATAAACCCTCTGAAGGTCTATTCTTAAATTAACCCTTGTAAAAATTAAATTTACAATTGGAGTATTATTTTTGACAAATAAACCCCCTGAAGGTAAAAGAGTCAAGAAATCACTTAGGGCATCTATCTGCAAATAAACTGGAAGGGTAGTAAGTTCAAAACAACGATACTACAGAGGGTCTATTCGTAATTAACCCTTGTAAAAATTACAATTACCATTGGAATATTAAGAGGTTTTATTAATTAAAGTTCATATACAATAAAGCGAGCATAATCTTTAAAAACCTGTTTTTTGCACAAAACCTCCAATATAATTTTCTTTCTTTGTTGCTTTACAATCACACAGGATCAGATATTGCAACAAGGAGAGTATAACTCCCTGCACCGCGACATGATGGTGGGTTTCGGGCACTGGGAGTTTGACCCAATGGATCTTGAGAACCCGTTTCCAAATGGTGAAGGTTCAGTTCATTTGTGGCACGGTGCAGAAGACCGAATAGTATCAGTCATCACGTCACGGTATCTTAGCCAAAAACTCCCTTGGGTTCGATATCATGAGTTGCAGGATGCCGGGCATATGTTTCCTCTTGCAGATGGGATGGCTGATTCCATGGTGCAGTCTCTTTTGCTAGGGGATGACAAATAGAGGCAGTTTAGAAGTAGGTCAAGGCAAATATGCCACTTATTTTTTCACTTTATAGGTGCTTTGTGTCGGTCTCATTTCTTTTTCTTTCCTTTGATAGAAAAAAAGAACATTATGATTTGTATTCACAACATTTCCCTAAGTAAGAATATAACCCGCTGTCTTATTTAGAGTGGACTGGTATGCCACATGCTGCTACACGTATGCACTGGCTTAAGAAATTATTAGTAAATAATATATTCTACACTATTGATTCTTAAATATGTATTTATGATATAATATTTACTTATGGTATATTGATTCTCAATATAACATGCACGAAAGTTACAAATGCCACTAAAATAAAAATTAATGTTAAATGTTTGCTATCTTGTTGGAATAGCAAAATTGTTATTAGATGCAAAATTACAAAAGCTATAATAGCAAGATGGAATCATAAACCAATATAAAGATATTGTTTAAATAGCTCAGTTCATGGGAATTGTATAAGTCAATTTTGTAATCCAATAGAGAATCTCAATCAAGAGACAAATTAACTGGATTTCATATAAGAAATCAAAACTTTTTGCAATTCAATCAAATATATCATATATAGGCTTGTGTATTACGATTTGCCCAATGAATAGAAGATAGATAGCCAATATGTTTTATTAGTTAATCTTTGTAGCCTAAAGTTGATAGGAACAAAGAACTTATTGTTGATTAATAAAAAGAAGACAAACAAAATTTGATTATTCAACATAATTATTAACGAAAGAACATAAAAGATGTTTAATAGAGGGTCTTTGACATAATAGAGTCCGTCTATAACACACATATATATATTTTGCTAAATTACGATTGGAATATTAAGAGGTTTTATTAATTAAAGATCATATACAATAAAGCGAGCATAATCTTTAAAACCTGTTTTTGCACAAAACCTCCAATATAATTTTCTTTCTTTGTTGCTTTACAATCACACAGGATCAGATATTGCAACAAGGAGAGTATAACTCCCTGCACCGCGACATGATGGTGGGTTTCGGCACTGGGAGTTTGACCCAATGGATCTTGAGAACCCGCTTCCAAATGGTGAAGGTTCAGTTCATTTGTGGCACGGTGCAGAAGACCGAATAGTATCAGTCATCACGTCACGGTATCTTAGCCAAAAACTCCCTTGGGTTCGATATCATGAGTTGCAGGATGCCGGGCATATGTTTCCTCTTGCAGATGGGATGGCTGATTCCATGGTGCAGTCTCTTTCGCTAGGGGATGACAAATAGAGGCAGTTTAGAAGTAGGTCAAGGCAAATATGCCACTTGTTTTTTCACTTTATAGGTGCTTTGTGACGGTCTCATTTCTTTTTCTTTCCTATGATAGAAAAAAAGAACATTATGATTTGTATTCACAACATTTCCCTAAGTAAGAATATAACCCGCTGTCTTATTTAGAGTGGACTAGTATTCCACATGCGCGTTACACGTGGCGTACCTGGCTTAAGAAATTATTAGTAAATAATATATTCTACACTATTGATTCTTAAATATGTATTTACGATATAATATTTACTTATGGTATATTGATTCTCAATATAACATGCACGAAAGTTACAAATGCCACTAAAATAAAAAATTAATGTTAAATGTTTGCTATCTTGTTGGAATAGCAAAAATTGTTATTAGATGCAAAATTACAAAAGCTATAATAGCAAGATGGAATCATAAACCAATATAAAGATATTGTTTAAATAGCTCAGTTCATGGGAATTGTATAGGCTAAATTAGGATTGGTATTAAAAGTAGTACTCAATGACCAGATTGGTATTAAAAGTAATTCGCTGACGATAAGGTATTTAAACTTGCACGACGTGACAATTGACCTAAAATAAAGTTTTCTACCAAATTTTCATCGACCGGTCATATAATCGTCATGAGATGCTTATGAGGTGTATTTTACAATAACGTGGCAGCTATAGTTAGCCTAATTCAAACCATTAGGGGGTATTATTTTCAAATTAATGTAAGAGAAAAGAGGAAGTTTTTTAGTTTAGTGGCTTCTTCTCCTTCTATTAAATTGGGGTTTCTATGTTGCTAGAGAACATGTATTCTTCGAGCTCAAGCAATGAAGAACACCCAATTTGAAGGAAGAATGAGAAAAATCCCAAATTAAAAATCTATCTTTTTTACTCTAATTTAAAATTTCTCCTTCTAATGGGTTCAATGAGATTAACCTAGCTTGCCACATCTTCATAAATATGTCACCTAAGCATATGTGGATAGTTACGTGAGTGGTCGAGAGAAAATGGTCGAAAATTTTATTTTTGAACCTATTTGTCTCATCATGCAAGTTTAAATACCTTATCGTCACGAATTACTTTTAATACTAATCGGTTATTAGGTACTATTTTTAATACCAACTGTAATTTAGCCGAATTGTATAAGTCAATTTTGTAATCCAATAGAGAATCTCAATCAAGAGACAAATTAATCTAGATTTCATATAAGAAATCAAAACTTTTGCAATTCAATCAAATATATCATATATTGGCTTGTGTATTCGATTTGCCCAAATGAATAGAAGATAGATAGCAATATGTTTTATTAGTTAATCTTTGTAGCCTAAAGTTGATAGGAAGAAAGAACTTATTGGTGATTAATAAAATGAAGACAAACAAAATTTGATGATTCAATATAATTATTAACCAAAGAACATAAAAGATGCTTAATAGAGGGTCTTTGACATAATAGAGTCCGCCTATAACACACATATTTTTTTTCTAAATTACCAGATTAGTATTAAAAGTAGTACCCAATGACCAAATTGGTATTACGATTATCTCCAAGGACGATATGATATTTAAACTTGCATGATGATATAAATAGGCCCAAAAATAAACTTTTTGGCTAAATTTTCCAGCAACCACTCATATAATTTGTTACGTGATGCTTATATAGCATATTTATGATGACATGACAACGATAGTCACCTCATTCAAACCATTAGAGGGAGATATTTTCAAATTAGTGTAAAAGAAAAGGAGGAGTTTTGATTTGGGAGCTTCTTCTCCTTCTTCTATTAAATTGGGGTTTCTATGTTGCTAGAGAACATGTATTCTTCGAGCTCAAGCAATGAAGAACACCCAATTTGAAGGAAGAATGAGAAAAAAAATCCCAAATTAAAAAAAATCTATCTTTTTTTTACTCTAATTTAAAAATTTCTCCTTCTAATGGGTTCAATGAGATTAACCTAGCTTGCCACATCTTCATAAATATGTCACCTAAGCATATGTGGATAGTTACGTGAGTGGTCGAGAGAAAATGGTCGAAAATTTTATTTTTGAACCTATTTGTCTCATCATGCAAGTTTAAATACCTTATCGTCGCCGGAATTACTTTTAATACTAATCTGGTTATTAGGTACTATTTTTAATACCAATCTGGTAATTTAGCCGAATTGTATAAGTCAATTTTGTAATCCAATAGAGAATCTCAATCAAGAGACAAATTAATCTAGATTTCATATAAGAAATCAAAACTTTTGCAATTCAATCAAATATATCATATATTGGCTTGTGTATTCGATTTGCCCAAATGAATAGAAGATAGATAGCAATATGTTTTATTAGTTAATCTTTGTAGCCTAAAGTTGATAGGAAGAAAGAACTTATTGGTGATTAATAAAATGAAGACAAACAAAATTTGATGATTCAATATAATTATTAACCAAAGAACATAAAAGATGCTTAATAGAGGGTCTTTGACATAATAGAGTCCGCCTATAACACACATATTTTTTTTCTAAATTACCGCATTAGTATTAAAAGTAGTACCCAATGACCAAATTGGTATTACGATTATCTCCAAGACGATATGATATTTAAACTTGCATGATGATATAAATAGGCCCAAAAATAAACTTTTGGCTAGTTTTTCTAGCAACCACTCATATAATTTGTTACGTGATGCTTATGTAGCATATTTATGATGACATGACTACGGTAGTCAGCCTCATTCAAACCATTAGAGGGAGATATTTTCAAATTAGTGTAAAAGAAAAGGAGGGAGTTTTTGATTTGGGAGCTTCTTCTCCTTCTTCTATTAAATTGGGGTTTCTATGTTGCTAGAGAACATGGATTCTTCAAGCTCAAGCAATGAAGAACCCCCAATTTGAAGGAAGAAGGAGAAGAAGTCCTAAATTAAAAAAAATTCATCTTTTCTTTTACCCTAATTTAAAAACCCTTCCTTTTAATGGATTGAATGAGGTTAACTATAGTTGTCACGTCATCATAAATATGCCACCTAAGCAAATGTGGCAGATTACTTGAGTGGTTGCCGAAATAATGGTTGAAAAATTTATTTTT
This sequence comes from Asparagus setaceus, assembly GCA_012295165.1. Taxonomy (NCBI): domain Eukaryota; kingdom Viridiplantae; phylum Streptophyta; class Magnoliopsida; order Asparagales; family Asparagaceae; genus Asparagus; species Asparagus setaceus. The sequence goes on from CM022710.1 coordinate 926,713, forward strand.
GGGCCTATTTATCTCATCGTGCAAGTTAAATACCTTGTTGTTGCCGAAGATAATTTTAATATCAGTCTGATCATTGGGTACTACTTTTAATACCAATCGGTAATTTAGCCTATATATATATATATATATATATATATATATATATATATATATATATATATATATATATATATATATATATATATATATATATATATATATATATATATATATATATATATATATATATAGGGTTTGTTCCAATGAGAACCCAAATAAATGTGAGAACTAAGAACCCAATATCACCATCCATGATATAAAAATAAAGGCTCATATTTTCGATTCTCTAAATATCATCAGAGATTCAGAACTATGGAAGGATGATTCCATTAAATGAATTGTAAGAATACTAAAATATTAATCAGAGATTCTCATTAATAAACCATTCGATTCTCTAAATATCAATGAGAGATTCTTTTACTATAAAGGATGATTCTCATAAATGAATTGTAAGAATACTAAAACATTACAGAGACTCACTAATAAACATTCTGATTCTAAAATCATCGTAGAGATTCTCATGATAAAATATTTTGACTCTGTCAAAAACATTCGATTCTCGTAAATATAATCGAGATTCAGAACTATAGAATAATGATTACGTTAAATGAGTTGTAAAAATACTAAAACATTACCGAGATTCTCACAATAAAACATTCGATTCTTTAAATATCATCGAGTGATTCTCATGTCTATTAACACCTTGCTATTTTTAAAAAATAATCGTGTTGTGAACTAGTTGATTCGTTAATCTATTCTTTGTGATTACGTAAGTTAATCAAAGTGATTCTGTTTTGTAAACTAGGTGATTCGTTAGATCGTAAATGAGATTCCGTAATTTATTAAGAGTCTCAGAATCACAGGATCCATGATAGCAAAAGAACACACAAAAAAGAAAGCAAAAAAAAGAATGAAAGAAGATGGGAGGGGAGATTACCTACAAAAAAAAGGGAAAAGAGCAGATAGCATGTGGGAGGCCACCATGAAAATAAAGAAGAAGAAGAAGAAGAAGAAGAAACTAAGAGGAGCACGGAGAAAAGCCATTAATATCTTGATGGGATTCAAGATTCCTCTCTCGTTAGCAATGGTTCATCGACGCCAAGACCCTCAAGACTCGCTCAATCGATAGTGAGCAAGGTTCTAGGGTTTGACTGAACGCAATACTGGCTCTGGCCTAAATTGAAACGTAATCAAGAAGGTTGCCGGGCATTAGGTAAGAAAAACTACCTATAATGTAATCATTTTATAACTAAAATGACAAACACCATTTAGTTAACTTTTAAATTTAATGGAGTTTAATCATTAAAATTCTGATTGATTAAAGATCTAAGGGTAGAGATTGGGTTCTTAGTTCTCATATTTGTAAAGAGTTCTCATTTGATGAATATAGTATATATATATATATATATATATATATATATATATATATATATATATATATATATATATATATATATATATATATATATATATATATATATATATATATATATATATATATATATATATATATATATATATATATATATATATCATCCCTACCTCAATCTATTAATCTAATGGTGGAGACTATTTCAACAGTATGATCATACACTTGCCAAACACTACAATTCTATCCTTTTTCTATTTTTTTGTTCGACAAGGGGAAAAACTTAGTAGGGGACTCCTACGTCTGAGAGATATAGCTCCAGTTTAAGCTCTCACACCATCAGGAGGATTGATTTAATCGGTTGAATTTTTGCTTTAGCTGAGCTTATTTATATGCATGATCACTAGGGTCAGTTTGGCAATCTTCTCAAAACTGGGTCAGAATTGATCCTGGCCTAGTTTTGAGAAGACCTAGTTCTCTTTTGATCCATGGGGGAGCTGGATCAAAAAAGAACCAGTGTAACTGGTCTTTTTTAGCCTAGGGAAAACTGGGTCAATTTTAGCCCATTTTTTCCCAATCAGATTTCATCTCAAAATAAAACCAAGTTCAAACTTGATCTATTTTGTAGGTTACCGAACAACGCCTTCTTAGGTCATTGAATGGTAAAATCACGACCGCCCCGCTCAAGCAGACTAAACCGATTTTATTAACTATATCCCTCTCGTCCAAAAAAGAAAACCGGGCCATTTGGTGACTATTCGTGATATAAAAAATGATACTAGAAATTTGGCCTTAAAATTTGCCAAACAAAATTCAAGTTAAAATTGGGCCAGGTTCGGTCCTGGCCCAATTTTAACTTGTTGCCAAACACACCCTTAGAGTTTGTTCCGGGCCCGGATCCATTAATTTAGTTTTAACGACATAACTCACCGTAACTATAGCCTTCAATCTTTAACTACAATCAATTAAGTAAAGTTCACTCCACCCTGTTAGTCAATATAATCATGAATAGAAATGGGTCCACAATTATAAACAACCCCATGCTCCTGATCTTTTAGCTAGCCAGCACTAATGGCAAGCACACTTAGCATCTCAATGAGATCACCCATCCTCAGGCCCAACAAAATCATGATCAATCAATCTCACACATTTTCACCGCAACTCATGGCAAAAGTCCCGTTCATACAAATCAAGCTCTATTTCTATTTAACTTTCTCATGCCTTTGGACTATATTTCTATGCAAAATGAATGTGAAGCAAATACACAGACTTCATTCTCTCATCTGCATTACTACTCTATGGCTCTGTATGGAGCCTGCTTTTGCCAATTTAGACTCGGAATTGATTGGTTGGACCGATGCGAAAGAGGATGGGGTCGATCTGGTTCAGACTCACCGAGCATTGCCACGGAATTGCGACTTGTCTACCGGTGAATGGGTTTATGACGCTTCTTACCCTCTCTATGATGCGAGCTGCCCTTATCTCAGTACTGAATATAGTTGCCAGAGAAATGGCAGGCCGGATTCAGATTATGAGAAGTGGAGGTGGAAGCCCCACCGCTGCTTAATTCCAAGGTAACCGATGTTAAGCCTCTACAGCGGCCCCAGTTCCATTGTATTAATGGTGCATCTAATGGATGTCTACCGTTGGATCAGTGAACTTGGCGATTTGTATCACGATCTAAGGGTAGAGATCACTTTGGTGCAGCACTAATACCATGAATCGGATCACTGGATACTTTTTCGGTTGCTAATGAGTTGGCATTAAGATGACATAAATATGTCATCATTCAAACCATTAGAGGGAGATATTTCAAATTAGTAAAAGAAAGGAGGAGGATTGGGAGTTTCTTCTACAAATGGGGTTTCTCCGTCAAGAGAACATGGATTCTTCAAGCTCAAGCAATGAAGAACCCCAATTTGAAGGAAGAAGGAGAAGAAGTCCTAAATTAAAAAATTCATCTTTCTTTTACCCTAATTTAAAACCCTTCCTTTTAATGGATTGAATGAGGTTAACTGATGCCTGCAATGTCATCATAAATATGCCACCTAAGCAAATGTGGCAGATTACTTGAGTGGTTGCCAAATAATGGTTGAAAAATTTATTTTTGGGCCTATTTATCTCATCGCAAGTTAAATACCTTGTTGTTGCCAAGATAATTTTAATAGCGATCATTGGTACTACTTTACTGACCGGGTAATTTAGCCTATATATATATATATATATATATATATATATATATATATATATATATATATATATATATATATATATATATATATATATATATATATATATATATATATATATATATATATATATAGGGTTTGTTCCAATGAGAACCCAAATAAATGTGAGAACTAAGAACCCAATATCACCATCCATGATATAAAATAAAGGCTCATATTTTGATTCTCTAAATATCATCAGAGATTCAGAACTATGGAAGGATGATTCCATTAAATGAATTGTAAGAATACTAAAATACATCGAGAGATTTCATTAATAAACCATTCGATTCTCTAAATATCACTGAGAGATTCTTTTACTATAAAGGATGATTCGTTAAATGAATTGTAAGAATACTAAAACATTACCGAGATTCACAATAAAACATTCGTGATCGAAAAATCACTGAGAGATCATAATAAAATATTTTGACTCTGTCAAAAACATTCGATTCTCAAATATAACCGAGATTCGTAATAATGATTCAAAATGAGTTGTAAAAATACTAAAACATTACCGAGATTCTCACAATAAAACATTCGATTCTTTAAATATCATCGAGTGATTCTCATGTCTATTAACACCTTGCTATTTTTAAAAAATACGTGGTTGTGAACTAGTTGATTCTGTTAATCTATTCTTTGTGATCAAGTTAATCAAAGTGATTCTGTTTTGTAAACTAGGTGATTCGTTAGATCGTAAATGAGATTCCGTAATTTATTAAGAGTCTCAGAATTGATTCTGATCCATGATAAGCGCAACACACAAAAAAGAAAGCAAAAAAAAGAATGAAAGAAGATGGGAGGAGAGCCGCCTGCAAAAGGGAAAAGAGCATAGCATGGGAGGCCACCATGAAAATAAAGAAGAAGAAGAAGAAGAAGAAGAAACTAAGAGCACTTAGAGAAAAGCCATTAATATCTTGATGGGATTCAAGATTCCTCTCTCGTTAGCAATGGTTCATCGACGCCAAGACCCTCAAGACTCGCCTAATCGATAGTGAGCAAGGTTCTAGGGTTTGACTTTCGACGCTAGCCACGGCCTAAATTGAAACGTAATCAAGAAGGTTCTTTGTTGAATTAGGTAAGAAAAACTACCTATAATGTAATCATTTTATAACTAAAATGACAAACACGCCATTTAGTTAACTTTTAAATTTAATGGAGTTTAATCACGCCGTTGATTGATTAAAGATCTAAGGGTAGAGATTGGGTTCTTAGTTCTCATATTTGTAAAGAGTTCTCATTTGATCCGCCATATATATATATATATATATATATATATATATATATATATATATATATATATATATATATATATATATATATATATATATATATATATATATATATATATATATATATATATATATATATATATATATATATATATATATATATATATATATATATATATCATCCCTACCTCGAATCTATTAATCTAATGGTCGAGACTATTTCAACCGTATGATCATACACTTGCCAAACACTACAATTCTATCTTTTTTTCTATTTTCTTTTTTTCGACAAGGGGAAAAACTTAGTAGGGGACTCCTACGTTTGAGAGATAGCTCCAGTTTAAGCCCTCACACCATCAGAAGGATTGATTTAATCGGTTAAATTTTTGCTTTAGCCGAGCTTATTTATATGCATGATCACTAGGGTCATTATAATCTTCTCAAAACTGGGTCAAGATCGATCCCCGCCTAGTTTTGAGAAGACCTAGTTCTCTTTTGATTCATGGGGGAGCTGGATCAAAAAAGAACCAGTGTAACTTGTCTTTTTTAGCTTAGGGAAAACTGGGTCAATTTTGGCCTAGTTTTTCCCAATCAGATTTCATCTCAAAATAAAACCAAGTTCAAACTTGATCCCATTTTTGTAAGTCAACACGCCTTAGGCGGCTAGTGATAGGAATCGGCCAGACTGCCTATGACTAAATTGTTTCGCACCGGTCCAAAGAAACCACACTATTTGCATACAACAATGAGAGGTCGAGCCTTAAAATTTACAAACAAAATTCAAGTTAAATTGTCAGTTCGTCCTACCAATTTTAACTTGTTGCCAAACACACCCTAAGAGTTTGTTCCGGCCCGATCCATTAATTTAGTTTCAACGACATAACTCACCGTAACTATAGCCTTCAATCTTTTAACTACAATCAATTAAGTAAAGTTCACTCCACCCTGTTAGTCAATATAATCATGAATAGAAATGGGTCCACAATTATAAACAACCCCATGCTCCTGATCTTTTAGCTAGCCAGCACTAATGGCAAGCACACTTAGCATCTCAATGAGATCACCCATCCTCAGGCCCAACAAAATCATGATCAATCAATCTCACACCATTTCACCGCAACTCATGGCAAAAGTCCCGTTCATACAAATCAAGCTCTATTTCTATATAACTTTCTCATGCCTTTGGACTATATTTCTATGCAAAATGAATGTGAAGCAAATACACAGACTTCATTCTCTCATCTGCATTACTACTCTATGGCTCTGTATGGAGCCTGCTTTTGCCAATTTAGACTCGGAATTGATTGGTTGGACCGATGCGAAAGAGGATGGGGTCGATCTGGTTCAGACTCACCGAGCATTGCCACGGAATTGCGACTTGTCTACCGGTGAATGGGTTTATGACGCTTCTTACCCTCTCTATGATGCGAGCTGCCCTTATCTCAGTACTGAATATAGTTGCCAGAGAAATGGCAGGCCGGATTCAGATTATGAGAAGTGGAGGTGGAAGCCCCACCGCTGCTTAATTCCAAGGTAACCAATGTTAAGCCTCTACAGCGGCCCCAGTTCCATTGTATTAATGGTGCATCTAATGGATGTCTACCGTTGGATCAGTGAACTTGCGATTTGTATCACGATCTAAGGGTAGAGATCACTTTGGTGCAGCATTAATACCATGAATCGGGATCACTGGATACTTTTTCGGTTGCTAATGAGTTGGCATTAAGATGCAGCTGTTTGTGGTGTTAGGTTCAATGCACTGGATTTTCTAGGAAGGATTAGAGGGAAGAGAGTGATGCTTGTAGGGGACTCCATAATGAGGAACCAGTGGGAGTCTCTAGTGTGCTTGGTTGAAGCAGTGATCCCAATTGAGAGGAAGTTGGTTTCTTCTGATGGTCCATCTATGGCTTTTCATGCACTGGTAATATCAAATAAAGTTACTTTATTGTGTCCAATTTGCTTCCAGAATCATGACGAACTGCCTAATGAAAATTACTAGGACTTTGAGGCATCGGTCGAGTTCTTCTGGGCTCCTCTTCTTGTAGAGCTGAAGGAAGATGCGCAGAACAAGAGAGTTCTATGTCTGGATTCCATTGAAGAGAATGCTAAATACTGGAGAGATGTTGACATTCTGGTGTTTGATTCAGCTCACTGGTGGACTCACACTGGAAAATGGAGCTCGTAAGAATTTACAGACTACCATTTCCTCGATCGCGTTATAATTATATATATGATCTTTGATAACAGGAAAGAGCGTTTGCATGCAGATGGGATTACTACTCTGAAGGTGATAGTCTATTCACTGACTTGAACCCGATTGTTGCCTACGAGAAAGGGATCACAACATGGGCTCAGTGGGTAGACCTGAATCTAGACCCTCAGCGAACTCGAGTCATCTTTCGAAGCCTCTCTGCTCGCCACAACCGGTAATACTTTGACTTGAAATGTTGCTCAATGTGTAACACTATCATGTTAATGTACTGAATTTTACAGGGACAATGGATGGCAATGCTACAAGAAGAAGAAGCCATCGGTATTCTCAGGCTACACGCCAAGAGTTCCTGCACAACTGGTGGTGCTACGAGAAGTAGTGAAGAAGATGAGCTTTCCTGTGTACCTTCAAGAAATCACGAGCATGTCTGAGCTTCGAAGGGATGGGCATCCATCGGTGTTTAGGATTCCTGGCGATACCCAGAGGAGGATGGTGTCGGGAACGCGCACCTCAGATTGTAGTCACTGGTGTTTGCCTGGAGTGCCGGATTCTTGGAATGAGATGTTGTTTGCTCTTCTGTAATGAAACTTGGAAGGGTTCATGTAATTCGGCTCGAGGTTTATTTAAAATCATGCAGTTGGTTGTTTGATGGGTAATTCCAGGATTTAAGCTTTCTAAATGGAATGTGATGCAATCCAACCTTGGATCCTCATTATGGGAGCTTTTTGCATTGAACATCCAATGTGTCAATCTTAATCATGATTTACACTCAGAAAGTGTATAATACCTGCAATAAATTGTGCTCATCCACAAAACCCCAGGCAATTATGACAATACAATGAACTGTATAATGATCTGAATAGGATAACGCTAGCAAACAACAAACTTGATGCTGCTTAGTACTACAACAAAGACAATTGTGAATCCTTCGAGGTGTTGATGTTTGTCTTGAATTCTGTGCCGGAGTTACTGACTTTTTTGTGTAGATTCAATAAATGAGGCATGTGAGATTTATTTTGAGCAACTAAAGTCGCTTTCGAGAGTCGCTTTCATGCCATCTTTGATTTTTGAGCTACTAAAGATATCTCTCTGATTTGACCACTTCAACTAAAGTGGCTGGATTCTTCTTTGGTTTTTTGTGCTGAAGAAGAAACGAGAGGGAGGGAATATATTGATGGTGTCGCTCTCACCCCAGCTTGAGAAGTTAAGCAGCAATTGCAGCTGCGAGTCTTCACCTCTTTCCATTCATTTTTCTAGAGTGATTTTACAATCTGAGTAAGAGAGAGCTTGAAAGAGAGAGAGTTCTCAATTTTGTACGAGGATTGTATTGAGAGAAAAATATAGTGAAACACCCTCTTGCAGTGGACGTAGATCAATTTGATCGAACCACGTAAATCTTGTGTGTTTGTGTTTATATCTATTTTCTGATTTTGTGTTTCAATATTTTGGTACACTTGATCAGACCGCTGCTGGTTTACCCCCAACAAGAGGAGACAGAATTTCCCAAGATACCCTTGTCTCAACAAATGACAAAATTAACTTAATTAAATTATTAAAAATCATGACTTTTGCTCAAAATTTCTTTTGCTTAATCAATAAACAAAAATTCTTACCAGACATATACTTAATGAAATTGCATACAACTCGTAGTAGACACAAACCATTCAATCAATACTTTACTTAGACCCAAATATCTTCTTCAGCCTCTCAACCTCCCTCTCACTCAAATCAAAAGCCTTCTCCAATACCTCCTCCATAATCCCAGAACCAAACACGGTCACCGGCAACTTGACAACCCCAGGATTCTCCCCATTAAAACTCGCAAAGATACTCGCCCTCTCCTCCCCAGCATTCATCTGAAAATGCACCATCCCTCTCGGAAACACCATGACATCCCCTTTCTCGACCACCTTCGCATAAACTCGACCACCCGAGTCAACAAACCCCGAATAAACCGCTCCCTCGACGACCAAAGCGGTCTCTGTCGCTCTCGGGTGGTAATGCGGCGGGTTGACTGCCCCGGTTCAAAGTCTGCGCGTGCGAAGGAGGCGCCGAGAGTGTGGAGAGCGGGGAACTGGATTGGAGTTATGGCGGTGCCCGCGAAGCCGGAGAAATGCGAGGGGTTTGAGGTTGGAGAAGGTGAAGTCGTGGGAGGTTACGTTGAGGGGTTCTTGCATGGGTAGGTGGGTAGGTGGGTGAGCTGGATTGGGCCTCGGCCGGCGTCTGGGATGCAGAAGTCTAGGACTGGGTCTGGGTCAGAGAAGGAGAGGGTGGAGAGGGATGCTTGTAGGGGACTCCATAATGAGGAACCAGTGGGAGTCTCTAGTGTGCTTGGTTGAAGCAGTGATCCCAATTGAGAGGAAGTTGGTTTCTTCTGATGGTCCATCTATGGCTTTTCATGCACTGGTAATATCAAATAAAGTTACTTTATTGTGTCCAATTTGCTTCCAGAATCATGACGAACTGCCTAATGAAAATTACTAGGACTTTGAGGCATCGGTCGAGTTCTTCTGGGCTCCTCTTCTTGTAGAGCTGAAGGAAGATGCGCAGAACAAGAGAGTTCTATGTCTGGATTCCATTGAAGAGAATGCTAAATACTGGAGAGATGTTGACATTCTGGTGTTTGATTCAGCTCACTGGTGGACTCACACTGGAAAATGGAGCTCGTAAGAATTTACAGACTACCATTTCCTCGATCGCGTTATAATTATATATATGATCTTTGATAACAGGAAAGAGCGTTTGCATGCAGATGGGATTACTACTCTGAAGGTGATAGTCTATTCACTGACTTGAACCCGATTGTTGCCTACGAGAAAGGGATCACAACATGGGCTCAGTGGGTAGACCTGAATCTAGACCCTCAGCGAACTCGAGTCATCTTTCGAAGCCTCTCTGCTCGCCACAACCGGTAATACTTTGACTTGAAATGTTGCTCAATGTGTAACACTATCATGTTAATGTACTGAATTTTACAGGGACAATGGATGGCAATGCTACAAGAAGAAGAAGCCATCGGTATTCTCAGGCTACACGCCAAGAGTTCCTGCACAACTGGTGGTGCTACGAGAAGTAGTGAAGAAGATGAGCTTTCCTGTGTACCTTCAAGAAATCACGAGCATGTCTGAGCTTCGAAGGGATGGGCATCCATCGGTGTTTAGGATTCCTGGCGATACCCAGAGGAGGATGGTGTCGGGAACGCGCACCTCAGATTGTAGTCACTGGTGTTTGCCTGGAGTGCCGGATTCTTGGAATGAGATGTTGTTTGCTCTTCTGTAATGAAACTTGGAAGGGTTCATGTAATTCGGCTCGAGGTTTATTTAAAATCATGCAGTTGGTTGTTTGATGGGTAATTCCAGTATTTAAGCTTTCTAAATGGAATGTGATGCAATCCAACCTTGGATCCTCATTATGGGAGCTTTTTGCATTGAACATCCAATGTGTCAATCTTAATCATGATTTACACTCAGAAAGTGTATAATACCTGCAATAAATTGTGCTCAACCACAAAACCCCAGGCAATTATGATAATACAATGAACTGTATAATGATCTGAATAGGATAACGCTAGCAAACAACAAACTTGATGCTACTTAGTACTACAACAAAGACAATTGTGAATCCTTAGAGGTGTTGATGTTTGTCTTGAATTCTGACGGAGTTATTGACTTTGTGCAGATTCAATAAATGAGGCATGTGAGATTTATTTTGAGCAACTAAAGTCTCTTTCGAGAGTCGCTTTCGTGCCATCTTTGATTTTGAGCTACTGAAGATATCTCTGATTTGACCACTTTGAGAAACTTTGTCAACTAAAGTGGCTGGATTCTTCTTTGGTTTTTTGTGCTGAAGAAGAAACGAGAGGGAGGGAATATATTGATGGTGTCGCTCTCACCCCAGCTTGAGAAGTTAAGCAGCAATTGCAGCTGCGAGTCTTCACCTCTTTCCATTCATTTTTCTAGAGTGATTTTACAATCTGAGTAAGAGAGAGCTTGAAAGAGAGAGAGTTCTCAATTTTGTACGAGGATTGTATTGAGAGATAAATATAGTGAAACCCCCTCTTGCCGTGGACGTAGATCAATTTGATCGAACCACGTAAATCTTGTGTGTTTGTGTTTATCTCTATTTTCTGATTTTGTGTTTTAATATTTTGATACACTTGATCAGACCGCTGCTGGTTTACCCCCAACAAGAGGAGACAGAATTTCCCAAGATACCCTTGTCTCAACAAATGACAAAATTAACTTAATTAAATTATTAAAAATCATGACTTTTGCTCAAAATTTCTTTTGCTTAATCAATATTTTTTAACAAAAATTCTTACCAGACATATACTTAATGAAATTGCATGCAACTCGTAGTAGACACAAACCATTCAATCAATACTTTACTTAGACCCAAATATCTTCTTCAGCCTCTCAACCTCCCTCTCACTCAAATCAAAAGCCTTCTCCAATACCTCCTCCATAATCCCAGAACCAAACACGGTCACCGGCAACTTGACAACCCCAGGATTCTCCCCATTAAAACTCGCAAAGATACTCGCCCTCTCCTCCCCAGCATTCATCTGAAAATGCACCATCCCTCTCGGAAACACCATGACATCCCCTTTCTCGATCACCTTCGCATAAACTCGACCACCCGAGTCAACAAACCCCGAATAAACCGCTCCCTCGACGACCAAAGCGGTCTCTGTCGCTCTCGGGTGGTAATGCGGCGGGTTGACTGCCCCGGTTCAAAGTCTGCGCGTGCGAAGGAGGCGCCGAGAGTGTGGAGAGCGGGGAACTGGATTGGAGTTATGGCGGTGCCCGCGAAGCCGGAGAAATGCGAGGGGGGTTTGAGGTTGGAGAAGGTGAAGTCGTGGGAGGTTACGTTGAGGGGGTTCTTGCATGGGTAGGTGGGTAGGTGGGTGAGCTGGATTGGGCCTCGGCCGGCGTCTGGGATGCAGAAGTCTAGGACAGGGTCTGGGTCAGAGAAGGAGAGGGTGGAGAGGGAGGAGAAGAGGAAGAGGAACAACAGTAGAACTGTTTGAGACATGGTTGGGATTTTGCACTGAGGAAAAAGATTGGAGAGGTATGTATATATATTATTTGTGCTGGTTGGTTATAGAGGAGTCAAGAGCGGCAGCTAATAAAGAGAGAGTGGGTGAATAATATTCATTAGTTTGAATTTGTTTTGTGTGGGTTGTAGATGTGGATGAGTTTGAATCGGATGCTTCGGAGAGAAGGGAGAATGAAGTGGGTTAGGTGACTTGAAGGGGTCCAGCCTGTCATCGTTCCTGTCCATTGAACAAATTAATGCTTCAGTCCAAAGTCTTTTTTATTAATAACATTAGCATCAGTAAATGGTAATGATAGATAATTAGTATTAGCTTAACCCTGAAGGCTTTATGTGTTGATGATCACCGCCAACTCATGCTCAGATTATATAGTTATAGGCGACTAATAGGTAGGAGCAGTTGAGAGAGAGCTACTAGTCTACTACGATCTGAGAGCTCACAGACACTATAATACACATAAAGCACAAGAGAAAGCGAGGAAAAATAGATGAACAGTACCCCCCGTTAAATTCGGCTATTTCTCGTCGAGGCAATGCAGAGAATCTGATTCTTTTTTCCAACTTCAAGCTCCTTAGTACTACAACAAAGACAATTGTGAATCCTTAGAGGTGTTGATGTTTGTCTTGAATTCTGACGGAGTTATTGACTTTGTGCAGATTCAATAAATGAGGCATGTGAGATTTATTTTGAGCAACTAAAGTCTCTTTCGAGAGTCGCTTTCGTGCCATCTTTGATTTTTGAGCTACTGAAGATATCTCTCTGATTTGACCACTTTGAGAAACTTTGTCAACTAAAGTGGCTGGATTCTTCTTTGGTTTTTTGTGCTGAAGAAGAAACGAGAGGGAGGGAATATATTGATGGTGTCGCTCTCACCCCAGCTTGAGAAGTTAAGCAGCAATTGCAGCTGCGAGTCTTCACCTCTTTCCATTCATTTTTCTAGAGTGATTTTACAATCTGAGTAAGAGAGAGCTTGAAAGAGAGAGAGTTCTCAATTTTGTACGAGGATTGTATTGAGAGATAAATATAGTGAAACCCCTCTTGCGTGGGCGTAGATCAATTTGATCGAACCACGAAATCTTGTGTGTTTGTGTTTATCTCTATTTTCCGATTTTGTGTTTTAATATTTTGTCTGACACTCGGACATTTCTTCAGTTTACCCAACAAGAGGAGCAAATTTCCCAAGATACCCTTGTCTCAACAAATGACAAAATTAACTTAATTAAATTATTAAAATCATGACTTTTGCTCAAAATTTCTTTTGCTTAATCAATATTTTTAACAAAAATTCTTACCAGACATATACTTAATGAAATTGCATGCAACTCGTAGTAGACACAAACCATTCAATCAATACTTTACTTAGACCCAAATATCTTCTTCAGCCTCTCAACCTCCCTCTCACTCAAATCAAAAGCCTTCTCCAATACCTCCTCCATAATCCCAGAACCAAACACGGTCACCGGCAACTTGACAACCCCAGGATTCTCCCCATTAAAACTCGCAAAGATACTCGCCCTCTCCTCCCCAGCATTCATCTGAAAATGCACCATCCCTCTCGGAAACACCATGACATCCCCTTTCTCGATCACCTTCGCATAAACTCGACCACCCGAGTCAACAAACCCCGAATAAACCGCTCCCTCGACGACCAAAGCGGTCTCTGTCGCTCTCGGGTGGTAATGCGGCGGGTTGACTGCCCCCGGTTCAAAGTCTGCGCGTGCGAAGGAGGCGCCGAGAGTGTGGAGAGCGGGGAACTGGATTGGAGTTATGGCGGTGCCCGCGAAGCCGGAGAAATGCGAGGGGGGTTTGAGGTTGGAGAAGGTGAAGTCGTGGGAGGTTACGTTGAGGGGGTTCTTGCATGGGTAGGTGGGTAGGTGGGTGAGCTGGATTGGGCCTCGGCCGGCGTCTGGGATGCAGAAGTCTAGGACTGGGTCTGGGTCAGAGAAGGAGAGGGTGGAGAGGGAGGAGAAGAGGAAGAGAAACAACAGTAGAACTGTTTGAGACATGGTTGGGATTTTGCACTGAGGAAAAAGATTGGCGAGGTATGTATACATATTATTTGTGCTGGTTGGTTATAGAGGAGTCAAGAGTGGCAGCTAATAAAGAGAGTGGGTGAATAATATTCATTAGTTTGAATTTGTTTTGTGTGGGTTGTAGATGTGGATGAGTTTGAATCGGATGCTTCGGAGAGAAGGGAGAATGAAGTGGGTTAGGTGACTTGAAGGGGTCCAGCCTGTCATCGTTCCTGTCCATTGAACAAATTAATGCTTCAGTCCAAAGTCTTTTTTATTAATAACATTAGCATCAGTAAATGGTAATGATAGATAATTAGTATTAGCTTAACCCTGAAGGCTTTATGTGTTGATGATCACCGCCAACTCATGCTCAGATTATATAGTTATAGGCGACTAATAGGTAGGAGCAGTTGAGAGAGAGCTACTAGTCTACTACGATCTGAGAGCTCACAGACACTATAATACACATAAAGCACAAGAGAAAGCGAGGAAAAATAGATGAACAGTACCCCCCGTTAAATTCGGCTATTTCTCGTCGAGGCAATGCAGAGAATCTGATTCTTTTTTTCCAACTTCAAGCTCCATGCATGTTGAAGGTACCTAACAGAAAGTACTCGATTTAACTTTACTGTAAATATGATCACAGGTAAGTATCAAAGTATGAAGAGAGAGATTTACCGCTGGTTATGCCCTTGCGAGAGCTGTCCACATATCCGAAGGATATGGCGCAAGATATTCTGGTCCTGGTCCTTTAAGAGGCCATATCCACTAAGAGCGCTAGCAGGTCAAGATCATTTGAGAGCCTTCAGAAATGGAGTTCATATTTTATTGGCATGTATGGATTATCTTCCGAGAGTCAAACTTCTACATTCATGATGTCTAGTTTTACAGTAACGAAATTACAAGAGAATAAGCAACAGATATGCATGTACAACTCTCGAAAGGAGGGAGCTGAGATGGTATTTGACAACAGATATGCGCCGCCGAGCCATATTCACTAACAATCAGTTCGGTAAACAGAGAGTAACTCATAGTAGTCATATACTAAACGTACTTTGGGGTCAAAATCTCTGCTGGTTCAGCATTCCAATTGATATCAGACGAAATCTTGATGACTTTCAACAATAATCCAGTTCTATCACCCGTCTCTATGCAGAGTAAACTGCTGAGAATATTTAACAGACATATTATAATGTAGTTGGAATATTTACAAACACACACAGGAAGTAGATATCAGTTGGAAATGGAAAAATGATATATAGATGTATGACATGCACAAATTACAGATGTACAATGCCCTGGGGTAAGATAAGTCCTAAGATATGAGAATGTCAATGCATGAAGCTTCCTTTGAAGAGTTACCAAATTGAGTGTAACTGCAAGTAAACAAAATGAAAATAGAAATTTACACACGAAAAGAAAAAAATCCAGAAATTGAGGAGTGTGAATCGAAGCTCACCCTAGGATCTTTGCCAAGCAATCAACAAAGAAGTATCCATAAAAAGCGAAGGAACTAAATTAATAAATATACTATGCATTTTCATCATAACTCCAGCATACATCTAACTGCAGAATCTAACTAACAACCAGTACCCAAATCAGAATTGCTTCTTAATTTAGGAAAACACACTTAAATTCTTCATTTGTACCATCTGACTAGATACTAAACAAATCGACAGTTCTGTTCAACGTCATACAACAAATTACTTTGATAACTTACCAAATCACAGACAAATTGCAGCAAAACCACGAAAACAGACATCCACCCAAAGAATCCAGAAACCAGATGTTTCACGTAATCTATATGGAAAGTTTCAATCTCTGACCAGAATTACTATCTGTTGTGGTTGGCTCAGTGACGCGAACCTATCCTCCTGAACTTTGTGCATAAATAAGCAGCAGAGGTTGACATTGCCAACTCCATAAACCTGATAACAGGTAAGTATCAAAGTATGAAGAGAGAGATTTACCGCTGGTTATGCCCTTGCGAGAGCTGTCCACATATCCAAAGGATATGGCGCAAGATATTCTGGTCCTGGTCCTTTAAGAGGCCATATCCACTAAGAGCGCTAGCAGGTCAAGATCATTTGAGAGCCTTCAGAAATGGAGTTCATATTTTATTGGCATGTATGGATTATCTTCCGAGAGTCGAACTTCTACATTCATGATGTCTAGTTTTACAGTAACGAAATTACAAGAGAATAAGCAACAGATATGCGCATGTACAACTCTCGGAAAGGAGGGGAGCTGAGATGGTATTTGACAACAGATATGCGCCGCCGAGCCATATTCACTAACAATCAGTTCGGTAAACAGAGAGTAACTCATAGTAGTCATATACTAAACGTACTTTGGGGTCAAAATCTCTGCTGGTTCAGCATTCCAATTGATATCAGACGAAATCTTGATGACTTTCAACAATAATCCAGTTCTATCACCCGTCTCTATGCAGAGTAAACTGCTGAGAATATTTAACAGACATATTATAATGTAGTTGGAATATTTACAAACACACACAGGAAGTAGATATCAGTTGGAAATGGAAAAAATGATATATAGATGTATGACATGCACAAATTACAGATGTACAATGCCCTGGGGTAAGATAAGTCCTAAGATATGAGAACGTCAATGCGCATGAAGCTTCCTTTGAAGAGTTACCAAATTGAGTGTAACTGCAAGTAAACAAAATGAAAATAGAAATTTACACACGAAAAGAAAAAAAATCCAGAAATTGAGGAGTGTGAATCGAAGCTCACCCTAGGATCTTTGCCAAGCAATCAACAAAGAAGTATCCATAAAAAAGCGAAGGAACTAAATTAATAAATATACTATGCATTTTCATCATAACTCCAGCATACATCTAACTGCAGAATCTAACTAACAACCAGTACCCAAATCAGAATTGCTTCTTAATTTAGGAAAACACACTTAAATTCTTCATTTGTACCATCTGACTAGATACTAAACAAATCGACAGTTCTGTTCAACGTCATACAACAAATTACTTTGATAACTTACCAAATCACAGACAAATTGCGAGCAAAAACCACGAAAACAGACATCCACCCAAAGAATCCAGAAACCAGATGTTTCGCGTAATCTATATGGAAAGTTTCAATCTCTGACCAGAATTACTATCTGTTGTGGTTGGCTCAGTGACGCGGGAACCTATCCTCCTGAACTTTGTGCATAAATAAGCAGCAGAGGTTGACATTGCCAACTCCATAAACCTGATAACTATACAATATTGAAGAAGAAATTTCTCCTGCCCAATTGGCATTACAACATTCTGAAAAGAATTGACTGAACCAGCAGAGGAGGAAGAAGCTGAAGAATCGACTGAACCGCTAGCATCTTGTCCCCGTTGTAACCATTACAACACATTCCCTAGTCCCTTGCTCATCCTTCCCCAATTCTTTTCTGCTGATTAGACACAGCATTACAATTGCAAACGAGATTTTTTGAAGTGTTACCCCGATTGAGTATGCATTAATGCATGTGCACATGTACGCATGTATATATTAGTGCACGTGACTGTATCAGTAATATCACACAGTTTTAAAACGGTGGAAGTGAATATTGTGTTAGATATGGTAAGATACTCAAGAGATTTTAAAGATGTGCCCTTGCATGCTTGGGGTCAACATTTTCTATTTATACCGCAAATAAACTCTTTTATTTTTATAACCTAATTTTGGTAACTACTAGCTATTGTCTGCTGGCGTCGTTTGAGCATAGGCACGTTAACGGGAAGAAATTAAGTTATTGTTAATTTTGATAAATCTATATTCATGTTCCTAATAGAGATTCTTTCTCTTTAATTTTATACAATAGTGAATCATTACAAAAATTGTCTTCCTGGTATTAAGTGTTTGGGGGTCCTGAAGACGAAATGGAACATCTCCAAGAGCGATTATGGGATTTAGTAAGGAGAATGAAGGCAGATATATGGGCACATGTAAGTTTCAATAGTATTAAGTTTAATTTGTTCATTTGTCATTTTTCTTTTCTCTTCAATATCTTTAATTTGTTTATCAAATCACTTTCTCTATGATGAATGAATATTATTAAGTGATGTATACCCTAAATTGCTAAAAGCTAATATTTTTCAATTTACTTTTGCAAAACCAGACTTTAAACTAAATGGAGAAGGAAATGTTTGAAATTATGTTAATATTTTTTTAAAAATATTTCTTCCTATTCTTTTAAGCTTTTTCCTTACCATGCATCGATACTTTGCTCTTGATTTTTTTTTTTTCAAATAGTTTTATGCTTAAAATGCAGTATATTGTAAGTTGTAACTCCTTTTAGAAAAATAAACAAAATCCTTAGTCTTATTGAAGTCATTATAAAATTTAGTTTGATGTAGATTTAGATAAACCTATCAATGAGAACAGACCTAGTGTCTTTACCTTATCTAACGTCACTCTTGTGATCATGTGTGGCAACATTCTCTAGATTTTTATTCAAGAACCCCACCATCAATCTCTCTGACTCATATCGTTTGGGTCTGGATTGGTCAACACAAGTCAATTGCTAATCTCCGCGTTTTGACTTCAAACTGAAGCTCAGATTATATAGTTATAGGCGACTAATAGGTAGGAGCAGTTGAGAGAGAGCTACTAGTCTACTACGATCTGAGAGCTCACAGACACTATAATACACATAAAGCACAAGAGAAAGCGAGGAAAAATAGATGAACAGTACCCCCCGTTAAATTCGGCTATTTCTCGTCGAGGCAATGCAGAGAATCTGATTCTTTTTTTCCAACTTCAAGCTCCATGTTGAAGGTACCTAACAGAAAGTACTCGATTTAACTTTACTGTAAATATGATCACAGGTAAGTATCAAAGTATGAAGAGAGAGATTTACCGCTGGTTATGCCCTTGCGAGAGCTGTCCACATATCCAAAGGATATGGCGCAAGATATTCTGGTCCTGGTCCTTTAAGAGGCCATATCCACTAAGAGCGCTAGCAGGTCAAGATCATTTGAGAGCCTTCAGAAATGGAGTTCATATTTTATTGGCATGTATGGATTATCTTCCGAGAGTCAAACTTCTACATTCATGATGTCTAGTTTTACAGTAACGAAATTACAAGAGAATAAGCAACAGATATGCGCATGTACAACTCTCGGAAAGGAGGGGAGCTGAGATGGTATTTGACAACAGATATGCGCCGCCGAGCCATATTCACTAACAATCAGTTCGGTAAACAGAGAGTAACTCATAGTAGTCATATACTAAACGTACTTTGGGGTCAAAATCTCTGCTGGTTTAGCATTCCAATTGATATCAGACGAAATCTTGATGACTTTCAACAATAATCCAGTTCTATCACCCGTCTCTATGCAGAGTAAACTGCTGAGAATATTTAACAGACATATTATAATGTAGTTGGAATATTTACAAACACACACAGGAAGTAGACATCAGTTGGAAATGGAAAAAATAATATATAGATGTATGACATGCACAAATTACAGATGTACAATGCCCTGGGGTAAGATAAGTCCTAAGATATGAGAATGTCAATGCGCATGAAGCTTCCTTTGAAGAGTTACCAAATTGAGTGTAACTGCAAGTAAACAAAATGAAAATAGAAATTTACACACGAAAAGAAAAAAAATCCAGAAATTGAGGAGTGTGAATCGAAGCTCACCCTAGGATCTTTGCCAAGCAATCAACAAAGAAGTATCCATAAAAAAGCGAAGGAACTAAATTAAGAAAAATACTATGCATTTTCATCATAACTCCAGCATACATCTAACTGCAGAATCTAACTAACAACCAGTACCCAAATCAGAATTGCTTCTTAATTAAGGAAAACACACTTAAATTCTTCATTTGTACCATCTGACTAGATACTAAACAAATCGACAGTTCTGTTCAACGTCATACAACAAATTACTTTGATAACTTACCAAATCACAGACAAATTGCGAGCAAAAACCACGAAAACAGACATCCACCCAAAGAATCCAGAAACCAGATGTTTCGCGTAATCTATATGGAAAGTTTCAATCTCTGACCAGAATTACTATCTGTTGTGGTTGGCTCAGTGACGCGGGAACCTATCCTCCTGAACTTTGTGCATAAATAAGCAGCAGAGGTTGACATTGCCAACTCCATAAACCTGATAACTATACAATATTGAAGAAGAAATTTCTCCTGCCCAATTGGCATTACAACATTCTGAAAAGAATTGACTGAACCAGCAGAGGAGGAAGAAGCTGAAGAATCGACTGAACCGCTAGCATCTTGTCCCCGTTGTAACCATTACAACACATTCCCTAGTCCCTTGCTCATCCTTCCCCAATTCTTTTCTGCTGATTAGACACAGCATTACAATTGCAAACGAGATTTTTTGAAGTGTTACCCCGATTGAGTATGCATTAATGCATGTGCACATGTACGCATGTATATATTAGTGCACGTGACTGTATCAGTAATATCACACAGTTTTAAAACGGTGGAAGTGAATATTGTGTTAGATATGGTAAGATACTCAAGAGATTTTTAAAGATGTGCCCTTGCATGCATGGGGTCAACATTTTCTATTTATACCGCAAATAAACTCTTTTATTTTTTATAACCTAATTTTTGGTAACTACTAGCTATTGTCTGCTGGCGTCGTTTGAGCATAGGCACGTTAACGGGAAGAAATTAAGTTATTGTTAATTTTGATAAATCTATATTCATGTTCCTAATAGAGATTCTTTCTCTTTAATTTTATACAATAGTGAATCATTACAAAAATTGTCTTCCTGGTATTAAGTGTTTGGGGGGGTCCTGAAGACGAAATGGAACATCTCCAAGAGCGATTATGGGATTTAGTAAGGAGAATGAAGGCAGATATATGGGCACATGTAAGTTTCAATAGTATTAAGTTTAATTTGTTCATTTGTCATTTTTCTTTTCTCTTCAATATCTTTAATTTGTTTATCAAATCACTTTCTCTATGATGAATGAATATTATTAAGTGATGTATACCCTAAATTGCTAAAAGCTAATATTTTTCAATTTACTTTTGCAAAACCAGACTTTAAACTAAATGGAGAAGGAAATGTTTGAAATTATGTTAATATTTTTTTAAAAATATTTCTTCCTATTCTTTTAAGCTTTTTCCTTACCATGCATCGATACTTTGCTCTTGATTTTTTTTTCAAATAGTTTTATGCTTAAAAATGCAGTATATTGTAAGTTGTAACTCCTTTTAGAAAAATAAAAACAAAATCCTTAGTCTTATTGAAGTCATTATAAAATTTAGTTTGATGTAGATTTAGATAAACCTATCAATGAGAACAGACCTAGTGTCTTTACCTTATCTAACGTCACTCTTGTGATCATGTGTGGCAACATTCTCTAGATTTTTATTCAAGAACCCCACCATCAATCTCTCTGACTCATATCGTTTGGGTCTGGATTGGTCAACACAAGTCAATTGCTAATCTCCGCGTTTTGACTTCAAACTGAAGTCAATGATAATCACTTGTTTGTGGAATTCTGACACGAGCCCAATTTGTCCGATTCACTCCGGGTAACCACGAGCCCAAATGTTGGTTCAAAGCCGGCCCCAAATATGAAAACAAAATAAAAATCTAACAGCCAATTACATCGTTATTGGTTTTTTTTAAAACTCCTTAAATCTTAACAGTTTTGAAATATGCCCCTCAAATCACAAAAAAATTTCAATGAATTCTTGTATCTCACCCTTGTTAATCTTGATTGATAATTTGTAATAACATGCAAGTATAGGAGACCTATTAGCAATAGCAATGATTCAAGAGGCTAACTTTTAAAATAATCTACAAGAAGTTGGAGATTTAATGGCAATTTGATAGACGGGTTTCAAAATGTTGAAGATGGAAGGGATTAATATCGGAAAACCCCTGAAAACAAAAATAAAGAAATATAATTTTTAGCGCCAGCACCCAAAAAATTCATCTTTTACCACCCCCACAAACAATATAGCGCCTCTCTGAAAAAAAAATTGTTTTTTTAAGACAAATTCACCGACCGCTTTATGTCGGAATTATCCGCCTGAGGACGGCTCGAGGGTTTTCTCTCTCTCATCGAAATCGATCGATTCTCGATTGAATTGAGGCCCAATCCATTTCGATCGAGCAATGGCGAAACCCTAGAGGCCGGAGCGAACTAGGGTTTGGCTGATTGCTCCTCGATTAGGGTTTTTTTTTCCTTTCTACGACATTTTGAGCCTTTTGGTCTTCTGTTGATTCAATTTCGATGCTCCAGCTTTAGAATTACTTCGTTGTAGTCGTTACATTGTTTGGTGAGCTCTGAGTTCGCAAATTTGTTCTCGTTAGGGTTCTGGTTTGATTGTTAAATTGGTTGTCTTTGAAGTTAGAGTTCAATTTGAGTAGTTTCTTGTGTTGGGGGCTCAGTTATTGAGATTGTTTTGCCACTGAATTCAAATCACTCCAGTTTGTAAATTTTTTTCCTTTTGACGATTTTTAAGGAGTCAGTTCCCCAGATTTTCTCGAGTACTACTGTTGTAGAAGTTTTGTAATATAGAAGGTATTCATGTATCATTGCATGCTGCATTTGGTTTCATTAAGTGGGAGGGGGATGATCTTATGAATATTTAGAAGTATCTAGGAATTTGGATGTGAGTAGTTATGATTGGTTCAGTTTAACATGGTGGGGAGCACGAGAGCAGAGCCGGCTTCAAGTGGTCTTGAAGGATCCAGCTGTGCATCGGCATATCCAAATGGGCAGCGTGGCGCTTACTCCGGCTCCCATTTGGATAGGCTCGGAAGCTTTCGTGAAAGTTTGGAGAGTCGTTTGATGGCCTCGGGGCCAATGGCATCGAGGAATGCAGCAGCCTCAGCGGACGTTTCCCTAGTTACTCAGTTTATGTCACTGGAGCCTTTCCCCACAAATGAGCTGAAGAATGTTAGGTCAGGAGAGTTGAGGAGAGTTCTTGGAATTTCTGTCGAGGACCATTCCTTTGGATCTTTGCAATCGAAGCCCCTTCCCCCTATATCGTGGGATGAGCTTAAACGATTCCGAGGAAATGTTGAGGAGACTCGTTGTCGAGCAAAGTAAGTTTTACACCAATATTAGGCTTTTTTTTAATAGGACATCGTCGAATAAACTTTAAAGATTAAGGATTGTTTAATTTAGATATGGGGAATCATCTAAAATGAATTTGCAATGTGCTCGTCATTTACCAGAGAGAGAGGAAAATCATTGCAAAATTCCTTAGTGAAACTGGACAAGGTTCGCAACATTGTCTCGAAGAAGCGACAACGGAGTGGAAGCCAATTTAATGAGAAGTCTAGTAGCTCAAATTTGTTGAAGATAGGGAGTCAAATGCATCAAAATCCTCCAGACTTTGTAGGTCAGAGAGTGGAAGAGAGGACGAAGAATGGTGTTCTCAACAAGCGTATACGCTCATCAATAGCAGAAGTACGCGTTTGTATTTCTTACGAGGCATTTATTTTGTCGCTTGCTTCTTGCTAGATGACTTTTGATATTGTGTTTAACTTGTCCTGGGTTTTCGATATCAACATGACTCGAGCGCCTTTTGTTGTTTATTTATACATGTGACTCGAGTGCCTTTGTTTTACATTTATTCGTTTGTTGGTTGCCCCTTTAGTAGATGCTATTGTTATTTTCGAGTAATGTGCAAGATGTTCACGTTTTCTCCTTCTCTTTTCCCCCCTTATTCATTCTTTGAATATGGCCAAGGAGAAAATAGAAAGAGCCAGAATGAATTTTTGCCAGATTGTCTGGTAGATATTTGTCCAAATATTATGACTCAATACAAACATCTAATCTCTGTATGTTCTTATTTAGGCCTCTTTGCCTTGTACTCTTCAACCAGAGGGGCAGAACAATCTTCCTATGAGACAAGGATCAATGTTAGACAAGGATAAAAGCAGCCTTATTGACAAGGATAAAAATATGTTGAGGGCTTGTAATGGATATCCAGTGTCCACTGATGACAAGATGCCTGGATTGCCTGCAGGAGGGGAAGGGTGGGATAAAAAGAATAAGCGAAAACGTTCCGTTGGCACAATGGTTAACAGACCTCCTCCAGATGGTGATCGAGAACATAAACAAGCAACACAACAAAAGCCTAGTTATGAACCCCGTCCACGATCTGGTGATGGTCTTTGCTTCAGGTAACTTTCTATAGAAATAAGTACCTTTTGTTTTTCTTGATAGTTGAGGGCCTTCTCAATGTCATCATCCTAAATAAAAAAGGTGCAATTCTTCCAACTGATTTGGACTTCAGGTTTGATTCTTGCTAGCTGGACAGTTGGTTCTCTTAAGTTATCATATTTTTTGATGATGCAATTTTGTTTCAACTTGTGGTTAAGTTAGCATGGGACTAAACCTATAACCTATATTTCTTCAATTTTCTGATCTCTAATACCTAATATACTTCTTATTTATTATTCCATAAAACCAAGGATCTTTCAGTTTGGTGTCCCCTTGTCGCTTCTTGCAATTTAGCTTCTCGGTTGAAAGCATTGAATCATTCATATTCTTTGCTGCTTATTTGGTTCTATGTTTATGGAAATGGGCACTTATGCCTCCTTGTGTTGTGTTTATGTGTTTAAATGGGCTGCAAAATTCCATTAGATCCTTCCATACTAACTGTTTTCGAAAATTTGCAGAACTGAATCACCTAATGGAAGCATCGGAAGTAATAGGATGGACGGTTCCTCTCAAGTGAGTGGAGGTGGTTCCCGCATCATACCAAGGAATGATCTTAGTAATGAATCTCTTTCAAATGATAGAAAAGAACGCTTTTTTGGGCTTGATAAGGAGCGGACCAGTGGAAAAGGAAGCAATAAGTATGTATATGTTCATGACATTTCCTTTTCTCTTCAGCAATGCTTACGGTAAGTGCAATGTTTAAAAAAGTGGAAATGCAAGGCAGTGTTATGAAGCATGGCGTGAGCTTCAAAGCGTGGCGTAAGCCTCGAGTTTAATATATTTTAATTTATGAATGTTATAAACATATAATATATAGTGGTATTAAATTTTATAATAAATACATTCAAGTCTTGATTGGTAAATAAGGTTTAAATATGCTAAGTGCATATGCAAATCATAATAAACTAAGCTACACCTATAAGATATAAATCTTATTTCTAGTCACATGGTCATATTGAAGAGACACATGACCTAAAGTTAAATTTCCTTATTGAAGGAAATCCTTGAGAGGAAAAGGAAATGAAATATTAGGGCATTTTAATTTTAGTTAAAAGTTTTTTATATCCTTCTATCTTGTCTAAAGTGTGCCTTCAAAAGAGAAGCATTTCATGGAGCGTGAAGCGCACACTTTAGTTATACTTTAAGTGATGAAGCGTAGGCTTCAAGGGGTAAATAGCTCCACTTATGAGTTTCTAAGCAATTATCCTTCAAAAATTTTTGAAGTGAGTTTGAAAAAGCTTTTCCAAACACCGGGTAGGTGTAGCAACTATTCACTACCGCAAACTCTCCCAGGTCCTTCCAATGTGATAATTAGGGTTATAAATGAATATCTTGATATCACACGCCACTTTGTATCTGCATCCATTTATGTGAATATGGATAATAGTTCTCAAAATCCAAAGATGCTTCAGATATACACTCCACGTACAAGGGAGCGGATACGGATATTATGGTATCCATTCCATTTAATATCTGCTCCGCTTAATATAATATAAATATTCTTACTTCTACATGTTACATATCTATAATATATAAGGTATTCATGTATCATTGCATGCTGCATTTGGTTTCATTAAGTGGGAGGGGATGATCTTATGAATATTTAGAAGTATCTAGGAATTTGGATGTGAGTAGTTATGATTGGTTCAGTTTAACATGGTGGGGAGCACGAGAGCAGAGCCGGCTTCAAGTGGTCTTGAAGGATCCAGCTGTGCATCGGCATATCCAAATGGGCAGCGTGGCGCTTACTCCGGCTCCCATTTGGATAGGCTCGAAGCTTTCGTGAAAGTTTGGAGAGTCGTTTGATGGCCTCGGGCCAATGGCATCGAGGAATGCAGCAGCCTCAGCGGACGTTTCCCTAGTTACTCAGTTTATGTCACTGGAGCCTTTCCCCACAAATGAGCTGAAGAATGTTAGGTCAGGAGAGTTGAGGAGAGTTCTTGGAATTTCTGTCGAGGACCATTCCTTTGGATCTTTGCAATCGAAGCCCCTTCCCCTATATCGGGATGAGCTTAAACGATTCGAGGAAATGTTGAGGAGACTCGTTGTCGAGCAAAGTAAGTTTTACACCAATATTAGGCTTTTTTTTAATAGGACATCGTCGAATAAACTTTAAAGATTAAGGATTGTTTAATTTAGATATGGGGAATCATCTAAAATGAATTTGCAATGTGCTCGTCATTTACCAGAGAGAGAGGAAAATCATTGCAAAATTCCTTGGTGAAACTGGACAAGGTTCGCAACATTGTCTCGAAGAAGCGACAACGGAGTGGAAGCCAATTTAATGAGAAGTCTAGTAGCTCAAATTTGTTGAAGATAGGGAGTCAAATGCATCAAAATCCTCCAGACTTTGTAGGTCAGAGAGTGGAAGAGAGGACTAAGAATGGTGTTCTCAACAAGCGTATCGCTCATCAATAGCAGAAGTACGCTTGTATTTCTTACGAGGCATTTATTTTGTCGCTTGCTTCTTGCTAGATGACTTTTGATATTGTGTTTAACTTGTCCTGGTTTTCGATATCAACATGACTCGAAAGCCTTTTGTTGTTTATTTATACATGTGACTCGAAAGTGCCTTTGTTTTACATTTATTCGCTTGTTGGTTGCCCCTTTAGTAGATGCTATTGTTATTTTCGAGTAATGTGCAAGATGTTCACGTTTTCTCCTTCTCTTTTCCCCCCTTATTCATTCTTTGAATATGGCCAAGGAGAAAATAGAAAGAGCCAGAATGAATTTTTGCCAGATTGTCTGGTAGA
Organism: Asparagus setaceus; assembly: GCA_012295165.1. Lineage (NCBI taxonomy): Eukaryota > Viridiplantae > Streptophyta > Magnoliopsida > Asparagales > Asparagaceae > Asparagus > Asparagus setaceus. Next base: position 953,813 of record CM022710.1, read on the forward strand.
TATTTGTCCAAATATTATGACTCAATACAAACATCTAATCTCTGTATGTTCTTATTTAGGCCTCTTTGCCTTGTACTCTTCAACCAGAGGGGCAGAACAATCTTCCTATGAGACAAGGATCAATGTTAGACAAGGATAAATGCAGCCTTATTGACAAGGATAAAAATATGTTGAGGGCTTGTAATGGATATCCAGTGTCCACTGATGACAAGATGCCTGGATTGCCTGCAGGAGGGGAAGGGTGGGATAAAAAGAATAAGCGAAAACGTTCCGTTGGCACAATGGTTAACAGACCTCCTCCAGATGGTGATCGAGAACATAAACAAGCAACACAACAAAAGCCTAGTTATGAACCCCGTCCACGATCTGGTGATGGTCTTTGCTTCAGGTAATTTTCTATAGAAATAAGTACCTTTTGTTTTTCTTGATAGTTGAGGGCCTTCTCAATGTCATCATCCTAAATAAAAAAGGTGCAATTCTTCCAACTGATGTAGTTTGGACTTCAGGTTTGATTCTTGCTAGCTGGACAGTTGGTTCTCTTAAGTTATCATATTTTTTGATGATGCAATTTTGTTTCAACTTGTGGTTAAGTTAGCATGGGACTAAACCTATAACCTATATTTCTTCAATTTTCTGATCTCTAATACCTAATATACTTCTTATTTATTATTCCATAAAACCAAGGACCTTTCAGTTTGGTGTCCCCTTGTCGCTTCTTGCAATTTAGCTTCTCGGTTGAAAGCATTGAATCATTCATATTCTTTGCTGCTTATTTGGTTCTATGTTTATGGAAATGGGCACTTATGCCTCCTTGTGTTGTGTTTATGTGTTTAAATGGGCTGCAAAATTCCATTAGATCCTTCCATACTAACTGTTTTCGAAAATTTGCAGAGCTGAATCACCTAATGGAAGCATCGGAAGTAATAGGATGGACGGTTCCTCTCAAGTGAGTGGAGGTGGTTCCCGCATCATACCAAGGAATGATCTTAGTAATGAATCTCTTTCAAATGATAGAAAAGAACGCTTTTTTGGGCTTGATAAGGAGCGGACCAGTGGAAAAGGAAGCAATAAGTATGTATATGTTCATGACATTTCCTTTTTTCTTCAGCAATGCTTACGGTAGGTGCAATGTTTAAAAAAGTGGAAATGCAAGGCAGTGTTATGAAGCATGGCGTGAGCTTCAAAGCGTGAGGCGTAAGCCTCACGAGTTTAATATATTTTAATTTATGAATGTTATAAACATATAATATATAGTGGTATTAAATTTTATAATAAATACATTCAAGTCTTGATTGGTAAATAAGGTTTAAATATGCTAAGTGCATATGCAAATCATAATAAACTAAGCTACACCTATAAGATATAAATCTTATTTCTAGTCACATGGTCATATTGAAGAGACACATGACCTAAAGTTAAATTTCCTTATTGAAGGGGAAATCCTTGAGAGGAAAAGGAAATGAAATATTAGGGGCATTTTAATTTTAGTTAAAAGTTTTTTTATATCCTTCTATCTTGTCTAAAGTGTGCCTTCAAAAGAGAAGCATTTCATGGAGCGTGAAGCGCACACTTTAGTTATACTTTAAGTGATGAAGCGTAGGCTTCAAGGGGTAAATAGCTCCACTTATGAGTTTCTAAGCAATTATCCTTCAAAAAGTTTTGAAGTGAGTTTGAAAAAGCTTTTCCAAACACCGGGTAGGTGTAGCAACTATTCACTACCGCAAACTCTCCCAGGTCCTTCCAATGTGATAATTAGGGTTATAAATGAATATCTTGATATCACACGCCACTTTGTATCTGCATCCATTTATGTGAATATGGATAATAGTTCTCAAAATCCAAAGATGCTTCAGATATACACTCCACGTACAAGGGAGCGGATACGGATATTATGGTATCCATTCCATTTAATATCTGCTCCGCTTAATATAATATAAATATTCTTACTTCTACATGTTACATATCTATAATATATATAACTTATAATATATATAAAAACTCTGTTGTTTTCATAATCAAATATCTTAAGTTTGATAGCGGATAATATTTGTGGATTCGGATATCGAGGTTTGATTTCATTTACATCCTTAATGATAGTGCTCATGCTAGGGTATCAGGTATCTGGGTATTCACTTCGCTTACATCCCTATCGGCAATACTCATGTTAGGATACTCACTTTATTTTCTTGTCACATATAATTTAGTTTTTGGTGTGTTTTCCTTTTCCTCTTGAGAACTATACTCTTCACTGATAAATCCTGTGTTGCTGAACACTTGATTGTGGTGGTGCAAATTTAGTGGGCCCTGTTTGTCTATGTGCGCTGCACCTGCTCATTACTAGATGCTATAATGCATATTTGATAGATGGGACTGCTAAGCTCTGTATGATGATTGTGTAGTGAAGGTCATTCTGTTTATTTTGGTTTTCTCTTATAACCTTTGGTCTTCATTTGTTTTAAGTTTCACCTGCCACACTGATTTTTATCTTCAACCTGTTATCCAGGGTGAATATGTGTGATGATGCTCAATTAGGAAGTCAGAGTGCTTTAACAAAAGGAAAAGCTGCTAGAGCTCCAAGAACTGGTTCAGGCATTGTAATCAATATGCCTAGTTTTGCCCGCTCTTCAGGAGGTATCGATGGATTGGAGCATCCTTCTTTATCGAACAAAGTCCTGCCCTTGACTGGTGCAAGCAATCGCAAACGACCTTTACCGACAGGATCCTCTTCACCTCCTGTAGCTGCTAGGTGGGGAGGTACACGAGGGAAAAGATTTCCGTACTAGAAGAGCAAATGTAGTTTCTCCAGTGTCAAACTTTGATGATACTCAGAATGACGGCTCTGCAGCTTCTGATTTTGGAGCCAGATTATCAAGTAGATATTTGTCCAAATATTATGACTCAATACAAACATCTAATCTCTGTATGTTCTTATTTAGGCCTCTTTGCCTTGTACTCTTCAACCAGAGGGGCAGAACAATCTTCCTATGAGACAAGGATCAATGTTAGACAAGGATAAATGCAGCCTTATTGACAAGGATAAAAATATGTTGAGGGCTTGTAATGGATATCCAGTGTCCACTGATGACAAGATGCCTGGATTGCCTGCAGGAGGGAAGGGTGGGATAAAAGAATAAGTTTAAAACGCACAATGGTTAACAGACCTCCTCCAGATGGTGATCGAGAACATAAACAAGCAACACAACAAAAGCCTAGTTATGAACCCCGTCCACGATCTGGTGATGGTCTTTGCTTCAGGTAATTTTCTATAGAAATAAGTACCTTTTGTTTTTCTTGATAGTTGAGGGCCTTCTCAATGTCATCATCCTAAATAAAAAAGGTGCAATTCTTCCAACTGATGTAGTTTGGACTTCAGGTTTGATTCTTGCTAGCTGGACAGTTGGTTCTCTTAAGTTATCATATTTTTTGATGATGCAATTTTGTTTCAACTTGTGGTTAAGTTAGCATGGGACTAAACCTATAACCTATATTTCTTCAATTTTCTGATCTCTAATACCTAATATACTTCTTATTTATTATTCCATAAAACCAAGGACCTTTCAGTTTGGTGTCCCCTTGTCGCTTCTTGCAATTTAGCTTCTCGGTTGAAAGCATTGAATCATTCATATTCTTTGCTGCTTATTTGGTTCTATGTTTATGGAAATGGGCACTTATGCCTCCTTGTGTTGTGTTTATGTGTTTAAATGGGCTGCAAAATTCCATTAGATCCTTCCATACTAACTGTTTTCGAAAATTTGCAGAGCTGAATCACCTAATGGAAGCATCGGAAGTAATAGGATGGACGGTTCCTCTCAAGTGAGTGGAGGTGGTTCCCGCATCATACCAAGGAATGATCTTAGTAATGAATCTCTTTCAAATGATAGAAAAGAACGCTTTTTTGGGCTTGATAAGGAGCGGACCAGTGGAAAAGGAAGCAATAAGTATGTATATGTTCATGACATTTCCTTTTCTTCAGCAATGCTTACGGTAGGTGCAATGTTTAAAAAGTGGAAATGCAAGGCAGTGTTATGAAGCATGCGGAGAAAGCGCGGAGGCGTAAGCCTCACGAGTTTAATATATTTTAATTTATGAATGTTATAAACATATAATATATAGTGGTATTAAATTTTATAATAAATACATTCAAGTCTTGATTGGTAAATAAGGTTTAAATATGCTAAGTGCATATGCAAATCATAATAAACTAAGCTACACCTATAAGATATAAATCTTATTTCTAGTCACATGGTCATATTGAAGAGACACATGACCTAAAGTTAAATTTCCTTATTGAAGGGGAAATCCTTGAGAGGAAAAGGAAATGAAATATTAGGGCATTTTAATTTTAGTTAAAAGTTTTTATATCCTTCTATCTTGTCTAAAGTGTGCCTTCAAAAGAGAAGCATTTCATGGAGCGTGAAGCATTAACTTTAGTTATACTTTAAGTGATGAAGCGTAGGCTTCAAGGGGTAAATAGCTCCACTTATGAGTTTCTAAGCAATTATCCTTCAAAAGTTTTGAAGTGAGTTTGAAAAAGCTTTTCCAAACACCGGGTAGGTGTAGCAACTATTCACTACCGCAAACTCTCCCAGGTCCTTCCAATGTGATAATTAGGGTTATAAATGAATATCTTGATATCACACGCCACTTTGTATCTGCATCCATTTATGTGAATATGGATAATAGTTCTCAAAATCCAAAGATGCTTCAGATATACACTCCACGCACAAGGGAGCGGATACGGATATTATGGTATCCATTCCATTTAATATCTGCTCCGCTTAATATAATATAAATATTCTTACTTCTACATGTTACATATCTATAATATATATAACTTATAATATATATAAAAACTCTGTTGTTTTCATAATCAAATATCTTAAGTTTGATAGCGGATAATATTTGTGGATTCGGATATCGAGGTTTGATTTCATTTACATCCTTAATGATAGTGCTCATGCTAGGGTATCAGGTATCTGGGTATTCACTTCGCTTACATCCCTATCGGCAATACTCATGTTAGGATACTCACTTTATTTTCTTGTCACATATAATTTAGTTTTGGTGTGTTTTCCTTTTCCCTCTTGAGAACTATACTCTTCACTGATAAATCCTGTGTTGCTGAACACTTGATTGTGGTGGTGCAAATTTAGTGGGCCCTGTTTGTCTATGTGCGCTGCACCTGCTCATTACTAGATGCTATAATGCATATTTGATAGATGGGACTGCTAAGCTCTGTATGATGATTGTGTAGTGAAGGTCATTCTGTTTATTTTGGTTTTCTCTTATAACCTTTGGTCTTCATTTGTTTTAAGTTTCACCTGCCACACTGATTTTTATCTTCAACCTGTTATCCAGGGTGAATATGTGTGATGATGCTCAATTAGGAAGTCAGAGTGCTTTAACAAAAGGAAAAGCTGCTAGAGCTCCAAGAACTGGTTCAGGCATTGTAATCAATATGCCTAGTTTTGCCCGCTTCAGGAGGTATCGATGGATTGGAGCATCCTTCTTTATCGAACAAAGTCCTGCCCTTGACTGGTGCAAGCAACGCAAACGACCTTTACCGACAGGATCCTCTTCACCTCCTGTAGCTGCTAGGTGGGGAGGTACACGAGGGAAAAGATTTCCGTACTAGAAGAGCAAATGTAGTTTCTCCAGTGTCAAACTTTGATGATACTCAGAATGACGGCTCTGCAGCTTCTGATTTTGGAGCCAGATTATCAAGTATGGACTCCAATGGGGTATCCAACAGGGGCATGCCAAATAACATTCAATTAAAATTGAAACCTGATAATGTATCATCTCCTGCTGCCCCATCTGAGAGTGAGGAATCTGGTGCTCTTGAAAACAAGCCCAAAGCAAAAGGAATTGGTAATAGCCAATTTGAGAATGGAACACTAAATGTAGCCCATAGACCTGCAACTTTTGGTTTTCCTACAAAAAAGAATAAGGTCCTTCCTGGGGAAGAAATTGGAGATGGAGTTCGGAGGCAAGGTCGGAGCGGAAGAGGTTCAATGCAGTCGAGAGCTTGTATACAGTTAAGCAAAGAAAAGTTAGAAAGTTCAGAAGCTGCCAAGCCACTCAAAAGCGGCAAGCTTATTTGTGATAAAACTGAAAGGTCCTTTTTTTTTATTTCAAAATTTTAAGCAGCTAATGTTATTTGAGGTTGTTGTAATTGTATAAGTTTTGGTTCAGTAGGATTGGCCGTCCTTCTTCAAAAAAGGCATCAGATCGCAAGGGTTCTACCCGTCCTGTGCAAGTTATGAATAGTGGATCCTCCGAATTGGCCGGTATTTGTTTCATGCAATGTGTTATTATTATTTTAATTTGCACAAAAACTTGGTTTTTTTCCTTGTGGTGTTTTATGAAGGCATTTTTTTATTTTTCTCTTGTAGGTGAATCAGACGATGATCATGAAGAATTATTAGCAGCTGCTAAATATGTTCGGAGAAACGGCTGTGAGCACCTTTACCTAATTCCCATCTTTAGTGTGGAACTATTTTCTTTAGGATGAATGTGTTAAATTTTGTTTTACACCTGCACCTGCAGGTTTGGAACATTCTGGTCCATTTTGGAAGAAAACAGAACCAATTTTCGCTTCAGTCAGTTCAGAGGATTTCGCCCTGTTGAAGCATCAGGCATGTGTCTGTGACTAGTTTTGTTCTTTTGTTCTCCATGGTGCTAAAATTTAAACTTCAGGACTCTTTCTTCAGCTGCTTTAACTTTTGGAATAAACTTTTGTGCCAGATAAATATTGCTGAGGAGATTGATGGAAGTTTCTCTAACATGCTTGATGCAGACTATACTGTAATGCTACCTTTTACTGGAACTCTCTGCTTACAGCAACTGCTCATTTGTTTATTTCCTTAGATTTCATATTTAGATTTCATTTTTATATTATGACTCATGCTGCTTTATTCGACTTTCTATTTTAAATACATTCAAGTCTTGATTGGTAAATAAGGTTTAAATATGCTAAGTGCATATGCAAATCATAATAAACTAAGCTACACCTATAAGATATAAATCTTATTTCTAGTCACATGGTCATATTGAAGAGACACATGACCTAAAGTTAAATTTCCTTATTGAAGGGGAAATCCTTGAGAGGAAAAGGAAATGAAATATTAGGGCATTTTAATTTTAGTTAAAAGTTTTTATATCCTTCTATCTTGTCTAAAGTGTGCCTTCAAAGAGAAGCATTTCATGGAGCGTGAAGCACACTTTAGTTATACTTTAAGTGATGAAGCGTAGGCTTCAAGGGGTAAATAGCTCCACTTATGAGTTTCTAAGCAATTATCCTTCAAAAGTTTTGAAGTGAGTTTGAAAAGCTTTTCCAAACACCGGTAGGTGTAGCAACTATTCACTACCTAAACTCTCCCAGGTCCTTCCAATGTGATAATTAGGGTTATAAATGAATATCTTGATATCACACGCCACTTTGTATCTGCATCCATTTATGTGAATATGGATAATAGTTCTCAAAATCCAAAGATGCTTCAGATATACACTCCACGCACAAGGGAGCGGATACGGATATTATGGTATCCATTCCATTTAATATCTGCTCCGCTTAATATAATATAAATATTCTTACTTCTACATGTTACATATCTATAATATATATAACTTATAATATATATAAAAACTCTGTTGTTTTCATAATCAAATATCTTAAGTTTGATAGCGGATAATATTTGTGGATTCGGATATCGAGGTTTGATTTCATTTACATCCTTAATGATAGTGCTCATGCTAGGGTATCAGGTATCTGGGTATTCACTTCGCTACATCCCTATCGGCAATACTCATGTTAGGATACTCACTTTATTTTCTTGTCACATATAATTTAGTTTTTGGTGTGTTTTCCTTTTCCCTCTTGAGAACTATACTCTTCACTGATAAATCCTGTGTTGCTGAACACTTGATTGTGGTGGTGCAAATTTAGTGGGCCCTGTTTGTCTATGTGCGCTGCACCTGCTCATTACTAGATGCTATAATGCATATTTGATAGATGGGACTGCTAAGCTCTGTATGATGATTGTGTAGTGAAGGTCATTCTGTTTATTTTGGTTTTCTCTTATAACCTTTGGTCTTCATTTGTTTTAAGTTTCACCTGCCACACTGATTTTTATCTTCAACCTGTTATCCAGGGTGAATATGTGTGATGATGCTCAATTAGGAAGTCAGAGTGCTTTAACAAAAGGAAAAGCTGCTAGAGCTCCAAGAACTGGTTCAGGCATTGTAATCAATATGCCTAGTTTTGCCCGCTCTTCAGGAGGTATCGATGGATTGGAGCATCCTTCTTTATCGAACAAAGTCCTGCCCTTGACTGGTGCAAGCAACGCAAACGACCTTTACCGACAGGATCCTCTTCACCTCCTGTAGCTGCTAGGTGGGGAGGTACACGAGGGAAAAGATTTCCGTACTAGAAGAGCAAATGTAGTTTCTCCAGTGTCAAACTTTGATGATACTCAGAATGACGGCTCTGCAGCTTCTGATTTTGGAGCCAGATTATCAAGTATGGACTCCAATGGGGTATCCAACAGGGGCATGCCAAATAACATTCAATTAAAATTGAAACCTGATAATGTATCATCTCCTGCTGCCCCATCTGAGAGTGAGGAATCTGGTGCTCTTGAAAACAAGCCCAAAGCAAAAGGAATTGGTAATAGCCAATTTGAGAATGGAACACTAAATGTAGCCCATAGACCTGCAACTTTTGGTTTTCCTACAAAAAAGAATAAGGTCCTTCCTGGGGAAGAAATTGGAGATGGAGTTCGGAGGCAAGGTCGGAGCGGAAGAGGTTCAATGCAGTCGAGAGCTTGTATACAGTTAAGCAAAGAAAAGTTAGAAAGTTCAGAAGCTGCCAAGCCACTCAAAAGCGGCAAGCTTATTTGTGATAAAACTGAAAGGTCCTTTTTTTTTATTTCAAAATTTTAAGCAGCTAATGTTATTTGAGGTTGTTGTAATTGTATAAGTTTTGGTTCAGTAGGATTGGCCGTCCTTCTTCAAAAAAGGCATCAGATCGCAAGGGTTCTACCCGTCCTGTGCAAGTTATGAATAGTGGATCCTCCGAATTGGCCGGTATTTGTTTCATGCAATGTGTTATTATTATTTTAATTTGCACAAAAACTTGGTTTTTTTCCTTGTGGTGTTTTATGAAGGCATTTTTTTATTTTTCTCTTGTAGGTGAATCAGACGATGATCATGAAGAATTATTAGCAGCTGCTAAATATGTTCGAGAAACGGCTGTGAGCACCTTTACCTAATTCCCATCTTTAGTGTGGAACTATTTTCTTTAGGATGAATGTGTTAAATTTTGTTTTACACCTGCACCTGCAGGTTTGGAACATTCTGGTCCATTTTGGAAGAAAACAGAACCAATTTTCGCTTCAGTCAGTTCAGAGGATTTCGCCCTGTTGAAGCATCAGGCATGTGTCTGTGACTAGTTTTGTTCTTTTGTTCTCCATGGTGCTAAAATTTAAACTTCAGGACTCTTTCTTCAGCTGCTTTAACTTTTGGAATAAACTTTTGTGCCAGATAAATATTGCTGAGGAGATTGATGGAAGTTTCTCTAACATGCTTGATGCAGACTATACTGTAATGCTACCTTTTACTGGAACTCTCTGCTTACAGCAACTGCTCATTTGTTTATTTCCTTAGATTTCATATTTAGATTTCATTTTTATATTATGACTCATGCTGCTTTATTCGACTTTCTATTTTAAATACTCTCTGATTGAAACTAGTTGGTTATTTCTACTTAATTTATTTGGGCTAGTTATTCAATACTGCAATATAAATTTGTTTAATGTTGACTGCTTCCATTGACTCACATAGTACTTTTTATTCAATGGGATTGTGCTTTTTTAATTGTGAGTTCATTTTCCTATCCAGGCTGAGAATGCATCCCAAGCTGTGCCATCTCCAATGTCTCAACAATTCAGTGAGACAAATTTGGTTGGGCTTAAAAAATGTGATGGGACTGCATGTTCAGCTGATGAGCAAAAACCGTTTAAAGCTACATCTGGAGAAGGAACAGAGAGATTGTTTGACAGAAGGATTCCGCTATCGCGTAGGCTTCTCTCTGCCTTCATTTTGGAGGATGGATCTGATATGATAGACGGCAATGCTAAGCAGGAGATAGAAGTTTGCAGTTTTCAAGTGATTGTTCTGCCTGTGGCAGTGTGGTTCTGATCTTACTAGTTACAAATTGGAGCTAGACAATGATCTAGGAGCCAGACAAGTTGCTATGGAGATAATACACCTTGCAATGGATTTTCATCTTCAGGTTCCACCTTTAGGTACCCAAGCATGTTCATATCTGGCGAGGAGCTGTTACAAGAAAATGATGATCTGGTACATCCAGCTAATCAAGAAATTGGAACTCTTTGTGAACTTGAACTACATAAGTCAAACAAGCAAGAAGAGATGAATATGGGTCTGTCTGGTACTTCTCCACGCCAGTGCCAGTATGAGCATATGTCTTTGGATGACAGGATCTTGTTGGAACTGCAGAGTATTGGCATATATCCAGATACTGAGGTATTTTTCTATAACTCTAGCTTTTCTGACTTTTCATTTTATCTATTTTAGGATATCTTGGTGCATTGGTAGGGTAAACATTTCAGTTCTTTCATCATCAACTGTGGAAGGTAAAAGTTTGCTAAGAACAGTTGAAATGAAGCCACCTGATGGGGTTCTAATTTGGGGACTAGAAAAATTAGGGAAATTCTGAATCAAATAACGGAGTATAAAAATAGTGAATCAACGTTAAACTAAAGGAATCACACCTTCAGGAAAAGAGAAGGAAGCACACCTTCAAAAGAGAAGGAATCACAGTTTCAATCAAATAATTCATTAATTTTCTTACTTCTACATGTTACATATCTATAATATATATAACTTATAATATATATAAAACTCTGTTGTTTTCATAATCAAATATCTTAAGTTTGATAGCGGATAATATTTGTGGATTCGGATATCGAGGTTTGATTTCATTTACATCCTTAATGATAGTGCTCATGCTAGGGTATCAGGTATCTGGGTATTCACTTCGCTTACATCCCTATCGGCAATACTCATGTTAGGATACTCACTTTATTTTCTTCTCACATATAATTTAGTTTTTGGTGTGTTTTCCTTTTCCCTCTTGAGAACTATACTCTTCACTGATAAATCCTGTGTTGCTGAACACTTGATTGTGGTGGTGCAAATTTAGTGGGCCCTGTTTGTCTATGTGCGCTGCACCTGCTCATTACTAGATGCTATAATGCATATTTGATAGATGGGACTGCTAAGCTCTGTATGATGATTGTGTAGTGAAGGTCATTCTGTTTATTTTGGTTTTCTCTTATAACCTTTGGTCTTCATTTGTTTTAAGTTTCACCTGCCACACTGATTTTTATCTTCAACCTGTTATCCAGGGTGAATATGTGTGATGATGCTCAATTAGGAAGTCAGAGTGCTTTAACAAAAGGAAAAGCTGCTAGAGCTCCAAGAACTGGTTCAGGCATTGTAATCAATATGCCTAGTTTTGCCCGCTCTTCAGGAGGTATCGATGGATTGGAGCATCCTTCTTTATCGAACAAAGTCCTGCCCTTGACTGGTGCAAGCAATCGCAAACGACCTTTACCGACAGGATCCTCTTCACCTCCTGTAGCTGCTAGGTGGGGAGGTACACGTAGGGAAAAGATTTCCCGTACTAGAAGAGCAAATGTAGTTTCTCCAGTGTCAAACTTTGATGATACTCAGAATGACGGCTCTGCAGCTTCTGATTTTGGAGCCAGATTATCAAGTATGGACTCCAATGGGGTATCCAACAGGGGCATGCCAAATAACATTCAATTAAAATTGAAACCTGATAATGTATCATCTCCTGCTGCCCCATCTGAGAGTGAGGAATCTGGTGCTCTTGAAAACAAGCCCAAAGCAAAAGGAATTGGTAATAGCCAATTTGAGAATGGAACACTAAATGTAGCCCATAGACCTGCAACTTTTGGTTTTCCTACAAAAAAGAATAAGGTCCTTCCTGGGGAAGAAATTGGAGATGGAGTTCGGAGGCAAGGTCGGAGCGAAGAGGTTCAATGCAGTCGAGCTTGTATACAGTTAAGCAAAGAAAAGTTAGAAAGTTCAGAAGCTGCCAAGCCACTCAAAAGCGGCAAGCTTATTTGTGATAAAACTGAAAGGTCCTTTTTTTTTATTTCAAAATTTTAAGCAGCTAATGTTATTTGAGGTTGTTGTAATTGTATAAGTTTTGGTTCAGTAGGATTGGCCGTCCTTCTTCAAAAAAGGCATCAGATCGCAAGGGTTCTACCCGTCCTGTGCAAGTTATGAATAGTGGATCCTCCGAATTGGCCGGTATTTGTTTCATGCAATGTGTTATTATTATTTTAATTTGCACAAAAACTTGGTTTTTTTTTCCCTTGTGGTGTTTTATGAAGGCATTTTTTTTTTATTTTTCTCTTGTAGGTGAATCAGACGATGATCATGAAGAATTATTAGCAGCTGCTAAATATGTTCGGAGAAACGGCTGTGAGCACCTTTACCTAATTCCCATCTTTAGTGTGGAACTATTTTCTTTAGGATGAATGTGTTAAATTTTGTTTTTACACCTGCACCTGCAGGTTTGGAACATTCTGGTCCATTTTGGAAGAAAACAGAACCAATTTTCGCTTCAGTCAGTTCAGAGGATTTCGCCCTGTTGAAGCATCAGGCATGTGTCTGTGACTAGTTTTGTTCTTTTGTTCTCCATGGTGCTAAAATTTAAACTTCAGGACTCTTTCTTCAGCGGCGTTTTAACTTTTTGGAATAAACTTTTGTGCCAGATAAATATTGCTGAGGAGATTGATGGAAGTTTCTCTAACATGCTTGATGCAGACTATACTGTAATGCTACCTTTTACTGGAACTCTCTGCTTACAGCAACTGCTCATTTGTTTATTTCCTTAGATTTCATATTTAGATTTCATTTTTATATTATGACTCATGCTGCTTTATTCGACTTTCTATTTTAAATACTCTCTCTGATTGCGAAACTAGTTGGTTATTTCTACTTAATTTATTTGGGCTAGTTATTCAATACTGCAATATAAATTTGTTTAATGTTGACTGCTTCCATTGACTCACATAGTACTTTTTATTCAATGGGATTGTGCTTTTTTAATTGTGAGTTCATTTTCCTATCCAGGCTGAGAATGCATCCCAAGCTGTGCCATCTCCAATGTCTCAACAATTCAGTGAGACAAATTTGGTTGGGCTTAAAAAATGTGATGGGACTGCATGTTCAGCTGATGAGCAAAAACCGTTTAAAGCTACATCTGGAGAAGGAACAGAGAGATTGTTTGACAGAAGGATTCGCTATCGCGTAGGCTTCTCTCTGCCTTCATTTTGGAGGATGGATCTGATATGATAGACGGCAATGCTAAGCAGGGAGATAGAAGTTTGCAGTTTTCAAGTGATTGTTCTGCCTGTGGCGAGTGTGGTTCTGATCTTACTAGTTACAAATTGGAGCTAGACAATGATCTAGGAGCCAGACAAGTTGCTATGGAGATAATACACCTTGCAATGGATTTTCATCTTCAGGTTCCACCTTTAGGTACCCAAGCATGTTCATATCTGGCGAGGAGCTGTTACAAGAAAATGATGATCTGGTACATCCAGCTAATCAAGAAATTGGAACTCTTTGTGAACTTGAACTACATAAGTCAAACAAGCAAGAAGAGATGAATATGGGTCTGTCTGGTACTTCCACGCCAGTGCCAGTATGAGCATATGTCTTTGGATGACAGGATCTTGTTGGAACTGCAGAGTATTGGCATATATCCAGATACTGAGGTATTTTTCTATAACTCTAGCTTTTCTGACTTTTCATTTTATCTATTTTAGGATATCTTGGTGCATTGGTAGGGTAAACATTTCAGTTCTTTCATCATCAACTGTGGAAGGTAAAAGTTTGCTAAGAACAGTTGAAATGAAGCCACCTGATGGGGTTCTAATTTGGGGACTAGAAAAATTAGGGAAATTCTGAATCAAATAACGGAGTATAAAAATAGTGAATCAACGTTAAACTAAAGGAATCACACCTTCAGGAAAAGAGAAGGAAGCACACCTTTCAAAAGAGAAGGAATCACAGTTTCAATCAAATAATTCATTAATTTTCAATTACTAAGCACTTAAGTCTCTAACTTCTGTTCTGTAGGTTTTTCTTTGCTCTGTCTGTTCACTTGCATATTCATTTAATTTTTAGCATTATCTACTTTTGTTATACAACAACCCTAGTAAATTAGAGGTTGCTTCTATTGAGGATAAAATGAGAGAATCGATTAAGATGGTTTGGTCATGTACAACGGAGACCTCTTAGTGTATTGGTTAGGAAAAGTGACAATATTATAGTTAATAGAGCAAAGAGATCTAGAGGTAGACCTAAAAGAACTTGGTTGGAAGCAATTAAGAATGATATGATTATGGTTAACCTAACGGAGGAGATGACCCATAATAGAACAGAATGGAAGAATAAGGTTTATGTAGCCGACCCCAAACATTTGGGATAAGGCTTTGTTGTTCTTTTTGTATCTAATTATGTTATACACTTGCATATTCTTTACATATTCCAAATTATTTTTTAAAGTATTTAAAATATATTCTACTATATAACTAAAGAGACATTGGATCAGGTTGATCTGTGCATTTTCAATAAAATAACTGCTTCTCATACATTTGTTGTATACAATCTTTAATTTAACAAAATAAGGATACAAATTTTGTAAAAGCTAAGAACACATTAATCAATGTTTTAAGCAATCCTTAGTACTCTTGGATCTCACTCCTGGAGCTCAGATGGTGGTCCATATCTTGAAAATCAAATCATTGTGCCGTTTATGTCCTTTGAAGTGTATATCATCTCAAAATCTATATTATTCTTAACTCCTAGCATGATAGAGTACCAACTGCTCAAGATATCTTGATTAGACCTGTGTTCATGATGTTCTAATTTCAGGCTTATTGCTACTTATAACATCTAAATGTACTTTAAATAGTTGGTTTCTTGCATACCTTTAGAAACTCTTTACTTATTAATTAATCTTTTAATGGCAAAGAGAAAAAAGACCTAGTGTCCCGTGATGCCAAGAACTAGGTTCCTCATGGATTCAACATTTTAGTGGAATTAGTGGCCTTCCCTGCCTGGTCTTGATTGAACTAAGGAACAACTTCTGTTTATTATTATTATTATTATTTATTTTGATGATATTTCTAGAGTCATTAGCTTTCTTCCTTGATATCCTTAATTAAGACTTTCTCCAAATTCCAATGTTCTATTAGTTGTTTAAAGGCTTGAAGCTTATTTTGCCTTAACAAGCCCTTTTCACACATACAAACTAATTATTCTTTATTCACCATCTATAATTGCTTATGCTTAGTCAACCCTTGCTTATGCATTGGCTTTCTTCCTTCATATCCTTAATCAAGACTGTTTCCAAATTCCAATGTTTTAGTAGTTGTTTAAAGCTTATTTTGCCTGAACAATCCCTTTTCACGCACAAACTACTTGTTCTTCATTCACCATCTGTGATTGCTTATGCTAACAAACCTTACGCTTGGGGAGCCTGCTCATGTAATTGAGGGCAAAAAATTATCGCCTATTATGATGTAACAGTTATTATTTAGCCTTCATTTTACTTTTAAACCATTTTATTTAGAATTATTTTTGGCATCTAGACTTCCTATTTGCTAACTTGTCAAATGTGTTACCCGACAGAAACCAATATTTTGTTACTGAAAAGTTCTAATAACACCATTGCATAACTGTGTTGTACAATACTTGAACATATTTGCAAAGGCAAGGTTGCACATCTTCGCAGATCTTTATTGACATGAAACTTCTAGATTATTTCCCTGCCTTAGTTCTTCTTAATGCTTGCTCTGCAATGTGCTCTCCAGAAGTTGTTGACTTCTAGCAGATCATAACATTATATTCCTTTTGGCTTTTTCTGATAAACACTAATATTTGATCTGCAATATAAATTTGTTTAATGTTGACTGCTTCCATTGACTCACATGGTACTTTTTATTCAATGGGATTGTGCTTTTTTAATTGTGAGTTCATTTTCCTATCCAGGCTGAGAATGCATCCCAAGCTGTGCCATCTCCAATGTCTCAACAATTCAGTGAGACAAATTTGGTTGGGCTTAAAAAATGTGATGGGACTGCATGTTCAGCTGATGAGCAAAAACCGTTTAAAGCTACATCTGGAGAAGGAACAGAGAGATTGTTTGACAGAAGGATTCCGCTATCGCGTAGGCTTCTCTCTGCCTTCATTTTGGAGGATGGATCTGATATGATAGACGACAATGCTAAGCAGGGAGATAGAAGTTTGCAGTTTTCAAGTGATTGTTCTGCCTGTGGCGAGTGTGGTTCTGATCTTACTAGTTACAAATTGGAGCTAGACAATGATCTAGGGAGCCAGACAAGTTGCTATGGAGATAATACACCTTGCAATGGATTTTCATCTTCAGGTTCCACCTTTAGGTACCCAAGCATGTTCATATCTGGCGAGGAGCTGTTACAAGAAAATGATGATCTGGTACATCCAGCTAATCAAGAAATTGGAACTCTTTGTGAACTTGAACTACATAAGTCAAACAAGCAAGAAGAGATGAATATGGGTCTGTCTGGTACTTCTCCACGTCAGTGCCAGTATGAGCATATGTCTTTGGATGACAGGATCTTGTTGGAACTGCAGAGTATTGGCATATATCCAGATACTGAGGTATTTTTCTATAACTCTAGCTTTTCTGACTTTTCATTTTATCTATTTTAGGATATCTTGGTGCATTGGTAGGGTAAACATTTCAGTTCTTTCATCATCAACTGTGGAAGGTAAAAGTTTGCTAAGAACAGTTGAAATGAAGCCACCTGATGGGGTTCTAATTTGGGGACTAGAAAAATTAGGGAAATTCTGAATCAAATAACGGAGTATAAAAATAGTGAATCAACGTTAAACTAAAGGAATCACACCTTCAGGAAAAGAGAAGGAAGCACACCTTTCGAAAAGAGAAGGAATCACAGTTTCAATCAAATAATTCATTAATTTTCAATTACTAAGCACTTAAGTCTCTAACTTCTGTTCTGTAGGTTTTTCTTTGCTCTGTCTGTTCACTTGCATATTCATTTAATTTTTAGCATTATCTACTTTTGTTATACAACAACCCTAGTAAATTAGAGGTTGCTTCTATTGAGGATAAAATGAGAGAATCGATTAAGATGGTTTGGTCATGTACAACGGAGACCTCTTAGTGTATTGGTTAGGAAAAGTGACAATATTATAGTTAATAGAGCAAAGAGATCTAGAGGTAGACCTAAAAGAACTTGGTTGTAAGCAATTAAGAATGATATGATTATGGTTAACCTAACGGAGGAGATGACCCATAATAGAACGAATGGAAGAATAAGGTTTATGTAGCCGACCCAAACATTTGGGATAAGGCTTTGTTGTTCTTTTGTATCTAATTATGTTATACACTTGCATATTCTTTACATATTCCAAATTATTTTTTAAAGTATTTAAAATATATTCTACTATATAACTAAAGAGACATTGGATCAGGTTGATCTGTGCATTTTCAATAAAATAACTGCTTCTCATACATTTGTTGTATACAATCTTTAATTTAACAAAATAAGGATACAAATTTTGTAAAAGCTAAGAACACATTAATCAATGTTTTTAAGCAATCCTTAGTACTCTTGGATCTCACTCCCTGGAGCTCAGATGGTGGTCCATATCTTGAAAATCAAATCATTGTGCCGTTTATGTCCTTTGAAGTGTATATCATCTCAAAATCTATATTATTCTTAACTCCTAGCATGATAGAGTACCAACTGCTCAAGATATCTTGATTAGACCTGTGTTCATGATGTTCTAATTTCAGGCTTATTGCTACTTATAACATCTAAATGTACTTTAAATAGTTGGTTTCTTGCATACCTTTAGAAACTCTTTACTTATTAATTAATCTTTTAATGGCAAAGAGAAAAAAGACCTAGTGTCCCGTGATGCCAAGAACTAGGTTCCTCATGGATTCAACATTTTAGTGGAATTAGTGGCCTTCCCTGCCTGGTCTTGATTGAACTAAGGAACAACTTCTGTTTATTATTATTATTATTATTTATTTTGATGATATTTCTAGAGTCATTAGCTTTCTTCCTTGATATCCTTAATTAAGACTTTCTCCAAATTCCAATGTTCTATTAGTTGTTTAAAGGCTTGAAGCTTATTTTGCCTTAACAAGCCCTTTTCACACATACAAACTAATTATTCTTTATTCACCATCTATAATTGCTTATGCTTAGTCAACCCTTGCTTATGCATTGGCTTTCTTCCTTCATATCCTTAATCAAGACTGTTTCCAAATTCCAATGTTTTAGTAGTTGTTTAAAGCTTATTTTGCCTGAACAATCCCTTTTCACGCGCACAAACTACTTGTTCTTCATTCACCATCTGTGATTGCTTATGCGCTAACAAACCTTACGTTTGGGGGAGCCTGCTCATGTAATTGGAGGGCAAAAAAATTATCGCCTATTATGATGTAACAGTTATTATTTAGCCTTCATTTTACTTTTAAACCATTTTATTTAGAATTATTTTTGGCATCTAGACTTCCTATTTGCTAACTTGTCAAATGTGTTACCCGACAGAAACCAATATTTTTGTTACTGAAAAGTTCTAATAACACCATTGCATAACTGTGTTGTACAATACTTGAACATATTTGCAAAGGCAAGGTTGCACATCTTCGCAGATCTTTATTGACATGAAACTTCTAGATTATTTCCCTGCCTTAGTTCTTCTTAATGCTTGCTCTGCAATGTGCTCTCCAGAAGTTGTTGACTTCTAGCAGATCATAACATTATATTCCTTTTGGCTTTTTCTGATAAACACTAATATTTGATCTGCAATATAAAAAATTGTGATTGCTACCTTGTTAAGTACCTTCTTGTATTTCATCTGCTGGTTATGACATGTACACTGCATGATTTTTGTGTTACTTAACTTCTTTATATAATTTTTAAATTCTGTTTGCAAGACTGTCAAGTTCCCTTTAGAGAGTTAAGTAGAATATGGAGTTATGGACTTACCAGCTTGCCATTCGGTCTGAATTAACTTTTTACCTGTATTTTTTATTATTTCATGTTTTATGCACCTTTTCTCCTGCAATTGCTTTATACAGCCTGATCTTGCTGGGGAATATGGCAATGAGGTTGATGAAGCTGTTTCAGAGCTCAGGATCAGGCTTTACCAGCAGGTTGTCTTTTTTATATGACTTTAGTTTCATAGTTAACTTATTTTAGCAGCTTTGTTCCCTGGCTCATGTAATTGTTCTAAGTCTTATCTCACTAATTGATTATAGGATGAATTGTCAAACCCTGCCAATAAACCCTCATATTCGAAATAATCTATCAGCCTTAATGGAATATTCCCACAGGAAAAGTTCATGCTAGTTGGTTGTTAATTTGATTTCCTTTACAAATATAGTCTAATAAACTAAATTGGTTCCTACTTCTTTCAAATCTTTACCAGTTTGCACTTGTGAGGTGATATTTTATAAGCTTTCCATCTCTAAAACTCATTTTTTTCGATACCTTCACCATTAGCCATTTGGAACCAAAACTTATTTGAATATGTATGGTAGATTTCTTTTTTCATCTCTAAACCCAAAATTTTAGACTATCTTTGTGTACAGAATGGGTGGATTTCTGTATCTCTAAAGTCCAATCGAGACCAAAACCCATTTGGGTTTGTGATGTGGATATTTATTTATAGGTTTCTTCACGACTGAATTCTGTTGGGATAAAAACCCACCTTCTCAATCCTTAAAGTCCATCTCCATATGGTTTGATGAGTTTTGCATGAGTAAAGCCGTCATTGTTTGCTCTATTGTGGTTTCATGAGTTGGTGGCAGAACAGTTGGAGAACAAGGGAGTGTTTTTCTTGGTTGAGTGGTGGTGGTTCCGTAAAGGATGTGATAATTGGTGGGTGTTAATTTCAGCCTAATAAATTTGATTTTCAATTGCAAACCTAGGTATTTGGGACATAGCTTGTTATTGTTAAGATTGCAGTTTATAATCATCATGGCATTATTGTTTTATGCTGCATGTTTATTTCTTTGCTAATCACTGGGTGGTAATATACAACATTGCAGTTCATGTATCTATCACAGGTATAGAGGTCCCATAAAACACTGAGTATAAAACAGTTTAGAATTTCTTTTCTATTTACTTTCATCCTAGTGGTCTCTGCCAACTAGAATAGATGCTTCATTCTTCTCAGATTCATAGCTACCCTGAGATCTTATTGACCTTCTTCAGTGTTATTCTTGTTTATTATCTAATTTAGGTAAAGGAAAAGAAAAATCAGTTATGCAAATTGGAGAAAGCAATTCAGGCACAAAAGGAATGTGAGATGAGGTAGGAATTCCCATAATTTGGACCTAGTCTCTTTATGTCTCGTCTATTTGACTGATTTTCACCTATTTTTGTAGGAACCTTGACCAGCTTGCTATGGACAAGCTTGTGGATATGGCTTACACAAAGCTTCTGGTAACGTCTGTTCAATTCCTTTATTTTCCTTTTATGAATACAACTTGCTGTATTTTTCAATTGTGTGTTAAGTTGATATCAATTAATGATGGGTAGAAGGGAGTGACGATGTAAAGAGAACAAAGAGGTCAGAAGAGAGGAAAAGTAATAGGAGTAGAGGAAGAAGTGAGAGGAAGAGGGAAGGAACAACTGCGGAAAATAGGGAGGATAGTTGTAGTAGAAATAGAAGAAGGGTAGAAGGTTAAGAGGAGAAGGTGACAATAGAAAGAGGAAGATACCAGTGGAAGAGAAGAGGCAGCACAAGAGACGAAGGAGCAAGAAAAGAAACAGTAGAAGATTATGAAGAGAAGAAACAAGAGCTTTTTCTTAGTCTTTTTGGTTTTTTTGGGGGTATTGGAAGGTGGCAGACGTTTCGTACTGTCAAGTAGAGGCAGTAGCACACTACTTTCCTTTTCCTTCCATTAGGGCTTAATTTGTCAATGGCAATTGGTGATACTTGCTCTCCATCATTTGCTCAGTGTCTACTATTGCTTCTATATGCACAAAAATGAATCATCTCTGGTCTGTATTGAAGTTCTTCAGGCACATGTTGACCCTTAGTAACCTCTCGCAGACCTACTTTATTCTTAGTGGTTAGTGATTTGTAAAAGCATACTGAACTAGCAGCCGAATGGTTAGGCTAATTTAGGATCCTTCCCTATGTCTCAACATAGAGAACAGATGAGACAACCATCTTTTAGGTAATTATTAGACCACACATTTGATGCACCGAATACATCATTATTGTATACTTTGATATATACAACGCAACCTAGGTTACCCGGACACTTCATCTAGGCTCCTGTATCTGTGTCCGATGCTTCTTGTCACCATGTTCGACACTCATTGGACACTTCTTCAGTATATATACATTTATTCAGACATGTTCTCAATTATATAATACATGTTTTAGTTTAAAACATTTGTGATACACTTCTTGAACATATATATTACACTTCACCTCAAATTTCTGTAACTCATTGGGCTCGGGTCAGATTCGTTTCAGCCCATAAATATGATTTTAAAGGGTCGTTTGGGTTTCTAGTTCAAAACCGAGTTGTTTTTCAGTTTATAATCTTCTCAATAAAAGAAATATAAAAATATTATAGGGATTTTAGTTTCTCATAACATGTCGGTGAAAAAATATTAATCTCATATAAATTATTAATTTCAACATGTATATATAGCCGTGTCTGCGTATCCTATCTTTCACAATTTTATTGTCTCCAATATCCGCACCCGTGTTCGTGTCCACACCCGCACCCGTGCAACGTAGGGTGCAACCCAATTCTTGCTTTTTCTGGGGGCTTCAGCTGACTCTAAAGGCAACTCAAGGTTTTGTATTTTCCCTTGAATCCCACTATACAGGTAACTAAGTGTTTCTATGTCTCATACTTAAAAATAGCGTGGTTGCCTTTCAGATTGCTCTATCAATCTGTATTGCCCTAAATATTAGTCCCACATTGGGAGAGTATGAAAAGTTTGAATGGCTTAAATAGATAAGCCTAAGACTCAAGTGTAGCATCGGCTAGTCGATTTTGGCAGTGATTTTAGCAAAAAAACGGGCAGCACTCAGTGGGTCCCACGGCTTACATTGTGCCAATGGGCTTGCAGGCCCGGGGTATGACAAATGGTATCAGAGCAGTCAGCCAGCAGAAAGTGTGGAGCTAAGTGCTACGTGAGGCTAAGTGCTAGACTGCGTGAGCGTGGTGAGAACCACTTCTAGAGCCCGTAAGATCCAACTCTAGAGTCCACATCGTCTGGTGGTGATATTGGGATGTGCCAATTGTTATGTCGCGATAAGGACATCACGTGTTTAAGGTGAGGTGATTGTAGTGCCCCAAATATTAGTCCCACATTGAGAAAGTATGAAAATTTTGAATAACTTAAATAGATAAGCCTAAGACTCAAGTGTAGGCGTCGGCTAGTCGATTTTGGCAGTGGTTTTAGCCAAACAACGCGCTGCAATCAGTGGGTCCCACATCTTACATCACACCAACGGGCTTGCGGGCCCGGGGCATGACACAATCAACGCCAAACACTCCACCCAGCTCTATTGATTAGCCTCTCCTACCAACCAAGGACCGAAACCAGAAGAATATGTCAAGAGCCACTACTGTTGCCTCTAACAATTTATTTGATGTATTTTTTCATACACTGTAACATTTGTTTAACATTACTTCTCAACCAAAAAAAAATAAAAAAATAAAAAATTCTGTTTGACATTGTTTCGCTGGTGTTATGTGTGATGATTATTGCACTGTGAAATGCCTCTAAAACTCCTTATGGCAGGGTGGTCGAGGCAGTAATGGTTCAAGCCATAAGGGTGGTGCTAGCAAGATTTCTAAACAGCTTGCTATGGCTTTTGCTAAGAGGACTCTTGCTAAATATCGTAAATTTGAGGAAACAGGTCAAAGCTGCTTCGGTGAACCTTTCTATAGGGACGTGCTCTTCTCTGAACCAGTGCACAACAGTGAGGCAAAAAATATTGATGGAATTACCTCTGGAATAGCTTCCAATGTACATGTAGAATTACGTAATTGTGAGCTTGTTTCTCGGGTATCAGGTATGCCACTTGAAGCATAACATGATATGTTTAGTCAATTTGTCATCTTATTTCAACAGCCTTCAAATGTGTCTCTTATCAATATATTTGTGTTAATTGTTAATACCTATATAATTTTTTGAAAGCACTGTCCTTTTTGTTTTTTTACCGTGTTCAATTTGACTGTATAAGCATGCTGGTGTGTATTTTTGCAGCTTCTGGTGTGTCATCAAATGTC
The DNA here is from genome assembly GCA_012295165.1 of Asparagus setaceus. NCBI lineage: Eukaryota > Viridiplantae > Streptophyta > Magnoliopsida > Asparagales > Asparagaceae > Asparagus > Asparagus setaceus. Next base: position 977,238 of record CM022710.1, read on the forward strand.
CTCGAGAGAAATGGGGCTAGTCATAAGATTGACAAGAGTAGAATGGATCCACATCAAGGCCTCACTCAGTTTTCAGAACAACCAGTTGTTAGAAATGACCCAATTTCTAATAGAGGGAAGAAGAGGGAGGTACTGCTTGATGATGTTGTTTCAGGTGCTGCTTCAAGAGCTGCACCGAATTTCAGTAGTAATCTTCCAGGTTGTGTGAAATGGAAGAAAACTGATGATGATCATAGTAGTGATCCTTTAACAAAGAATTCTGCTCCGAAAGATGGCTCTCCATCACCAAGCACTGGCAGGGGTGAGCGTAAAACAAAAGCAAAGCCAAAGCAGAAGATAGCTCAATTATCAACTTCTGGAAATGGCCTTGGCAGGATTACAGAAAAAACCATTATGTTGCCTTCCATGCAGGATTCTTGCGAAAACTTAAATGCTGGCAGCTCTAAACTAAATGCAGGTGTTGAATTGGCTGGTTCAAGCAATGCTCAGGATTTGTCAAAAGAGATTGAAGATAATATATTTACAAACCTGCCACTGCAGGGGATAGACTCTATTGATGGATTAGATGTAACCGATGGGCTGGGTGGACAAGGTCAAGATATTGGTTCTTGGTTGAATGTTGATGATGATGCACTGCAAGACAATGATCTAGTGGGCCTAGAAATTCCCATGGATGACCTTTCAGAGCTGAAACTGAACTTTTAGGGAGAGAATTTATACCTTGTGCATATTCCAGTCTAAATCAGAATGCTAGTACTTTAGTCATGATACAACTAACTACCAAAACATCTACCTCAAGCAGACTAGAAATTGTAACTAGGCCAGTCCATTCTTTTATATACCCTTTCAAAGTTAATGGCAAATCCTAATCGTCTTCTGTCATCTACGTCTCTCCTTGTAACGAGTTACAGTTTCTATTGAGCATTTATCCCATTTATATCATATTCATACTTGGTTGATTGAGCTGCCGAGGAATATTCACTTCTTTATCCCTCAAAAGCACTAAAATGTACAATTGCACACTCATATTGCTGAGTTTCTCCAGTTCCTTATAAGAACCTACAAAGTTTCTTGATCTCTATAGAAACGCTAGAAATGACTATTTTTTATGTGGTTGACTTATTTGATCTCTTACTGTGCCAGGCCCCTACTGCTCAATCAGTTCGAGTGTTAGTTGAGAACTATGCACATTTGAGAGGTGAACTTTTGTCTTTCAATTGCATTGTCCTAATTGATCTTCCTGATAATTCCAACACTGTTTTGTTTCTTACATTGGATTAATTATTGATTGTCGATAAAGTTAAGTTACCATCTTTGGATGAGTTGACATCAATATTATATATGCTACTGGTAGAACTTGAGATAGTAGCATATAAAAGCAGTTGCATCTTGCTTATCAAATCGTAATATCTTCTCATTTAGTTTTTCCATCCATACTTGGAGCTTGGAAGTTCTAAATGATTTTCTTAGATGCGACTTACTTGAGTTCTGGTGATCATTTACCATCAGTTTCAGTGAGATGCCTAGTCTGAGATCTGTCAATGTTTTATTAATTCAAGAGTATAAAAAGGAGAGTTACTTTTTGTTTAAAAGTCATTTAGTTCATCTATTATGTATAGTAAGCTATGAGCTGCAATTCCTGTTCCTTTAGCAGGTTGAAGCAGGTCATGCAAATATAGAAAGTACACCGCTTAGAAAACTACGTTAAAATAGTTTTAGATATTGGAAGTATGCAAGTTATTTAAACCTGCACATGAAGCACTTGGTACAGGTATGGAAGCTGGAAAGAAGCAGACATATGTTGAAATTCTTTGTTGTAGCTAAGCTTCTGGGAATTCGTGCATTATACAGTAACTTCTGTGGTGCATCAGAAGCATTCTGAAGCTGATTTTTAGGGTAGGAGCACGTCTTCCATCTGAGTTGGGTATATCTGGTAATTTATTGGAAAACAAAGTTACTTATGTCATCTTATACTTGGTAAGCCTTTTTCCTGATCATTTTAGAACAGTTTATCCTATTGGTTCTCTATGAGCCATCTTTTTAAATGATTGCATGACTACATGTTTCTTGAAAAATGTTGCATCTGAATCAGTTGAATTTCTTTGTGCATAACAGTGTCTTACTTATCTTTTGCCTCAGAGACTGTTGAGCTTGTCTAATTATCACAGGGTAGTGTTTTAATTTGTCTGATAAGTTTCTTATGTCTCTTTCATATTCATTTATTTACTGTGTTGGTTTCATTTCAATCTATAAGCATGCTGGTGTGTATTTTGCAGCTTCTGATGTGTCATCAAATGTCCTCGAGAGAAATGGGGCTAGTCATAAGATTGACAAGAGTAGAATGGATCCACATCAAGGCCTCACTCAGTTTTCAGAACAACCAGTTGTTAGAAATGACCCAATTTCTAATAGAGGGAAGAAGAGGGAGGTACTGCTTGATGATGTTGTTTCAGGTGCTGCTTCAAGAGCTGCACCGAATTTCAGTAGTAATCTTCCAGGTTGTGTGAAATGGAAGAAAACTGATGATGATCATAGTAGTGATCCTTTAACAAAGAATTCTGCTCCGGAAGATGGCTCTCCATCACCAAGCACTGGCAGGGGTGGCGTAAAACAAAAGCAAAGCCAAAGCAGAAGATAGCTCAATTATCAACTTCTGGAAATGGCCTTGGCAGGATTACAGAAAAAACCATTATGTTGCCTTCCATGCAGGATTCTTGCGAAAACTTAAATGCTGGCAGCTCTAAACTAAATGCAGGTGTTGAATTGGCTGGTTCAAGCAATGCTCAGGATTTGTCAAAAGAGATTGAAGATAATATATTTACAAACCTGCCACTGCAGGGATAGACTCTATTGATGGATTAGATGTAACCGATGGGCTGGGTGGACAAGGTCAAGATATTGGTTCTTGGTTGAATGTTGATGATGATGCACTGCAAGACAATGATCTAGTGGGCCTAGAAATTCCCATGGATGACCTTTCAGAGCTGAAACTGAACTTTTAGGGAGAGAATTTATACCTTGTGCATATTCCAGTCTAAATCAGAATGCTAGTACTTTAGTCATGATACAACTAACTACCAAAACATCTACCTCAAGCAGACTAGAAATTGTAACTAGGCCAGTCCATTCTTTTATATACCCTTTCAAAGTTAATGGCAAATCCTAATCGTCTTCTGTCATCTCGTCTCTCCTTGTAACGAGTTACAGTCTCTATTGAGCATTTATCCCATTTATATCATATTCATACTTGGTTGATTGAGCTGCCGAGGAATATTCACTTCTTTTATCCCTCAAAAGCACTAAAATGTACAATTGCACACTCATATTGCTGAGTTTCTCCAGTTCCTTATAAGAACCTACAAAGTTTCTTGATCTCTATAGAAACGCTAGAAATGACTATTTTTTATGTGGTTGACTTATTTGATCTCTTACTGTGCCAGGCCCCTACTGCTCAATCAGTTCGAGTGTTAGTTGAGAACTATGCACATTTGAGAGGTGAACTTTTGTCTTTCAATTGCATTGTCCTAATTGATCTTCCTGATAATTCCAACACTGTTTTGTTTCTTACATTGGATTAATTATTGATTGTCGATAAAGTTAAGTTACCATCTTTGGATGAGTTGACATCAATATTATATATGCTACTGGTAGAACTTGAGATAGTAGCATATAAAAGCAGTTGCATCTTGCTTATCAAATCGTAATATCTTCTCATTTAGTTTTTCCATCCATACTTGGAGCTTGGAAGTTCTAAATGATTTTCTTAGATGCGACTTACTTGAGTTCTGGTGATCATTTACCATCAGTTTCAGTGAGATGCTTAGTCTGAGATCTGTCAATGTTTTATTAATTCAAGAGTATAAAAGGAGAGTTACTTTTGTTTAAAAGTCATTTAGTTCATCTATTATGTATAGTAAGCTATGAGCTGCAATTCCTGTTCCTTTAGCAGGTTGAAGCAGGTCATGCAAATATAGAAAGTACACCGCTTAGAAAACTACGTTAAAATAGTTTTAGATATTGGAAGTATGCAAGTTATTTAAACCTGCACATGAAGCACTTGGTACAGGTATGCGAAGCTGGAAAGAAGCAGACATATGTTGAAATTCTTTGTAGTAGCTAAGCTTCTGGGGAATTCGGTGCATTATACAGTAACTTCTGTGGTGCATCAGAAGCATTCTGAAGCTGATTTTTAGGGTAGGAGCACGTCTTCCATCTGAGTTGGGTATATCTGGTAATTTATTGGAAAACAAAGTTACTTATGTCATCTTATACTTGGTAAGCCGCCTTTTTTTCCTGATCATTTTAGAACAGTTTATCCTATTGGTTCTCTATGAGCCATCTTTTTAAATGATTGCATGACTACATGTTTCTTGAAAAATGTTGCATCTGAATCAGTTGAATTTCTTTGTGCATAACAGTGTCTTACTTATCTTTTGCCTCAGAGACTGTTGAGCTTGTCTAATTATCACAGGGTAGTGTTTTAATTTGTCTGATAAGTTTCTTATGTCTCTTTCATATTCATTTATTTACTGTGTTGGTTTCATTTCAATCTAAAAATCCTTGTTTAGTATGGTCCATACCTTAGTTTGATCTTGGAATGAGATTTATTAGCATGAGTTAGAGGTTATCTTAGAGGTGAGTAGCTACACTGGTTTCAGGCAGTTGTGGTAACAGCTCAAAGAGGTAAGTTCTTCAGTGAATATTTTCAAGAAATTTCTGTGTCTAACCTGCTGATCTACGAAATGCATATTTATGTGTTTTACATTGCCCAAAGTAAAGCAAATGATGCATGGTTATGTATTTTACATTGCCCAAAGTAAAGCAAATGATGCATATTTATGTATTTTACATTGCTCAAAGTAAAGCAAATGATGTTATTACTAAATGCACTATAGCTTCTCTATGCTCGACTAACATTTGTGTTGTGCAGTGATTATTTTCTGATGCACTTACTGTCTTTGAAAAATCATTCTAGCATTCCTATTGAAAGATAGTTTTGCTGATTTGTGTACCGTAGCACAAGCGAGCTGATAACTTGATATTTTTGTCAGTCTACTAAGGTTAGGTTGTGTAAAGTTTTCTCCTTTTTCCCCATTTGATGATGAGTCATATTAATCTAGCTGCTCCACTGCAATCTGCTCTTGCATTTTATTGACAATATAAAAGACAACTTTGTTTAGTTGGTTTGTCTAGTATGAGCATTATGTCCTTTTCTGCAGTATTGGGCATATATCATATGATACTCTTGGTATTTACATGAGCTTTATTTATATCTATGGTTTATTCTATTATGATCTCATTGATGTTTGAAGCCCATCAAATCTTTGTACAGTCAATCGAGGATATAATGTCAACACTTTGTTCTTGACAGTGGCATAACAAAGAGTCACCGCGTAAGAGAAGCTTTTACATTCGTTAATTTTGTTTTGGAGTATGTATATTTTTTGCAGATACGTTCATATATAGGAAGCAAAAGAAATTCAAATTTTGCTGCCATTAGAGTGAAGTTATCAAGTGCTTTGTGGCTTCACCTGTTGGTATTCCAGATGCTTGAGAATCAAGCCATGCAATTCAATTGGCAGAGTTCCTATAATTAGTTTTCATTTATTTATCAATGCTGTGTCATCTATGTGATTTGAGTTGAGCATATGTTTTGTGGTACGACATCCTTTTCCTTTTCATCCTTCGGAAATCCCTGTAGCATCTAATTTTTTTCCTAACCAATGAGTTGTGTATTTCCTGGTAATGGTTTCTAAAATTTTTTTTAAAACTAGAAATTCTGAGTATCTGACTTGTCCTTACCTCTGGGTTCCTTTGGTTGGAATTGGATCTTGTTCTTTGTATTTGCTAATGTTTCTCTGCCATCTTTGATGTTGATGAGAATAACGGTGTTATGAGCTTCTTGCCTTCCTAGACCTATGTTCACTATTTACAAGTTCCAAGAGACAAGCGAACATAGTTATCCAATTTATGTAAGAGTTGACAGGTTTAAATATTCAACTGTAACTTAAAATATAATGGATACGGATTCTCCACAATCAAAATGTAGTACTGCTTTTAAGCATAAATGCCTATAATTTACTTGACGGTTGTGATTTGTCTTGAATAAAACACAGAGATATTGGAAGTGCTAAAATTCGGTTGAATCACAACTGTCTATTTAATAGTAGATGATTATGATCATTGATCAAAGTTATTTTTCCCCACTAGTTTGTGCTGGTGGAGAGTATCCAAATAAAAAAATAATTCTAAGCATGATATTTCACATTCATCAGGTAACAACTGACATTCAATGCGCATAGCTTTGAATTGCTAATAAATCAATTTTTTCAAAGTAGTATCATTGCTTTGAAACTTTTTTTATGGTTAAAAAAAATTAGTTTCCCCAAACAGTTTCAAAACATCTGGAGGGTCTTCAATTTAGACTTGGAAGCTTTTGAGATCCGTAGCCTTCCGCACCAAGATGTATGCAACACCATTTCCAGTACAATGAACAGCTCGAAAATCCAACAAAGCCAACAAATTGCATGACCTTCACATGTCCTCGATCAGGTGACCGAAAGGCGATAACATCATAGAATCGTCCCGAACATTTCCAACAACTCGGTCAGCGTCACCTTCAAATTCAATCCTTCTAAATCTTATTGTCGCATAGGAACTGTGCAGCTTCCACCATAAATCTGCTGAGTTGACAGATAGATCTCTACATATTACCCCCCCAGTAAAACTAATGAGTTTATTTCAAGGAACAAAAGAAGTAAAAAAAAAAACCTTCGCCCAGAGGGTTTATTTGCAAAAAGATGTAACAACAGTAAAATTTCAAACGACCATACAATGGGGTATATTTGCAGTCTTAACCCATTTTTTTTTTATCGTTCGAACTCCACAAAAATTACGTGTCCCGCTCGAGCGAAACGCTCTCCCTCCAATCGAGGAAACGAGATACCCATGCCCTCCCCTTCCTCATCTCTTTCATCCTCACATTCAATTGGGTCAACTACTCAAAAACAAACAAATGGGCATCTCCAAAGCAGTAGGCTCAATGGCCGCCGCGTTTCTCGTCGCGTCCCTCGTCATGCTCAACTCCGGCATCGACCTCATCACCACCATCCCCTTCCTCTACGACTCCCTCATCGCGTTCGTCGTCGCCCTCGCATCTCACCCCTCTCTCAACTTCCCCTTAATCCTCGGGAAAAACCCAGATGGCAAATTCCCAATCTGGTCCAAAATCGTCTTCGGCCCTTTCCTCATCTTCGTCAGACTGTACGTCATGTTCAAGAGGGTCAGGAGGAGAGGGAGGGAGCCGGCGTTCAGCGAGATCGCCGAGGGGCTGTACGTTGGGGGGTGGCCCACTTCGCCGGGGCAGCTGCCTCCGGGGAACCCGGCCGTGATCGATTGCACGTGCGAGTTGCCGAGGAGTAATGTGGTTTCCCAGGAGGCTTATCTTTGTGTTCCCACTTGGGACACGAGGTCGCCGAACCCGATGCAGATCGAGTCCGCGGTGGAGTGGGCTTCTCGGTTTAGGGCCCAGAATAAGCCCATCTTTGTTCACTGTGCTTTTGGTGAGGACACATTTTCTGCAATTACGCATTTTGTTATGTTTGGCTTTATATGTTGTACGTAAGTATAGCGGATGCTCTTATGGTTGTGTTATTATCAAGAGGGCTTTTATCTAATGAATGCATGTGTCTTGGGTTGCTCAGAACATGCTTGAAGAAATTCATATTGGTATCTCAAATGCAAACTTTCTTGAAGTATTAAAAGGTTAAGGTCGACGTATTTACAATGATGTTCCAGAGGGAGTTAATTTTTTTTTTTTTTTTTGGTCAGTAAATAGACATAAACCAATGGAATAGATATTTACCTCGCACAAGCAGAACATACATGGAGGAAATGGTGGTTATACGGGAGAATTTTCGATAGGCATGTTTGTATACAAAAATAGTGGCAGATTTGGATGCAAAAGTTCTAAATGTATGTACAGGCTACTATATGACACATAGTCCTCAAGCGGTGTTAATACTTCCAACATGATAACTAAAAGTTGAGGGGCCTGACTTCAGCAATCTATACTCTATTCGGCTTGGATGTTTGTATGTGAGAATGAATTATAGTACAAGCTTGTTAACTGCTGTTTTATTGTGGAAAATAACAATTTACAATTTCTCGGCAATGGAAGATCCACATTGTTGCTAGTCTTATCTTTGATATATGGAGTTCATTAAGCGCACAATGGTTTCAAAGCAGCAAATCATCTTCCATTATTCGCTGTACTCTAGTTCTGCTGGGAGGCATTCCCTGTGAACTAAGTTGGATACTCGGAGGCCGTGACAGTAGAACTTTTATTTGTAATGTTGCCATATGAAATAAGATAGCAATTAATTAGGATTGGTAATGATGAATATGAAGCATCAGTTTTCATCTCATAAAGAAAAAGAAGAAAGAATTAGAACCATATGTCCAGTTCCAGGGATCTGGTCTCCTTGCGTTAACTCGTATTTTCTGTTACTCCTAGATGAATGCAATTGTTTTTCTTGATAAATCTAAGTGAAACTCCTAGTGTTCGCGATGTGGCAATATGCCAAGATTCTTATCTTATCAACTAGTTTGGAAATTGTATAGCATATCAATTGGTCTACATTCATCAAACAAGGAGTCACCTACTTATTCTGAGTGAAAAAAAAAGGCAGTATTTAGGAAAATATTTGGAAACACCAAGACAGCAACATACAACTCGTGGATAACATAAATGTTTATACTTTATAGGCTTTATATGGAAGCTGAAGAGCTTCACTCCATGGATATCCTTATTCATCTGACTTCCTTTTACAACTCCAGAATCTCCATGGATATCCTTATTCATCTGACTTCCTTTTACAACTCCAGAATCTCCTCATTGCGTGGAGCAGATGTTGAAGCTCCATCAGCTTAAATTGGTTCATAATATTGAGAACATCGTGGAGAAAACAAAACTTTGTTATGATCCCTGACCATCTATGTGCAGTATATGCCAACTCCATGCCTGCTATCATATTAAGGTCAATATGTTACACATATTGAATGAGGCGTGATTCATTTTGTCTGATGCTTTACAATTTCTTGAAGTCAAGAGTTTTGGTTAAGAGTCACTGGTATTACCGAGAAACCGCGGAGTGGAATGGCAGGAGATTAAACAAAAATGATATTAAGTAGTGAAAAAAAGGATCTTTTCTATTTGGCGTTTTTTTGGTTTTTCCTCCCAAAAATTCTATTCTTTTATCTGAAAAAGAAGAAACATGGACTAATGATTTTCTTGCTTTGTATTTTCTGTTTGGGTCTATACTAGAGATATGCTGAGGAAATTTTTGCTTAGGGACTTTAGGTGATGGAGAAATTGTTGAACTGATTCATCTTTTTGTATTCTATGTATCAGCCAACTTTTGGTGTCTGACAACTAGCTACTTATTTTTTACTGATGTTACTCTTAACCTAATATTGTGATGGATGGTGGAACGCGCAACAGGTCATGGGAGAAGTGTCTGCGTTATGTGCGCGCTTCTAGTTGCTGTGGGTGTGGCTGAAGATTGGAAAAACGCTGAGAAGATGGTTAAGCAAAAGAGGCCTTTGATTAGAATGAACGCTAATCACCGCAAAAATTTGGAAGAGTGGTCAAAATCTCGTCATTTGTCAAAAAGAGAATCAGATGACACATCTAAGTAACAATGATCTGTAAGACTAATCCCCCACACTTTTTTCTGTTAGGAAGATTACATTTATGACTAATAAAGTTCATGTTTTTGTATGACTGTTTTATGTACAATAAAAGTTGTTAAGCTAAATTATGTAATCTGATTTATTATGTGGCTTTTACATATTCTGTTAGCTCTATCGAATTTGTATTTCGTTGGTGAGAAAACTCAGTTCAGATCAGTCTGGTTCTCATTTTAGTTCCGATGCTCGTTTAGACTTGTCACAGCGACCTCTCTAGCTTGTGTATTTTATAAAGTTTCACGAAATGTCGCTTATAGTATGTGTTTCGATGCGAGTCAGTTTTCTGAAATATCAGATGTGTTTTTCTAGCTTATCCTGTTTCTGAAAGGGTATCTAGAACATGGCATGTGTTAGTTTTTTGTCAACAACCAGGAAAGCCTACAATTCTTTAGATTTCTTGTCAGCTTCGGTTTTATTAACTTATGTATGTTTTTCCTCAATGAGGATTAGGTGGAGTTAACCTTTCTGGTGGCATTGTGATCTTCTAAGATCTTTATAGAAATGTAAACATCTACACCTGGACTAGTTCAACAAAGCCTTTTCCCATTTTCTGATGTTGACAATGCTCTTGAGCTTCCTTGTTTTGTTGGCCAATGTTTGAATAGGCTTCAGTGTTTCACTTTCTCTCTTCATCCTTGTTCGCGGGGAAAGTCGGTTTGTTATTCATTGCTCGTTTGAATTCGTTTACAGCTTCGTTGGCCTACAACAAAATTTCAAACAAAAGAAATGCCTTTATTTTAGGCGCATAAATGAAAACGAAAATTACAACTTTCTTCCTTTTGTGAACAAACACGAGGATCTCTATTTTCCGGATCCCGCCATGGGTTCTTTTACTGTGTCGGGACTTTTATTCGTCCGCTGACCACCGCAATCCCGATCCCGTGTAAACCCGGTTCCGAACTACAGACGAGGGGCTCGCTTCACGAAGGAAACGGTTACCGAGGGGATCACACTCACGAAGGAGAGGATCGCCTGCGGGGATCGCACTCACGAAGGAGAGGATCGCCGGAGCGGGTGAGATCTACAAGGAGAAATCACAGCGCTATCCCTGAGGTTAAGACGAAGCTTAACCTAGAGGGTATCTCAGAGTTCGACCCGAAGTTTGCTTACCTTCCGCCTATAGATCTGACGTCGACTGGACTTGAGCTCGCCGGTGCTCGGAACCGTGCGTCGTAGATCTCGCGAGGGCTCTTCAAAAGTCCGCCGAAATCACCAAGTCCCGAGTCCAAGATCTCCTCCAAGAGCAAGACCCCCTATTTATACAAAAGGCAAGACGCCTACCAGTGGCTCTACCACTGGTCGACCCCGGCCAGCCGTCGAGGTGGCTCGACAAAGTGGTAGAGCACCCCGCCACTCTGGTCGAGTACTCTGCCAAGTTGGCCGAGGTGGCTCCACCAAAGTGTAACCTCGGCTTCCCTGGCGAGGCACCTCGACCAAGTTGGCCGAGGTGGCTCGACAAAGTGGCCGAGCCACCTGGCCATTTGGCCGAGGTAATGCGCTCTCAGCGTCGCTTTTTCCGCCGTTTAGCGTTTCTCCGTCGATTCTTCGTCGATTTCCGTCGACTCTTTGGTCTTAGGGCTTAGTTTTGCTCGGTGATGTCGCCGTTGGGTTTGAGTCCGTGTCCGATCAACTTTCGAGTTCAAGCGGCTCGTTTGCATCGACGGACTAAGATCGGTTGATTCCGCCTCGCCGACGTTTGAGTTTAGCCAACTTCGCCTCGTTGAGCTTCCTGCCGGGTTTCTCCACGACGTGTCGTTTCATTGCCAGACGCCGCCGACTCACTTCATGGGTTCGTCGACTTCTGCGCGCGCTTTGGCGGCGTAACCACGCCGACGTTGCTCGGTCAGCCGCCGATGGATCGCTTCGGTTGTCAACCCACCGTTTACGAGTCTTGTTTGGGTATTGATAAGCAATTTTAACGCCATGACCCCTCCAAAGCGTCTCGGTCGATTCTTGATGAGTGCAGGATGCTTTGGACATGATGAGCCCTTCACTCTTTAATTGGCGTGATAGGACTTGTGAATGACCACGGCGTTTGATCTCTCCATTCCCTTCAGCCTTTCCAAGCTTTGTAGGATTGTCAAGATATTACTTGATCGCATTTTTTGTCGACCGTTGTCGAAATCCCACCGTAAGTCGATAGATGAATTTCTTTTGAGGTTGGCTTCAGATTTGATTCCTCTAATTCTCTCGGGTTCTCCGGTGCTTTGTAGGATACGGGGTGTTGCGGTCTTTGCATTTATTGCTTGACCGTTGTCGAATTTCAAGCGTAGCTAATTGAGTTTATTTGTTGTTGACTCGTGTCGGTGGATTGTCTTCGATTGACCATCGAGGTTCCTCCGTTGATCGGGAATTCTTGATGGATCGAACCGTTGGTGGTGAATCCTTCGTCGACGGCGTTGGTTGGCGTCGCTCTTGCATTACTTCGTTGCGGTGTGTTCATCCCGGTGGGAGGTATTCTTCCCCTTGTTGATTGGTAGGCCCTGGTGATGCATGAATCGGCGATACGATGGGAGGAGTCCTTCGAGGTAGAACGCGTTGTCGGCGTCGATATAAGCCTCGTCGAATTTTATCCCTCCTTGAGGTCCCACAAATGAGGAAATTGAGGGTTATCGAGTTATCCTTAAGAATATGGTAATATTCTCTAGGAACTTCGTTAAGAACCGAGAATTAGTTTATACTGTAATCCTATTTGGAGTAGGGCTAGGCGACATGGGAGAATATCTGGAAGATTGAGTCTGCCCGGGCCATTTGTTGATGATTTCGACCATTTGGAGGTTAAGCCCCAAAGTCCACAAGATTTTGAAGTAGCCGGGTTCTCCTCATATATAGAGACAGAGACGGCGGCTCCACGGTTGGCATGACGCTATGCTATTACTCGACTTAAGTTCACATGCGCAGGCGGGTGCATCATTGGAGGCCGTTGTTGCTGAAGCTTGCCTTCCGGACACTTTGGTCTTGTGTCGCTGCTGGAGAAGCGAGGATAGTAGAGCTCGAACAGGAACCCCAAGCGGCGAGGGAGAGCCTGATCGTCTTGAAGCTGACAAAGGCCAACAAAGAAAAGACTCTCGCGGTCGTGCCCGAGAAATTTGAACTCTCGAAGCAGAAGCTGGTTGACATCAAGAAGGAGACTGCGGAGGCCCTTAATGGCAGCGAGGAGACTTTCAGGGCCGAGGTTCAGGAGGAACTTCAACAAGCTTTCCTCAATAAAGTATCTGAGTTAAAGCAAAACATATTTCTGTCCTCTTTTGTGCTCTATTGTGATTCTTTTATTTCGCCAGAAATAATTAACCATAATACTTATAGGATTTTTGGCAAACCCTCAGCCGTCAACGGATTTGATTAGCCTTTACCAACTACCGTTTGAATTGGGCTAGCGTGCGGTTTGTCCAAATCCGTTCCGCACGTGACGTTGTGCTGGAAGAATGAAACTCTTCTAGACTTGTTGCTATGATATTGAATACATAGGCTTGGTGCTCTTTCACGGGCAAGAGATCGCCCGGCAACGCGTGTGAGGCGTTGGCTTAATCCCTTCTTAGGCTTCGGGATGAAATACCCCAGAATCGAACTCTGGTGTCTTCTTCAATCGGATAAAGACTAAACCGGCGACGCGTGTTAGGCGTCGACTTTAGGGTTATTGACCGACCCCCAGCCTTCAACGGATTTGATTAGCCTTTACCAACTACCGTTTGAGTTGGGCTAGCATGTAGATTATCTGAATCCGTTCTACACACAACGTTGTGCTAAAAGAATGAAACTCTCTTAGACTTAATGCTACGATGTTGAATACGTAGGCTTCGTCTTTTATCACGGGAATAGACTACCCGGCAACGCGTGTGAGGCGTCGACTTCATCCCTTCTTAGGCTTCGGGATAAAATACCCCAGAATCGAACTCTGGTGTCTTCTTCAATCGGAGAAAGACTAAACCGGCGACGCGTGTGAGGCGTCGACTTCATCCCTTCTTAGGTTTCGGGATGAAATACCCCAGAATCGAACTCTGGTGTCTTCTTCAATCGGAGAAAGACTAAACCGGCGACGCGTGTTAGGTGTCGACTTCATCCCTTCTTAGGCTTCGGGATGAAATACCCCAAGATGAATCTTGGCGCCTTCTTTTGACCGGAGAAGGATTGAACCGGACTAAGGTTGATTGAGGTGGGAAAGGAAGAATGTATTCTATTTCCCGAAGGTGGAGAGGAAGGAGGATCTTGTCTCCTATCTCCGGATATTGGAAAGGAAGGATTTTTGTCCTGTTTCCAGTGGGAGAGACTAAAAATGGGATCTCCATTTTGAGAATCTTGAAAGATGAGACTAAGAGTGGGATCTCCACTCCGAGAATCTAAGACAAGAGAGGAAGAATGTATTCTATCTCTTGCTTCTGGAGAGGAAGAATGTATTCTATCTCCAGGTAAAATGTGGGAAAGGAAGAATGTACTCTATTTCCCAATGAGAAACTAAGAGTGGGATCTCCACTCCGAGAATCTTGGAAGGGTACGGATAGCTTTCGCTTTTGTAGGATTGCTAACCAGAATTTGAAAGTGGACCTCTCGTTCGTGGAGGGAATCGAGAGGGGATTTTGCTGGTGGTTGGACCAGGGAGATTTTAGTGGGCCCACCGTCAATGAATTTGATCGGTGAGAGAATTTTGGAGGAAAACACAATAACTTAGGGTTATCCTCATGAAAATGAGTGAGATATTCTCTGAGAAACTTCCCATCAAACGGGTTATCCTGAATGTATTAAGGATAATACTTTTCGAAACTTCCCATTTATCTAAGATTAATTGCCTGGCCGCCATTCTCAGGTGATAAGGCGATATGCACCGCTTGAATAGACCGTGTCTATTATAAGCGGTCCTTCCCATTGGGTTGAATTTACCTTTCTTTTGGAGTTGAGAATTATCGATCGTCTAGCGGCGGGGCGAGATCTCCCTCCTAAAGGTTCTCTGTCGAACTTTCTTGTTGAAAGCCCTCGACATTCTAGCTTGATAGAACTCAATGCATTGTTGAGCCTCGAGCTTCTCATCTAACATCTCAAGCTCTTGAGGCGTTTTTGATGTTGTTTTTCTGCCGCCATCTCTCAAGGGCATACGGGCGACGAATCTCGATTTCCAACGGAGAATTGCTTCACACCCGTGACCGAGTACGTAGCTCCTCGTTGGCGACGCATCACAGCGCGATATGCCCGAGTGCTTCTCGAGTTTATCGTCCGGTCTCGCTTGTTATTCTTCACAAGCTTTGACAAAATCTTGATTATCGTCTTGTTGAACGCCTAATCCATTTGCCGCCGGATTATAGCCGACGGACATCTTGTATCTTGAATTTTTCGCAAAACACGATGAAGGAATTGGCGATAAATTGGGGACCGTTGTCATGCACGATCCGTCTTGGGACACCATGTCGATAGATGACATGGTGTTTGATGAATCGATGGCGGTACTCGCCTTGACCTCCTTTAGTGGGATTGCTTCACCACTTGAGAAGTAGTCGGTGATCGCTAGAATAAAGCGATCTCCTTTAACCGACGGAGAAAAATGGGACCTACAACGTCCATTCCCCATGTCTCGAATGGCGGGGCGTGGCGAAGGATGCTTGGAGGTGATGCATATAATTCGCGTGAATCGACCGCGCGTGGCATTTCCGGCGTGCTTCATTGCGTCATTAATCATCGTGGGCCAAAAGTATCCCATTCTCCTGATTCGATCGTAGAGTTTGGGACCAGGCTGGTGTGCACCACATTCACCCTCGTGTGCTTCCCGAAGGACCTCTTCTGCCTCCTTGTTTGAAAGGCATCGGAGTAAAAGACCATCGTACCCCCGGCGATATAGCATCTGGGTTTCGTGGTCGTAAAGAACTGAGCTCTTCACGGATTGACTCTCTCTCCTTCACGTCTTCCGGCAGAATACCGTGTAAAACGTAATCGACGATAGGAAAGCGCCAATCTCGGGGCTCTAACTTGGTTTGGGTTGCATGTACCTCTTTGGTAACTACCCCTTTGTCTTCTTGTACCCCATCATATATTGGTACGAAGAGCTGGTGAGTCCTGACCGTAACTAATTGCTCGGTCTCGGAAGGTTGTGCTAACGACACAGCTAACGCCGCCAGTGCATCTGCGTGAGCGTTTTGGAGGCGTGGGATATATTCGATGAAGAATTCTTCGAATGAGTCGGCCATTTCAACGGCTACCTGATGATAGGGGACCAGATCAGAGTTCCTCACTTCGTAGTCACCACGGACCTGCTTAACTATCAGTTGTGAATCTCCATACGCTTCGAGATATTCGACCCCCAGCTCTTTGGCGAAGCTAAGTCCGATAAGTAGCGCGTTGTATTCGGCTACGTTATTGGAACAGGGTTCGGTGAGTGAATAAGCACGGGGCATGACATGATTCCCCGGGGAAATCAAGACAACTCCGACTCCAGCGGAGATTTTAGAGCGTCCGGGGGTACTTGCTACATTAGTGGCCCGAGAAGCTCCGTCAAAGTACAATCGCCATATTTGTTGGTGCGACGTAGTGTTGACTTCCTGGACTTCATCCGGAAGATCATCATATAGCTCAACCGCATCCGTTGTCGGATTGGCAGCCAAGAGATCGCAAATCGCTTGCCCTTTGGTGACTTCGTTGTTTGAAGTGCAGTCGATTGGGACAAGAGCAAGGCCCATTTCGCCAAACGCCAACTCATTGAAGCCGGTGGGTCATAAATATCCGGACCGGATTTACGTTAGAATAACATAAATCGTCACCGACTAAATAGTGTCGCATCTTCAATCGCGAACACTAATGCAAGGCACCGCTTCGACCATTGGGTATCGAGACTCGGCAGACCAATGTTCGGCTCGGGTAATACAGCACTTTGTTCGTGGCCGTATCGTCGTCTGCTTGAGTAAAGGCTTAACGAATGATCCGTTGCCTTGACATAGATCGAGAGCGGTTTTCCGGCTGCGGTGCAACAAGAACAGAGGTTTAGCGAGATCGATTTGATCTCTTCAAACGCTTTCGACATCGTCGTCCCAAATAAGCGACCGCCCTTCTTGTTCAATTTAGAGAATGGTTGGCACTTCGGATAGGTTCGATATGAACCGTCGGATGTAATTAATCGCCCTTGTAACCGAAGTTCTCTGCATTTCTGAGGTTGCAACTCTTGAATGGCCTTCACTTTATCAGGATCGACGTGGATTCCTTTGTCGGTGACGACGAAGCCGAGGAACTTGCCACTGGACATCCCAAGGAAGGATTTGGCAGGGTTCATCTTTAGCCGATGAGTCCGCATGAGCTCGAATACCGTTCCAAGATCTTTGATGTGATCTCCTTTGTCACGGCTTTTTACGACCAAATCGTCGACGTAGCATTCGACCGTTTTCCGAAGATGATCCTGGAAAATCTCTGTCATTGCTCGCTGGTATGTTGCACCGGCGTTCTTTAAGCCGAACGGCATGACCGTGTAGCAAAATATACCGATGGGTGTTCAACGCCGGTGTTTGCGCCATCGGGTGCATCTTGATTTGGTTGTACCCGAAAAGCCATCCATAAAGGACATCCTCTCGAATCCACATGTATTGTCAACTATAGCGTCGGTGATTGGCGGAAATCATCCTTTGGGCAGCGGCGTTTAGGTCTCGTAGTCGACCACGGATCCTAATCGAACCATTCTTCTTCATGGCCGGGACTATATTAGCCACCCAATCCGGTGTTGAATTTCCTCGATGAATCCGATTCTATGAGTTTCTTTACTTCGTCAACAATTGCCTCCAATATTTGTGGAATGAAACCGTCTTCTTGTTGCTTGACAGGTTTGACATCCGCCTTGATGTTGAGGCGATGTGTTGCCACATTAGGGTCGAGTCCTGGCATGTCCTCGTAACTCCAGGCGAATACATCGATATACTCCCTGATTAGGGCAATCAACTCTTCTTTCTCTTCCGAGGGAAGGGTATTGCTGATGTTTATGAGCTTAGGATGCTCCTCATCACCCATATTAATCTGGACTACCTCGTCCTTAGTGGGGGGTTCTCTTTGTTCGAATCTATCCCCAAACTGCTCTCTGAGTTGATGGATCCATGGGTCTTCCCATGTTGGCATATCTTCATCACCCTCAATAGTAGCAGGATCGACCGTAGCCATATTTGACATCAAAGCCTTGAAAGCTTCTCCGAGGCTGGTGTCAGAATCCCAAGCCGAAGAATCAGACGAATGTCCGTCTCCCTTATCAGGTGGATTATCATCAATTAGCCATGAGCATTCATCTTCTGAGGAGGATTCGTATCCCAATCCCCGTCTGAATGCATAGTAGTTATCCGGCTTCCCTTTTGGGACATATGCCGCTTTAGGAGGGACTCGAGGACCTCGCCCGAAACATAGACCTTCTCCTTGTGTCAAGTCGTACCCCCACTTCTTCATGATACCCAGTGTTTCTGTACTATATCTGAATGTGTGGAGGATAGGCCCGTTGTCATCTTCATCTTCTTCTAAGAAATGATTCGGCGTTGGAACCGCATCTCCTTTTCCGTAAACCAAGTCTTTTTCACTACTTGATCTTAGGTGGGATGGCGGCGTTGTCCCCAAGGAATCTCGAACGCTTTTGTGTAAAGCAAGATGACCGAGTTGGTAAGTGCAATTCAGGGTCGTTGTATAAACCTGTCATTACATCATTCAAAGACAAAGGGTACTCTAAATCGTCATTTATTGATTCATCGGCAATTTGCCAATTACAATGTTCATCTGACGATTCTTCATCGTCAAGATTGATTACAAGGGGTACAATGTCATTCAAAACAAAACCACCACTATAATCAAGCCCGGCTTCGGTATCAGCTTCTTCACCGCCGTCGCGTTCTTGGGCCGATGATTCGCCGACTCATTACCGTAGAGGAGAGAATCGGTAAAATAATTCTCTACCCCTTAAGCGGTTTGTTTGTCGCGACCACCGTCTTGACCTCATTATTCGTGTCTACATATTTGAGACGATGAAGAGTAGATGGGACTATAGCGTTACCGTGGATCCAAGGTCGACCCAACAATAAGTTATAGGAAGTCTGCGTCAATCACATAGCGGTGACTTGGACTTTAAATCCCCATTTGGCACTTTATCCGATTTTACCAAGCGGCCGAGACCGGTGTTAAACCCATAGATCATTGTGCCCTGGACGCCAGCCATCAAGTGGGATTCCAAGGTGATACATGAGGCGCAGGGGCATGATGCTCACAGCGGAACCCGGATCGACTTGGATCCGGTTAACTTCACTAGAGCCAATATACCCGGTGAAGTATAGCGGCCTATCGTGCTTGGAATCTCTCGTCTGCATATCCTCCTTTGTAAAAGTGATGCAGGGGAAGTGTTTGGTTGCCAAGTTGCATTGTTGTGTAGATTCTTCCGGAATCGGCTTGATCTGAGTGAGAAACACCTCAGAATCAGCCAGAGCTTCTTGTAGAGCTTCCCGGGTTTCCTTTGACAATCGGAGCAACTCGTAGAGAGTTATTCGCCGGATGTTCGCCACCGGCCATGACGTCAAACGGTATGGAGAGCCCGATGTTCGGTCTATCCCTCCTGTCGGGCGATTGAATCGGAATGCCGGAGTTGAGCTTCACGGACTGAGGGCATTTCTCCTTTGCTTGTTGCTTTTTCTTTAGCGGTATCTCTGTGTCCCTTCTGCACGAGTGAGAGGAGTCGTGGTCACCCAGTTCGGCGGTGTCTTAGCATTTGGGTTTGGAGCCTCCGGATATTTGTAACTATATTCATATCCGCTCCTAGTAGCGAAGACTTCAGGCTCCTCTTCAGGAAATTGGAAGGTGGCTACTTTTTCATCATCCTTCTCTCGAATTGTCAAGCAAAGATGGCATAGCTTGCCTTTTCCCTTGGTCTTCCTTTTGGCCGAGGATGTAGTCCATCGATCGTCTTCCGGCAAGTCGGGGTGGACCCAAAGGATTTCTCCGCTTGCCGTCGTGCGGTAATGAGCCCCTTCTACGCTGTTCGTGAGGATCTTCATTCACCATCTTCATTCCTACCTTCACAATCGGGCGCCGGTTGGAACCAATCCGAAGGAAGCGATCCAAGCTTATAGAGGCGCATTTGCTCCCACCTTCTTCTCTTTAGAGGGTTTCGAGTAATGACTCAACATCGATCAAGGCACGAATCTTGTCCTTGAGATGGTAGCATAACTTTGTAGGATGGTGTACCGCCACGTGGTAAGCGATTACTTAGGATCCGTAACCTTGTTCGCCTCCTCTTGGTCTACAATTGGGGCAACCGGATTTTGTTGTTTTCGAAGGTATTTGAAGATGCGGAACTTCCTCGTCCTTGAGCGAGTAAGTTTTGGGAAACCTCGAGCGGATGGTTTCGATTCGAGTTTGTTGGCGCCATTGAGGCGCGATTCTTTGCGGTGCGTTGTTGCGGCTCTTTGTTGTGGTTGCGATTCGAGCGTTTGATTAGCGTCTGAGACTTTCTTTGGTGCTTTACCTTTGCCACGGGGACAAAGTTACGCTTGTGGGCATCCACCATAGGTGACTTCTCTCCGCTTTCTTCCTTCTCGTGAATCGCCGGCTTGCTCTCCACGTATCCTTAAATCTTTCCGTGTCTCTTGACGCAGCTTCCCATTGCTTCCAACACGCCCAATGACAAGTTGCTATGACAAGTTTGGAGGATGAACTTCTCGTTATCGGGTCTCGGCAATTCATTGCCTTATTTCAACCTCTTGACGGTTATCCATCGCTTCAATCCTTCGTTTTCGTCCAACAAAGAACCGATGGATACCTCGGTGTCATCGTCGAAAAAATTGGTGAGAAACATGGCCTCCATATCATCCCGACTATTAGCGCTCCACGGTTTGAGGCGGTACCAATCGGCTGACTCCACGAAGGGTGCCAGCGAATGACCGAACCATCAAGGGCTCGTTCGAGATAACGCCTAGATGAGACTTGAAGTAGATCAAGTCTTTGAGTGGGTGATCCCTTTCAGTCAAATGGCGTAAAGTTGATGAGGTGAACTTTGTCTGATACGGATTGATTCCCACTCCCTTGGGTAAGGACATGGTATACCCGTCTTCTTTACCTCTTGGCGGAAATCAAAGTATTGATTTTGCTCGAGGTCTTTATTTTCTCATTTTCCCCTCGTCTCCGTTCGGGTAAACTTGGGGAGGAACTACGGTGTTATCGCTAGCGTTTTGCGGCGATCGATCATCTACGTTTTGGCCTCCTTCCCCGTCCTGTCGCTATCCGTTAAATTGACATTATTGCGACGACTTGGCTCGCCTTGGCGGTTCATTATCGCCGGATCTGTTGGTCATGCATTGCTCTCATCTGGCGCATGGCGGTTCCATTCAAGCTTAAAGCTGTCCTTTTGCTTGGTTAGGGCCTCTTCAAGCATCACGGGACACTTGATCCGCTGATCATGAACGCCGCAAGGTTGTCCTATCTTTGGAGATTGTATTATCGGAAGCCATTGCGGAGCCGACATCCGACACTTCATCATCCGAGGGTAATCCCTTCGCATCTTGCGATAATTGGTCGCCTGTCACCCGACCGCAATCGAGTCATTCGTTCGCGATGCCGAGCGGCATGTGACGGCGTCCCTCGCTGGTCATATTGATGGTAACACTTCGGCAATTCATCACCTTGAGCCCATCTCTTTTTGCGGCGTCTTGACTTGGGTTCGTCGACTCTCGTGCGAGCCTATCAAAACCGACGCTTTTCCGAGTCGTTTGGCGCAATTGCACTCGATAACACCGCCTTGATCGGTTTGAACACAAGCAAGGCATGTTTGATTCTCGCTGCCTCTTTTCGATTTACTCATTCCCAAAGACGATAGTACAACTTCGTCGGCATGAATACCGGAGCAACCTATCGTGTGTTGGCACGACTTCTCGTATAACGTTGTCATCGTCGGATGAGGCGTCTCCTTCGAGAACAAATAGGCCTTTCATAAGTCACCGCCACGCACACACGCGAGTGTGAATCTTCGACGGGCTCGGACTTCGATTTGAAGCCCTGGCGAGTAGTCAGAGGTTTCTTCTTATCTTTGTGGAGTACGACCCGTATTAGGAGTGACCCGCGATTCCTTTAACGGACCTAGGCGATCCTTGACGGTAAGCCCGCGGTCGGCGAGAGTTAGCTTCACGAAGTTCGAATACGACGGAGGTGACTTCGGTGTCAACGCCACTTTGTTGAGGTGCTCACAATTTACGATTTGAGCACGGGGCGGAGTTGGCTGGCGAGCTAGGCTTGGATGTTGGTTTCGTCGAAGTTGAAGCCTCGGCGGACTTGGGCTTCGAGCTAGGCGAGTTGTCGGCGACTTCTTGGCGCCTCCCTCTTCAACTTCGCGGGCTTGTTGCACCAAAGCCCGTGCTTGCGCCGAGGAGGCCGCTGGCGCTTCCGGATCGTTCTGGCGTGGATCGGTCTGTTTGACTTCGGACCCATTCGTCCGTCGCCGACTGTAGGAATCGGCT
Organism: Asparagus setaceus; assembly: GCA_012295165.1. Lineage (NCBI taxonomy): Eukaryota > Viridiplantae > Streptophyta > Magnoliopsida > Asparagales > Asparagaceae > Asparagus > Asparagus setaceus. Next base: position 999,422 of record CM022710.1, read on the forward strand.
ACAATCTCGATTCGACCTCGAGTCAACTTGGATCTTAGATCCGCCTCATAGCGGACCCCATCCATTGATTCTTTCGCTGGGCTAATCGTTTAGCCGGCGGCGTCGCCTCGGCGGGCTCTCTTGGAGAGAGTCACGACGCCATTGGCGAAATCGACCCCCTGCGAAGATAGAGGCTCTAAACATTTGGCCGTTGTTAGGGCCGGGGAACCACCGTTGTCTGCAATCTTGACGGCGGTGTTGGTGGATCTTCGCCTCGCGATTCGAGGCCGATCGGGTCTTCCTTGCGGCGGAGACCATCTTGGACTTCGCGGGGAACCGATCCGACGAGGAGGAGAGGTATTCTTCATACTTCTTACGGTCGAACTCGAACTCGACCTCCTCGATGACCGGATCGGATCCGCTGGTTGCGACACGACGGCTTTGTCGTTGCTATTCCCACCGTGGTCGCCAGCCTTGTTCAAGGGAAAGTCGGTTTGTTATTCATTGCTCGCTTGAATTCGTTTCTGCCGTTGGCCTACAACAAAATTTCAAACAAAAGAAATGCCTTTATTTTAGGCGCATAATGAAAACGAAAATTACAACTTTCTTCCTTTTGTGAACAAACACGAGGATCTCTATTTTCCGGATCCTCGCTATGGGTTCTTTGCCCGTCGGACTTTTATTCGTCCGTTGACCACCGCGCAATCCGATCACGGTGTAAACCGGGTTCGAACTAGACGAGAGGGCTCGCTTCACGAAGGAAACGGTTACCGAGGGGATCACACTCACGAAGGAGAGGATCGCTCATGGGATCGCACTCACGAAGGAGAGGATCGCCGAGCGGTGAGATCTACAAGGAGAAATCACAGCTATCCCCGAGGTTAAGACGGCTTAACCTAGAGGGTATCTGTAGTTCGACCGAGTTTGCTTACCTTCCGCCTATAGATCGGCGTCGGCCGGACTTGAGCTCGCCGGTGCTTCCGAACCGTCGTCGTAGATCTCGCGAGGGCTCTTCAAAAGTCCGCCGAAATCACCAAGTCCCCAGTCCAAGATCCCCCCCAGAGCAAGACCCCCCCCCTATTTATACAAAAAGGGGGTGCTGTGACAAGTGGCTCGGCCACTTGGCGAGGTGGCTCGACAAAGTGGTAGAGCCTCCTCGGCCACTTGGCGAGCACCTCGACCATGGCGAGGTGGCTCGACAAAGTGGTAGAGCCTCCTCGGCCACTTGGCGAGCACCTCGACCATGGCGAGGTGGCTCGACAAAGTGGTAGAGCCACCTTGGCCATTTGGTCGAGGTGTCTCACGCCGCTTTTTCCGCCGCCGCTTTCTCCGCCGATTCGTCGATTTCCGTCGACTCTTCGGTCTTCCGGCTTAGTTTTGCTCGGTGATGTCGCCGTTGGGTTTGAGTCCGTGTCCGATCAACTTTCGAGTTCAAGCGGCTCGTTTGCATCGACGGACTAAGTACGGTTGATTCGTCTCGTCGGCGTTTGAGTTTAGCCAACTTCGCCTCGTTGAGCTTCGTCGTCGGGTTTTCTCCACGGCGTGTCGTTTCATTGCCAGCCAGCCTCGCCGACTCACTTCATGGGTTCGTCGACTCGCTTTATGCGTTTTGCGGCGTAATCACGCCGACGGCGTTTCGGTCGCCTGCCGGATGGATCGTCGGTTGTCAACCCACCGCTTACGAGTCTTGTTTGGGTATTGATAAGCAATTTTAACGCCTACAATCCTGAGACTCCACCTTCGGTATCTTCAGGGAGCCAATTCCAATTTTGAGTGATTTTACTTATATTTCTAGTTTCTGATAATGATGATACGATTGGAGTATGGGTCACATATAGGGATATAATTAGTGAATACAGAGAAGATATAGGTAATTTTGTATTGTATTTGTATATATATGTTTGTGTTTGAATGTATACCGTTTTCTTGTTGTGGACATTTGTACGATACATATGTTCTTCAGATCCTGAATTTCATTCCCATATTTGAAAACACAGGCATATGTATATCGAACATGAATATCAATCAGAATTTATATAATACGATTAATGAGTGGATGTGAAATAAATTTAACTTTGCTCTTTCTAATATTAGATACAGACAATACCGAGTAGATTATAATCTATATGGATTAAGGCTACCATATATCGATACGATATCCAATTTTCATCAGTTTATTTGTATTTTTCTTACATCCCCTGTTATAGACTTGTTGCAATATGAGCTTAGAGTTCAGAAACACAGACTTCTCCACTTTTGGAATTGAGGCATGGCAGCTATTTCTGTTTTTGGACAGCATCTGGGCTCTTTTACTCTCTTCACATTGGAAAGAGATCTTTTTCAAGGTTAGGCTTCATTTTTCCTTACTTTTAAGGTAGACAATCATTCCATTCTTTTCTTTGTTTCAAAAGGTGGTTTTCTTAGATAGTAGTAGTTCTTGACTTAATCCTCCAATTCTTTATGTAGTTTATTTCTGATTTCATTCTGTCATTTTATCAATTGAACACCCAAATAGAATGAACAAGAGAAATATCAAATTTCCAAATAATTTATTTTCATTCAAAACTGTTTGAAATGTACTCCTATGCCTCTCCTACCTTTAGCTTGTGCTAGACATCAAAATTTCCAACCTGTTACTTTCTGTAGCAGGTACCCACCGTTTGAAATATACTAACAAATAGAGCCAATTACATTGGCTTTGCAAGGGACAAAGAGATACAATCTAAATTCATAGAAGAAAAATCTTCTTTGCTTCGGCTTTTATTAAACGGATGACCTGTCATTTTCCCCTTCAGAAAATAGGGGAGTTGGTTGTGGCAAATACTTACAAATTTGCATTTAATAAAGCTACAACCTCCTGACTTGTCTTTTTCTAGGGCAAGTTGTGAAAATCATGTTTACTTATTATTGTATTATTAAGAATAGATAATAGCTTTTATATAGACAGAGATATCTAGATAAAAATTGATTAATAACTTTATATAGATAGAGATGTATGGAGAGTAGTGGCAACAAAAGAAATGCTCATTCTTATCTACATTGTAATAAAATATAAAGACTATCAATTACCTAATTAAGACATAAAAAAAAGTTACATACTTTCCCTGCTTTACTTTGGTTCCTAAGCCCTACAATCATCTTATTCAAAAGCCCCCTTTTCCCTCTGCTTTTTGCTAAGTGCAATCTATTTCAGCAACATTAGAACAATCTTCATATCACTACCAAGATCTCTCTCTATCTATCTATCTCTCAATACAAATCTAATGGAAATCCGACGTCGATGACATTTTTTTTATCTTTGCAAATAGTTCCGTCAGAATGCTGAAAAATGACTGTGCACTGCTGGCTGATGAATTACTTGTAGACCTGTAGCGCTATCCTCTGTAATCATGTTCCTGTAACAAATGCAGAGTTGAAAACTTTATTATTTATATCAATAGATTACTAGAGAAGTTACTCATAGGAAAGGTCCTTCTCATAACAGTAAATGTCAAAATTAGAATGCATAGTGTTATTTTTGGGGAAGACTTTGGAAGTACTCAAAATCATTAGTTGGCTACAAAAAGGTGTACAGAGAATGAAGCCTACAATGGACTAAGTATAACCTAGTGCAATAAGTTGGTCATGAGTAGGCAATGGAAAAAATGGATTCAACTGGAAATAGATGAAAATGAACATGGCTTACATCACTTTTGCAAACAAGATCCCTGATCTTGGACATGTTGATGGGCAAAATTCTATGAAAAAATAAATATGCAGTTAAAATAGAAAGCAACTTTGAAACTGCAAATGAAAAATCCAACATCATGCAGGGAGACATAGCCATTCCCATTTTAGGTGGTTTTGTCTAAAGCTGCATAGAGTGGACCCAAGAATAATAATGTTGAGTAGTTCATTGATGGGATATGTAGCTTTCTTTCTTTCTTGTGTTTATGTGGTCCTGCAACCATATGTCTAATATCATGGAGTTGGTGAATTATAGGAGAGAATCATCACTGCATGCTTTGGTGGAACACACAATCAAAAACAATCATATGCTCATGATTCATATGATTAAATCATAAACCTTAACCACTTCAAATAAAATTTATCTATTTATGTAATAACCATGGAAGGGGAAAAAATGAAGCTTACTCGCGGGGGCGAGAGGCCCAGAGAGAGCTGAGGGCGCGAAGGCGACTGTAGTATTCTCCGATTGCCAGAAAACACCTTGCTGCTTGTCTAATTGTCAAGATGCGGTGTAATTGATGTAGGGTTTGTTGCCTCAGATTATCAGCCTGTTTTTTGTATTAAAAAAAGTACTATGAAAACTTAAAGGAGAAGAATGAAACAGTTAATCATTCCAATTAAAAATCAATTTCAATTAAAAATCAATAGAGTCTTATCACATAAAAGGGGGGAAAACAGAAGACAAAAGAAAAGTCTAAGATAGACCAAAAAAAAAAAATTATGATTATTAAATGTGTTGCAACTGAAAGATTTGTCTGATTCATTGGATTCGAACTCTTCCATTAATAAATCATCAGAAATAAAAATCCCCATATCTTTTATTTTATAACTTATATTGCTGGAATAACTTTTACCTTCTATACCCACCCAAATTGATAGCCTTTTAATAGAATATTTATAATAATTGAGCCTGTATATATTTAAATTAAACCTGTATATATTATAATCCCTTAATTGAACCTGGGGTGGCTAAAATATACATAATATACATATTGGAAAACTGGCCCTACATAAGTATCTAAAGGTTAGGTTGTTGCATCCTTTTCTTGCTACTATACATAGATAGCAACATGTGCAACTTTCTGTGAGGCACTAAAGATAAAGAAATGGAACCACATTGCTTTTGATTTTGATAGGTATTTTAGAAGTACTGAAGAAGAAACAAAAGATTGAGAAAGGGAAAGGTAAACATAATGAGGAGAAAAGGACAAAGGAATATTGTATGCAGGATCTTGTCATTTCAATTTCATATATTCCTTATTCACCTAAATATTTAGACATGACAGAAAATGTTAGAAATTTCAAAAGATAATTTATTTAAGTCAATGTTATACTTAATATCACCTTGTATTTGGCTTCTATATATTCTCAGACCTGTTTTGTTCTAGAATATATTATTCTAAGTGCTCATTCATTGCTTTTCGAGAATTTAGCTGACATTTTATCAAAATCAATGGACAGTCATGGGAAGGAACTACAAGGAAGCCTGGAGTCAAAATCTTGAATCAATTACATGTTGAGATGAGGTTAAGGACTGAATTAAGATGAAATATAGATAATTTACGAACTGTTTATCTTTGACTAATTAACTCATATTGAATGTCGGCATAATTAAAAGCAATAGTCTGCAACCAGATTACCATCTACTTTGAAAAAGAAAAAATATATATATATAATATAAAAGCGTGAAGAAACTGAAGATAATAAAATGATCTCAGATTTTTACTTAACAATGTATCAATAACTTCTAACAAAGTAAAAAGTAACAGCCAGTAAAATTATTCTATGAGCCGGTTAATCTGTTTAACAGATAAAATAAGAAGATAATTAATTATAAAATACATTAGTGTTGCTTACAATCCAAGTTGATAGGAAAGCAAGCAAACTGGACCCTTCAACACATCAATATCTGCAATCTGACATTGCATCACAGTCTAGTACGATTAAAACATCATTTTATCTCTCCTAATTATGTATTATATTAGATTATCCAAACCCTAATCCATCATTAGCACCATCATTATTATTCCCCAATTATAAGTCTTATAGAGAATAAAAAAAACTAGTAGTATGTAGTACCTGTCGAACAAATCCTTCAAGGTTTGCCAGTTTTCCTAGTGCCATTGCCATGTGTCCCATATAATTCTCCATATTACCACCTTCACTTAGAGATCCACCTGCAATTGTATCCGCCAGTGACTGTTTAAGTTGCTCGAGGCCCTGAGATAGTGCCTCCTCTGCCTGTTGCGATGATTGCTGGAGGCTGCAGATTCCCATTAGCTGTTGTTCTGTCAGAGGATCCAGCTTAGGCATCAGAATCTACACATACAAAAAAAAATATCGAATTATCAGTAACTCTTGATCATATCAATACTTTTTTTATATTTGGTTTAGGCTAAGACCTTGAGCAAATCGGAGGGTTTGAATCCACCCATCCAAATGAAACAGCGCTCAGCAGGAGTAGTCCACAATCCAGTTATAAGATGGAATACATCGGATTTAGCTGCAATTCCCTTGAATCGAAAGATCTCATCGTAATGTACAAGGCAATCATCTACTATGATCCTAAGGTCTCCATCAGGCAAATGAGCCTGCAAACCTCCTCTAAGCTCTGTCATGTGCTTGTAGTTCTCGTCTAACCATCGAGCATATTCCATATCAAACATTGCTGCACCTAAGATATATCCAATTGAACTTCTATTATATCCAATTCAAAGCATTTATAAATTTTATTATGGTAGAGTTTGGGTACCCTTGTTATTTACCAGAGCTGATGTTTCCAGCTGCATTGCCTCCTCCTAAGAAAAGACCCTAAAACCATGCACATAGTTTGATCAGTGCGATTAGTATCTGAAAAATGATACAAAATGGGGGATATTCAAATAAAAGTTTAAATAGTTAGCGCTAGTTATACCTGTGATCGAGCTCGTTGGAGGTCCTGTTCTAACTGTGCAAGTTTCATTCTACTGGATTCTAGTTGTTGTACGTAGGCCTAGTGAAGAAAAAAAGCGGGAATTTAGGATGCGTATCAATGAAAAAAAGGCGGAAAAGGGAAAAAAATATTAGGGAAATACCCCTCACCTTCTTTCTAAGTCTACTCTTCCTTGCTGCCTCTCTATTTTGAGCTAAGCGTCTTAAAGTCTGTTAATACAGTAAATATGATTAATAATGCAGCTTAATAACAGTGAAAAAAAAAATCTACTAACGCATTACATGTGTTATATTACACCTCTCAAACACTTTTTACTTGATAATAAGATCCTACTGACCCATAAGTTGTTGTTGTGGTTATTAACAACAAAATACAAAGAAGTAGAAAAATCATTACTTTTTTTTAACTTTATAATAGTGTTGCTTGATAACAGGTTTGATTAGGATAAATCATGATGATATACTTGTTTAATTATCTCAAACAAATTGGATGCACCCAGAAAGATGCATGTTTCTATCCAAGTAAATAAATGCATGCATGAGTCAGGCCTACATGACTTTATGTATGTATGACAATCCAGTGCACATAAACATGTATACAACTTTATCCTATTTACATATAGCTAAGTATTTTCTAATATCTGCAATTTTTTATGCATAATGTATGCATATATTATTATATCTCATGCATGGTGCAAAAAGGCGCAGAGAGAGGGAGAGAGCTTTTTCATGACCTTGGCATCTAGTGTCTTTCCTTCTTTCTCTGCAGCTGAATCAGCCATCCTTCTCTGAAATATAAAAAAAAATACAACAAATGTTGTTTAAAATAACGTGTGATGGGTAAAAGAATAAATAAAAAAAAGACAACAGGGATTAGAAAATTAATGCTCTTAATTAGGAGATCTGGTATCTTTTTTATACTGAGAGAGAGCAAGCTTTTAACAAGGCATAGGACAAAAAGCTTAATATTCTCAAGTAGATTTGGGAAAATATGACAAAGATTATATGAGAGTGGTTTGTCTCATCAAAGTATGAATCCTAGTTTAGCAAAACCATTGTTAATGTGTGTCAGTAGATGTGGATATCTTTTACCAAGAAAACTACTGTGACCAAAATGCCACTCCAGTCTACAGTGCAATATTGAAAAGGTGGTGAGGGCAGTTTGTGTAATATTGAAACAGTGGCTAGGGTTTGAAGAGTGCAGAAATGGTAAAAGTGTAGGAAAAAACTCTACTTTTATGGGGATCAGTGTTGACAATATACTGTGACTGAAGAGGCAAGATTCTGGTCAAAAGATCAGTTAATCAACTGCAGTAGATTTTTCTGGGTCCTTGAAATTTGTGAGTTTGGGTTGATTTCTCATAGAAGAAAGAGAGTTGAACGGGTTAACCTCTTCTGGGTCTTTTGGGCATTTGTACCAAAAATAATGGAAAAATAGAAAACATATAAATATTCAACACGTTAATAGTACCTTGTCTTGGGCCTTGGGCTGATGATTTGCTGCGCTTGCCATTATCTCCTTTGGGTCAGAGGACTGCTCTGATGAAGCTTTATTGTTACGAGTATTATTGCTCACTGGAGACCCTGATTCAAGCTGAGAGATTGTATGTTGAGCTGATCCTGAGTCCTCTGTGCTCTCTTCTGCTGACGGTGAACTCCCCTATGTATATATTAATATTATTAATTGTTTACAACAGCAATAAATAAATAAAATTATGTGCTATTGAAAAAAAAATGAAGAACAAAGTCAAAAGACCGATAGTATTACTACCCTGTTGGTCTGCTGAAATCTCATTGGCCAAGAGGGGAAGATCTCAAGAGTGGGAGGGGGTCTTGTAGTGAAAAAAGCTGCAACAGAAAATTTTACGGTCAGAAGATCAAAGCAAAGCCTGCTGCCGTTTGATTCTTTGCAAGGGAGAAAGGAGTGAAGTGTCAGTTTTGTTCAAAAGTGCTTATATTCTTTTCCTCTTTTTGATCGAGAGAGTTAGTATTTGCCACGCTTTAAAACCACCTCTGAAGACTATTTCTTGAGAGAGAGAGAGAGAGAGAGAGAGCATACGCTTCTTGTCCTGATCAACAACTCCTTGCATGAGAGCTTCTTCAAGCTCCCCAAAATAAGCAGCTCCTTCCTGACCACTGATCATGCACAAAATGTCCATTTTTATTCAAACTATACTCAGAAACAAAAATAGAAGTAAGATATAGTACAAAGAGAGGGAAGCAACCAAAAAAAAAAAATTTAAATGAGCATAAATAAAGAAACCCATGAATGGATAAGGCTCAAAGGTTTTAAGGAATTGGTGGGGGAGAGGTGTAATCCCATTAGAGACTGTGGCTATCAACATACTGGTTGGTTTTCATATAAAAAATTTAGTAAAAGGAAGATGATGATGATGACACAAACAAAAGTGAAAGAAAAGAAGGGCCAATTACAAAATTTGAAATTTATGCTTTGGATTGGAGGAACAAGGTGGTGATCCATTATGGACTGAAAGTACATGCAAGTTTTTTGGGGGCAAATTTATGGGGGGAAAAACACTAAGGTGGTTTAAAAACCAGTATAGGAGATCAAAGCCTGACATGAGAATCTCATGAAAAATTGTGTTAAATAACAAATACAAGAAGGAGAAATAGTAGAACATTAGGTGAAGTAAATTTGAGGAAAAATACAAGAAATTGGTGGCAGATGCAGGTGTGACTGCTTGGATCCCATAAGGGATGGGCTGAGTTGAAGGCCCAGAATCTGAAAGCCCAGTTTCACCAACTCTGTGATGATTCGCTGCCATCCAAGAGTGCTCTCCTCTGAGCATTTTTAACTTCTTTTCATCAACTTCTTCTTCAAGTTTTCTTCTTTATGACACTGATAAGTTGAAAGATAAAAAAAAATATCAATCATCAAAGGAAAATTATCAATGAGAAAGGAAAGAGAAAAAAAGGAGAAGAAAATTACCAGGTGAGCTTTTATCTGAGCTGAGGTTTGTTCAGGATTTTAGAGCTTGCTTCAAAGTATGGCCAACTTTGTTTTTCTAATAAACTCAACTGAATAAACTCGGGTGTTAGACTTAGACCTTGCACATATATTCATGAACCTTTCTCTTTCTCACACTAAGAAATCTCTCTCTCTCTCTCCTCTTTCTTTCTCTCTCCTCTCCTCTCTCTCTCTCTCTCTTCCCTTTTTCCTTCTTCTGATAGTTTGAGTTCTTGTCACCCTCTGCTTTGTAATAATTCCACCCCTTGAATTCATCCAAAGGTACACAGAAGATCTTGTCCTTGTGGACTTCGTCACAAAAGTAGGATGAGAGAGAAAATAATAGTAAAATAATAAGAGGGGAGTAATGACAAAGAGGATGGGGCCTTTTTGCAGAGGAACCCACTAGAATCACTGACTCCTACTCCACTCCCTGTAACCGACTGTGCGTTCTCATTGGCTCTTCCTTATGGTCTCTTCACACATTATAAAAACACGCTACTCAACAAAACCAGCGTTCCTTCATTCATTCGTTAGTAGACACACAAGCCTCTCCGTTATAAATAACGAAATTAAAAAACCCTTGTCATGATCCTTTTTCTGCCTTTTATCCTTATAATTAGATTGAGTTTACTTTTATATCTAATGACCCTAATCCTTTGATAACCACACATATAATCAAGGGATTATTCATATATGACAATTGTCCTATCAGGAGTTTAACATTTTTCTTAGTTCAATAGTGTATGTAGTTCGGTATGGATCGTAGAACGACCCCTATAAGAGTGGGGTAATCTACATCATAAATAGAAGAATTGTAATTTTCTAAACTAACTCTCTAACCGCCCTTAAATGATATAGATTACCCCTTTCTATAGAGTGTTCTGATAGAATCTTTATGTAGCTTAGCTTTTCATGTTTATAGAGTTATGACTTTAGTAGTTATCTCCCAATAGAAGCAGAAGACCTATCATAAATTTCTAGTTTATTATCTTTGCTTCCTTCTATTGTAAACATTAATTTTCTATACTATCAATAAATTAAGGCTGAGATTTTTTCCCCCTTAAAATAAACAAGTCAGTTGGGTTCCATCTTAAAGAAAGTTTATCTTTTCTATTACCCGTTATCAATCATATGTTTGCATTGTTTGCACATCTCAGCCTAAACAACACCACATTAGTCACATATATTAGTGCGTTGTTTGCACCACTCAACCAAAACAACACTACATTAATACTAATCCATTAAGCCCCCTAACTAATTATAATCATCATCTAATGAAATGGATTAGTTTGCTATTATCCCTTTGTTGAAAGGTCAACATCTTTCCCTTATCAAATACCTAAAACCAAGATTCCTTTTCCAAAAACAGATGCTAATTAAGAGGGAAGGACAGGGAACAGTTATGTCTTTCTCCTCCTATTTTGATTAGGGTATCCCCTCCTCAATCTTTAGGGTACCCTCTTCCTATATTAGGTAAAGTTTTGTGCATTGACCATTTACTAATAAAAGGCTACCAAATTTTCTATCAGGGGCTCTCTGTCCTTCGTTAATTATTGTTTATGAGTTATAATTAATTAATCCTATTTGAAAATGAGAGGGAGTCCTTTTCATGCAAGAGATTAGAGCTCAATATTCTATGGGAGCAACTTTTGTAGGTGATATGCCTTCACCAATTATTTCTTTTGAGGCCAATCATTGGCTTAAAATAAAAGCTTGGTCCTTTATATAGAATGTTTTGGATTAGGTGATCTGTTATTTGAGCTGATTATCTTATTGTCATTGTTTTTTGGTTCAGTTGTCTGATGCAAAGAACATAATCATGTTTTAGTCTAAAGGATTAATAGGACTACATATATATGTTTTTTGGAGGTTAATTGTTTATGGTATCAAGGATAGTACTCTGGCTAATTCAAAGACTACATATATATTTTGTTTAGATGCTTTATTAATTAAGGTCAAATCAAATAATTAACATAAAGTTTTAGACTTGCACGTTTATTTGAACAAACATTGCAGGAGAGCATAACATTTCTTAGATTGCTAATGTATTGATGTTTGTCAACCCACAAATTTAAGCTTATACGTTTCTTCCTTGAAGGAAGGAAGCCTGAGTACCTGAATGGTTCAAAGCTCATATTCTTTATATAAAATGAGAAGCTTCTGACCATATACATGTATATATAAAGAAAGTATAAACTGGAATAAATTTTCCTTTAATTATTATTTATTAGTCTAAGTTCAAGACTTGAAATGTATATTGCAATTAGCACAGGATTAGAAAAGTGTAAAGGTACAAAATGGGATCTTAATCAAAGAGATCCTATAAGTTTTGTGGTCATTGTATTTGAAGAAATGTAACATGATTCATACCCAACAATATTAAAAAATGTTTATGGGAGATAATCATGTATGCTAATTGATGTGGAGAACAAGTTGAAACTTTTTCCTAATTTTTTTCTTCATGTTTTATGAGGAACAATTGAGGGCCATGTCTCTGTTTATATCTGCCTCCTGAATTAAAGACGAAACAAAAATCTCTGCTATATGCACAGTAGCATGCAGGCATCCAAAGTAACCCAAAAAAAAAAAAAAAAGGTATATATAAATAGAGAGGAGGACCCTCTTGATAAGTCAATCAACTAGCACAGTGTCCTTAGCCTAACATAATGCACCAATGTCCAAGTTGTTTCTTGGCTCCTAGTTATGATTCCATCCAAATGTAAACTAGTTAATCATCAACAGACTAATCCTAATCTCCTAATTTTTAAACTTTTTTTTTAAAAGAGTTAGTCGCATTGTGGGGAAAATACTAGGCCCAACGATATCAGGCATAGATCCTTCGTTCATGGATTGGGCTTAGGAGAGTTGGGCTTATTAGGCTGACCTGCTCCTACTATTATTGGGGCCCAACGCTCATGCAGACATCACTTCTAATATATGCTTGCTCCGTACAGTGTTCATAAACTTTAGATTTTTCCCTCACAATAATATTCACAACAAAAACACATTTTGCAACCCAATTCCTTCAAAACACCAACCCCAGTGGAAATTGAATCAATGCTAACTTTCTATGAATACAGTACACCTAATTTTTATGATAATAGTATCTCAAAAGAATTACAATGATAGAACAAATTATCTTTTAACTTAAGCGAAGCTCTGCATTATTCAACTAATTACAGTGATAGAACAAACCATTGCATTCAAAATGTACCTCAAAATTTGTATAAGTTACAGTACATCTTGTGAGCTGCGCTAGGATTCAAGCTTCTAGCAATTCAATCAAAATTATGCCAAAAGCTACTTCACCAGTAATCTCCACAAGAACAAAACCCATTAGCAAAATGATGGAACCTAGCATTATCCCTCACTATAATCTCCCTCCCTTCAACCTTTGAAATAAACTTGATTGCAGAATGACAATCCACGCAAACCCTCAAATTCTTCTTCACAATGATAGGCTTTGATGCTGGACTCCTAATGAGAGCAAATGCAATAGCAATCCTCTCACTATGATAATGCAACATTCTCTCCTTCACACTCTCCTCCACATTAGAAGTCACTAATTCTATCAGAGGAACATACCCTTCTTCTCTTATTCGAATCAAGAGATCTTCGAGCTTTTTATCGATCTCTTCCTTCTCTGGATGCGACCAATCCTGAACGCCAAATACATGAGTTTTCTTATCGATATCAACCCAGCTAAACCCTGGAATTTTTTTAACTCCAGCATCTCTCATCAACTTCCTTGTCGCCTTCACATCCTCCCATTGACCAACCGAGGCATAAATATTAGACATAAGTACATGACTCCCACTATTCTCTGGTTCGAGCTCCATCAGTTTCTTCGCTGCAATCTTGCCCAGTTCTGTAGCTCTATGAGTTTTACATGCTCCAAGCAAAGAACACCAAGCGAATGCACTTGGCTCGAATGGCATTTTGCTAATGAATTCTTCAGCTTCTTTGAGCTTACCAGCTCGCCCTAGCAAATCTATGACATGAGAGTAGTGCTCTTGTCTTGGTTCGATGCCATAAATTTTGAGCATTGAATCAAAGTACTCCAATCCCTCATCTACTAGTCCTGAATGGCTACAAGCCCTCAAGAGGTTAAAAAATGTGATATTGTCTGGTTTAATTTCTTTCAATACCATTTGTTTGAACATTTGTAGAGCTTCTTTTCCTCGACCATGTTGTGCAAGCACACCTATAATCGAATTCCAAGTGAAAACATCTGGGTTCTTGATCTTTTCAAACATTTGAATGGAAGAACTAAGAAGCCCACATTTGCCATACATATCAATCAGAACTGTGGAAACAAAAGAATCAAAAGCAAAGCTGGTTTTGATGATTTGGGCATGGAGTTGAGCCCCTTGTTCTAGCATTGCTTGGCCTGAACATCCCTTGATCAAGCTTGAAAATGTGAACTCATTAGGCTCAATTTCACGTCTCCTAGCCTCGACAAATATCATCAAAGCCTCATTAATCTGGTCTTTTTCGATATACCCATCAATCAAAGAACTGCAAGAAATCACATTCCAAACCATCGAATCCATATGTGCCACATTCAACGCGCTCTCCATGTCACCATTCTTCGAGTACATATTAACAAGAGCATTACCAATTACTCCCTCATAACCAAAACCCATTTTCAATACTAAACAATGAACAGATCTCCCTTGCTTACAAGCCTTTAGTCCTCCACAAGCACTGAGAACACTACAAAAGACATGCTGATCAACTATACTATCCCCTTCTCTCATCAAATCGTTAAAAGCGACAAGTGCTTTATCCAAATCACCATTCTTAGCATACCCATCAATCATCGAAGTCCATGACACCTCATCCTTAAACGGCATTTCCTCAAACACCCTACAAGCATCAACCAAGCACCCACATTTCGAGTACATATCAGCAAGATTACTCCCTACAAACAACTCAACATCAAAACCCAATTTCAAACTCAAACAATGCAACTCCCTCCCAAACCTCACCTCTCTCAATGCCGCCACCGCCTGAATAGAACTCGAAAGCGCGAATTGGGTCGGTCTAAAACTGGATGAATGCATCAAAGAAAAGGTTTGTAGAGCTTTAGAGAAGTTTTTGTTTTGGGAGAAGCCGGAGATTAGAGCGGTCCAAGTGATGAGGTTTCGTTGAGGCATTACATCAAACAGGGAGATGGCAGTGGCGATATCACCGCATTTGGCATACATGTTGAGTAGGTGGTTGGAGATGAATGTGGAGGGGATGCCGCCGGCGGTGATGAGATGGGCATGGAGCTGTTTACCATGGCGGAGATTGGAGGAGAGAGTGTAGGATTTTATGAGTTGAGCTAAGATTGAGGGATCTCTGAGTTTGAGCATAGGAAAAAAAAAAAAAAAAACAAAGGGGTGAGCTTGGGATGAGGTTTGAATGTTGGAGATTTGGAGGGAAATTGTAAACGGGTCACTATCACGGGTCGGGTTAAGATCCGATTTTGAGGATTTAAGTTAGTTTGATGAGTTCGTGGTGGTGAGGTTGATATGATCAAAGTTCTACAATCTTAATCTTACTAGTGTTCCATGTGCATTATATTCAATGCGTAGAATTTGTGCATAAAAACATCCAAGTTTGACAAGAATTTGGTAAATGTGATAAATATGATTGGATTCACAACTCAATTAAAAGTTAATCATCGAGTCAATTTTGTGTCAGATGAATTTAGCCTAACCAAGTCCCGTTGATGAGTCTTTGAACCCATCAAATTTTGTATTAGAGGTCATGGTTTGAATTTTCTTTCGGTTTTTGCATGCTCTGTTTGCTTCAAAGCTCTGTTAATATGAATTAGAGCTCAAGATGAAGTACATATGAAAAATATAATAACGACATGGTTAGAAAGTATGTCAGGTTACAGTTGCCATCAATATGATTAGGTTTATTTGTGAAGTGTGAAGTTGAGATGACATCTTAGCTAGCCATTAAGTTATGGTTTTGAGTTTGAATAGGAATTGTTTGCATCTGAGTCAAGGTGTATATTTATTGCAATTGTCTTGCATCCAAGTTGAATGCGTGGATTTGATTTTAGCAAAGATGAGATTTAGTCTCATATCAAAAGCAAAATCAAACAAATATATAGTTGAATATAATTAGACTCACGACTCAAATATGAATCATTTCTCGTGAGTAAATTTGGATTTAAATAGAGTAACACAACAGTGTACCTCTGCATCACTAAATTTCCTGGTCGGCCATGAACGCTTTGTAATTGACTTTGAAGTTTAAACCACTACAAATCTCCCACAAAAGACAAATCCCCATAAGTTAGCAGATGGGACCTTAGTGACATGACAGTGATCTTTGGAGCAAATGGATGAAATAGTAGAAATAAATAGGAGGTAAAGGATACATTATTATATCTAGTCCTGTCTAAACCAGCCGGCCCGACCCGGATTTCTGGGTCCGGGCTGGGCAAAATGGCTAGCCCGGACCCGGACCCGGGGTGCCCGGGCCGGATCCGGGTCCGGGCCAAACCGGGCCGGCCCGGATTTTTATTTGTTTTTTATTTGTTTTGCAAACAAAATCTAAAAAATTAGATTAATTTTATTATATTTATATAAGTATGTATTAGTATATACTTACATATTAGTATATAGCTATATATTATATATACATATATTATATGTAAGTATATTGTATATACTTGTAAGTTATAACTTGAGAGAGAGAGAATCACAAAAGTATATATAACTTATTTATAAATCATTATTATATAGTAATATATGTATTTGTTACACACTTATATTATGCTTGTTTAAGTATAGCTATATACTTTACTTATATGATATACTTTTATATATACTAGATGCAATATACTTATATATAATTATACTTATGTACTTCTATAAAATATTTTTATATAACTATAAGTCTATAATATACACATATAAGTATACTTATATCTGAGTATCTATCTTGTGATAAGATTATATATATAAGTATATGTTATGACAAACCCCGTGAATAAACTAATATCAATCAAACGAAAGCACGAAAAATCGAGAACACACGAACACAAAGATATCGTGGTCGGCCAGAGCCTACGCCCACTGAAGGAGGAGAACGACTTTACTAATTGTGAGGAATACAATGTGGAGATCTCTCAATTACTCAATCCTAAACCACACCTCAAAAGTCTAATACAATCTCTCTCAAATAAAGGAACAAAGAAAATACCAAATAGGCTTTACCAAAGAACTCTCTCTTGATTGGTCTCAAGATTGATGATCTAATTGGCTTGAAAGACTGCTTATATAGCCTGAAGACCCCAACAAGAGTCCAAGTAGGAATAGACTTCTAATTTGATTGGTTGTCTGAAAGTCCCAATGTAAGTAGGACTCTTGACCAAAACAAGCCAAGTCAAAAAAGAATTCCCAAAGCAATATGGATTTGAGTATTTGAGGCAATCTATAACAAGATATAATATAATATACTTGTATACTTACAAGTATATATATATATATATATATATATATATATATATATATATATATATATATATATATATATATATATATATATATATATATATATATACAACTATATACACTTAGGACTAGGAGGCTACTGGTCATTTTCCTAAAAAACCATATACACTTAGAAATACATATAAGTATACATTAATGACCATATCATAATATAATTATATATAAAAATATATAAAATATATATTATTAGAAATACATATAGGTATACATTAATGACCCTATCTTAATATAATTATCCATAAAAATATAAAAATATATATTAAAAATATATAAGTTTAATAACCGGGCCGGGTTGGGCCTCACCAACACAACCCAGACCCGGAGCCCGGTCGACCCGGATTTCCAGGCTATTCCCGGGCCCGGGCCGGGGTTCGGGCCCGGCCAGGTCCGGGTTGGGTCTGGGCCTAAAGCCCAATTGGACACCCCTAATTATATCACCAAAATATCCTATTTGTCCCATTCCTACACTTACTTTTGCTATCAACGTAAAGGACAGGAGAGCAGACACTTGAATAATCTTTACTAAATCTTTAAATTTTATAAAGGTTGGTTTCTTTTTGTTGCATTTTGGTTTCAAATTCAGGAAAGAGCTCGCTCATTTTGATCGAACCATAAGTTGTGGCTTCAGTTGTTCCCTAGTTAATTGATTTAAGTTGGACCACAAATTATTTGAGTAAATTTGAACTGGTTCTGACCAAGATCCAAACAAAGTCCATATTCTCTTTTTCTGAGTGTATTTTCTTCGATTTATTAGAATCTCTTTTTATCCTTTTGAGAGGTTGTCAGAGCTTTTCCTAAAACTCTTATCTTCCTTTTCAATATAAAGTTAAGTTCTCTTCCAAAAACATATAAGAAATTTTAACTCTCAGTTCTCATCACAAATTTAGCAATTCGAGTTGAAATCTTACTGTTCATAAATTTTGGACTATGGAAAACATATTGAATTCAGAGAAATGTGAGATATAAAGTTATAAACCTCCACCCTTATGATAATCTTCTGAATGCATCAATCTTCTATCATCTTAATAATCATGTGTATGATACAGGTGCTTGTATCAGCCAGTGAACTTTGAATGGCCAACAACCCACATAAAAGAATCAATATGAAACGTTAAATGTTGATGTAAACACCACGTGCACCCAATCTACACGCATTCAAATCTAATGGCTCCCAAAAACCAGTAGCCAATTCATTTCTCTACATTTTGTGCACAATACTAAAAATCCAATAAAAACCCTCTCTTCTCATTGGCTCAAACCCTCGCAAATCAATTCTCATCCCTCATTCTAGGGTCTCTTTTAAAATGAAGCATCCACAACACAGAGCCAACCACACAAAAAAGCATGAATGAATCAAAAACTACACAACCAACAAAGCTACGTACGCTTCTCATTCACCACTTGAATCCAAACTCCCCTACGTGTTCTCAAGCCTCCCATTCCTTTACTCTCTCCTGTTATTTTTTCAACACCCTCTCGCTCTTCATCTTTTTCTACTGTCATGGCCTCTCAACCTGTGCCAAAGAAGCCAAGGCTTAACCAAAATCTTGACTGTAGGTTGAGATCGGAGGCGAAGGAAGCGAAGGTCAGCCAAGAGGACTCGGCGAGGGAGAGATTGAAGAGGCATAGGAAGGAGATGGCGGGGCGAGTATGGATACCGGATATATGGGGACAGGAGAGCTTGTTGAAGGATTGGGTTGATTGCGCCGCGTTCGACAGGTCGCTCATGCCTAAAGGGGTGGTTTCGGCGAGGCAGGCTCTGGTGGAGGAGAGCAGGAGGAATTCCATTGAGAACCAGTGCTAAGATTAATTTCTAGCAGATTTGTGTTTGTTTGATTTATACATATATATAAGAACAATATACTACTTTGGTGTTTAATTTAAACTGAAAGTTTATTTGTTTAAGTATGGTGTGTGCATGGTGCTGGGTGATTGTGTGCTTGATTTGAACATAACAGTGTGTGCTCCATGAGTGGATTTGGCTGTCTCTTTACTATGAGCTTCTTGTGATTTTGGATGCATATATGTTTGATAACTATTGACGGGTGTGCTTTAATTGTTTATGATTTTGTCAAAATAATTTTGTGCCACTAAAAGCTGCATATATATTGCACAGACAATATTGTACATTATCAAGATCCTTTGTCAGTGATGAATGTTCAGAATAGGTAGTGTACATTTTTAAAGCAATTTCAAATTTATTTCTTATTAACTTTCATTTACTTATCGGTACTAAGCAAGTCCCTTTTTTGTCTTTTTTGAGAATTTATGAAATTATATCCCATGACTTTGCACATGTCAAGTGATCTCCTAAACTTGTACCCCTCCGAAAAAAAATCATCTTCAAAGTTTTCAATGCAAATCCCTCTCTTGCTAATTAATTGTGGATCATATCAGATATTTGGCTCACCTCTGTTAAAATTAATTTGTCTAATTTGATTCCACTATCTGTATCGATGAAATCATGACTAGTTTTCATGTTTTATCTCAAAAAGAATGGATTTCTTCAAAAAGAAAAGAATGTTTGTTCCTCGTTTTTTCTTTGATTTTATACCTACACTAGATGAATAACCTCATTTTGGATGGTGCTATATCCAAGTTAAATATGTATATCAATGATGAAAAATTCTGAATGACATTTTATGTGTGCATCCACCTCCAATTGAAAAAAAGGACAATTTGTTCCCTCTTACTCTAGCTTCAAAATTTTCTGATTGTTGATGTGGCCGCTAACTTTTCAGGTAGAAAGTAGGGGATTGTATTTGCAATGTGTGACAGTTTATACGACATCAGCATTTATGTGCTTCCAGATTTCTGAACTTTTATATATGGAATTACTCAGACGAAATCGTATCATGATTGTGAATTCGAATTATTTTTCTGAGTAAGTATGGTAGAAGGCATTTTAATTCCTACTGTCTAGCAAACAGGTTATTGAAATGCAGTGGGCAGAAGAGCCATAGATTAATACGAATACGTCGCAATTGATTTCGATAATTTTTGTTGGTTCTGTTCATATTGGCAACGCAAGTCAACTTCTACGTTTTCTTTGAATGTGAACTCATTACAGGAAGTTGCCTACTTGGACTTGCCTCTGTGTACGCTAAATTTTGGTCGTCAAAAACTTTAAATCAATGCGCCCGCAAAAAGAATACACTTAACAACTAACATCTTCCTAGTTTTTCTAAGGAGTATGAAAAGGCTACAACCTGTTCAATATATATAACTCTCGTTATGATGATGTTGCGTGTTACATAATTAGGAGTACTTCTTAGTTATTTCTGCACTTGCACATATTAGTACCGCCTCCATTGATTATTTGCCATGCTGTAAATATTAGTTTCATTATGTGAGGAGTGAGACTCATTATTTGTTAGTATTATGTTAGTCTGAATGTTATTAGTAGTATATTGTCTAGTTGGGACTGATCGATATTATCGGATTTGGCACGAGAGAGACCTATGGATTTCTCTATGTTATCATCTTCGTGCATGGCCTTAATTTGTGGATTGATTGTAGAATATTACTCTAGCAGAGTGTTCTATACGCAGAGTTTTGCTTATTTCTTGTCCAATTGGCTCTTTATTATGCTTGTTATTAGGGGTGATTCTGGTTTTTATCCTAAATACCAATACATATTTAGATTAGGATATGACAAAGATAGTAGTACCATAGCTCTAATATGGATGAGAACTTGCAACGTAAGAAGTTTTAGACCAACGTATCACAGGGACCTGGTCCATAACATTATTTCTGCACTATACGGATATCAACCCTTAGATCTGTGCACAAATCTCAAAGATCAATGATCTAATGATTGATATCACTTTGATGCACATTTAATGGCACGAACCAGGTCCATATGACACTTTATCATATTAATGAAATGTAATGAAAGAGAGGTTAAGCAAAAAATAACACAACATTCAAGCCTAGAAATTTTTTTGCAAATCGCAACTATTTCTATAACCCGATATTTCCACTGGAAACATCTCCTTTCAACAATTTTCTTTTAAAATTAGTATTTATTAGCTTAAAACTTAAGTTTCTAGATTACAAGAGCCTACATGCATCAACAAGTTACGGAAATCAGTTTTATGAAAGGGATGAAAAATAAAATGCTCTTGGAGACTTGAACAATCTAAACGAGTCCCGTCCATTAAAATTAAAATGAGCTATCCCATTAAAATTATATAATAATTTAATAATCATTTATTTTAAATAATATTCAATTATCACTCTTTTGTTATCCATGAAAAAAAATAATCTATGATTAAAAACTCATAAATAGTGTTATTTTCAAGGACGCCTGTGTAAAAAAACCGCGCTACTACCCTCTTGCAATTCAACAAGTCAGGAAATTCCAATCCCTAATTCGAAAGCAAACCCTAATTCCAAGAGAGAAGAGAAAGAAGAAGAGATCTTTACGAATAGCAATGGGTCTATGGGAAGGGCTCTACCGCGTTCTCATGCGCCGGAACTCTGTCTACGTCACCTTCGTCATCGCCGGCGCTTTCGCCGGCGAAAGGGTAAAGATCTCTTCTTTTGTTCTTAATCGATCCATTGATTTTACAATTGGAGCCCAATTTGATGGTGAAAGAACTGAACTTTTGAATTTGGTTTGTTTGCAGTCTGTTGATTATGGGGTTCACAAGCTGTGGGAGCACAACAATGTTGGGGTAATACACATGAGCCTCGTTTCTTATTCTGTGTTCTGAGTTATATTTGCAATATTGATAATCGAGATTTTGATATAATGTTGGCTTGCCTTTAGAATTTTTGTATACAATATGCGTGATGATTAATTCGTCGAAGAGGAATTGCTGGCAAAAAATGTTCTAGGTGGTATGAATTGGTATTTGGGAAATCAAATATCTACTTAGAAGTTAGAACTTCGTATTTATTTTACACATAAAGGCACATTACCGAGATTTTGTCTTAACCATGTGGGTATGTAAGTGTAGCAATAGTAACAAAAATGGAACATATGTTAAGAGATAAACTTGCATGATTCCGCAAGGATTTGGAACCCTCTTATTCAAATTTGACATAGGCCATGCAAATGGAAATTTATTAGATTAAAGATTGATATACATTATTTAGGATGTACAAAAACAAAAAACCAAGAGTTTTAAAATTTAACCCAATTGGATCAATTAGCAGAGAAACATATAGCCGGAAGTACCATGTTCAAAGTTCTATGGTTTTATGTATCAAGCGACCAATTCAACTATTTCTTCGCAAGCTAAGCACATGAAAACTCCTACACATCAAATTTTTGTTTGGTCTCAAATATAATAGACTATCAACCATGCAATTCACTATTTAGACCATCCACTTTGTATCCAATTGATACCTAGGTGGAGGAGGTATAATGCTTGATTTTTTTCAATTTCTAACCAACTCTGTAGATCAACTATTGTAGTGGATCTTCAACTTGATTTTCCCATCATCAAGTTTGATGGAAGGATTCATCCCAAGGCTTTACTAATATATATTTATGTGATTATAGCGCAGTTCCATATGTAGTTTACCTCTCATAGCCCACCCTATTACCCTTCTTTATTCG
Source organism: Asparagus setaceus (assembly GCA_012295165.1). Taxonomy (NCBI): domain Eukaryota; kingdom Viridiplantae; phylum Streptophyta; class Magnoliopsida; order Asparagales; family Asparagaceae; genus Asparagus; species Asparagus setaceus. The sequence goes on from CM022710.1 coordinate 1,022,121, forward strand.
TGTTGGCTATGGAATCACATCAAGTTAAGATCATATACACAACTGTATTAGTGGAAACGTCATAATGCATTCAGTTCCTTTTATTCCGACTCTGATGTATCCATTAAGCTTAGATTAAGCCCTTACCCTTGAAGATAATGAAAGTAGTTAATGACTGATTGAAGTGGTGTATGTTATAGCCCATAAAAATCATATATGTTGATGTACACATAATTTATTTTCATTCATTCAAACCTAACCAAAATTATAAAAAATCGTGGGTTATAGCTCATGAAAATCTTGAATTTTGATTTACACATAATTTGTCTAAATTTGTTTAAGACGAACCAAAATTGCCAATAATATTAGGTTATAGCTCATGAAAATCATAAACTTTAATGTAAACATTATAAATTTACTATCGTTCGAATGAACCAAAATTGACAAAAATCGTGGGTTATAGCTCATGAAATTCGTGAATTTTGATAGACATAATTTATTATATTCATTCAAAACATACAACAATTGTCAGTAATCGTGGGTTATAGCCTATAAAAATCACAAATTTTGATGTACTCATGATAAATTTATGTTCATTCGAAACAAACCAAAATTGACAAAAATAGTGGGTTGCAGCTCATGAAATCGTGAATTTTGATGTACACATAATTTATTTACATTCGTTCAAGACGAAACAAAATTGTCAATCGTAGTGAGTTATACCCCGTGAAAATCTCAAATTTTGATGTACATATTATAAATTTTACTTTTGTTCTTAACGAACCAAAATTGACAAATTTGTGCTTTATAGCTCATGAGTCATGAAAATCGTAAATTATAATATGCACATAATTTTTATATTCCTACATAATTTTTATATTCCTTCAAATTGAACAAAATTGTCAATAACCGTGGGTTATAGCCCATGAAAATCACAAAATTTAGTGTACACATTATAAATTTAGCTTCATTCAAAATGAATAAAATTGATAAAAATATCGTGGGTTATAGGTAATGAAAATCGCGAATTTTCATGTACACTTAATTTATTTACATTCGTTCAAAACAAAGCAAAATTATCACAAATTATGGGTTATAGCCCATGAAAATCACAAATTGTTTACACAATAAATTTACTTTCTTCGATACCAACGAAAAGTAACAAAATTCGTGGGTTATACCTCATGAAAATCGCTAATTTTGATGTACACATAATTATATGCATTCATTCAAAATGAGGTTAAACTATAAAAATATGGATTATAGCCCATGAAATCGTAAATTTTGATTTACTTGTAATAAATTTACTTTCATTCGAACGAACTAAAATTGAAAAATTCGTGGTTTAGTTCATAAAAGTCTTAAATTGTGAATAAGTTCACTTTTGTTGAGAATAAATCAAAATTGATAAAAATTGTGGATAATAGCTTATGAAAATGCAAAATTTGATGTACACATAATATATTTACATTCATTTAAAACGAACAAAAAAAGTGGGTTATAGCCCATGAAAATCATAAATTTTGATGTACATATAATAAGTTTACTTTCAATCAAAACGAAACAAAATTGACAAACATTGTGGTTATAAGCATGAAAATCATGAATTTAGATGTACACATAATTTATTTACATTAATTCAAAACTAAGCAAAATTGTAAAATATCATGGTTATAACCCTATGAAAATCACAAATTTTTATGTATACATAACAAAGTTATTTTCGCTCAAAACGAACCAAAATTGTCAACAATGGTGAGTTATAACTTATGAAAATCGTAAATTTTGATTTACTTGTAATAAATTTACTTTCGTTCAAAACGAAATAAAATTGACAAAAATTATGGGTTATAGCATGAAAATCATGAATTTAGATGTACACATAATTTATTTACATTCGTTCAAAACGAACCAAAATTGTCAACAATGGTGAGTTATAACTTATGAAAATCGTAAATTTTGATGTACATGTAACAAAGTTACTTTAGTTGAAATGAACCAAAGTTGACAAAAATCAAGGGTTTTACTCATGAAAATTGCGAACTTTGATACATACATAATTTGTATACATTCATTGAAAATGAACTAAAATTGTCAATAACTATGGGTTATAGCTTGTGAACATCACAAACTTTGAAGTACACATCATAAAATTACATTCATTTGAAACAAAAAAATTGACAAAACCATAGATTATAACTCGTAAAATTGCAAATTTTTATATGCACGATTTATTTACATTCGTTTAAAATGAATCAAAATTACAAAAATGGTAGCTTATAGCCTATGAAATTCACAATTTTGATGGACAAATAACAAATTTACTCTTGTTGAAACAAACCAAAATTTACAAAATTTGTGGATTATAGCTCATGAAAATCGTAAATTTTAATGTGTACATAATTTTTTACATTCCTTCAAAACAAACCATAATTGTCAAAACTCATGGATTATAACCCATAAAAGTTAAAATTTTTGATGTATAGATAATAAATTTACTCTCATCGAAAGGAACCAAAATTGAAAATTTTATGGGTTATAGCGTACTATAATTGCGAATTTTGATATACCCATAATTTATTTACATTCACTTAAAATGAATTAAAATTATCATAATCGTGGATTATATATAGCCCATAAAAATCGTAAATTTTGATGTACGATAATAAATTTATTTTCGTTCAAAACGAACCAAAATTGTCAACAATGGTGAGTTATAACTTATGAAAATCGTAAATTTTGTTGTACCCATATTTTATTTATAATCGTTTAAAGCAAACAAAATTGTCAAGAATCAAGGGTTATATAGCCTATGAAAATCGCAAATTTTGATGTACATGTAACAAAGTTACTTTAGTTCGAAATGAACCAAAGTTGACAAAAATCAAGGGTTTTACTCATGAAAATTGCGAACTTTGATACATACATAATTTGTATACATTCATTGAAAATGAACTAAAATTGTCAATAACTATGGGTTATAGCTTGTGAACATCACAAACTTTGAAGTACACATCATAAAATTACATTCATTTGAAACAAAAAAATTGACAAAACCATAGATTATAACTCGTAAAATTGCAAATTTTTATATGCACGATTTATTTACATTCGTTTAAAATGAATCAAAATTACAAAAATGGTAGCTTATAGCCTATGAAATTCACAATTTTGATGGACAAATAACAAATTTACTCTTGTTGAAACAAACCAAAATTTACAAAATTTGTGGATTATAGCTCATGAAAATCGTAAATTTTAATGTGTACATAATTTTTTACATTCCTTCAAAACAAACCATAATTGTCAAAACTCATGGATTATAACCCATAAAAGTTAAAATTTTTGATGTATAGATAATAAATTTACTCTCATCCGAAAGGAACCAAAATTGAAAATTTTATGGGTTATAGCGTACTATAATTGCGAATTTTGATATACCCATAATTTATTTACATTCACTTAAAATGAATTAAAATTATCATAATCGTGGATTATATATAGCCCATAAAAATCGTGAATTTTGATGTACGATAATAAATTTATTTTCGTTCAAAACGAACCAAAATTGTCAACAATGGTGAGTTATAACTTATGAAAATCGTAAATTTTGTTGTACCCATATTTTATTTATAATCGTTTAAAGCAAACAAAATTGTCAAGAATCAAGGGTTATATAGCCTATGAAAATCGCAAATTTTGATGTATGCATAATAAATTTACTTTCATTCAAAACGAGCCAAAATTGACATAAATCGAGGTTGTAGCTAATGAAAATCGCGAATTTTAATGTACACATAATTTATTTACATTCGTTCAAAACGAACCCAAATTGTCAGTAGTGAGTTATAACCCATAAAAATAGTTGATTTTGATGTATACATTATAAATTTTCTTCCATTCGAAGTGAACCAAAATTTACAAAAATCGTGTGTTATAGATGATGAAAATCATGACTTATGTACACTTAATTTATTTACGCTCATTCGAGACAAACTAAATTTGTCAATAATTGTGGGTTATAGTCCATGAAAATCACAAATTTTGGTGTATACATTATAAATTTACTTTCATTCAAAACGAGCCAAAATTGACATAAATCGAGGTTGTAGCTAATGAAAATCGCGAATTTCGATGTACACTTAATTTATTTACTTTTGTTAAGAGCAAACCAAAATTGTTAAAAATCGTTGGTTATAGTCCGCGAAATTACAAATTTTAATGTACACATAATAAATTTACTGTCTTTCAAAACAAACGAAAATTGACAAAATCCGTTGATTATAACTCATGAAAATCGCGAATTTTGACGTAAACATATTTTTTTTACATTCTTTCAAAGCAAACCCAAAATTATCAGAAATCATGGGTTATAGCCTATGAAATTGCAAATTTTGATTTATCCTTAATTAATTTACTTTTATTTTAAAATTAAAAAATTTGTAGGTTATAGCTCATGAAAATCTCAAATTTTGATGTACGCATAATAAATTCACTTTCGTTCAAAACGTACGAAAACTGATAAAATCGTGGGTTATAGCTGATGAAGATCGCGAAATTTGATGTACACATAATTTATTTACATTCATTTAAGACGAATCAAAATTGTAAAAATCGTGGGTTATATAGCCCATAAAAATTATAAATTTTGTTAGCTCATAATAAATTTACTTTCTTTCAAAACGAACCAAAATTATCATTAATCGTGGGTAATAGCCCATGAAAATTGAAAATTATGATGTATACATAAGTTATTTTCATTCGAAAAGAAACAAAATTGATAAAAATTATGGGTTATAGCACATGAAAATCGTTAATTTTGATCCATACATAATTTATTTGCATTCATTCAAAACTAACCAAAATTGTTAAAAATCGTGTATTGTAACCCATGACAATCGTAGATTTTGATGTATGCATAATAAATTTATTTTTGTTTGAAACGGACCAAAGTTGACAAAATTCGTTGGTTATGAATCATGAAAATTTCAAATTTTTACATATATATAATTTGTATATATTCATTCAAAATGAACCAAAATTGTCAAAAATCGTAAATTGTAGCTTGTGAAAATCGCAAAATTTGAAGTACACTATAAATTTACATTCGTTCAAAATAAATAATTTTAAAACCAAAACGAAGAAAATTTAACAAAATAAATTTACTTTCATTCAAAACAAACCAAAATTGTCAAAAATCGTAAATTTTGATGTATACATACTAAATTTACAACTAATGTATACTTATGTTCAAAATGAACCAAAATTTACAACAATTTTGATGTACACATAATTTATTTATATTTGTTCAATACAAGTCAAAATTGTAAAAATTTTTGGGTTATAGCCTATAGATTTCGCAAATTTTGATGTGTACAATAAATTTGCTTACATTCAAAACGAACTAAAAGTTACAAAATTAGTGGATTATAGCGTTTGAAAATAAAAATTTTAAAGTACACTTCCTAAATTTATATTTGTTCTAAATTTATAAAAATTGTCAAAAATCATGAGTTATAATCCATGAAAATTGAAAAATCGTGGGTTATAGTCCATGAAAATCGTAATTTTCATGTGCACATTATAATTTATTTTCACTCGAAATGAACCAAAATTGAAAAATCGTGGGTTATAGCTCATGTTAATTGCGAATTTTTATGTAGAAATAAATTTTTATATTTGTTCTAAATTTATAAAAATTGTCAAAAATCATAAATTGTAGCTCATGAAAATTATAAATTTTGATGTACACAATAAATTTACTTTCATTCAAAACAAACTAAAATTGTCAATAATCGAAGGTTTTAGACCATGAAAGTCAAAATTTTGATGTACGATTATAAAGTTACTTTCATTTGAAATGAACTAAAATCAAAATATTAAGTGGGTTATAGCTCATGTTAATCGTGAAATTTTATGTACATTATGTTTTTAATTAGTTGTAAATGAATAAAATTTGTCAAAAATCATAAGTTATAGCCCATTAAAAATAGCAAATTCGATGTAAACAATAAATTTATTTTTGTTCAAAACAAACCAAAATTGTCAATCGTAAGTTATAGCTCATGAAAGTCACAAATTTTGATAACATTATAAATTTTCGTTTGTTGAAATGAACTAAAATTAACAAAATTAGTGGGTTATAGCTCATTAAAACCACAAATTTTGATATGCACATAATTTATTTATATTCATTTAAAATGAACAAAATTGTCAACAATAGTGGGTTATAGCGTTTGAAAATAAAAATTTTAAAGTACACTTCCTAAATTTATATTTGTTCGAAAAAACAAAATTGACAAAAATCGCGAGTTGTAGCTCATGAAAATTGTGAATTTTGATGTGCATAATTTATTTACATTTGTTTTAAAACGAACCAAAATTATCAAAAACCATGGGTTATAGCCCATTGAAATCGCAAATTTTGATGTATACATAAAATTCATTAATAAAAATCGCGGGTTGTAACTCATGAAGATCGTGAATTTTGATGTACACATAATTTATTTTCATTAGTTCTAAACGAACCAAAACTTTTAAAAATCATGGGTTAAGCCCATGAAATGTAAGTTTTGATGTACTCATAATAAATTTGATGTGCATATAATTTATTTACATTCATCCAAAAGACAAAATTTAAAAATCATGGGTTATAACCCATGAAAATCAAAATTTTATGTACGGATAATAAAGTTACTTTCATTGGAACCAAAATTGAAAAATTATGGGTTATAAGCATGAAAATCGCTAATTTTGATGTACACAATTCAATTACATTTGCTCAAACTAAATCGAAATTGTCAAAAATCATGGGTTATATCACATTAAATTGCAAATTTGATGTACACAATAAATTTTATTTCATTCAAACTGAAGCAAAATTGTCAATAATCGTGGGTTATAGCCCATGAAAATCGTAATTTTCATGTGCACATTATAATTTATTTTCACTCGAAATGAACCAAAATTGACTTAAATCGTAGGTTATAGCTCATGAAAGTTATAAATTTTAGTGTACACAGTTTATCTATATTTGTTCGTCTATAATTAAGGGTTATAATCAATGAAAATCGCAAATTTTGGAATACACATAATTAAAATAGTTTGAAACGAACCAAAATTGACAAAATATGTGGTTTCTATCGCATGAAAATCACGAATTTTGATGTACACATAATTTATTTACATTAGTTCAAAACAAACAAAATTATCAATAATCGTGGGTTATAGTCCATGAAAATCGTAAAATTTGATGTATACATTATAAAGTTACCTTCGTTCGAATGAAACAAAATTGACAAAAATCGTGGGTTATATAGCTTATTAAACTCGCGAATTTTGATATACACATAATTTATTTATATTCATTGAAAGTGAACAAAAATTATCGAGAATCGTGAGTTAGCCTATGAAAATCGCAATTTTCGAAGTACTTAAATTATATTCGCTGGAACGACTCAATGTTGACGAAAATAGTTTTTAGCGAGTGAAAATGGCGAATTTTAATATACACATAATTTATTTACATTCGGTCAAAACTTATTGAAATTGTCAATATTTGTGAGTTATAATAAAATTCGCAAATTATGATGTACATATTATAAATTTACTTTCGTTCGAAATAAACCAAAATAAAAAAAATCGTGCATTATGGTTCATGAATGTACATATGAATATCACATTTTGGTATACATTATAAATTTACTCTCATTCAAAGCAAACCAAACTTGACTAAAATCGTGGGTTGTAGCTAATAAAAATCGTGAATTTTAATGTATATTTAATTGATTTTTATTTATTCAAAACAAACCACAATGGTTAAAAATCGTGGGTTATAGCCCACGAAAATCATAAATTTTGATATACACATAATTAATCTACTTTCTTTGAAACAAATAAAAATTGACGAAATTAGGTGGGTTATAGCTCATGAAAATCACAAATTTTGATGTACAAATAATTTTATTCGATCAAAACAAATCAAAATTATCAAAAATCATGGGTTATAGGCCCATGAAATTGGAAATTTTATTTACTTATTTTTAGGAGGGCACAAAATATCGTATCGAGGAAATATTTTATTTACTCGGTTTTAATCCTTTGATTAATGAATTTGAGGTTAATTTTTATGATCAAGATATCTAATCTTAGCTTTTAGATATAACGAAATGAACTCTCTTGTACCATATGAACTATATATTTATTTTAAATATTATCTAGTTCTCATATCCGTTTTTTATCTGCATGTATATCCGCTTACATATTTGCATGCATGTCCGTATTCGTATCCAATTTAGCGGATATGTATATGAATTTTCCTTCAGGAAATGCTCAGTATCGTATCCACGATTGGTAAGCAAATACAAATATGATAAGTGTTATCTCCGAGCCATATCCAAACTGTATGCACTCCTACTCATAATGAATTTATTTTCATTCGAAACAAACCAAATTAAAAAAATTCATGGTTTATAGCTTATGAAAATCGGAAATTTTGATGCACAAAATAATAAGACAAAAATCGTGGGTTATAGCTAATGATATTCACTAATTTTAATGTACACATAATTTATTTGTATTTGTTTAAAATGAATCAAAATTATCAAAAATCGTGAGTTACTTATAGCCTATGAAATTAGCAAATTCGATGTATATCTAATAATTTTACTTTCATTTGAAATGAAATAAAATTGAGAAAAATTGTGGGTTGTATTGCATGAAAATCGTGAATTTTGATGTACATATAAAAATTTTACATTAATTTAAAACTAACCTAAATTGCCAAAAATCGTGAATTATCCCCATGAAAATTGCAAAGTTTGATGTACACATAATAAATTTACTTTCTCCATTAAAAATTTACTTTTGTTGAAACTAACTAAACTTGATAAAATCTAGGGTTATAACTCATGAAAATCGCAAATTTTAATACATATAGAATTTGTATATATTCGTTCAAAATGTATCAATATTTAAAAATCGTGGATTATAGCATGTAAATCGCAAATTTTGAAGTACACATAATAAATTTACATTTGTTCGAGACGAACAAATTTGACTAAATTCATGGGTTATAGCTTCTAAAAATGTGAAACTTGATATGCACATAATTTATTTACTTTCGCTCAAAACGAATCAAAATTTTCAAAATTTGTTGGTGGTTATAGCCCATGAAATTTGTAAATTTTGATGTACAATAAATTTACTTTCGTTCGAAACAATCCAAAATTTATAAAATTCATGGATTATAGCTCAAGAAATTGCAAATTTTGTTATACACCTAATTTATTTATATTCGTTCAAAACGAACAAATTGACAAAATCCGTGAGTTAAAGACTGAAAATCGCAAATTTTGAAATAGGTATTAAATTTACATTTGTTTGAAAAACAAAAATTTATAAAACCGTGAGTTATATCTCATGAATATCACGACTTTCGTTGTGCACATAATTTATTACATTCATTCAAAACAAACCAAAATTATCAATAATCGTGAGTTATAGTCCATGGAATTAGCAAATTTTGATGTGCACATTATAAATTTAATTTTGTTCAAAACAAATCAAAATTGACAAAAGAATCGTTATAGCTCATAAAAATCACAATTATGATGTATACATAATTTATTTATATTCATTCAAAACAAATTAAAATTGTCAATAATCATGGTTATAGCCCATGGAATTCCCAAATTTTGGTGTACACATTATAAATTTACTTTCTTCAAAACAAACCAAAATTGACCAAAATCATTGAGGTAATGAAATCGCAAATTTTAATGTATACATAATTTATTTATATTCATTCAAAACAAACCAAAATTGACAAAAATCTTGGGTTATAGCTCATGAAAATCATAAAGTTTGATGTGCACATTGTAATTTACTTTCTTTCAAAATAAATGAAAATTGACAAATTTGTGGATTATAGCTCATGGAAATTGCGAATTTGATGTCTGAAAATTTATTTACATTGTTCAAAATATATCAAATTTATCAAAAATCATGGATTATAGCCCATGAACTCTTTATTTACTCATATTAAATTTACTTTCATCGAAACAAAGCGAAATTGAAAAATTAGCGTGTTGTATCTCATGAAAATATCAAAATTTGATGTATACATAATAAATTTACTTTCGTTTAAAATGAAATAAAATTGACAAAATCATGGACTATATCTTATGAAAATCGTGAAATTTGATGAACACATAGTTTATTTACATTCGTTTAAAATGAACCAAGATTATAAAAAATCGGGGTTATAGCTTATAAAAAATCGTAAATTTTGATGTACACATAATAAATTTGCTTTCATTCAAAGCAAATAATTGTGAGTAATAACTCAAAAATTCACAAATTTTGATGTACAATTAATTTATTTATATTCATTCAAAACAAACCGAATTTTTTAATTTTTAGATTATAGCCTATAAAATTAGCAAATTTTGATGTATACATAATAAATTTACTTTCGTTTGAAATGTCTCATGAAAAACAATTTAGATGTGCACATAATTTATTTACATACATTTCAAACAAACTAAACTTGTAAAAGCCATGGGTTATAGCCTATTAAAATCGATAATTTTTATGTAGAGATAATAAATTTAATTTCATCCGAATGGAATCAAAATTAAAAATTTATGGTTTATAGCTCCTCTTAATCGAATTTTTATGTTCAAATAAATTTTTGACATTCATTCTAAATGAATAAAAATTATTAAAAATTATAAGTTATAGCCTATGAAAATCACAAATTTAAATGTACATATAATAAATTTACTTTTGTTCAAAATGAACCAAAATTGCTAACAATCATTGGTTATAGCCCATAAAATTAGCAAATATTGATATACACATTGTAAATTCTTTCGTTCAAAACAAACCAAAATTGACAAAAATCTTGGGTTATAGCTCATGAAATTCACAAATTTTTAATATAAATTTAATTATTTATTTTCATTCAAATTGAACAAAATTGTCAATAATCAAGGGTTATAGATTATGTAAATGCAAATTTTGATATACACAAGAAATTTATTTATTGAAACAAACAAAAATTAGCAAAAATCATGCGTTATAGTGAAAATCATGAATTTTGATGTACAATTAATTTATTTATATTCATTCAAAACAAACTAAAATGATAAAAATCATGGGTTATAGCCCATGAAATCACAAATTTTAATGTATACATAATAAATTTACTTTCATTCGAGCGAAAAGATATGGAAATATTAGGTGGGTTATAGCTCATGAAAAGTTTAAATTTTGATATACACATAATAAATTCACTTTCGTTCAAAAGCGACCAAAATTGATAAAAGTATTGGTTATAGCAAATGAAAATCAAGAAATTTGATGGACACATAATTTATTTATATTCATTCAAAACTAACCAAATTTGTCAAAAATCGTGGGTTATAACCCATGAAAATCATAAATTTTGATGTGTATATTATAAATTTACATTTATTCAAAATGAATCAAAATTGACAAAAGTCGCGGGTTAGCTCATGAATATCGCGAATTTGATGTATTATTTACATTTGTTTGAATTTTGATGTACACATAATTTATTTATTTACGTTCAAAAGCGAACCAAAATTGTGAACTATCATGAATTATTGCCCATGAAATTATAAATTTTGATATACACATTATATATTTATTTTCATTTGAAATGAATATAAATTGACAATACTTATCGTTCTGAGATCATGAAAATTGCAAATTATGATGTACACGTAACTTATTTATATGCATTCAAAATGAATCGAAATTGTCAATAATTGTAGGTTTTACTAGAGCCCATGAAAATAAAAATTTTGTACACTATAAATTTATTTTCATATGAAACGAACCAAAATTGATAAAAGTATTGGTTATAGCAAATGAAAATCAAGAAATTTGATGGACACATAATTTATTTATATTCATTCAAAACTAACCAAATTTGTCAAAAATCGTGGGTTATAACCCATGAAAATCATAAATTTTGATGTACACATAATAAATTTACTTTTGTTCAAAATGAACCAAAATTGACAAAAATCTTGGGTTATAGCTCATGAAATTCACAAATTTTGATGTATACATAATTTATTTATATTCATTCAAAACTAACCAAAATTATCAAAAATCGTGGGTTATAGCTCATGAAATTCACAAATTTTGATGTACACATAATAAATTTACTTTCATTCAAAATGAATCAAAATTGACAAAAATCTTGGGTTATAGCTCATGAAATTCACAAATTTTGATGTACACATAATAAATTCACTTTCGTTCAAAAGCGAACCAAAATTGATAAAAGTATTGGTTATAGCAAATGAAAATCAAGAAATTTGATGGACACATAATTTATTTATATTCATTCAAAACTAACCAAAATTATCAAAAATGGTGGGTTATAGCTCATGAAAAGTTTAAATTTTGATATACACAAGAAATTTATTTATTGAAACAAACAAAAATTAGCAAAAATCATGCGTTATAGTGAAAATCATGAATTTTGATGCACAAAATTTATTTACATCCGTTCAAAACAAACTAAAATGATAAAAATCATGGGTTATAGCCCATGAAATCACAAATTTTAATGTATACATAATAAATTTACTTTCATTGAGCGAAAAGATATGGAAATATTAGGTGGGTTATAGCTCATGAAAAGTTTAAATTTTGATATACACATAATAAATTCACTTTCGTTCAAAAGCGAACCAAAATTGATAAAAGTATTGGTTATAGCAAATGAAAATCAAGAAATTTGATGGACACATAATTTATTTATATTCATTCAAAACTAACCAAATTTGTCAAAAATCGTGGGTTATAACCCATGAAAATGCATAAATTTTGATGTGTATATTATAAATTTACATTTATTCAAAATGAATCAAAATTGACAAAATTTGTGGGTTATAGCTCATGAAAATCGTAAATTTTGATGTATACATAATTTATTTACATTTGTTTGAATTTTGATGTACACATAATTTATTTATTTACGTTCAAAACGAACCAAAATTGTGAACTATCATGAATTATTGCCCATGAAATTATAAATTTTGATATACACATTATATATTTATTTTCATTTGAAATGAATATAAATTGACAATACTTATCGTTCTGAGATCATGAAAATTGCAAATTATGATGTACACGTAACTTATTTATATGCATTCAAAATGAATCGAAATTGTCAATAATTGTAGGTTTTACTAGAGCCCATGAAAATAAAAATTTTGTACACTATAAATTTATTTTCATATGAAACGAACCAAAATTGACAAAAATTGTAGGTTATAGCTAATGAAAACTTTGATTTTGATATATACATAATTTATTAACATTCATTCAATCTGAACCAAAATTATCAAAATAGAGGTTATAGCCCACAAAAATCACAAGTTTTGATGTGCACATAATAAATTTATTTTCTTTTGAAGCGAACAAAAATTGACAAAATTAGTGGTCTATAGCTCTTAAAAATCGTAATTTTAGTGTACAAATGATTTATTTACATTCGTTTAAAACAAGCCAAAATTATCAAAAATAATGGGCTAGAGCATAAAATCATAAATTTTGATGTACACAATAAATATACTTTCATTCAAAATGAACTATACTTGAAAATATCATGGATTAAAGCTCGTAAAATCTCAAATTTTGGCGAACACATAATAAAACCACTTTTCTCCTAGGCGAACCAAAATTGACAAAATTTGTGGGTTATAGCTCGTGAAAATCGTAAGTTTTGATGTATACATAATTTATTTGCATTCATTCAAGACCAAACAGAATTATCAAACATAATGGGTTATAGCCCATGAAATCACAAATTTTAATGTACACAATAAATTTACTTTCTCTCGAAAGGAACCAAAATTGAAAAATTAAGTGGGTTATATATATAGCTCAAGAAAATCTCAAATTTTTATAAAAATATCAAAAATCATAGGTTCTGACCAATGAAAATTGAAAATTTTGATGTACATATAATAAATTTATTTTCATTGAAAAGAACCAAAATTGGCAAAAGTTGTGGGTTATAAGACATGAAAATCGTTAATTTTGATGTACACATAATTTATTTACATTCATATAAAACTAACCAAAATTATCAAAAATGGTGGGTTATAACCCATTAAAATAGCTAATTTGATGTATTATTTACATTTGTTTGAATTTTGATGTACACATAATAAATTCACTTTCGTTCAAAACGAACCAAAATTGACAAAAATCTTGGGTTATAGCTCATGAAAAGTTTAAATTTTGATATACACATAATAAATTTACTTTCATTCGAGCGAAAAGATATGGAAATATTCGTGGGTTATAGCTCATGAAAAGTTTAAATTTTGATATACACATAATAAATTCACTTTCGTTCAAAACGAACCAAAATTGATAAAAGTATTGGTTATAGCAAATGAAAATCAAGAAATTTGATGGACACATAATTTATTTATATTCATTCAAAACTAACCAAATTTGTCAAAAATCGTGGGTTATAACCCATGAAAATGCATAAATTTTGATGTGTATATTATAAATTTACATTTATTCAAAATGAATCAAAATTGACAAAATTTGTGGGTTATAGCTCATGAAAATCGTAAATTTTGATGTATACATAATTTATTTACATTTGTTTGAATTTTGATGTACACATAATTTATTTATTTACGTTCAAAACGAACCAAAATTGTGAACTATCATGAATTATTGCCCATGAAATTATAAATTTTGATATACACATTATATATTTATTTTCATTTGAAATGAATATAAATTGACAATACTTATCGTTCTGAGATCATGAAAATTGCAAATTATGATGTACACGTAACTTATTTATATGCATTCAAAATGAATCGAAATTGTCAATAATTGTAGGTTTTACTAGAGCCCATGAAAATAAAAATTTTGTACACTATAAATTTATTTTCATATGAAACGAACCAAAATTGACAAAAATTGTAGGTTATAGCTAATGAAAACTTTGATTTTGATATATACATAATTTATTAACATTCATTCAATACTGAACCAAAATTATCAAAATAGAGGTTATAGCCCACAAAAATCACAAGTTTTGATGTGCACATAATAAATTTATTTTCTTTCAAAATGAATCAAAATTGTTAAAAATGGTGGGTTATAGCTAATAAAAATCATGAATTTTGATGTACACATAATTTATTTATATTCGATTAAAACAAATCAAAATTGTCAAAATTGTGGGTTATAGCTCATGAAAATATAAATTTTGATGTACACAATAAATTTACTTTCATTCAAAGCGAACCAAAGTTGACAAAATTTGTGGGTTATAGCTAATAAAAATCATGAATTTTGATGTACACATAATTTATTTATATTCGATTAAAACAAATCAAAATTGTCAAAAATCGTGGGTTATAACCCATTAAAATAGCTAATTTGATGTACACAATTTATTTACATTTGTTTGAATTTTGATGTACACATAATAAATTTACTTTCATTCAAAATGAATCAAAATTGTCAAAAATCGTGGGTTATAGCTCATGAAAATATAAATTTTGATGTACACATAATAAATTTACTTTCATTCAAAATGAACTATACTTGAAAATATCATGGATTATAGCTCATGAAAATATAAATTTTGATGTACACATAATAAATTTACTTTCATTCAAAATGAATCAAAATTGTCAAAAATCGTGGGTTATAGCTCATGAAAATCTCAAAATTTGATATACACATAATAAATTTACTTTCATTCAAAATGAATCAAAATTGTCAAAATTGTGGGTTATAGCTTATGATAACCTTGAATTTTGATGTACACATAATTTATTTACATTCGTTTAAAACAAGCCAAAATTATCAAAAATGGTGGGTTATAGCTAATAAAAATCATGAATTTTGATGTACATATAATAAATTTATTTTCATTGAAAAGAACCAAAATTGACAAAATTTGTGGGTTATAGCTCATTAAATCGCAAATTTTAATGTACACATGATAAATTTACTTTTGTTCAAAATGAACCAAAATTGTCAAAAATCGTGGGTAATAGCACGGAAATTTGCAAATTTTGAAGTATACATAAAATTTTACATTCATTCAAAATGAATCAAAATTGTCAAAATTGTGGGTTATAGCTTATGATAACCTTGAATTTTGATGTACACATAATTTATTTATATTTATTCAAATTGAATCAAAATTGTCAAAATTGTGGGTTATAGCTCATTAAATGCAAATTTTAATGTACACATGATAAATTTACTTTCATTCAATACTGAACCTAAATTGTCAACAAGCGTGGGTATAGCCCTTGAAAATTATAAATTTGGATGTGTACATTATAAATTTATTTCCTTTCAAAACGAACCCAAATTGACAAATCGTGGGTCCATAGCTCATGAAAGTCGTGAATTTTGATATACACATAATTTGTTTATATTTGTTCAATACAAACGAAAATTGTCAATAATCCTATGAAAATTATAAATTTTAAAGTACACATAATAAATTTACATTCATCAAAACAAACCAAACCGACAAAAATTATGGATTATAGCTCATGAAAATATAAATTTTGATGTACACAATTTATTTACATTCATTCAAAACGACCAAAATTATCAATAATTGTGAGTTATAAGCCCATGAAAATCGTAAATTTTGATGTTTACATAATAAATTTAGGGTTATGGCTCATGAAAATCTCAAAATTTGATATACACATAATGAATTGGTTTCATTCAAAACAAACCAAAATTGCCAAAATTATGGGTTATAGCACCTAAAAATCGGAAATTTGAGGTACACATTATAAATTTACCTTCATTTTAAATGAACCAAAATTGTCAAAATTGTGGGTTATAGCTAATAAAAATCATGAATTTTGATGTCATTATAATTTATTTACATTTGTTCAAAACTAACTGAAATTGTCAAAAATCGTGGATTATTGCCCATGAAAATCACAAATTTTGATGTACATATAATGAATTTAATTTCTTTTAAATGAATGAAAATTGACAAAATTTGTGGGTTATAGCTCATGAAAATATAAATTTTGATGTTTACATAATAAATTTATTTTCATTGAAAAGAACCAAAATTATCAAAAATCATAGGTTCTGACCAATGAAAATTGAAAATTTTGATGTACATATAATAAATTTATTTTCATTGAAAAGAACCAAAATTGGCAAAAGTTGTGGGTTATAAGACATGAAAATCGTTAATTTTGATGTACACATAATTTATTTACATTCATATAAAACTAACCAAAATTATCAAAAATGGTGGGTTATAACCCATTAAAATAGCTAATTTGATGTACACATAATAAATTTACTTTCATTCAAAGCGAACCAAAGTTGACAAAATTTGTGGGTTATAAATTATGAAAATCGTAAATTTTGATATACACATAATTTGTATATACTCGTTCAAAATGAACCAAAATTGTCAAAAATCGTGGGTAATAGCACGGAAATTTGCAAATTTTGAAGTATACATAAAATTTTACATTCATTCGAAATGAAGAAAAATTGATAAAAATCATGAGTTATCGCTCGTAAAATGGTGAAATTTGTTGTGCACCTAATTTATTTACATTCATTCAAAATGAATCAAAATTGTTAAAAATGGTGGGTTATAGCTTATGATAAAAATTTACTTTTGTTCAAAATGAATAATTTTTTGAAATTCATGGATTATAGCTCATGAAAATCTCAAAATTTGATATACACATAATAAATTTATTTTCATATGAAACGAACCAAAATTGAAAAATTAAGTGGGTTATATATATAGCTCAAGAAAATCTCAAATTTTTATAAAAATATCAAAAATCATAGGTTCTGACCAATGAAAATTGAAAATTTTGATGTACATATAATAAATTTATTTTCATTGAAAAGAACCAAAATTGGCAAAAGTTGTGGGTTATAAGACATGAAAATCGTTAATTTTGATGTACACATAATTTATTTACATTCATATAAAACTAACCAAAATTATCAAAAATGGTGGGTTATAACCCATTAAAATAGCTAATTTGATGTACACATAATAAATTTACTTTCATTCAAAGCGAACCAAAGTTGACAAAATTTGTGGGTTATAAATTATGAAAATCGTAAATTTTGATATACACATAATTTGTATATACTCGTTCAAAATGAACCAAAATTGTCAAAAATCGTGGGTAATAGCACGGAAATTTGCAAATTTTGAAGTATACATAAAATTTTACATTCATTCAAAATGAAGAAAAATTGATAAAAATCATGAGTTATCGCTCGTAAAATGGTGAAATTTGTTGTGCACCTAATTTATTTACATTCATTCAAAATGAATCAAAATTGTTAAAAATGGTGGGTTATAGCTTATGATAAAAATTTACTTTTGTTCAAAATGAATAATTTTTTGAAATTCATGGATTATAGCTCATGAAAATATAAATTTTGATGTACACATAATTTATTTATATTCGATTAAAACAAATCAAAATTGTCGAAATCATGGGGTATAATCGGACTAATTGAAAATTTTGATGTCTTGATAATAAATTTACTTTCACCAAAAATAAACCAAAATTTAAAAAATTAAGTAGATTATAGCTTATGATAACCTTGAATTTTGATGTACACATAATTTATTTATATTTATTCAAATTGAATCAAAATTGTCAAAATTGTGGGTTATAGCTCATTAAATGCAAATTTTAATGTACACATGATAAATTTACTTTCATTCAATCTGAACCTAAATTGTCAACAAGCTGTGGGTATAGCCCTTGAAAATTATAAATTTGGATGTGTACATTATAAATTTATTTCCTTTCAAAACGAACCCAAATTGACAAATCGTGGGTCCATAGCTCATGAAAGTCGTGAATTTTGATATACACATAATTTGTTTATATTTGTTCAATACAAACGAAAATTGTCAATAATCCTATGAAAATTATAAATTTTAAAGTACACATAATAAATTTACATTCATCGAAACAAACCAAAACGACAAAAATTATGGATTATAGCTCATGAAAATATAAATTTTGATGTACACATAATTTATTTGCATTCATTCAAGACCAAACAGAATTATCAAACATAATGGGTTATAGCCCATGAAATCATAAATTTTAATGTACACAATAAATTTACTTTCTCTCGAAAGGAACCAAAATTGAAAAATTAAGTGGGTTATATATATAGCTCAAGAAAATCTCAAATTTTTATAAAAATATCAAAAATCATAGGTTCTGACCAATGAAAATTGAAAATTTTGATGTACATATAATAAATTTATTTTCATTCGAAAAGAACCAAAATTGGCAAAAGTTGTGGGTTATAAGACATGAAAATCGTTAATTTTGATGTACACATAATTTATTTACATTCATATAAAACTAACCAAAATTATCAAAAATGGTGGGTTATAACCCATTAAAATAGCTAATTTGATGTACACATAATAAATTTACTTTCATTCAAAGCGAACCAAAGTTGACAAAATTTGTGGGTTATAAATTATGAAAATCGTAAATTTTGATATACACATAATTTGTATATACTGTTCAAAATGAACCAAAATTGTCAAAAATCGTGGGTAATAGCACGGAAATTTGCAAATTTTGAAGTATACATAAAATTTTACATTCATTCAAAATGAAGAAAAATTGATAAAAATCATGAGTTATCGCTCGTAAAATGGTGAAATTTGTTGTGCACCTAATTTATTTACATTCATTCAAGCGAAAAGATATGGAAATATTAGGTGGGTTATAGCTCATGAAAAGTTTAAATTTTGATATACACATAATAAATTCACTTTCGTTCAAAAGCGACCAAAATTGATAAAAGTATTGGTTATAGCAAATGAAAATCAAGAAATTTGATGGACACATAATTTATTTATATTCATTCAAAACTAACCAAATTTGTCAAAAATCGTGGGTTATAACCCATGAAAATCATAAATTTTGATGTGTATATTATAAATTTACATTTATTCAAAATGAATCAAAATTGACAAAAGTCGCGGTTAGCTCATGAATATCGCGAATTTGATGTATTATTTACATTTGTTTGAATTTTGATGTACACATAATTTATTTATTTACGTTCAAAGCGAACCAAATTGTGAACTATCATGAATTATTGCCCATGAAATTATAAATTTTGATATACACATTATATATTTATTTTCATTTGAAATGAATATAAATTGACAATACTTATCGTTCTGAGATCATGAAAATTGCAAATTATGATGTACACGTAACTTATTTATATGCATTCAAAATGAATCGAAATTGTCAATAATTGTAGGTTTTACTAGAGCCCATGAAAATAAAAATTTTGTACACTATAAATTTATTTTCATATGAAACGAACCAAAATTGACAAAAATTGTAGGTTATAGCTAATGAAAACTTTGATTTTGATATATACATAATTTATTAACATTCATTCAATCTGAACCAAAATTATCAAAATAGAGGTTATAGCCCACAAAAATCACAAGTTTTGATGTGCACATAATAAATTTATTTTCTTTTGAAGCGAACAAAAATTGACAAAATTAAATGGTCTATAGCTCTTAAAAATCGTAATTTTAGTGTACAAATGATTTATTTACATTCGTTTAAAACAAGCCAAAATTATCAAAAATAATGGGCTAGAGCATAAAATCGCAAATTTTGATGTACACAATAAATATACTTTCATTCAAAATGAACTATACTTGAAAATATCATGGATTAAAGCTCGTAAAATCTCAAATTTTGGCGAACACATAATAAAACCACTTTTCTCCTAGGCAGAACCAAAATTGACAAAATTTGTGGGTTATAGCTCGTGAAAATCGTAAGTTTTGATGTATACATAATTTATTTGCATTCATTCAAGACCAAACAGAATTATCAAACATAATGGGTTATAGCCCATGAAATCACAAATTTTAATGTATACATAATAAATTTACTTTCTCTCGAAAGGAACCAAAATTGAAAAATTAGTGGGTTATATATATAGCTCAAGAAAATCTCAAATTTTTATAAAAATATCAAAAATCATAGGTTCTGACCAATGAAAATTGAAAATTTTGATGTACATATAATAAATTTATTTTCATTCGAAAAGAACCAAAATTGGCAAAAGTTGTGGGTTATAAGACATGAAAATCGTTAATTTTGATGTACACATAATTTATTTACATTCATATAAAACTAACCAAAATTATCAAAAATGGTGGGTTATAACCCATTAAAATAGCTAATTTGATGTACACATAATAAATTTACTTTCATTCAAAGCGAACCAAAGTTGACAAAATTTGTGGGTTATAAATTATGAAAATCGTAAATTTTGATATACACATAATTTGTATATACTCGTTCAAAATGAACCAAAATTGTCAAAAATCGTGGGTTATAACCCATGAAAATCGCAAATTTTGATGTACACATAATAAATTTACTTTCATTCAAAATGAATCAAAATTGACAAAATTTGTGGGTTATAGCTCGTGAAAATCGTAAGTTTTGATGTATACATAATTTATTAACATTCATTCAATACTGAACCAAAATTATCAAAAATGGTGGGTTATAACCCATGAAAATCGCAAATTTTGATATACACATAATAAATTTACTTTTGTTCAAAATGAATAATTTTTTGAAATTCATGGATTATAGCTCATGAAAAGTTTAAATTTTGATATACACATAATAAATTTATTTTCATATGAAACGAACCAAAATTGATAAAAGTATTGGTTATAGCAAATGAAAATCAAGAAATTTGATGGACACATAATTTATTTATTTACGTTCAAAGCGAACCAAAATTGACAAAATTAGTGGTCTATAGCTCTTAAAAATCGAATTTTAGTGTACAAATGATTTATTTACATTCATATAAAACTAACCAAAATTATCAAAATAGAGGTTATAGCCCACAAAAATCACAAGTTTTGATGTGCACATAATAAATTTACTTTTGTTCAAAATGAACCAAAATTGCTAACAATCATTGGTTATAGCCCATAAAATTAGCAAATATTGATATACACATTGTAAATTCTTTCGTTCGAAACAAACCAAAATTGACAAAAATCTTGGGTTATAGCTCATGAAATTCACAAATTTTTAATATAAATTTAATTATTTATTTTCATTCAAATTGAACAAAAATTGTCAATAATCAAGGGTTATAGATTATGTAAATCGAAATTTTGATATACACAAGAAATTTATTTATTGAAACAAACAAAAATTAGCAAAAATCATGCTTATAGTGAAAATCATGAATTTTGATGCGCACAAAATTTATTTACATCCGTTCAAAACAAACTAAAATGATAAAAATCATGGGTTATAGCCCATGAAATCACAAATTTTAATGTATACATAATAAATTTACTTTCATTGAGCGAAAAGATATGGAAATATTAGGTGGGTTATAGCTCATGAAAAGTTTAAATTTTGATATACACATAATAAATTCACTTTCGTTCAAAACGAACCAAAATTGATAAAAGTATTGGTTATAGCAAATGAAAATCAAGAAATTTGATGGACACATAATTTATTTATATTCATTCAAAACTAACCAAATTTGTCAAAAATCGTGGGTTATAACCCATGAAAATGCATAAATTTTGATGTGTATATTATAAATTTACATTTATTCAAAATGAATCAAAATTGACAAAAGTCGCGGGTTAGCTCATGAATATCGCAATTTGATGTATTATTTACATTTGTTTGAATTTTGATGTACACATAATTTATTTATTTACGTTCAAAACGAACCAAATTGTGAACTATCATGAATTATTGCCCATGAAATTATAAATTTTGATATACACATTATATATTTATTTTCATTTGAAATGAATATAAATTGACAATACTTATCGTTCTGAGATCATGAAAATTGCAAATTATGATGTACCGTAACTTATTTATATGCATTCAAAATGAATCGAAATTGTCAATAATTGTAGGTTTTACTAGAGCCCATGAAAATAAAAATTTTGTACACTATAAATTTATTTTCATATGAAACGAACCAAAATTGACAAAAATTGTAGGTTATAGCTAATGAAAACTTTGATTTTGATATATACATAATTTATTAACATTCATTCAATACGAACCAAAATTATCAAAAATGGTGGGTTATAACCCATGAAAATCATAAATTTTGATGTGTATATTATAAATTTACATTTATTCAAAATGAATCAAAATTGACAAAAGTCGTGGGTTAGCTCATGAATATCGCTGAATTTGATGTATTATTTACATTTGTTTGAATTTTGATGTACACATAATTTATTTATTTACGTTCAAAACGAACCAAAATTGACAAAAATCTTGGGTTATAGCTCATGAAAAGTTTAAATTTTGATATACACATAATAAATTTACTTTCATTCAAACGAACCAAAGTTGACAAATTTGTGGGTTATAGCTCATGAAAAGTTTAAATTTTGATATACACATAATAAATTTATTTTCATTCAAAAGAACCAAAATTGGCAAAAGTTGTGGGTTATAAGACATGAAAATCGTTAATTTTGATGTACACATAATAAATTTACTTTCGTTTGAAATGTCTCATGAAAACACAATTTAGATGTGCACATAATTTATTTACATTCATATAAAACTAACCAAAATTATCAAAAATCGTGGGTTATAACCCATGAAAATCATAAATTTTGATGTACATATAATAAATTTATTTTCATTCAAATTGAACAAAAATTGTCAATAATCAAGGGTTATAGATTATGTAAATGCAAATTTTGATATACACAAGAAATTTATTTATTGAAACAAACAAAAATTAGCAAAAATCATGTTATAGTTGAAAATCATGAATTTTGATGCTACAAAATTTATTTACATCCGTTCAAAACAAACTAAAATGATAAAAATCATGGGTTATAGCCCATGAAATCACAAATTTTAATGTATACATAATAAATTTACTTTCATTGAAGCGAAAAGATATGGAAATATTAGGTGGGTTATAGCTCATGAAAAGTTTAAATTTTGATATACACATAATAAATTCACTTTCGTTCAAAACGAACCAAAATTGATAAAAGTATTGGTTATAGCAAATGAAAATCAAGAAATTTGATGGACACATAATTTATTTATATTCATTCAAAACTAACCAAATTTGTCAAAAATCGTGGGTTATAACCCATGAAAATCGCAAATTTTGATGTGTATATTATAAATTTACATTTATTCAAAATGAATCAAAATTGACAAAAGTCGCGGGTTAGCTCATGAATATCGCTGAATTTGATGTATTATTTACATTTGTTTGAATTTTGATGTACACATAATTTATTTATTTACGTTCAAAAGCGAACCAAATTGTGAACTATCATGAATTATTGCCCATGAAATTATAAATTTTGATATACACATTATATATTTATTTTCATTTGAAATGAATATAAATTGACAATACTTATGTTCTGAGATCATGAAAATTGCAAATTATGATGTACACGTAACTTATTTATATGCATTCAAAATGAATCGAAATTGTCAATAATTGTAGGTTTTACTAGAGCCCATGAAAATAAAAAATTTTGTACACTATAAATTTATTTTCATATGAAACGAACCAAAATTGACAAAAATTGTAGGTTATAGCTAATGAAAACTTTGATTTTGATATATACATAATTTATTAACATTCATTCAATCTGAACCAAAATTATCAAAAATAGAGGTTATAGCCCACAAAAATCACAAGTTTTGATGTGCACATAATAAATTTATTTTCTTTTGAAACGAACAAAAATTGACAAAATTAAGTGGTCTATAGCTCTTAAAAATCGCTAATTTTAGTGTACAAATGATTTATTTACATTCGTTTAAAACAAGCCAAAATTATCAAAAATCGTGGGTTATAACCCATGAAAATGCATAAATTTTGATGTACATATAATAAATTTATTTTCATTCAAAAGAACCAAAATTGGCAAAAGTTGTGGGTTATAAGACATGAAAATCGTTAATTTTGATGTACACATAATAAATTTATTTTCATTCGAAAAGAACCAAAATTGAAAAATTAGTGGGTTATAGCTCATGAAATTCACAAATTTTGATGTACACATAATTTATTTACATACATTTCAAACAAACTAAACTTGTAAAAGCCATGGGTTATAGCCTATTAAAATCGAAATTTTGATGTACACAATAAATTTACTTTCTCTCGAAAGGAACCAAAATTGAAAAATTAAGTGGGTTATATATATAGCTCAAGAAAATCTCAAATTTTGGCGAACACATAATAAAGCCACTTTTCTCCTAGGCGAACCAAAATTGACAAAAATCTTGGGTTATAGCTCATGAAAAGTTTAAATTTTGATATACACATAATAAATTTATTTTCTTTTGAAACGAACAAAAATTGACAAAAATTGTGGTCTATAGCTCTTAAAAATCGTAATTTTAGTGTACAAATGATTTATTTACATTCATATAAAACAAGCCAAAATTATCAAAAATAATGGGCTAGAAGCATAAAATCGCAAATTTTGATGTACACAATAAATATACTTTCATTCAAAATGAACTATACTTGAAAATATCATGGATTAAAGCTCGTAAAATCTCAAATTTTGGCGAACACATAATAAAGCCACTTTTCTCCTAGGCGAACCAAAATTGACAAAATTTGTGGGTTATAGCTCGTGAAAATCGTAAGTTTTGATGTATACATAATTTATTTGCATTCATTCAAGACCAAACAGAATTATCAAACATAATGGGTTATAGCCCAATGAAATCGCAAATTTTAATGTACACAATAAATTTACTTTCTCTCGAAAGGAACCAAAATTGAAAAATTAAGTGGGTTATATATATAGCTCAAGAAAATCTCAAATTTTTATAAAAATATCAAAAATCATAGGTTCTGACCAATGAAAATTGAAAATTTTGATGTACATATAATAAATTTATTTTCATTCGAAAAGAACCAAAATTGGCAAAAGTTGTGGGTTATAAGACATGAAAATCGTTAATTTTGATGTACACATAATTTATTTACATTCATATAAAACTAACCAAAATTATCAAAAATCGTGGGTTATAACCCATTAAAATAGCTAATTTGATGTACACATAATAAATTTACTTTCATTCAAAGCGAACCAAAGTTGACAAAATTTGTGGGTTATAAATTATGAAAATCGTAAATTTTGATATACACATAATTTGTATATACTCGTTCAAAATGAACCAAAATTGTCAAAAATCGTGGGTAATAGCACGGAAATTTGCAAATTTTGAAGTATACATAAAATTTTACATTCATTCGAAATGAAGAAAAATTGATAAAAATCATGAGTTATCGCCAGAAAAATGGTGAAATTTGTTGTGCACCTAATTTATTTACATTCATTCAAAATGAATCAAAATTGTTAAAAATGGTGGGTTATAGCTTATGATAAAAATTTACTTTTGTTCAAAATGAATAATTTTTTGAAATTCATGGATTATAGCTCATGAAAATCGCTAATTTCGATGTGCACATAATTTATTTATATTCGATTAAAACAAATCAAAATTGTCGAAATCATGGGGTATAATCCGGACTAATTGAAAATTTTGATGTATCGATAATAAATTTACTTTCACCAAAAATAAACCAAAATTTAAAAAATTAAGTAGATTATAGCTTATGATAACCTTGAATTTTGATGTACACATAATTTATTTATATTTATTCAAATTGAATCAAAATTGTCAAAATTGTGGGTTATAGCTCATTAAATCGCAAATTTTAATGTACACATGATAAATTTACTTTCATTCAATACGAACCTAAATTGTCAACAACTGTGGGTATAGCCCTTGAAAATTATAAATTTGGATGTGTACATTATAAATTTATTTCCTTTCAAAACGAACCCAAATTGACAAATCGTGGGTCCATAGCTCATGAAAGTCGTGAATTTTGATATACACATAATTTGTTTATATTTGTTCAATACAAACGAAAATTGTCAATAATCCTATGAAAATTATAAATTTTAAAGTACACATAATAAATTTACATTCATCCAAAACAAACCAAAATTGCCAAAATTATGGGTTATAGCACCTAAAAATCGGAAATTTGAGGTACACATTATAAATTTACCTTCATTTTAAATGAACCAAAATTGTCAAAATTGTGGGTTATAGCTCATGAAAATTGTAAATTTTGATGTATATATAATAAATTTAATGTCACTTGAAACGAACCAAAAATTAAAAATTGTGGGTTATAGCTCATGAAAATATAAATTTTGATGTACACATAATAAATTTACTTTCATTCAAAGCGAACCAAAATTGATAAAATTAGGTGGGTTATAGCTCATTAAATCGCAAATTTTAATGTACACATGATAAATTTACTTTCATTCAAAACGAACCAAAGTTGACAAAATTGTGGGTTATAAATTATGAAAATCGTAAATTTTGATATACACATAATTTGTTTATATTTGTTCAATACAAACTAAAATTGTCAATAATCCTATGAAAATTATAAATTTTAAAGTACACATAATAAATTTACTTTCACCAAAAATAAACCAAAATTTAAAAAATTGTAGATTATAGCTTATGATAACCTTGAATTTTGATGTACACATAATTTATTTATATTTATTCAAATTGAATCAAAATTGTCAAAATTGTGGGTTATAGCTCATGAAAATCGCGAATTTTAATATACACATACTTTATTTACATTCGCTCTAAACGAGCCAAAATTATTAAAAATCATGGGTTATAGGCAATGAAATCGCAAATTTTGATGTATATATAATAAATTTAATGTCACTTGAAACGAACCAAAAATTAAAAATTCGTGGGTTATAGCTCATGAAAATTGTAAATTTTGATGTATACATAGTAAATTTACTATTCAATATTTACGATTCTTCAAAGCGAACCAAAATTGATAAAATTCGTGGGTTCGCTCACAAAAATCACAAATTTTTATGTGCACATAATTTATTTACATTTGTTCAAAACTAACTGAAATTGTCAAAAATCGTGGGTTATTGCCGATGAAAATTGCAAATTTTGATGTATCAAGATCATTTGTCCGAAAGAACCGAAGAGAGGGGATCCTAGAGTCTAGTTGACTGATGACTAGTAGCCTATCATCTCAGGTTTCTCTTAAGTATAGTTGCATTTTCTATGCGGAAATTAGAGAAGGTAGCGGGCACTTAAACAAATTTTTTGAGTAGAGTAGTAAGGAACTGCCGCTTGAATAATTCTTTTGGA
This sequence comes from Asparagus setaceus, assembly GCA_012295165.1. Lineage (NCBI taxonomy): Eukaryota > Viridiplantae > Streptophyta > Magnoliopsida > Asparagales > Asparagaceae > Asparagus > Asparagus setaceus. Next base: position 1,050,473 of record CM022710.1, read on the forward strand.
CCAATAGTTGCAAGTGGTCTTGAATTGAAATGGGTGATATTTTCCATTGAAAATGAGAGGTTAAGTTTGTATCTCAATAAACCTTATCCAACCGTTGTCGGGTTACATAAACAGTTCTAAGATGTTGTTTGAGAAGTGAGCAACCAGTGATAACTGGCAGCCATATTCGACAATGCTGCAATGACAGCCACAACAATAGCCTTCTCAGTCATGGTAGATCTTTCACTTATGGATGAACATGATAAGGAAGACTATGAGGGGAAACTTTAAGTTGTGCATAAGATTAGTGATGTTTGTGTGTTTATATGGTCATCCTTATCCTCCAGGCCTTTAGCCCAGGGAATTGGGTTTGGCCCTGAAGCACTAATCTGTTAGAGAATGCTCCTTAACAGTGACATTGTTGTAAAATCTTTAATGTGTGTTGGTGTGTCCATAGTTATCTTCTTTCTTTCTTTCTTTCTTCTTCTTCTTCTTCTTCTTTTTTTTTTTTTTTTCCTTTTTCTTTTTTTACCTTGCACTTGAAGCTTATGTGAGGAGAAAACTTCGAACTCCCCTAGGTTAGTATAGAGTACTGAAACTGGACAAAGAGGATAATAACTTCTGTGATATCAGTCACATTCATTTCTTAACCATAATATAAGCTAAAGATTGGAAGTACATTCCGAAACAGGCTCAGTCACATTCATTTCTTAACCATGTATGAGCTAAAGAGTCTAATGGAAGTACATTCTGAAACAGATGATTAACTGTATAAGTTATGCACCTAAATGTATGAGACCTAATTCTTTTGGAACCTTCCATAAAAGTGGGTTAAGACAATCCCTATGTTATGCATTGTGTTGTGTGATGCAGGGTATCTGTTTTCTCTATCTAAGAATCCATACATTAATGCTTTATGATCATTATTCTTATAACAATTAAAAATACTGAGCTAGTTGTTTCTTAGAATCATAACTGAATAACAGTTTCATTGAGCGATTTGTGATCTTACACATGCTTTATGCTAAAGCTACTTGGATATATTCATTCACATGATGTTTAGGTATTAAAGTCCTTGTGTTTTTATATCTCTTTCAGATTTTTCGACAATCATTCAGAAGACAGAACAAAAATTAGTCTCAGTTCATCCCTTTGTTTTGTCTTTCTTATTTCTAAGACTGTATACATCTAGGACCAGAAATTTAAATATGTAAATGACGTTGTTAGTATAGATATATCTTTTGTACTTGACAGGACTGATTCTTTCATTTGATTAGCTCCAATCTTACGTAAAAGCAGTTTTCAGGGATATTATGATTGGGCACATTATTTCTGAACCTCATCTTAGATTGGAAAAAAAAAAACATGGAAGGATTTGTTTGACTTTATGCATGTATTATTACCACCTTCACACAGTTATGGCTTATCTTATTTGTTCCATTTCTCCACATTAGTCTGTTCTATGGTGTCTTATATTTTCGTTTTCAATATCTTGCTTGGTTATTGCTTCCTCATAACTTTCAATTGCCTATATTTCATTTGCTGTCTTATCAAGTCTTTTCGTTGATCTGCTTCTCCAAAAGACTATTTGAATCCTTTCTTTAAACGAATATAAGGTCTGGTAAATGATCTATTCTTATCTTACATTTTTACCTGTTAAACTGTCTGGCTCCATGAAGCAAAGGAAAAGAATGGAAAAATGACTCTACGTTTATGTGATCACTTTTCAAATATGTATGGTTAGTTTTAGTTGATTTCTATTTCCTTAGTTGGCTTCTTTAGGCACATACATATAAATGAAACAAACCAAAGTATAAGGTTAATATAGAGTAGTTAATTATAGTAGTTTCTGAGATGAGTTCGCTTTTCCAAATAAAAAATGTTTGTTTGCTGAACTTAGCTCAGAAAGACTTTACTTGCCCAAAATTTCAATCAACTACTTATTTATGTTTTCTGATAAACTTAGTTTCTTGACATATTTTTGCTGTTTCAGTTTGATAATATAACATCTGTAGCTGTCTCATTTTTTCTATGCTAGACTAGAGCCTTTGCAATGTGGAATCCGCCTCAGATACATTATGAATGTAGTTGCCTCTTCTGATTTGCGCGTTACGCTGGATGTTCATCTTTTAATCTGCTCCTACTCTTCTTATTTCTGTTGATCTGCTTACTGAAGCGGTGTTTCTTTCTAACCTTGTTCTTTTTCCTGTTGCGTCCTGCAGAAGAGGTACGAGGACATTTCTGTATTGGGACAACGACAGACTGAGTGATGAGCGTTAATTTATGAGCAGTTTTACTGTTATTGAATAAGCACTTGTATTTCTTTTAAATATTTTTGCTGCGAGTCAAAGGTTCGACTGCAATATTTTTTGTTGATTTTGACACATTGAATTTCCATTTTGTTGTAGGCTTTGCATTGTGAAGATGATTTTGCCTCTAATTTCAGATGTTCCTTCCTTTGGAATGTATAAATGTTTGTTCACTAGACTGGACAATAAATTTTAGGGATGAATGGGTGAGATTTTGCAGATTTGTATTGGTTAAGCCAGAAGCCCATGATTCATCATGCTGGTAATATATAGACATTGAAAATAGTTATCAGATTTAGAATTTTCATTATGATATTTGGCTTATTTCTTACACTAGAGTTTGACTATTTGGGGCTGTTTGGTTGGGAAGAGTGAAATTGATTTCCATGTCTGCCGCATCAGTTTTGGAAATCCCAAATTGAAAAGATTTACATTTCCTACGTTTAGTTGGTCTGAAATAATTTCAAGTTATGAAATAGGTTTCATGTTTTTCTAACCAACCAAGCAGCCCTTTTGAGTAATGAGGATCTCAGGCCCATGACCCAACTGTGAAATCTGGCAAGAGGGGAAAATAGCTGAAATTAAATTAAAAATTCAATTATGAAATCTGTCATTAAAAAAAAGGGGGGGAAATAACTGAAATTAAATTAAAAATTTCAATTGGAAGGTGTTTGACAATTGACAGTGGAGATTATGATTTTATTTTATTTGGTGAAATGCAAAAAGAGAATTTCTTTGCCCACTGTATCCACCAGATCCCACAGCATTTTTGTTGTCGGTTTTCGCGGGAACTCTATTGTCACCCAAAAAAAACATGACCAAAGTTTTTAACCAAAAAACCAACCAATAAAAGTTTGCCACGTACTCCTAAAAAGCCGGTACACTGTACCCACTCCCCAAAACCTCACGCTTATAAAAACAAGGCATCTTCTTCTCCTCTTTCAGCTTTCCCGTTCCCTTGGAATCTCCGCTCTCGTGAAATCCAGAAAGTTCGCAAAAATCTCGGTGAGGGTTTTCATCTCTCTTTCTTGATCTATTTTCTGATCTGAGAAAATTGTTGTAAAAATTTCCAACTATTGTGATCTTGAACGTCCTTTCCCTTTGATTTAGATTACACACTAGTTTTTTCTGGAGAATTTGAAAAAGAAAATAGTAAATAAAAAAAATATTGCCTTTTGCAATTTGCGCATGCTTGATGTTATGTAGTTTAAGTTCATTATTCTAATTAGACAGCTTAATTTAGATTACAAACTAGCGTATAATGGAGTGAAATTGATATGCACTGTTATATCGATTGAAATTGGTACATGGAAGTTTCAGTTTTTTTAATATATATATATATATTTTTTTGAATGATTGAGATGGATCATGGTTCTCGTCGCGATCAGAAATGGACTGTAAAGCGCAAAACTTGCTGACTGTACCTCTTATTACCAGACACTGATAAGGGCAGAGCTTCTTGAAGTGTTTGTATATCCCTTGTAAATTTCATAGGTCTAATTGTCAATTGAAATCTAATAAAAAGTTAATAAGGATAAAAAAAAACCTATGATATGTATAATTCGTGCCTGGGGCTGGGTTTCAGATTATCCACGTCGATATTTCTTCTCTTCAATAAAGAATCAAATAGAGATCGGTTTGGTTTATTGCTCACATTTTCTTCAAAACACAGCTTCTCACTCACATGTGTTGTATTTTATGTGTTTAAGAATGTCAAATAGGTCCTATACAAATTATATTTAGGAACAAAAGATGATTTAGCTTGAAGTAAATGAAGTAAACCATATGAATATGAAAATGTTATCCAGTTTGGATCTAATGAGACCAACAAGGAACAAATGAATTTTTAGGATTCACCCGCATCAATTACGTTGTGAGGATCCAAGTTTAAAAATTTAGATTGGATTCAGATCAGGTTACCAGGACCTACTGCAGCTTTAATTGCGTCAATTTGGAACTTGTAGGTTTTAAAGTGCTGCCTTTCCATTAAGAAATTGGTCTGACATATGACAAAATACCTTTGTAATTTTTTATTATTGGAGTTTAGTCGTCTATTAACACACTGAGACTCTTATAGTCCTATGATTAGAGTTTGACCACAAAAACCAAATTAATCTTGAATGAATCAAGTGTGGGATTCAAGAAAACACAAAGTTTATCAGAAGCTAGTTTAGAAGGTATTCAGAGAATTTTCCACAATCACACTATTATGCAGATACTTTGACTTTTAATACTGTCTGAAACTCAAACTCAAGATCACAAACAGCTGAAAGTCTTGAGAGGTTGTAATAAAGTCTTAATCTATGTTAGGGTACTTCTATTTGGACACGGTACCCTACCCGACATGTACCGAACCCGCACTCCAAACTTCTTGGACACTTCTTGAATATATGCATACTCCTCATACACTTCTTGGATGTATATTCTACCTTGCACGCCTATCTCTAATAAATTGATCTTCTGTAAATGAAAAACAATATTGATCTTATGTAAATTATTAATTTTAATACATATAAATATTCATAACATACATATTTATAGCTGTGTCCTGCATTCTACCTTTTACAAATTCGCCGTGTCCCGTGAACTGCATTCGCATCGCACTGCAACCTAGGTCTTAATATTTTCTTGCCAACATCGGAATCTTCATTTTGATCTTTTTGCTGAAATTTTGAAACCTTTGCTTGATTGTCGACTTTTTAGAGTTGATGCAACCTTCAATTTCAAGAACCAATCTGCTTCTTGTTGGATCGTTTTGCTTAGCAAGTGTACTTGCGAGTATACTTTTTTTGAGGAATTTTTTTTTTTTTGAGGAAAACTTGCAAGTATACTTGCAAACTTTTTTTCTCTCTTTCCTGGACAACAGTGCATTAATACCCAAAGAGGGCATATTAAAAAAGATGCATATCCACCTTTAAAATCTTCACTTTAGGTCGAGCATGCATATGAGAGGTACTTTCATAATCAGATTCAGCAATCTGTACAACATCTTCATCACTTAATACTTCAACTTCCTCCTTTCTTCTTTTCTACTGAGCTTGTGGTTCTTGCCATCGGTGCAGTTGGTGGCTTAGTGTCCTCACTGTCACAGGTACGTTTACGTTTACGTTTGAATCTATCTTGCCCACTTTCTACATTACCTTCCCTGTGAGGTGATTTATGCATAGAAATTGAAAGGATTGCGCATCTCATACACCCCTCAGATGCCTAATAAACTGTTGGCTATGTTTCAGTACTTGAATGCCAGCAGGATTGTCATCTGGCCTTGAATCTTAATTTCCTGCTGAAGTCTAAACCTTCTATAAATTCTGAAACCTTCTGTGCTTGTTCCTTCAAGATCCATTAGAGATGATCCTGACTTCAGAAGAGCTGATATGTATGGCTGATTCTGTGGAACATAAAGTAGCTTTGCCACTTGCTAGCATCATTGTTCACTAACTCGAAGCCGAAAATTTTCATGTTACATGTGTGTATGATACTCAATTTAATGTTTGGCAGAAGTGGATTTTGTTTGTTGCTTTATATTGTAGTTGTAATCATTGGGATGCCTCTTATATGAAGAGTGGCTTGTATATTACATATTGTTTTACGAGGACCACATGCCAAAGTCAAAGTTGCAGAAGCCAGTGTTACTGATTCATGTCCTGCATATAACACATGCTGCAAAGTTATTCTTTTATACATATTAATGTGAGTGTATTTGGTTGCTTTGGGTAGACGTGCACATGCATGTGTGTGTGCTTGTTGGAGGTGTATGTATGTGTGCATGTGCATGGTATGTGATGTGGGTATGTGTTCAGTCCTATTGTGATGCTGGAAACATGTTTAGCCTTAGTAAACCCCTCACCCTTCGACCTTAATTCTTGGAGGCCATATATCCGTTGAAGCTTATATATCAGGTTGGGAATTTAGTAGACTGTGTTAGGAAAATTTTAGATATTCCTAATTCCAAATTCATCTTTTGTAGAATCGTGATGTAGGGATAATCATGTACCAAGATTTCCTACTCGTTTACTTAAATGCTTACTAAGCAACGAGTGATAACCATTTTTATACAAGGACAACAAATAAAAATGAAACCTGGACTAAAGATAAATCTGTCATGTTTTATGAATGAAATTGTTTAACAAAATGAGCCTTGGCTGCTGGTCATGGTGAACTTTTGAGTATGACCTCTCTAATCCCTGAAGTTTTGGCTTAGCAGGTTTCCCTAAAATGTCGACTGTTTCTGTCCCAACTTCCTGCACCATCAAAACCTACATGAGAAGCCAAGGCCCATCCGCCCTCATCAAGATCCCTTCATCCCTAGGATTCACTAAGAACAACTTAAAAGCATTTGGGCTGAAGTCGCCAAGCTGTTTTAGAGCAACTGCCATGGCTACATACAAGGTGAAGCTCGTGGGACCAGAGGGGCAGGTGGATGAGTTTGAGGCCCCAGATGATGCCTACATCCTGGACTCAGCTGAGGCGGTGGGGTTGGAACTGCCTTACTCTTGCCGAGCTGGGGCATGCTCAACATGCAGGACAAATAATGAGCGCTCTGTCACCAATCTGACGGATCCTTCCTCGATGAATCACAGATGGAGAAAGGATATGTGCTGACCTGTGTTTCGCGGGAACTCTATTGTCACCCAAAAAACATGACCAAAGTTTTTAACCAAAAAACCAACCAATAAAAGTTTGCCACGTACTCCTAAAAAGCCGGTACACTGTACCCACTCCCCAAAACCTCACGCTTATAAAAACAAAGGCATCTTCTTCTCCTCTTTCAGCTTTCCCGTTCCCTTGGAATCTCCGCTCTCGTGAAATCCAGAAAGTTCGCAAAAATCTCGGTGAGGGTTTTCATCTCTCTTTCTTGATCTATTTTCTGATCTGAGAAAATTGTTGTAAAAATTTCCAACTATTGTGATCTTGAACGTCCTTTCCCTTTGATTTAGATTACACACTAGTTTTTTTCTGGAGAATTTGAAAAAGAAAATAGTAAATAAAAAAAAAATATTGCCTTTTGCAATTTGCGCATGCTTGATGTTATGTAGTTTAAGTTCATTATTCTAATTAGACAGCTTAATTTAGATTACAAACTAGCGTATAATGGAGTGAAATTGATATGCACTGTTATATCGATTGAAATTGGTACATGGAAGTTTCAGTTTTTTTAATATATATATATATATATATTTTTGAATGATTGAGATGGATCATGGTTCTCGTCGCGATCAGAAATGGACTGTAAAGCGCAAAACTTGCTGACTGTACCTCTTATTACCAGACACTGATAAGGGCAGAGCTTCTTGAAGTGTTTGTATATCCCTTGTAAATTTCATAGGTCTAATTGTCAATTGAAATCTAATAAAAAGTTAATAAGGATAAAAAAAAACCTATGATATGTATAATTCGTGCCTGGGGCTGGGTTTCAGATTATCCACGTCGATATTTCTTCTCTTCAATAAAGAATCAAATAGAGATCGGTTTGGTTTATTGCTCACATTTTCTTCAAAACACAGCTTCTCACTCACATGTGTTGTATTTTATGTGTTTAAGAATGTCAAATAGGTCCTATACAAATTATATTTAGGAACAAAAGATGATTTAGCTTGAAGTAAATGAAGTAAACCATATGAATATGAAAATGTTATCCAGTTTGGATCTAATGAGACCAACAAGGAACAAATGAATTTTTAGGATTCACCCGCATCAATTACGTTGTGAGGATCCAAGTTTAAAAATTTAGATTGGATTCAGATCAGGTTACCAGGACCTACTGCAGCTTTAATTGCGTCAATTTGGAACTTGTAGGTTTTAAAGTGCTGCCTTTCCATTAAGAAATTGGTCTGACATATGACAAAATACCTTTGTAATTTTTTTATTATTGGAGTTTAGTCGTCTATTAACACACTGAGACTCTTATAGTCCTATGATTAGAGTTTGACCACAAAAAACCAAATTAATCTTGAATGAATCAAGTGTGGGATTCAAGAAAACACAAAGTTTATCAGAAGCTAGTTTAGAAGGTATTCAGAGAATTTTCCACAATCACACTATTATGCAGATACTTTGACTTTTAATACTGTCTGAAACTCAAACTCAAGATCACAAACAGCTGAAAGTCTTGAGAGGTTGTAATAAAGTCTTAATCTATGTTAGGGTACTTCTATTTGGACACGGTACCCCTACCCGACATGTACCCGAACCCGTACCCAAACTTCTTGGACACTTCTTGAATATATGCATACTCCTCATACACTTCTTGGATGTATATTCTACCTTGCACGTCTATCTCTAATAAATTGATCTTCTGTAAATGAAAAAACAATATTGATCTTATGTAAATTATTAATTTTAATACATATAAATATTCATAACATACATATTTATAGCTGTGTCCCCGTACCCTACCTTTTACAAATTCGCCGTGTCCCGTGAACTGCATTCGCATCGCACTGCAACCTAGGTCTTAATATTTTCTTGCCAACATCGGAATCTTCATTTTGATCTTTTTGCTGAAATTTTGAAACCTTTGCTTGATTGTCGACTTTTTAGAGTTGATGCAACCTTCAATTTCAAGAACCAATCTGCTTCTTGTTGGATCGTTTTGCTTAGCAAGTGTACTTGCGAGTATACTTTTTTTGAGGAATTTTTTTTTTTTTGAGGAAAACTTGCAAGTATACTTGCAAACTTTTTTTCTCTCTTTCCTGGACAACAGTGCATTAATACCCAAAGAGGGCATATTAAAAAAGATGCATATCCACCTTTAAAATCTTCACTTTAGGTCGAGCATGCATATGAGAGGTACTTTCATAATCAGATTCAGCAATCTGTACAACATCTTCATCACTTAATACTTCAACTTCCTCCTTTCTTCTTTTCTACTGAGCTTGTGGTTCTTGCCATCGGTGCAGTTGGTGGCTTAGTGTCCTCACTGTCACAGGTACGTTTACGTTTACGTTTGAATCTATCTTGCCCACTTTCTACATTACCTTCCCTGTGAGGTGATTTATGCATAGAAATTGAAAGGATTGCGCAATCTCATACACCCCTCAGATGCCTAATAAACTGTTGGCTATGTTTCAGTACTTGAATGCCAGCAGGATTGTCATCTGGCCTTGAATCTTAATTTCCTGCTGAAGTCTAAACCTTCTATAAATTCTGAAACCTTCTGTGCTTGTTCCTTCAAGATCCATTAGAGATGATCCTGACTTCAGAAGAGCTGATATGTATGGCTGATTCTGTGGAACATAAAGTAGCTTTGCCACTTGCTAGCATCATTGTTCACTAACTCGAAGCCGAAAATTTTCATGTTACATGTGTGTGTATGATACTCAATTTAATGTTTGGCAGAAGTGGATTTTGTTTGTTGCTTTATATTGTAGTTGTAATCATTGGGATGCCTCTTATATGAAGAGTGGCTTGTATATTACATATTGTTTTACGAGGACCACATGCCAAAAGTCAAAGTTGCAGAAGCCAGTGTTACTGATTCATGTCCTGCATATAACACATGCTGCAAAGTTATTCTTTTATACATATTAATGTGAGTGTATTTGGTTGCTTTGGGTAGACGTGCACATGCATGTGTGTGTGCTTGTTGGAGGTGTATGTATGTGTGCATGTGCATGGTATGTGATGTGGGTATGTGTTCAGTCCTATTGTGATGCTGGAAACATGTTTAGCCTTAGTAAACCCCTCACCCTTCGACCTTAATTCTTGGAGGCCATATATCCGTTGAAGCTTATATATCAGGTTGGGAATTTAGTAGACTGTGTTAGGAAAATTTTAGATATTCCTAATTCCAAATTCATCTTTTGTAGAATCGTGATGTAGGGATAATCATGTACCAAGATTTCCTACTCGTTTACTTAAATGCTTACTAAGCAACGAGTGATAACCATTTTTATACAAGGACAACAAATAAAAATGAAACCTGGACTAAAGATAAATCTGTCATGTTTTATGAATGAAATTGTTTAACAAAATGAGCCTTGGCTGCTGGTCATGGTGAACTTTTGAGTATGACCTCTCTAATCCCTGAAGTTTTGGCTTAGCAGGTTTCCCTAAAATGTCGACTGTTTCTGTCCCAACTTCCTGCACCATCAAAACCTACATGAGAAGCCAAGGCCCATCCGCCCTCATCAAGATCCCTTCATCCCTAGGATTCACTAAGAACAACTTAAAAGCATTTGGGCTGAAGCCAAGCTGTTTTAGAGCAACTGCCATGGCTACATACAAGGTGAAGCTCGTGGGACCAGAGGGGCAGGTGGATGAGTTTGAGGCCCCAGATGATGCCTACATCCTGGACTCAGCTGAGGCGGTGGGGTTGGAACTGCCTTACTCTTGCCGAGCTGGGGCATGCTCAACATGCAGGACAAATAATGAGCGCTCTGTCACCAATCTGACGGATCCTTCCTCGATGAATCACAGATGGAGAAAGGATATGTGCTGACCTGTGTTTCATATCCTACCTCTGATTGTGTGATTCACACTCACAAGGAGAGTGAACTATATTGATGTTAGTGTTGTTAAAAGACTCGGGGTGTTCAAAATATGATGTCGTGTCTGACGGAAGATCTTATGCTTTTCCGTGCTTTGTTAGTGATGTTGTAGTAACTGCTTTGAGATACTGGAAGCTAATGTTAGATTTTAGTTCTATTCTGTGATCTGAATGCAATTGTGTTATTGAGAATCATTGTGGTATGTTTGTATGAAAGTTAATGTGATTCATATTGGTTATGTGCAGCTCAATTCTGATCAAATTGAAGTGAAAGGTATCCTTATTGTCACTTCAGTGATGTTGCTCTCTTAATGGTATAGTAGTAACTACTTTTAGATCTTGTATGTTACATTTCAGTGGCAGTTCATGATTCGACTTCAATTGTGTTGTTAAGAAGGGTTAATTGCGGATGGACCCCTGTACTATCGCTTAATTGCGGATAGACCCATTGTAATTCTATTGTTGTAGATAGACCCTTTGAGTGAAATTTTGGATTCTTTTACGTCCAGGAGGTATATTTATAATAATAATAAATAAATAAAAAGAAACTCTTTATCTGAGGTTGAAAGAGTCCAACAAAAATTTCAGTCAGGGGTCTATCAGCAACAATAGAACTACCGGGGGTCTATACATTGCCATAGTACATTAGGTAGTGCCATAGTACATTAGGTCTATCCGCAATTAATTTGATGCATTTTGCTTGTACGCAACTCAATTCTGATGAAGCAGAAGTGACGACTATTATCATTGTGTGATAGTTATCATGGGACAGGGTGATCTAGTTGGGGAATATTTATGCAAATTGCAACATTCATTGAAAGGGAACGAAAGGGTAGTTGACTGCAATAATTGGTACTTTTAGAGCAACAAGACAGGCAACAATAGGAGTTTGATTTGGAATAAAGTCTTAATCTATGTTAGGGTACTTCTATTTGGACACGGTACCCTACCCGACATGTACCCGAACCCGTACCCAAACTTCTTGGACACTTCTTGAATATATGCATACTCCTCATACACTTCTTGGATGTATATTCTACCTTGCACGTCTATCTCTAATAAATTGATCTTCTGTAAATGAAAAAACAATATTGATCTTATGTAAATTATTAATTTTAATACATATAAATATTCATAACATACATATTTATAGCTGTGTCCCCGTACCCTACCTTTTACAAATTCGCCGTGTCCCGTAACCGTACCCGTACCGTACCCGTGCAACCTAGGTCTTAATATTTTCTTGCCAACATCGGGAATCTTCATTTTGATCTTTTTTGCTGAAATTTTGAAACCTTTGCTTGATTGTCGACTTTTTAGAGTTGATGCAACCTTCAATTTCAAGAACCAATCTGCTTCTTGTTGGATCGTTTTGCTTAGCAAGTGTACTTGCGAGTATACTTTTTTTGAGGAATTTTTTTTTTTTTGAGGAAAACTTGCAAGTATACTTGCAAACTTTTTTTCTCTCTTTCCTGGACAACAGTGCATTAATACCCAAAGAGGGCATATTAAAAAGATGCATATCCACCTTTAAAATCTTCACTTTAGGTCGAGCATGCATATGAGAGGTACTTTCATAATCAGATTCAGCAATCTGTACAACATCTTCATCACTTAATACTTCAACTTCCTCCTTTCTTCTTTTCTACTGAGCTTGTGGTTCTTGCCATCGGTGCAGTTGGTGGCTTAGTGTCCTCACTGTCACAGGTATGCTTACGTTACGCTTGAATCTATCTTGCCCACTTTCTACATTACCTTCCCTGTGAGGTGATTTATGCATAGAAATTGAAAGGATTGCGCAATCTCATACACCCCTCAGATGCCTAATAAACTGTTGGCTATGTTTCAGTACTTGAATGCCAGCAGGATTGTCATCTGGCCTTGAATCTTAATTTCCTGCTGAAGTCTAAACCTTCTATAAATTCTGAAACCTTCTGTGCTTGTTCCTTCAAGATCCATTAGAGATGATCCTGACTTCAGAAGAGCTGATATGTATGGCTGATTCTGTGGAACATAAAGTAGCTTTGCCACTTGCTAGCATCATTGTTCACTAACTCGAAGCCGAAAATTTTCATGTTACATGTGTGTGTATGATACTCAATTTAATGTTTGGCAGAAGTGGATTTTGTTTGTTGCTTTATATTGTAGTTGTAATCATTGGGATGCCTCTTATATGAAGAGTGGCTTGTATATTACATATTGTTTTACGAGGACCACATGCCAAAAGTCAAAGTTGCAGAAGCCAGTGTTACTGATTCATGTCCTGCATATAACACATGCTGCAAAGTTATTCTTTTATACATATTAATGTGAGTGTATTTGGTTGCTTGGGTGGGTAGACGTGCACATGCATGTGTGTGTGCTTGTTGGAGGTGTATGTATGTGTGCATGTGCATGCGTATGTGATGTGGGTATGTGTTCAGTCCTATTGTGATGCTGGAAACATGTTTAGCCTTAGTAAACCCCTCACCCTTCGACCTTAATTCTTGGACAGGCCATATATCCGTTGAAGCTTATATATCAGGTTGGGAATTTAGTAGACTGTGTTAGGAAAATTTTAGATATTCCTAATTCCAAATTCATCTTTTGTAGAATCGTGATGTAGGGATAATCATGTACCAAGATTTCCTACTCGTTTACTTAAATGCTTACTAAGCAACGAGTGATAACCATTTTTATACAAGGACAACAAATAAAAATGAAACCTGGACTAAAGATAAATCTGTCATGTTTTATGAATGAAATTGTTTAACAAAATGAGCCTTGGCTGCTGGTCATGGTGAACTTTTGAGTATGACCTTCTCTAATCCCTGAAGTTTTTGGCTTAGCAGGTTTCCCTAAAATGTCGACTGTTTCTGTCCCAACTTCCTGCACCATCAAAACCTACATGAGAAGCCAAGGCCCATCCGCCCTCATCAAGATCCCTTCATCCCTAGGATTCACTAAGAACAACTTAAAAGCATTTGGGCTGAAGTCGCCAAGCTGTTTTAGAGCAACTGCCATGGCTACATACAAGGTGAAGCTCGTGGGACCAGAGGGGCAGGTGGATGAGTTTGAGGCCCCAGATGATGCCTACATCCTGGACTCAGCTGAGGCGGTGGGGTTGGAACTGCCTTACTCTTGCCGAGCTGGGGCATGCTCAACATGCGCAGGACAAATAATGAGCGGCTCTGTCGACCAATCTGACGGATCCTTCCTCGATGAATCACAGATGGAGAAAGGATATGTGCTGACCTGTGTTTCATATCCTACCTCTGATTGTGTGATTCACACTCACAAGGAGAGTGAACTATATTGATGTTAGTGTTGTTAAAAGACTCGGGGTGTTCAAAATATGATGTCGTGTCTGACGGAAGATCTTATGCTTTTCCGTGCTTTGTTAGTGATGTTGTAGTAACTGCTTTGAGATACTGGAAGCTAATGTTAGATTTTAGTTCTATTCTGTGATCTGAATGCAATTGTGTTATTGAGAATCATTGTGGTATGTTTGTATGAAAGTTAATGTGATTCATATTGGTTATGTGCAGCTCAATTCTGATCAAATTGAAGTGAAAGGTATCCTTATTGTCACTTCAGTGATGTTGCTCTCTTAATGGTATAGTAGTAACTACTTTTAGATCTTGTATGTTACATTTCAGTGGCAGTTCATGATTCGACTTCAATTGTGTTGTTAAGAAGGGTTAATTGCGGATGGACCCCTGTACTATCGATTAATTGCGGATAGACCCATTGTAGTTCTATTGTTGTAGATAGACCCTTTGAGTGAAATTTTGGATTCTTTTACGTCCAGGAAGTATATTTATAATATTAATAAATAAATAAAAAGAAACTCTTTATCTGAGGTTGAAAGAGTCCAAAAATTTCAGTCAGGGTCTATCAGCAACAATAGAACTACCGGGGTCTATACATTGCCATAGTACATTAGGTAGTGCCATAGTACATTAGGTCTATCCGCAATTAATTTGATGCATTTTGCTTGTACGCAACTCAATTCTGATGAAGCAGAAGTGACGACTATTATCATTGTGTGATAGTTATCATGGGACAGGGTGATCTAGTTGGGGAATATTTATGCAAATTGCAACATTCATTGAAAGGGAACGAAAGGGTAGTTGACTGCAATAATTGGTACTTTTAGAGCAACAAGACAGGCAACAATAGGAGTTTGATTTGGAATAAAGCTCTTCCTCAATGGTTATGTTGAAAAGATATGAGGATAAAAAGTGCAGCTAAAAGGAGATTGAAAGTGTAAAAGGGACCCAATGAGAGATTTGGGCATTCTTCTCACTTGGGGTAATTAATTAATAAAAGTTTTGAAAAGAACTCAAGATATTAAAATGAAGTAAAGGCACTCAGATTGAATCAGATCTGATTTCTCTTTTACCCGAGTGCAAATGATGAATATTATATTAGTACTTTTGGGTTAACCTCACATCTCTGTCGTAAGTTTGATTAATTCTTTAAAAAAATCATTTGGTTATGATGTCTGATTAATGATAATGCTAATCTAGCAAGTTGTAACATGGGTTAGAAGAAACAAGAACAAGTTGGTAACATGGCTAATCTTGATTTCCATTAGGATAGCATATAACACATGCTGCAAAGTTATTCTTTTATACATATTAATGTGAGTGTATTTGGTTGCTTGGGTGGGTAGACGTGCACATGCATGTGTGTGTGCTTGTTGGAGGTGTATGTATGTGTGCATGTGCATGTGTGTGGGTATGTGTTCAGTCCTATTGTGATGCTGGAAACATGTTTAGCCTTAGTAAACCCCTCACCCTTCGACCTTAATTCTTGGACAGGCCATATATCCGTTGAAGCTTATATATCAGGTTGGGAATTTAGTAGACTGTGTTAGGAAAATTTTAGATATTCCTAATTCCAAATTCATCTTTTGTAGAATCGTGATGTAGGGATAATCATGTACCAAGATTTCCTACTCGTTTACTTAAATGCTTACTAAGCAACGAGTGATAACCATTTTTATACAAGGACAACAAATAAAAATGAAACCTGGACTAAAGATAAATCTGTCATGTTTTATGAATGAAATTGTTTAACAAAATGAGCCTTGGCTGCTGGTCATGGTGAACTTTTGAGTATGACCTTCTCTAATCCCTGAAGTTTTTGGCTTAGCAGGTTTCCCTAAAATGTCGACTGTTTCTGTCCCAACTTCCTGCACCATCAAAACCTACATGAGAAGCCAAGGCCCATCCGCCCTCATCAAGATCCCTTCATCCCTAGGATTCACTAAGAACAACTTAAAAGCATTTGGGCTGAAGTCGCCAAGCTGTTTTAGAGCAACTGCCATGGCTACATACAAGGTGAAGCTCGTGGGACCAGAGGGGCAGGTGGATGAGTTTGAGGCCCCAGATGATGCCTACATCCTGGACTCAGCTGAGGCGGTGGGGTTGGAACTGCCTTACTCTTGCCGAGCTGGGGCATGCTCAACATGCGCAGGACAAATAATGGCTCTGTCGACCAATCTGGCGGATCCTTCCTCGATGAATCACAGATGGAGAAAGGATATGTGCTGACCTGTGTTTCATATCCTACCTCTGATTGTGTGATTCACACTCACAAGGAGAGTGAACTATATTGATGTTAGTGTTGTTAAAAGACTCGGGGTGTTCAAAATATGATGTCGTGTCTGACGGAAGATCTTATGCTTTTCCGTGCTTTGTTAGTGATGTTGTAGTAACTGCTTTGAGATACTGGAAGCTAATGTTAGATTTTAGTTCTATTCTGTGATCTGAATGCAATTGTGTTATTGAGAATCATTGTGGTATGTTTGTATGAAAGTTAATGTGATTCATATTGGTTATGTGCAGCTCAATTCTGATCAAATTGAAGTGAAAGGTATCCTTATTGTCACTTCAGTGATGTTGCTCTCTTAATGGTATAGTAGTAACTACTTTTAGATCTTGTATGTTACATTTCAGTGGCAGTTCATGATTCGACTTCAATTGTGTTGTTAAGAAGGGTTAATTGCGGATGGACCCTGTACTATCGATTAATTGGATAGACCCATTGTAATTCTATTGTTGTAGATAGACCCTTTGAGTGAAATTTTGGATTCTTTTACGTCCAGGAGGTATATTTATAATAATAATAATAAATAAAAGAAACTCTTTATCTGAGGTTAAAAATTTCAGTCAGGGGTCTATCAGCAACAATAGAACTACGGGGGGTCTATACATTGCCATAGTACATTAGGTAGTGCCATAGTACATTAGGTCTATCCGCAATTAATTTGATGCATTTTGCTTGTACGCAACTCAATTCTGATGAAGCAGAAGTGACAACTATTATCATTGTGTGATAGTTATCAAGGGACAGGGTGATGTAGTTGGAGAATATTTATGCAAATTGCAACATTCATTGAAAGGGAACGAAAGGGTAGTTGACTGCAATAATTGGTACTTTTAGAGCAACAAGACAGGCAACAATAGGAGTTTGATTTGGAATAAAGCTCTTCCTCAATGGTTATGTTGAAAAGATATGAGGATAAAAAGTGCAGCTAAAAGGAGATTGAAAGGTGTAAAAGGGACCCAATGAGAGATTTGGGCATTCTTCTCACTTGGGGGTAATTAATTAATAAAAGTTTTGAAAAGAACTCAAGATATTAAAATGAAGTAAAGGCACTCAGATTGAATCAGATCTGATTTCTCTTTTTACCCGAGTGCAAATGATGAATATTATATTAGTACTTTTTGGGTTAACCTCACATCTCTGTCGTAAGTTTGATTAATTCTTTATTAAAAAAATCATTTGGTTATGATGTCTGATTAATGATAATGCTAATCTAGCAAGTTGTAACATGGGTTAGAAGAAACAAGAACAAGTTGGTAACATGGCTAATCTTGATTTCCATTAGGATAGCATATAAAAATAATTCAGGGTCTTAAATTCTCATCTCAGTAATCTCTCTCTCTCTCTCTCTCTCTCTCTCTCTCTATCTATCTTTATTTTTTATTTTATAATAATCTCAGCTCTCTCTCTCTCTCTCTCTCTTTATTTTTTTATTTTATAATAATCTCAGCAATATCATGCCTAATTAAAAAGATGGGCTCACGTCGAAAGGGCACGCAACGTAACGCAGCGTATGTTAAACTTCGACTGCTATAGTAGGCCCACAATTTTATTTTATCGGCTGGTAACTTTTACTTGCTAGCTTATATCACCTTAAGAAGGTGATGTTTTCAAATTTTATTTATTATTTAAGCTGTCCTCCTTTAAGGGGAAAAGGTAATGCGGTCATCCGCTGAATTTAGAGAAATCTGCTCCTTTATATTGAAAGGAAGATCCTAAGATTCACTATTCATGTTACAGTAAATTTACTGTATCATAAACTTACTGTTCATGCTACCCATCAAGCGGGCAAAAAAATAAAATTACTTTTATCTTTAGGTAATTCTTGTATCATAAAGTAACTTCAAAAGAGACCGTGTTTTGGGAGTACACAAAGCTTATATTTTCTTGGAAAACAACCATACAAAACAAGCTTAGTAAATAAATATAGCAATATGATATAAAAATATTATATTATTCAATAAGTTTGGTCAAACAAATATGGCAAAGTTTATTGATCTTATTCAAGTACATGACAATCTCGTTTTGAAATATTATTATACGCCTACTTGCTCTTGCCTTTCCTTATTTACTTTCTTTTCTTTCTTTAATTTTTTAAAATGAAATAAACACTTTTATAACCATTTAACAATAAAAACTCAAAATTAGATTCTCAAAACACGTTACAACAATAATAGAAACTTTGTCGCAATCTTTGGGATCTGCTCTATGAATATTACACTTATAAGAAACATAGTTCAATCTTCATAATATTACTCCTAAACCTAAAGAACATTTTCAAATATTTTTAATGAGAAAAAATCTCATTTTCCAAAATAAAACAAAAATAAATGAAGTTAAGAGGTTCTCTGAATAAACAGAAAAATGCGGAACACGGCTGAGTCGACCGTGCACGATGAGCTGTATAAACGGAGTGGAGTCACCGACCTTTTTAACAAGACACGCGCGATCTACTCGGAATTCTCATCTACACCTTCCCCTTTTATTCTATTTTATTATTTTTCCATTAATTTACATTTATTTAAATTTTTTTCTACTCGCTTTGGGGCCCAGCCCAACCCAAGACTAAAAAATTGGATTAATTGCACATAACCTCTGAACTTTGGGGGTTGTTTCACGTAGCTCCTATAAACTTTATCTCACGTAAATCCACGAACTTTTAGATATCTCACAAAACGCAGGAACTTTAACCTTTTCTTACTATACCCTCTAGATATAATTTATAAATAACTAAAATTTCTTTGAGAGAAAAACTAAAATGTAAGATGCATAACTAACAAATTTATGAAAAGTAAGAAGCATCACCATCAAATACTGATCTGATTGCATTGTTAACTTGATCTCAAAAAGATAATATCTTCCAATCTGAAAAGTAAGATTAGACATGTAATATATAAAATTACCTATCTCGTGAGAGCGGACCAAAATTTCTAATAATTCATTAGTGCTCGTTTCTAGTGGAAATAAAAAATAATCAACCGGTATTTTTAGTAATAAGTTAAAGTCTATTTATGGTAGGAAATAAATTCAATTTTGATTCATGTTGGATTGATTCGTTTATAATAATAGAATTTAAAGTGATGTTCTATTATTTAGAATTCTATTTATATTAGGAGTAGGTTATACTTTTCTATTTAAGAAGAAGGATTGTAAAACTTATAGGTAGATTACTATTGATTAATAAAATTTATCTTTATATTATTTTATGGATACAAGGTTGTCTCTTTGTGGATTTGAAAATTGTTTTCGGTGGATTCGTAGAATGCTCATTGCTAGATTTTGGGGTGACATTGTTTGCACATGATAAATGACAAAATTTGAGATTTTCTCTCTCAAGAACATTTTAATAATTCGTAGACTAGGTAAGGGGTTCCGATGAGAAAATGTCAAAGTTCAGGGATTATGTGAAACTCTCCCCAAAGTCCAGGGGTTGTGTGAAATTAATCCCAAAAATATCGTTAGTTAATATCCCAGAGAAAGCGCGGTGAATCTACACAATAACGTTAGGGAATGTGCACGTGTCACTCGCTCGTTGATTCAACCAAGTTTTAATTCCACCGTCACTCTCAATCTCAGCAACCTCTATATAAATTCACGCCAAAGATTGCAGCAGCAGCAAACGATAGAGAAGAAACGAGAAGAGCAGAGAAAATTTATTTATTTATTTGTTTTGAGAGAAATCGAATTCGATTGGAAAACAAAATGGAGCTCGAGAATCGTCATCGCTTCTTCTATCGATTCCTGTTGATCTTCTCATTAATCATCTCAGGTATCGATCTCTTCTCTTGTAATCTTGATTTTGTTTCAGATTTGGTTGCTGTTGGTTTTTATAACCCTAAAAATTTTGGATAAAGCTTTGATTTTTATTGATTGCTATTAATGGAGCGAGTTGTAACATGGGTTAGAAGAAACAAGAACAAGTTGGTAACATGGCTAATCTTGATTTCCATTAGGATAGCATATAAAAATAATTCAGGGTCTTAAATTCTCATCTCAGTAATCTCTCTCTCTCTCTCTCTCTCTCTCTCTCTATCTATCTTTATTTTTTATTTTATAATAATCTCAGCTCTCTCTCTCTCTCTCTCTTTATTTTTTATTTTATAATAATCTCAGCAATATCATGCCTAATTAAAAGATGGGCTCACGTCGAAAGGGCACGCAACGTAACGCAGCGTATGTTAAACTTCGACTGCTATAGTAGGCCCACAATTTTATTTTATCGGCTGGTAACTTTTACTTGCTAGCTTATATCACCTTAAGAAGGTGATGTTTTCAAATTTTATTTATTATTTAAGCTGTCCTCCTTTAAGGGGGGAAAAAGGTAATGCGGTCATCCGCTGAATTTAGAGAAATCTGCTCCTTTATATTGAAAGGAAGATCCTAAGATTCACTATTCATGTTACAGTAAATTTACTGTATCATAAACTTACTGTTCATGCTACCCATCAAGCCGGCAAAAAAATAAAATTACTTTTTATGCTGCAGTAATTTACTGTATCATAAACAGTAACTTCAAAAAGAGACCGTGTTTTGCACGGGGTACACACTAGCTTATATTTTACTGGAAAACAACCATACAAAACAAGCTTAGTAAATAAATATAGCAATATGATATAAAAATATTATATTATTCAATAAGTTTGGTCAAACAAATATGGCAAAGTTTATTGATCTTATTCAAGTACATGACAATCTCGTTTTGAAATATTATTATACGCCTACTTGCTCTTGCCTTTCCTTATTTACTTTCTTTTCTTTCTTTAATTTTTTAAAATGAAATAAACACTTTTATAACCATTTAACAATAAAAACTCAAAATTAGATTCTCAAAACACGTTACAACAATAATAGAAACTTTGTCGCAATCTTTGGGATCTGCTCTATGAATATTACACTTATAAGAAACATAGTTCAATCTTCATAATATTACTCCTAAACCTAAAGAATATTTTCAAATATTTTTAATGAGAAAAAAAATCTCATTTTCCAAAATAAAAACAAAAATAAATGAAGTTAAGAGGTTCTCTGAATAAACAGAAAAATGCGGAACACGGCTGAGTCGACCGTGCACGATGAGCTGTATAAACGGAGTGGAGTCACCGACCTTTTTAACAAGACACGCGCGATCTACTCGGAATTCTCATCTACACCTTCCCCTTTTATTCTATTTTATTATTTTTTCCATTAATTTACATTTATTTAAATTTTTTTCTACTCGCTTTGGGGCCCAGCCCAACCCAAGACTAAAAAATTGGATTAATTGCACATAACCTCTGAACTTTGGGGGTTGTTTCACGTAGCTCCTATAAACTTTATCTCACGTAAATCCACTGAACTTTTAGATATCTCACAAAACCTGCAGGAACTTTAACCTTTTCTTACTATACCCTCTAGATATAATTTATAAATAACTAAAATTTCTTTGAGAGAAAAAACTAAAATGTAAGATGCATAACGAACAAATTTATGAAAAAGTAAGACTGTCACCAGTCAAATACAGATACGGTTGCATTGTTAACTTGATCTCAAAAAAGATAATATCTTCCAATCTGAAAAGTAAGATTAGACATGTAATATATAAAATTACCTATCTCGACGAGACAGACCCAAAATTTCTAATAATTCATTAGTGCTCGTTTCTAGTGGAAATAAAAAATAATCACTTCGGTATTTTTAGTAATAAGTTAA
This sequence comes from Asparagus setaceus, assembly GCA_012295165.1. NCBI lineage: Eukaryota > Viridiplantae > Streptophyta > Magnoliopsida > Asparagales > Asparagaceae > Asparagus > Asparagus setaceus. The sequence continues at coordinate 1,072,532 of CM022710.1, forward strand.
AGTCTATTTATGGTAGGAAATAAATTCAATTTTGATTCATGTTGGATTGATTCGTTTCCTCTATAATAGGAGAATTTAAAGTGATGTTCTATTATTTAGAATTCTATTTATATTAGGAGTAGGTTATATTTTTCTATTTAAGAAGAAGGATTGTAAAACTTATAGGTAGATTACTATTGATTAATAAAATTTATCTTTATATTATTTTATGGATACAAGGTTGTCTCTTTGTGGATTTGAAAATTGTTTTTCGTGGATTCGTAGAATGCTCATTGCTAGATTTTGGGGGTGACATTGTTTGCACATGATAAATGACAAAATTTGAGATTTTCTCTCTCAAGAACATTTTAATAATTCGTAGACTAGGTAAGGGGTTCCGATGAGAAAATGTCAAAGTTCAGGGGGATTATGTGAAACTCTCCCCAAAGTCCAGGGGGTTGTGTGAAATTAATCCCAAAAAATATCGTTAGTTAATATCCCAGAGAAAGCGCGGTGAATCTACACAATAACGTTAGGGGAATGTGCACGTGTCACTCGCTCGTTGATTCAACCAAGTTTTAATTCCACCGTCACTCTCAATCTCAGCAACCTCTATATAAATTCACGCCAAAGATTGCAGCAGCAGCAAACGATAGAGAAGAAACGAGAAGAGCAGAGAAAATTTATTTATTTATTTGTTTTTGAGAGAAATCGAATTCGATTGGAAAACAAAATGGAGCTCGAGAATCGTCATCGCTTCTTCTATCGATTCCTGTTGATCTTCTCATTAATCATCTCAGGTATCGATCTCTTCTCTTGTAATCTTGATTTTGTTTCAGATTTGGTTGCTGTTGGTTTTTATAACCCTAAAAATTTTGGATAAAGCTTTGATTTTTTATTGATTGCTATTAATGGAGCGAGGGAATTCCATGGGTACTGTTGATCTCTTTTATACCCCTTTTAGCAAAAAATTTCTTTCTTCTCTTTTTCTCCCCAATCTTTTTGGAACTCAATACAGTAAAGGGGAAAAGATTTAGTTTTTTCAGATTAAATGTAGGTAATGTGATTTATGATCGAACGAATTTTATCGTCGATGCTCAGAATTAGTTGTGAATGGATAGATAAGAAGGTAATTTCTTGGGGATGAAAAAGATTAGACCGCAGCGGCATAGATCTGTATTCTGTACTCTGATGGAATTAGTGTTGCATTATTTTAAGTAAAAGCGTTGCGTTATTTTAAGTTCAGTGGTTAGATATCTAAAGGAAAAAAGATTTGGATTTGGAGAATATTGTGTTGATTTTAGTTGGTAGTATTCCAATATGCCGGCTTTGTGTCATCCTTTTTGCTAAGGCTCAGTGAAGTTTCTCAATGTGAACCGTATTAATATTATCTGGTTCAGTATTCATGAATCATCATCATCCTTACTATTTATATAAATATATTATATAAAGTCTTTGTTGGGTTTTTAGTGGTATAGTTTAATGCTATTAAGCTTTCAACAAGATTCATTTGGAGGAAAGAGTGTTATATTCAATTCAATAAAAGTAGAGACAGCATAACACATCTCTGGCTTTTGGACCGACCAACCTACTTGCAATTGGCTTTTAATTTTTCACCATATGCTACTTTGTTATATAATTTCCTTTCTTTGAAATCAAATTTATCAAGCATTGGACATTTTACATGCTTGTATTATTTTCCAAACTGATATTGTTGACAAATATTAACCACTAATTTTTAAGGAAATATTAACGGGTAAGTGCCGGTAAGTTTCTTGCGGTTTGAGAATTCTAATTGTACCATCTTTGCACTCTTTGAATTTATGAGGATTTGAGGAATTCATCTTTTACCGATGGAAAATTCCAGGTCATGCTTTTGGCAGCAATTTCATAAAAACGTATACTGAAATTCCTTGAAAATTTTCCTTCTATAAGCAATCATCACTGCCCAATAACTTGATATAGTAGTTATCCTTGTACTAGATTTTCCTTGAAAATATATTCATGTACTGAGTTTAGTTTCCTGAAGTGTGTGTCAGTGCCGATAAATCTGTGAAATCTTATTGGTTTTAGATGGACGTATCACCTATATCAACTTATATAGCTGATTCTAAGAGCGTCATATTTTTGTACATCAAGTGAAGCTCCTTAAGCACTACTTGTTTTTCTCCTTGATAAAAATAGAAGTTTCTTTTGATGCATTTTGTTATGAAAATTCCACTGTAATAACTTGAGACCAAAAATGACATAATGTACCCTTATGTTTACAGGTGAAATCCACCAAACTTCCAGTCTCACAGTCGGAATCAACTATGGCCAAATTGCCAATAACCTCCCTTCACCTCCCCAAGTTGTCCACCTCCTCCAATCTCTCAACATTAACAGAGTAAAGCTCTACGATGCAGACCCAAATGTCCTTACTGCCTTTCTCAACACCAACGTCGAGTTCATTATTGGAATTGGCAATGAGTATGTTGCATCCATGACAAATCCCTCAAATGCTCAAGCCTGGCTCCAACAGCACGTCCAGCCTTACATTCACAACACCAAGATCACCTGTATCACTGTTGGAAATGAGATCATTTCAGGCAATGACACTGTTTTGAAAACCAACTTACTCCCTGCTATGAAATCAGTGTACCAAGCTCTCGTCACCCTTGGATTGGATAAGCAAGTAAACCTTACCACTGCACATTCCCTTGATATCTTAGGGACCTCCTACCCTCCTTCTTCTGGCTCTTTTCACCCAGAGTATGCACAGTATATTCAACCCCTTTTAAGCTTCCATGCCATGACAAAGACCCCATTTCTCATAAATGCTTATCCTTACTTTGCCTACAAAGCTGACCCTGGCTCAGTCTCATTGGATTATGTACTATTTCGTCCTAATTCAGGGCTCACTGACTCAAAGACCAATCTGAAGTATGACAATATGCTTTATGCTATGATCGATTCAGTTTATGCTTCGATTCAAGCTATGGGGCATACAGATATTGATGTAAGGATTTCTGAAACTGGTTGGCCATCGAAAGGGGATCCCGATGAGGTAGGAGCTACCCCTGAGAATGCTGCAATATATAATGGCAATTTGTTGCAAAGGATAGAAATGAATCAAGGAACCCCCATGAGGCCATCTACACCCATTGACATCTATGTGTTTGCATTGTTCAATGAGAATTTAAAGCCGGGGCCAGCATCAGAGAGGAACTATGGCTTGTTTTACCCTGATGGAACACCAGTTTATAACATCGGATTGCATGGATATCTTCCAATGATGATATCATCTTCTAGTTTGTTGGTAAGAAAACTTGATCTTTTTGTTTCATTTACTACCATATGTTCTTTTTTTAGTATGATATTTCAGATATAAGTGTATGTAGCTTTCATTCTCAGTTCTCTTTTCATTTGTCCTTCTCTTTTTTTACCTTTGCTTGCAAAGAATCTGAGCGGTCCACTTCGAACAATTTTGTAATCTTGTATCCTTCTCCTTCTAATTATTACGCCGAAACTTGTATGAAAGGGGATAAGACCGACTTTTTCCCTTTCATTTTCCTACAAGCAAAGGGATCAGCCAAATTCTTATCTCCGGATTAATTGACTGAAGATATTTGCGTTAAATCGACATCTCCATCATGCTGCAAATACATTACTATACCTATTTTAATTTTCTTGCAGGTAGTCCCTTGGTTGCACTTGTACTTTATTGCCGTAGCTTCACTTTTCTTATTTTGACAATCAGAGATACACTCTCTGAACTAGAAGTAGGAAGAGGATGAAGAATAGCCGATGAGCGAAGGCATCTTCAACCTACAATGTAATATTCAAGTGTCATCCATCAACCTTGAGCATTGGCAATGAGGTATTTGAGCATACTTGTCATTTGTTTGACTTAATGTGTAGATTCTTTATTGATAGCTTTAGAAAGAGCGATTGAAAAATATTAGATTGACCTGCTTGAAAATGCCAGCACAAGTGCAATTAGGTCATGGGTCAGTTTGCAAGACCATGGGCCATCCTTTTCAACTGTCCCCATCATGCATGCTTTCTTTCTCCAAGGGAAAGATATAATGTGTAAAAGATGCTATATTCTCTTCTTGCCATCCCAAACCTCATCCTGTCTTGTAGTTATTCTGAGTGGTCTTCATAGCTTCTTTTGTTGTTGGCTTTTCTTTTCCTCCTTTTCAATTTCTTGATGCTTCCAAAAAGTTCCAGTTCCACTCCCAAAAGAAAATAAAATTAAAAAATAAAAGTTCATTTTTATTGAACCTGTTCATAAGCATATTAAAGTTCATTCATCTCGAATTGAGCCTTAAACATTCATGTTTCTTTTGTGCAGGTTCATGAATATACATAACTAACGTGGAGGCATACACTGATCATAATTAGAGATGTGCCCGATGCATGCTTTAGATTGCTATATTCTTCAAGAAATCGGGCACGGAGTAAAGATACTAACAAATTTTGAATTACAGATTCTTGATTAGGGTCGGAATAAACTCAGCCTGCATCATGTACATTACGTGTAAAACTACAGTATCGGAGGTTGGAGCTTGAGCAACATCTTTTTTTCTTTTTCTTTCTTCTTTTTTTGGGGAAAGGTTTTTGTTTTTCTTTTTGTTTTTAATAGCGGGATAAGTTTTACGGGAGCAGTAAGGGTTGTCAACTATTATTGTGTCTAGATTATTTATAAAGTATTGCACTATGTATATCAGATGTGATGAAAATAAAAGCAGAAATTGAATGAATTGATAATTGGCAACTCTTGAGCTACTTGCATCACTGTTGGTAAAAGTCACTGACCTATTTAGCTTTATTATGTACTAAGTGCTCACGAATGATGGTGCTTCTAGCATTGAGGAATTTTAGATGTATGCCAAAAACTTTGTTTAAGTTGAATCAATGAGGCACGAGCAAGCAATTGATTGTTGTTGAAAGGCTAATACCAGAGATTGTTATAGTTTATTTTAAATTAACGATAAATAGAAGAGAAAGTGTCATCATCTCTTCTATATGATAGTACAATTGACCAGATTAAAGAGCGGAGCACTCGATTTCGGAGGTGCATCTTCAAGCATATTAGGAGGCAAGGAAATTCTGGAGGACATTGTTTAGCACAAAAGGGATTTTATCTCTTGCCGAGCCTATTACTTGGAAAGATCATCCCTTCTATTTTATAAGTTATTATACTCTGCTTGATTTTTCCTTAGTTGATTATGCGAGATCGCTCGTTTTTATTTTTATTATTCATTAAGAGGAAAAAAAATTCTTAGTTGGTAGAGACTGTAACCACAAAAAAATTTCTTAGTTGGTAGACACTGTAACCACTTTGTATATTTTCCTATTATAGAAGTAAACGCCCAATTCATGGCACAAAATGATACAAGCTTAATGAGATGATGCAATTTGCAAGTTGATTATGCGAGATAGCGCGTTTTTATTTTTATTATTCTGGAACAGTCATTTCAACTAAAATGATTCTCACGCGGCCTGTACAACCTTGCAGTCCGTTGCCTCCTTTTTCATGGGCCTTGAAGTTCTTTGCAAGGTGTTATGCCTTCGTCAAGACACAAGTGATGGGCTCTTACACGGCCCAAAGCTTCAATTGGTTTCTAGCTCATTTAAGGTGTTCTGAATTCTACAGACTGCCTTTGCCCGAGAGGCCTACTACAATGTTTCGCCGCTGTGAAGGAATGGAAGAACTCCGGTTAATGAGGCCGAAGTTGCTGGGCTTCCTACGAGGGCCAGGTAGACTCAAACATTTGTTTGTAGACAATTTTGTATAAGATGGTCTGGCCCGTGGACTTAGGCGGAGCAGAACACTGTTATTGTCACGTACCGTTTGGTAATATTGGGCTTTTCAAGGAAGACTCAATGGCTGTTTCGGGTAACTGGCATCCAGAAGAAATACAGGGTATATAAGGCAGTGAAAAGGTTATTTAAGAGAGAGTTTTACTTTTTGGAACCTATTTCAAAACAACATATATTGTGACATAATTTACTCTTTAATTAAAAAAATATACGAGACAAACACATATCTAGGGGTAGAAACGAATCGAATCGAATTGAATACCATGGTGTTCAGATTCATATTCGGTTAGCTTTCATGAATTCGAATTCGAATTCGAATTCATGTCGCAAGAGGAAAGAGTAAGGAAAGAGTGTTTAAATTCGATTTGTTAATTAGACAAATATTTATTAAATATTCATGAATATCTCACCGATACACTTGGTATGTTACAAGATTATTGAGCATGAGGTCTTAAGTTTAAACCCTATGTTTGAAGTCTGTTTTTATTTAGTTTTTATAATGGTTTACTTAATTATTAATATGGTATTTCACTATAAGGATTATTATATTGTATGTTCATAAATTATTAATATATTATGAATAAATAGCAATATTTATAATATTATGCACATATAAAAGATAATAATATAGAAATATAGAAGTAGAAAAATATAAAATATTTAACAATCAAGCGAATCGAATATACCTCTAGTCAAATTCTATTCATTTATGTACGGATACTAAAAAGATATTTATTTACTATTAAATGAACTCTAGAACCAATATGACCGAATATCCGGGCGAGTAATAACCAGAAACATTTATTAAGTATTTGGTTCGTTTCCTCCCCAACATATATCCAATTTCGTCTCAATTAGCGTGTTTGTTATTTATCCCATTATATTGTAAATTTTAGCCATTGTGAAGTTATTTGTAATGGGCTGAAACGACTAAAAATAGCCAAAACCATGGGTTATAGCTCACGAAATCGTGAATTTCGGTCTCCTTAGAATTATTTGCCAAGGGGTCGAACGACTAAAAATGGCCAAAAATTATAGGTTAATAACTTACAAAATCGTTAATTTTGGCCACTATAAAATTATTTGACAATGAGTCAAAACGACTAAAAATGGCCAAAAATCACGAGTTATAGCTCATGGAATCGTGAATTATGGCTATCGCGAAACTATTTGTCACTATGTCAAAATGACTAAAAATGGCAAAAAATCATGGGTTATAGCTAATGAAATCGTGAATTTTAAACTCTGCGAAATTGATTACCAACGTATCGTAATAAGTAAAATTGGTCAAAAATCATGGATAACAGCTCATGAAATTTTTAATTTTGACATTCGCAAAATTGTTTGCCCATGGGTTGAACCGACTACAAATGGCCAAATATTGTGGGTTATAGCTCATGAAATCGTGAATTTTGGCTCCGCAAAATTATTTGTTAACAGGTCGAAACAACTACAAATGGCCAAAATTTATGGATTATAGCACACGGAATTATGTATTTGGTCTCCATGTAACTATTTGCCAATGGGTCGAAATGACTAAAAATGGTCAAAAATTATGGGTTATAAGTCATGAAATAGTAAATTTTCACCTCTGCGAATTTACTTGTGAATGCGTCGAAACGACTAAAAATGGCTAAAAATTGTGGATTCATGAAATCGTAAATTTGGCCTCCATGAAATTATTTGCCAATGGGTCAAAATGATAAAAATATCTAAAATCATGGGTTATAGCTCATGAAATTATGAATTTTGGCCACTATAAAATTATTTGCCAATGGGTGAAATGACTAAAATGGCCAAAAATTATGGGTTATAGCTGACGAAATCGTGAATTTGAACTCCATAAAATTATTTGCTAACGGGTTGAAATGATAAAAAATATCTAAAAATCATGGGTTATAGCTAATGGAATTGTAAATTTTGGCCATCGCAGAATTATTTGCCAACGGGTCGAAACGACTAAAAATTTCCACAAATCATGGCTTATAGTCACAAAATTTTAAAATTTAGGCTCCACAAAATTATTTGCCAACAAGTCAAAATAACTAAACATGTCAAAAGTGCGTTATAGCTCATGACATTGTGCATTTTGGCCTCCGTGAAATTATTTGCTAACGGGTGAAATGACTAAAAATGGTAAAACATCGTCGGTCATAGCTCACGAAATCATAAAATTTGATCACCACGGAATTATTTGCCAACAGGTCAAAATGACTAAAAATGGTTAAAAATCATTGGTTATGGCTCACGAAATAGTGAATTTTAGCTTCGCGAAATTATTTGCCAAGGTGTAAAAATGGCTAAAAATAGCCAAAAAATCATAGGTTATAAGTTATGAAATCATAAATTTTGGCTCAGTAAAATTATTTACAAATAGGCCGAAACGGCTAAAACTAACCACGTGGGCTATAGCCCATGAAATTAAAAATTTTAACCACTTTGAAATTATTTGTCAATGGGTTAAAATGACTAAATATGGCCAAAATCATGGGTTATAGCTCACAAAATCATGAATTTAGACTCCATAAAATTATTTGCCAATGGGTCAAAATGATGAAAAAAATAGCAAAAAATTATGGGTTATAGCTCATGAAATCATGAATTTTTGCCTCCTCAGAATTATTTACTAATGGGTCAAAACGATTAAAAATAGTCAAAATTTATAGGTTAATAGCTCACAAAATCATTAAGTTTGGTCACCAATGGGTTGAAACGACCAAAAATGGCAAAATCGCTGATTATAGCTAATGAAATCTCAAATTTTAGCTACCACAAAATTATTTACAACTTTGTTGAAATGACTAACAATGGCCAAAACTCGTGAGTTATAACTAACGAAATCGTAAATTTTAGACTCTGCGAAATTATTTACTAACATGTCGAAATAACTAAAAATGGACAAAAATCATGGGTAACAGGTTATGAAATTTTAAATTTCAGCCTCCAAAATAATTTCACAATGGGTTGAAATGACTACAAATGATCAAATATTGTTGGTTATAGCTCATGAAATTGTGAATTTTGGTATTCGCAAATTTTTTTGCTAAAGGGTCAAAACGACTATAATTGGCTAAAAATTTGTGGGTTATATAGCTTATAAAATTATGTATTTGGTCTGCAGGTAATTATTTGCCAATGGGTGAAAAATGACTAAAAATGCCCAAAAATCATGGGTTGTAAGTCATGAAATATTAAATTTTGTCCTTCGTGAATTTATTTGAGAATGCGTTGAAATGACTAAAAATGAGTAAAAATCGTGGATTATAACTCATAAAATTATGAATTTTGGCCTCCACAAAATTATTTACCAATGGATTAAAATATCAAAAATCATGAATTATGCCCATGAAAATATAAATTTTGCCACCATGAAATTATTTGCCAATGGATTGAAAAAAAAAGGCCAGAAATCATGGGTAATAGCTTACGAAATAATGAATTTTGATCCCGTGAAATTATTTTTCAATGGGTCAAAATGATAAAAAAAAAGGTTAAAATTATGGATTATAGCTCATAAAATCATGAATTTTGGCTATTGTGAATTTATTCGCTAACGGGTTGAAAAGACTAAAAATGTCCACAAATACTGGGTTATAGCACATGAAATTAAAAAATTTTGCATCTACAAAATTATTTGCCAATAGGTCAGAATGACTAAAAATAACAAATTGGTTATTGCTCATGAAATCGTGAATTTTGGCCTCTGCAAAATTATTTGCCAACCGATTGAAACGACTAAAAAAGGCCAAAAGCCATGGGTTATAGATTATGAAATTGTGAACTTTAGCCTCCATGGAATTATTTGTCAATGGGTTGAAACAATTAAAAATGGCAAAATAATTATGGCTAATAGCTCATAAAATTGTGAGTTTTAGCCTCTGTGAAATTATTTGTCAAGGTATCCAAAAGATTAAAAATGACCAAAACCTTAGGTTATAGGTCATGAAATCATGAATTTTGGCCTCAGCAAAATTATTTACCAACGGTTTGAAACGTCTAAAATGTCCAAAAACGTGGGTTATACCCCATGAAATTATAAAGTTTGGCCACCGTAAAATTATTTACCAATGGGTTGAAATAACTAAAAATGGCCAAAATTCATGGGTTATAGCTCACAAAATTATGAATTTAGACCTTGCAAAATTATTTACTAATTGGTTGAAATGAAAAAAGGGCTAAAATTATAAGTTATAGCTCATGAAATCGTAAATTTTAGTCTCCTCTGATTTTTTTTGCCAATGGGTCAAAATAATAAAAAGCCAAAAATCGTAGATTATAGCTCATGAAATTATGAATTTTGGCCACTATAAAATTATTAGATAAAGGGTTGAAATGACTAAAAATGAAAAAAAAATTATTGTTGTATAGCTCATGAAACCGTGAGTTTTGGCCTCCACAAAATTATCTACCAATTGGTCGAAATGACTAAAAATGATAAAAAATTATCAGTTATATCTCATGAATTCTTGAATTTTGGCGAAAATTATTGCCAATGGGTTGAAATGACTAAAATGGCCAAAATTATGGGTAATAGCTCATGAAATTGTGAATTTTAGTCTCTTTGAAATTATTTACCAATGTATCGAAATAACTAAAATGACCAAAACCTTAGGTTATAGGTCATGAAATCATGAATTTTGGCCTCTGCAAAATTATTTACCAATGGGTTGAAATAACTAAAATGACCAAAATTCATGGGTTATAGCTCATGAAATTATGAATTTTGGCTACCATAAAATTATTTACCAATGGGTTGAAATAACTAAAATGGCCAAAATTCATGGGTTATAGCTCACAAAATTATGAATTTAGACCTTGCAAAATTATTTACTAATTGGTTGAAATAATAAAAATAGCCAAAAATTATGGGTTATAGCTCATGAAATCGTAAATTTTAGTCTCCTCGATTTTTGCCAATGGGTCAAAATAATAAAATGGCCAAAAATCATGGGTTATAGCTCATGAAATTATGAATTTTGGCCACTATAAAATTATTAGATAAAGGGTTGAAATGACTAAAAATGGCAAAAATTATGGGTTATAGCTCATGAAATCATGAATTTTGGCCTCCATAAAATTATCTACCAATTGGTCGAAATGACTAAAAATGATAAAAAATTATCAGTTATATCTCATGAATTCTTGAATTTTGGCGAAAATTATTGCCAATGGGTTGAAATGAGTAAAATGGCCGAATACCGTGGGTTATAGCTTGCAAAATCATAAATTTTGACCTTTGCAAAATTATTTGCCAACGCTTTGAAATGACTAGAAATGGCCAAAAATCACGTGTTATAGCCCATGATATTGTAAATTTTTGTCACCGTGAAATTATTTTGACAATGGGTTGTAATGACTAAAAATGATCAAAATCATGGGTTATAGCTCACGAAATTGTGAATTTAGACTTCGCGAAATTATTTGCTAATTGGTTGAAATAATAAAAAATGGCCAAAAATTATGGGTTATAGCTCATGAAATTGTGAATTTTAGTCTCTTTAAAATTATTTGCCAACGGGTCAAAATAACTAAAAATAGCCAATAGTCGCAGGTTAACAACTTACAAAAGCACTAATTTAGCTACCTCAAAATTATTTGACAACGAGTCGAAATGACTAAAAATGGGGGGAAAAACCATGATATATAGCTCATGAATTTTAACTTCTGCTAAATTATTTATCAATAGGTCGAAACTAATAAAAATGGCCATGTGGGTTATAGCTCATAAAATCATGAATTTTGATTGCCGTGAAATTATATGCCACTTGATCGAAATGACTAAAAATAACCAAAAATCTTGGGTTATAGCTAAGGAAATCGTGAATTTTAGACTAAGTGAAATTATTTACCAATGTATCGAAATAACTAAAAATGATCAAAATTTATGGTAACAGCTCATGTAATCTTTAAATTTGGCCACCACAAAATTATTTGCTAATTGGTCGAAACGACTACAAATGGCCAAATATTATGGGTTATAGCTCATGAAACCGTGAATTTTGGCCTCCGCGAAATTATTTGCGAATGGGTCGAAATGACTACAAATGGCAAAAAATCATGGGTAATAGCTCATGAAATCATGCATTTGGTCTCTGTATAATTATTTTCTAATGGGTTGAAATAACTAAACATGACAAAAAATCGTGGGTTATAAGTCATGAAATAGGGAATTTTGGCCTCCAGGAATTTATTTGTGAATGCGTCGAAATGACTAAAACTGGCTAAACATCTTGGATTATAGCTCTTAAAATCATGAATTTTGGCCTCCGTGAAACTATTTGCCAGCAAGTCAAAATGATTTAAAATGTCCAAAATCGTCAGTTATGCCCATGAAAATGTAAAATTTGCCACAGCAAAATTATTTATTAATGGATTGAAACGACTAAAAATGACCAAAAATTATGGGTTATATATAGGTCTGAAAATCATGAATTTGGACTATGCAAAATTATTTTCTAATGGGTCAAAATGACTACAAATGGCAAAAATCATGGGTTATAGCTCACAAAATTGTGGGTTATAGCGCATGAAATTATGAATTTTGGCTACCATAAAATTATTTACCAATGGGTGAAAGCAAATAAAGCTAGCCACAAATTATTGATTATAGCTCACGAAATTGTGAAATTTGGCCTTCGTGAAATTATTTACCAATAGGTCGAAATGACTAAAAATGTCCACAAATCATGGATTATAGCCCACAAAATTGTAAAATTTGGCCTCCACGAAACTATTTCCCAACAAGATCGAAACGACTAAAAAAAGGTTAAAAATCGTGGGTTATCGCTCATGAAATCGTGAGTTTTAGCCTACGCAAAATTATTTTACCAACAGGTCAAAACGACTAAAAATGACAAAAAATCATGGGGTTAAGCCCATGAAATTATTAATTTTAACCTCTGCAAAATTATTTACTAATGGGTTGCAATGACTAAAAATGGCTAAAAACATGGGTTATGGCACATGAAATCGTGAATTTGGACTATGCAAAATTATTTTCTAATGGGTCAAAATAATAAAATATAGAAAAAATTATGGGTTATAGTTCATGAAATCATGAATTTTGGCTACCATAAAATTATTTACCAATAGGTCGAAATGACTAAAAATGGCAAAAATTATGGGTTGTATCTTATGAAATCATAAATTTTAGCCATCGTGAAATTATTTGACAGCGGGTCAAAATGAGTAAAAATAAAAAAAGTCATGAGTTATAGCAAATAAAATCGTGAATTTTGACCTCCACAATATTATTTACTAATAGGTCGAAATGACTAAAAATGGCCAAAAATCATGGGATATATATCGTGAAATCTTGAATTTTGACTACCACAAAATTATTTGCACATGGGTCGAAACGATTAAAACTAGCCAAAAATTGTGGTTTATAGCTCATGAAATTAGAAATTTTGAATTCCTCCAAACTATTTGCCAATATGTCGAAACAACTAAAAATAGCTAAAAATTATGGGTAATAGCTCATGAAATCTATTATTTTAGCCCCCACGAAATTTTTTGCCAATCGGTCAACAAATACAAATGGCTAAAAATCGTGGGTTATAGCTTATGAAATCTTGAATTTTGGCCTCCGCAAAATTATTTACCAACGGGTCAAAACAATTACAAATGGCCAGAAAATTATGGTTTATAGCTCACAAAATTGTGTATTTGATCTCCACGTAATTATTTGCCAGTGGGTCAAAATGACTAAAAATGACAAAAAATCATGGGTCTTAAGTTATAAAATATTAAAATTTTGCCTACATGAAGTTGCTTGCGAATGCGTCGATACAACTAAAAATAGATAAAAATTATGGATTATAACTTATGAAATTATGGATTTTGGCCACCACGAAATTATTTGCCAACATGTCAAAATAACTAAAAATAGCCAAAAATCACAAGTTATAGCTCACAAAATCGTGAATTTTTGCCTCCAAGAAAATTATATGCCGTTGAGTCGAACTGACTAAAAATGGCCACAAATTACAGGAGTTACTGTTCATGAAATTGTGAATTTTAGCCTTGTGAAGTTATATGCTAATGGATCGAAATAGTGAATTTTGGCCTCCGCGAAATTATTTACCAATGAGTTATAGATCACAAAATTGTAGGTCATAGCTCACAAAATTGTGGGTTATAACTCACGAAAAAGTGGGTTATTTGCTAAACGGGCCGGAAGGCCTAAAATTGATAAAAAAAATATTGTGGGTTATAGGTCACGAAATCTTTAATTTTAGCCTCCTTGAAATTATGTGCCAACAGGTCGAAACGACTTAACATGACCAAAAAATTGGTTAAAGTTCTTGAAATCGTGAATTTGGACTATGCAAAATTATTTACCAATAGGTCGAAATGACTAAAATGACAAAAATCATGGGTTATGCCCATGAAATTGTAAAATTTGGCCTCCACGAAATTATTTGCCAATTAGTTGAAACAACTAAAATAGTTAAAAATTATGGGTCATAGCTCACAAAATCGTGAATTTGGACTATGCAAAATTATTTACCAATAGGTCGAAATGACTAAAATGACAAAAATTATGGGTCATAGCTCACAAAATCGTGAATTTTGGCCTCTTTAGAATTATTTGCCAACATGTCAAAATAACTAAAATGGCCAAAAATAATAGGTTGTACCTCACAAAATCGTGAATTTTGACCTCCACAATATTATTTACTAATGGGTTGCAATGACTAAAAATGGCAAAAATCATGGGTTATAGCTCATAAAATTTTGAATTTTGGCCTTGTGAAGTTATATGCTAATGGATCGAAATAGTGAATTTTGGCCTCATGAAATTATTTACCAATGAGTTATAGATCACAAAATTGTAGGTCATAGCTCACAAAATTGTGGGTTATAACTCACGAAAAAGTGGGTTATTTGCTAAACGGGCCGAAAGGCCTAAAATTGATAAAAAAAATATTGTGGGTTATAGGTCACGAAATCTTTAATTTTAGCCTCCTTGAAATTATGTGCCAACAGGTCGAAACGACTTAACATGACCAAAAAAAATTGGTTAAAGTTCTTGAAATCGTAAATTTTGACCTCTATGAAATTATTTGCCAACATGTCAAAATAACTAAAAATAGCCAAAAATCATGGGATATATATCGTGAAATCTTGAATTTTGGCCTCATGAAATTCTAAATTTTGGCCACCACAAAATTATTTGCCAATTAGTTGAAACAACTAAAAATAGTTAAAAATTATGGGTCATAGCTCACAATATCATGAATTCGGACTCTGCGAAATTATTTGCCAATTAGTCGAAACGACAAAAAAGGCCAAAAATTATGGGTCATTGCTCACAAAATCGTGAATTTTGGCCTCTTTAGAATTATTTGCCAACAGGTCAAAATGACTAAAATGACCAAAAATAATAGGTTGTACCTCACAAAATCGTGAATTTTTACCACCGCGAAATTATTTGACAATGGGTCGAAACGACTAAAAATGGAAAAAAAATCATAGGTTATAGCTCATAAAATTTTGAATTTTGGCCTCATGAAATTATTTACCAATAGGTCGAAATGACTAAAAATGGCAAAAATCATGGGTTATAGCTCATGAAATCTTGAATTTGGACTCCATAAAACTATTTGCTAATATATCGAAACAATTAAAATAGCTAAAATTATGGGTTATAGCTCACAAAATCGTGAATTTTGGCCTCATGAAATTATTTGCTAATGGGTCAAAATGATAAAATGACCAAAATCATGGGTTATAGCTCATGAAATCGTGAATTTTGGCCACCTTGCAATTATTTACCAACGGGTCAAAATGACTAAAATGGCCAAAAATCATGGGTAATAGCTCATGAAATCTATTATTTTAGCCCCACGAAATTATTTGCCAATTAGTTGAAACAACTAAAATAGTTAAAAATCGTGGGTTATAGCTTATGAAATCTTGAATTTTGACCTCCGCAAAATTATTTACCAACGGATCAAAACAATTACAAATAGCCAAAAAATCATGAGTTATAGCTCACGAAATTGTGTATTTGACCTCCATGTAATTATTTGCCAGTGGATCAAAATGACTAAAAATGACTAAAAATCATGGATCATAAGTTATAAAATATTAAAATTTTGCCTACATGAAGTTGCTGAATCGTCGATACAACTAAAAATAGATAAAAATTATGGATTATAACTTATGAAATTATGGATTTTGGCCACCTTGCAATTATTTGCCAACATGTCAAAATAACTAAAAATAGCTAAAAATCGCAAGTTATAGCTCACAAAATCGTGAATTTTTGCCTCCAATAAATTATATGCCGTTGAGTCGAACTGACTAAAAATGGCCACAAATTACAGGGGTTACTAGTCATGAAATTGTGAATTTTAGCCTTATGAAGTTATTTGCCAATGGATCGAAATAGTGAATTTTGGCCTCCGCGAAATTATTTGCCAAGTAGTTATAGGTCACAAAATTGTGGGTTATAACTCACGAAATAGTGGGTTATTTGCTAAACGGGCCTAAAGGACTAAAATTGATAAAAAAAAATATTGTGGGTTATAGTTCACGAAATCTTTAATTTTAGCCTCCTTGAAATTATGTGCCAACAGGTCGAAACGACTTAAAATGACCAAAAATAATTGGTTAAAGTTCTTGAAATCGTAAATTTTGACCTCTATGAAATTATTTGCCAATTAGTTGAAACAACTAAAATAGCTAAAATTATGGGTTATAGCTCATAAAATTTTGAATTTTGGCCACCACAAAATTATTTGCCAATTAGTTGAAACAACTAAAATAGTTAAAAATTATGGGTCATAGCTCACAAAATCGTGAATTTGGACTCATAAAACTATTTGCCAATGGGTCAAAATGACTACAAATGGCCAAAAATCATGGGTAATAGCTCATAAAATCGTGAATTTTGGCCTCTTTAGAATTATTTGCCAACAGGTCAAAATGACTAAAATGGCCAAAAATAATAGGTTGTACCTCACAAAATCGTGAATTTTTACCACCGTGAAATTATTTGACAATGGGTGGAAATAACTAAAAATGGAAAAAAAATCATAGGTTATAGCTCATAAAATTTTGAATTTTGGCCCTCGCAAAATTAGTTTTCAATAGGTAGAAATGATGGAAAATAGCAAAAAAAATTGGGTTATAGCTCATGAAATCATGACTCTGTGAAATTATTTACCAACTTGTCAAAACAACTAAAAGCGTCCAAAAATCATGGGTAATAGCTCATAAAGTCTTTAATGATTTCCGCAAGATTACTTACTAATTGGTCGAAATGACTGCAAATGGCAAAATATAATGGGTTATAGCTCATGAAATCGTGAATTTTGGTCTTCACAAAATTATTTGCCAACGGGTCAAAATGACTACAAATGGCCAAAAATCGTTGGTTATAGCTTATGAATTCATGTATTTGGTCTCGAATAATTATTTGCTAATTAGTCGAAATGACTAAAAATGGCCAAAAATCATGAGTTATAAGGCATAAAATAATTAATTTAGGCCTCCACGAATTTATTTGCAATTGTATTGAAACGACTAAAAATAGCTAAAATTAAAATTGTAGATTATTGCTCATGAAAACATGAATTTCAGCCTCCGTGAAACTAATTGCCAAAGGGTCAAAAAATTTAAATTATCCAAAATCATGGGTTATGCCCATGAAATTGTAAATTGTTACCACTGTTAAATTATTTGACTATGGATTGAAATGATAAAAATAAGCAAAATTCATGGGTTATAGCTCATGAAATCTTGAATTTGGACTCCGTGGAATTATTTGCTAATGGGTCAAAATGATAAAAATGACCAAAAATTAGGGGTTATAGCTCATGAAATCGTGAATTTTGACGATCGTGGAATTATTTACTAACGGATCAAAAACATTAAAAAATGGCCACAAACCATGTGTTATATAGCTCACAGAATCGTGAAATTTGATCTCTGTGAAATTATTTACTACGAGGTCGAAACGACTAAAAATAGCCAAAAATCATAGGCTATAGCTTAGGAAATTGTATATTCGGTCTCCACAAAATTATTTGCCAACTGGTCGAAATGACTGAAAATGGCCAAAAATTATGAATTATAGCACTCAAAATCGTGAATTTGGACTCATAAAACTATTTGCTAAATGGGTCGAAATGACAAAAATGGCCAAAAATAGTGAGTTATAAGGCATGAAATAGTGAATTTTGGCCTTTGCAAATTTGTTTGCAAATGTATTGAAACGACTAAAAATAGCTAAAATTATGGATTATAGCTCATGCAATTATGAATTTCGGCCTCCACGAAATTATTTGCTAACGGATCAAGCGATTTAAATTGTCCAAAATTGTTATGGTCCTGAATAATTTCTATTATTAGTTGCTAGTTAGAAACTAGTTGACCAATAGAGAAGTATGACCGCAAAATTATTTGCTAATGGATCAAAATGACTAAAATGGCCACAAATCATGGGTTATGACCATGAAATTGTTTGCAAATGTATTGAAACGACTAAAATAGCTAAAATTGTAGATTATAGCTCATGAAATCTTGAATTTGGACTCATAAAACTATTTGCTAATGGGTCGAAATGACTAAAATGGCCACAAATCATGGGTTATAGCTCATGAAATCGTGAATTTTGACCTCTATGAAATTATTTGTCAATTAGTGAAATGACTAAAATGGCCACAAATCATGGGTTATTGCCCATAAAATCGTGAATTTGGACTCATAAAACTATTTGCTAATGGGTCGAAATGACTAAAATGGCTAAAAATCATGGGTTATAGCTCATAAAATTATGAATTATAGCACTCAAAATCGTGAATTTGGACTCCGTGAAATTATTTGCCAATGGATCGAAATAGTGAATTTTGGCCTTTGCAAATTTATTTGCAATTGTATTGAAGCGACTAAAATAGCTAAAATTATGGATTATAGCTCATGAAATCGTGAATTTTGGTCTTCACAAAATTATTTGTCAATTAGTGAAATGACTAAAATGGCCACAAATCATGGGTTATAGCACACAAAATCATGAATTTCAGCCTCCATGAAATTATTTGCCAACGGGTCAAAATGACAAAAATAGTAAAAATCATGGGTTAGCTCATGAAATCGTGAATTTTGGCCTCATGAAATTATTTGTCAATTAGTGAAATGACTAAAATGGCCACAAATCATGGGTTATAAAGTATGAAATAGTGAATTTTGGCCTCCACAAAATTATTTGCTAATGGATCAAAATGACTAAGAATGGCCAAAATTGTGGATTATAGCTCATGAAATCTTGAATTTAGACTTTGTGAAATTATTTGCTAATTTGTCAAATGACAAAAATAGTAAAAATCATGGGTTATAGCTCATGAAATCGTGAATTTGGACTCCGTGAAATTATTTGCCAACGGGTCAAAATGACTAAAATGGCCACAAATCATGGGTTAGCTCATGAAATCGTGAATTTTGATGATCGTGGAATTATTTGCTAATGGGTCAAAGCGATAAAAATGGCCAAAATCATGGGTTAGCTCATGAAATTGTGAATTTTAGCCTCACTAAAATCATTATTAATGGGTCGAAATGACAAAAATGGCCAAAATTATGGGTTATAGCTCATGAAATTGTGAATTTGGACTCCATAGAATTATTTGCTAATTTGTCAAATGACAAAAATCATGGGTTATGACCATAAAATATTTTGCCACCATGAAATTGTTTGCAAATGGATTAAAACTACTAAAAATAAGCAAAATTCACGGGTTATAGTTCACGAAATCTTGAATTTGGACTCCGTGAAATTATTTGCTAATGGGTCAAAATGATAAAAAAAATAACCCAAATTGGGGGTTATAGCTCATAAAATCGTGAATTTTGGCCACCTTGCAATTATTTACCAACGGGTCAAAAATGACAAAAAATAGCCACAAGTCATGGGTTATAGCTCATGATATCATGAAATTTGGTCTCTGTGAAATTCTTTGGCAACGGATCGAAATGGCTAAAAAAAAGCTAAAAATCGTGGGTTATAGCTTAGAGAATCGTGTATTTTGGTCTACACAAAATTATTTGTCAACAGGTCAAAACGACTGAAAATGGCCAAAAATCATGGGTTATAGCACACAAAATCATGAATTTAGACCGATGAAATTATTTGCTAATTTGTCAAATGACAAAAAATAGTAAAAAATCATGGGTTATAAAGTATGAAATAGTGAATTTTGGCCTCTGCAAGTTTATTTGCAAATGTATTGAGACGATAGAAATAGCTAAAATTATGGATTATAGCTCATAAAATTATGAATTTCAGCCTCCACGAAATTATTTGCCAACGGGTCAAACAATTTAAATCATCCAAAATCATGGGTTATGACCATGAAATTGTAAAATTTTACCACCGCTAATGGATTGAAACAACTAAAAATGAGCAAAAGCCATGGTTAAAGCTCACAAAATCTTGAATTTAGACTTTGTGAAATTATTTGCTAATGGGTCAAAATGATAAAAAAATAGCTAAAAATTGAGGGTTATGGCTCATGAAATCGTGAATTTGGGCCACCGTGGAACTACTTACCAGTGGGTTGAAAATGAAAAAATGGCCACAAATCATGGGTTATAGCTTACGAAATCGTGAAATTTGGTCTCCGTGAAATTATTTGCCAATAGATCAAAACGACTGAAAATAGCTAAAAATCATGGGTTATAGCTCAGAAAATCGTGTATTCTGGTCTCCGTAAAATTATTTACCGACGGGTCGAAACGACTAAAAATGGCTAAAAATCATGGGTTATAGCACACAAAATCGTGAATTTGGACTCACGAAATTATTTGCTAATGGGTTGAAATGATAAAAAAAGATAAAAAATCATGGTTTATAGCTCATAAAATCGTGAATTGTCACCACCACGAAATTTACTAACGGGTCGAAAATGACTAAAATTGGCCAGAAATCATGGGTTAGCTCATGAAATCGTGAAATTTGGCCTACACGAACTTATTTGCCAATAGTTCAAAATGACTAAAAATAGCCAAAAATTATGGGTTATAGCTCAGAAAAATGTGTATTTTGGCCTTTGTAAAATTATTTGTCAGCGGGTCAAAACAACTAAAAATGACCAAAAATCATGGGTTATAGTATGCGCAATCATTAATTTTGGGCTTCACGAATTATTTGTCAATATGTAGAAATGACTAAAAATGACCATCAATTGGGGGTTACTTAGGAAATCATAAATTTTGGCCACCATGAAATTATTTAACAACTGGTCGAAATGATTACAAATGGAAAATAAATCATAGATTATAGCTAATGAAATCATGAATTTTGAACTCTGCAAAATTATTTAGTAATGGGTCGAAACGATTAAAATAGCCAAAATCTATGGGTTATATATCATGATTTCGTGAATTTTGGCTACTGCAAAATAATTTGCTCATGGCTCAAAATGACTAAAAATGGCAAAAAATCGTGGGTCATAGCGCACGAGATCATGAATTTTGGACTGCTCGATATTATTTGTCAACGTGTTGTAAACCATTAAAAATTATCAAAAATCATGGGTACGAGCTCATCAAAATTTTAATTTTGGACTTCGAGAAATTATTTGTTAATGGATAAAAACTGTATAAATGGCTAAAAATCATGGGTTATAGCTCATGAAATCGTGAATTTTGACATCTGCAAAATTATCTGCCAACGAGTCAAAACGAATAAAAATAGCCAAATATTATGGATTATAGCACACAAAATCATGAATTTGGACTCCATGAAATTATTTACCAATGGGTCAAAATGACTAAGAATGGCAAAAATCTTGAGTCATAAGTCATGAAATAGCAAATTTTAGCCTCCATGAATTTATTTGTGAATACGTCGAAACGACTAAAAATGGCTAAATATCATGGATTATAGCTATTAAAAGAGTGAATTTTGGCCTTTGTAAAATTATTGCCAACGGGTCAAAATGACTAAAATTGGCCGAAATCATGGGTTAGCTCATGAAATCGTGAAATTTGGCCTACGAACTTATTTGCCAATAGTTCAAAATGACTAAAAATAGCAAAAATTATGGGTTATAGCTCAGAAAAATATGTATTTTGGCATTTGTAAAATTATTTGTCAGCGGGTCAAAATGACTAAAAATGACCAAAATTCATGGGTTATAGTATGCGAAATCATTAATTTTGGGCTTCACGAATTATTTGTCAATATGTAGAAATGACTAAAAATGACCAACAATTGGGGGTTACTTAGGAAATCATAAATTTTGGCCACCATGAAATTATTTGCCAATGAGTTGAAACGACTAAAATGGTTAAAAATCATGGGTTATAGCTAATGAAATCATGAATTTTGAACTCTGCAAAATTATTTAGTAATGGGTGAAGCGACTAAAAATAGCCAAAATCTATGGTTTATATATCATGATTTCGTGAATTTTGGCTACTGCAAAATAATTTGCTCATGGCTCAAAATGACTAAAAATGGCTAAAAATCGTGGGTCATAGCGCACGAGATCATGAATTTTGGACTGCTCGATATCATTTGTCAACGTGTTGTAAACCATTAAAAATTATCAAAAATCATGGGTATGAGCTCATCAAAATTTTAATTTTGGACTTCGAGAAATTATTTGTCAATGGATCAAAATTATATAAATGGCCAAAAATTATGGGCTATAGCTCATGAAATTGTGAATTTTGGTATCTGCAAAATTATCTGTCAACGAGTCAAAACGAATAGAAATAGCTAAATATTATGGATTATAACACACGAAATCATGTATTTGGCCTCCGTGTAATTATTTACAAATGGGTCAAAATGACTAAGAATGGCAAAAAATCTTGAGTCATAAGTCATGAAATAGCAAATTTTAGCCTCCATGAATTTATTTGTGAATACGTGGAAACAACTAAAAATGGCTAAATATCATGGATTATAGCTATTAAAAGAGTGAATTTTGGCCACTGTAAAATTATTGCCAACGGGTCAAAATGACTACAACTGGCCAAAAATAGTGCGTTATATCTCATGAAATCATAAAGTTTTGCCTACGTGAAATTATTTGCCAATGGGTTGAAACAACTAAAAATGGCCAAATCATAGGTTATAGCTTACGAAATCGTGAATTTTGGTCTCCACGGAATAATTTGGCAATGGTTTGAAAAGGCTAAAAATGGCCACAAATCATTAGTTTTAGCTCAAGAAGTTGTTGAATTTTGGCATTCACGAAATTATTTGTCAACGGGTCAAAATGACTAAAAATGGCCACAAATAGTTGGTTTTAGCTCAAGGAATTGTGAATTTTGGCCTTTATGAAATTATTTATCAATTCGTCAAAATGACTAAAAATAAACAAAACTCGTGGGTTATGGCCCATGAATTTGTAAATTTTGGTCATCGTGAAAATATATGCTAATGTAAAATGATTAAATATGGCAAAAAAACATGAGTTATAGCTCACAAAATCGTGAATCTGGACTCGCAAAATTATTTGCTAATTGGTCTAAATGATAAAAAATTGCAAACAATTATGGGTTATAGCTCAGCAAATCAAGAATTTCAGCCTCCTCAGAATTATTTGCTAGCGGGTAGATATGACTAGAAATAGCCAAAAATCGTAGGTTTTAGCTTACAAGATCTCGAATTTTGACCACCAAGAAATTATTTGATAATGGCTTGAAGCGACGAAAAATAGAAAAAAATCTTGGGTTATAGCTCATAAAATTGTGAATTTTTACCTCTATAAAATTATTTACTAAAACGTCCAAACGACTAAAAATGGCCAAAAATTGTGGGTTATAGCTTATGAAATCATGAAATTTAGCTACCACGAAATTAGTTGTCAATGGGTTGAAACGACTAAAAATGGCTAAAATTCATGGGAGCTCACGAAATCGTGAATTTTGGCCTTTGTGAAATTATTTGCCAACGGGTCAAAACGACTAAAATAGCTAAAAATTGAGGGTTATGGCTCATGAAATCGTGAATTTTGGCCTTTATAAAATTATTTGCCAATGAGTTGAAACGACTAAAAATGGTTAAATATCATGGGTTATAGCTCACGATATCATTAATTTGGACTCCGCAAAATTATTTTCTATTTAGTTGAAATGATAAAAAATGACCAAATATTGTGGATTATAGCTTACGAAATTATGAATTTGGCCTCGTCAGAATTCTTTGCTAACAGGTCGAAATGACTAAAAATGGCCAAAAATCGTAGGTTGTAGCTCACAAAATCATAAAATTTTGCCACCACGAAATTATTTAATAATGGGTCAAAATGACTAAAAATAGAAAACAAATCATGGGTTATATAACATGAAATCGTGAATTTTGGCTCTCTCAAAATTAGTTATCAATAGGTAAAAATAACTAAAAATGGTCAAAAATCATGGATTATAGCTCATTAAATCATGAATTTTGGCTACTACAAAATTATTTTCCAATGGATTATGATTAAAAATGACCAAAATTCATGGGTTATAGCTCATGAAATTATAAAATTTGGCCACTATAAAATTATTTGCCAATGAGTTGAAACGACTAAAATGGTTAAATATCATGGGTTATAGCTCATGAAATTGTGAATTTTAGCCTCCACAAATATATTTGTCAATGGATCAAAACGATTACAAATGGCTAATATCGTTGATTATAGCTACGAATTCATATATTTGGTCTATGCATAATTATTTACCAATTGGTCAAAATGACTACAAATGGCCAAAAATTATGGGTTATAGCTCATGAAATTATAAAATTTGGCCACTATAAAATTATTTGCCAATGGATTATGATTAAAAATGACCAAAATTCATGGGTTATAGCTCACGATATCATTAATTTGGACTCCATGAAATTATTTACCAACTTGTTGAAATAACTAAGAATAGCTAAAAATCTTGGGTAATAGTTCATAAAGTCTTCAATTTTGGCTTCTGCGAAACTATTTACCAATGGGTCAAAACGATTGTGAATGGCCAAATATTGTGGGTTATAGCTCATGAAATTGTGAATTTTAGCCTCCACAAATATATTTGTCAATGGATCAAAATGATTACAAATGGCCAATATCGTTGATTATAGCTTATGAATTCATATATTTGGTCTATGCATAATTATTTACCAATTGATCAAAATGACTACAAATGGCCAAAAATTATGGGTTATAAGACATGAAATAGTGAATTTTGGCCTCCGGGCATTTATTTTCAAATGTATCGAAACAACTAAAAATAGCTTAAAATGTGGATTATAGCTCATGAAATCCTGAATTTTGGCTACTACAAAATTATTTTCCAATGTGTCTAGATGATAAAAATGTTCACAAATCGTGAGTTATAACTCACGAAGTCGTGAAATTTGGACTCCATGAAATTATTTACCAACTTGTTGAAATAACTAAGAATAGCTAAAAATCTTGGGTAATAGTTCATAAAGTCTTCAATTTTGGCTTCTGCGAAACTATTTACTAATGGGTCGAAACGATTGCGAATGGCCAAATATTGTGGGTTATAGCTCATGAAATTGTGAATTTTAGCCTCCGCAAAATTATTTGTCAATGGATCAAAACGATTACAAATGGCTAATATCGTTGATTATAGCTACGAAATTATGAATTTGGCCTCGTCGAATTCTTTGCTAACAGTCGAAATGACTAAAATGATCAAAAATTATAGGTTATAGCTCACAAAATCGTAAAATTTTGCCACCATGAAATTATTTGCCAATGAGTTGAAACGACTAAAATGGTTAAATATCATGGGTTATAGCTCACGATATCATTAATTTGGACTCATAAAATTATTTTCTATTTAGTTGAAATGATAAAAATGACCAAATATTGTGGATTATAGCTACGAAATTATGAATTTGGCCTCGTCGAATTCTTTGCTAACAGTCGAAATGACTAAAATGATCAAAAATTATAGGTTATAGCTCACAAAATCGTAAAATTTTGCCACCACAAAATTATTTAATAATGGGTCAAAACGATTGTGAATGGCCAAATATTGTGGGTTATAGCTCATGAAATTATAAAATTTTGCCACCATGAAATTATTTGCCAATGGATTATGATTAAAATGACCAAAATTCATGGGTTATAGCTCATGAAATTATAAAATTTTGCCACCATGAAATTATTTGCCAATGGATTATGATTAAAATGACCAAAATTCATGGGTTATAGCTCATGAAATTGTGAATTTTAGCCTCCATGAAATTATTTGCTAATGGGTCAAAATGACTACAAATGGCCAAAAATTATGGGTTATAGCTCATGAAATTATAAAATTTTGCCACCATGAAATTATTTGCTAATGGGTCAAAATGACTACAAATGGCCAAAAATTATGGGTTATAGCTCATGAAATTATAAAATTTTGCCACCATGAAATTATTTGCCAATGGATTATGATTAAAATGACCAAAATTCATGGGTTATAGCTCATGAAATTGTGAATTTTAGCCTCCATGAAATTATTTGCCAATGGATTATGATTAAAATGACCAAAATTCATGGGTTATAGCTCATGAAATTGTGAATTTTAGCCTCCATGAAATTATTTGCTAATGGGTCAAAATGACTACAAATGGCCAAAAATTATGGGTTATAGCTCATGAAATTATAAAATTTTGCCACCATGAAATTATTTGCTAATGGGTCAAAATGACTACAAATGGCCAAAAATTATGGGTTATAGCTCATGAAATTGTGAATTTTAGCCTCCATGAAATTATTTGCTAATGGGTCAAAATGACTACAAATGGCCAAAAATTATGGGTTATAGCTCATGAAATTATAAAATTTTGCCACCATGAAATTATTTGCTAATGGGTCAAAATGACTACAAATGGCCAAAAATTATGGGTTATAGCTCATGAAATTATAAAATTTTGCCACCATGAAATTATTTGCTAATGGGTCAAAATGACTACAAATGGCCAAAAATTATGGGTTATAGCTCATGAAATTATAAAATTTTGCCACCATGAAATTATTTGCTAATGGGTCAAAATGACTACAAATGGCCAAAAATTATGGGTTATAGCTCATGAAATTGTGAATTTTAGCCTCCATGAAATTATTTGCTAATGGGTCAAAATGACTACAAATGGCCAAAAATTATGGGTTATAGCTCATGAAATTATAAAATTTTGCCACCATGAAATTATTTGCTAATGGGTCAAAATGACTACAAATGGCCAAAAATTATGGGTTATAGCTCATGAAATTATAAAATTTTGCCACCATGAAATTATTTGCCAATGGATTATGATTAAAATGACCAAAATTCATGGGTTATAGCTCATGAAATTATAAAATTTTGCCACCATGAAATTATTTGCCAATGGATTATGATTAAAATGACCAAAATTCATGGGTTATAGCTCATGAAATTGTGAATTTTAGCCTCCACAAATATATTTGTCAATGGATCAAAACGATTACAAATGGCTAATATCGTTGATTATAGCTTACGAAATTATGAATTTGGCCTCGTCGAATTCTTTGCTAACAGTCGAAATGACTAAAAATGATCAAAAATTATAGGTTATAGCTCACAAAATCGTAAAATTTTGCCACCACAAAATTATTTAATAATGGGTCAAAACGATTGTGAATGGCCAAATATTGTGGGTTATAGCTCATGAAATCCTGAATTTGAAACTCTGCGAAATTATTTGCTAATGGGTCAAACAATTTAAAGTCCAAAATTGTGGGTTATACTCTCATGAAATTATAAAATTTTGCCACCATGAAATTATTTGCCAATGGATTATGATTAAAAATGACCAAAATTCATGGGTTATAGCTCATGATAGGTAAATAAATGTGTGCCTAAAGTTACAAGTATACAACCATCAAGTTATAGTATCAAAAGTTATCGATCCCACAAGGAATGTGTTTGTAGGAGTTAATCAAATTGGTTCTTATATTGTGTGTGTGACAATTAGGAGTGAAAACATGATGAAAGTGGTTGTGGAGAGATTAGAGAGTGTGGAAATGATGAAATGTAAACAAAAATAAAATGAGAATGAAAAGTGGGGAGATAAAGAGTGGATGTGAATATGTGCTAATAAATCAAAATAAGATTGAGAGAGAGTGTGAGAAGTAAAGGAAAATAAAATTAAGAAAAAATCATGAATAAAGATGAAAATCAAGAAAGCAAAAGATAGAGGATTCAATTAAAGATATGAGGAATCTAGAACCACTAGCTTATCTCACTTATAAAATATAAATTATTATCTTATTATCATATTTTACTTTAGATTTATTAAGTATAGCCTATCTTACCACTTTTAAGGCAAGCATAACCTATACTATTATCATCCAAGCAAAATTAATACTTATGAAAAGAATAACAAAGAGATAGTAATTCTAGAATTTATTAGCATACTCTATCCTACCACTTTAAAGGCAAGCATAGATTATCCAATTCTTCTTCTATCTATTAGTTCTCTAGTTGATTATCCTAAACATGATCATTTAAGCACAAGAGAATAATCCATAAATTATAAGGAGATTAATACTAGTGTCATGCAATTCTAGAATTCCTACAAGAGTTTAGTTCCACATCTTTAGAAAATAAAACAAATAAATAAAAAGAGAGATGAAAAAGAATAAAAGAGAAGGAGAGGGAATAAAAACAATCTAAACTATTAGCAAGAAAATAAATCTATACTATAAAGTAAAAACATGACATGGAAGTAAATATATGAAATTAAAGACATGAAAGTAAAGACATGAATGTAAATCTACTCTACAAAGCATTAAATAAGAAAGAAAAGAAAATATTACAAGAAAAGAAAAGAAAATATTACAAGAAAAGAAAAGAAAGGGATAAAAAGCAAACCCTCATCTTCATCTTATCTTCATCTTCATCCTCTTTTCATCCTTGGACAAAGAGAAGAAAAGAAAATATGAAGGGGTGAAAATATTTTTTATTAATTGCAACTAAAAGTTATAAATTTGAAGGTTTTGTAGGTCGTAAAAATCACCGAAGACAGCCTATCCGCAAACACTATCGATGAAGGTTACAAGTCGACAACTTTCACGATGACAAAGGAGAATCGGTTAATCCTTGTGAAAAGAGATCACAAGTTTTGATCTCTTCATTCAAAATGCGGGCTCATCCCGCTTCAATTCAAAACGCGGAGCACATGGCCCGCGCTCGGTTCCCCAAACGCTGAGCACATGTACCTGCGCCGCCAGCCGGCCTCAAAACGCCGCGACACACCGCCGCTGCTGAAGCCCAAAACGCGAGCACATGGCCCGCGCTTTCATTTCAAAATGCGGAGCACGTGGCTCGTTCAACTCCAAAACGCGGCACACATAGCCCGCGTTCGAAGCTCAAAACGCGGCGCACATGGCCCGCTCAGCTCAAAACGCGGCGCACATGGCCAGCGTTGAAGCTCAAAACGCAGACGCGAGGCTTGCTCCGAACGCGAACTTCGCGTTTTGACTCATTCAAACATGAGTTAAACGGTTCCTCAACCGTTTGAGAGATTTAAGGGGGGTGGTTACACCCCACTAAACCCCCATCATGGAGCAATTCAAGGGGGCGGTTACCCCCCCTTAATCCCTATAAATGGAGGGTTTTCACAGCCAAAAAGGGGGGTTGAAAGGGGTTTGGCCGAAGAACTAAAAAAAAGGGAGAGAACAGTTTCTGCTGCGCAGCTGTGATCGGCGGGAAGATCGGACCTTCATCCGTGGTCTGATCGGAGTGAAACTTGGAGGGCGGCCTCAACACTTATCGTTCCTAATTCTGAACGGTGGAGATTGATTTCTACCAGTTGGATTTGGAGATATCGAGGTTTTACCGAAGCCAATTGCGCAGAGAACGGCTTCTTCCGCGCAGCTGTGATCGGCGTGACGATCGGACCTTCATCCGTGGTCTGATCGGAGTGAAACTTGAGGGCGGCCTCAACACTTATCGTTCCTAATTCTGAACGGTGGAGATTGAATCCTACCGGTCGGATTTAGAGATATTGAGGTTTTACCGAAGACCTCCTTTGCTGGAATCAACTCTCCTAGAGAGTTCAACTCGATTAGAGTTTTCAAACTTGCACGACAAGTTCTTCTCCGCCTCTTCTTTCCACTCCTACCAGGTAGACCTTTAAGCCGGAACTCCAACTTCGCATATCTTGGTCCACGTACTATGAAATAAAGCCAAGCAACCGTTGTCTCTCAAGTCAAAGAGTCGACGTCCCCAAAAGAAGACGTGTCCTCCAATTAAGGACAACGTTACACTTGGGGGTGGAAGTGCAATTTGTGATAAACCACACCAACCACATCATCGTACCGGGGTGGCAACACGAAAGAGGACGATCAATTAAATAGATTGTTCTTGCTCGTAGCAAAATTGATTAAGACGCCATATCGATGTGCTACGTTTCAGTCGAATCATCCACAAAGAGCCGTGATTCGGAGGTTCCTCGCCGAACGAAAATTCAAGCCACAGCCAAGACGACATCAAGAAAAGGAGATCATCCATCAAATTGATGAGTTTCCAAGTCACCATTAATATGGTGAACAAAGGAAAAGGGCCAAGAATGGACGACCTCGATTTCACCTCCAGAAGTCGACCAGCCCAGCCAGATGTCTCGTTGTAATTATGAGCACTCAACGATCGACTATAGAAGGATGCATGAGGGAGTCATCTCGATGATGAAGCTTCCGACATCACCGGCGATAGCTCCGATGACACAATGTCAAGTCGTCCCATCCCCAGAGAAGCTTTACCATTACTCCGATGTCCCGCTCAAATGTTACAAGAAGCCTTAGCTAAGCAAAGAGAAGAGCTTAAGGCCAAATGAGAAAAGAGATGGAGCTAGCCATGCAAATGTGATGAGGGAATTGCAAATCCAAACGGTTGCACAACTTGGGTCCGGCCAACACCAATCCAATAACAAGGTGGAGTAACTCACCATAATGTTGAAGATGGATTCTGAGATTGATGAACACATTTACGCTCATCACCTCCAAAGAAAGCCGTGACTGCCGCTCAAGGTGGAAATGACCAATTCTTCCTATGGAAATAATCCAAAACAAGGGGAAGATGATGGCGAAAAGGATGAAAGAGCTTGAAGATAAAATCAATGCTTTGATGTCCACAAGAAGTCAAAAGGACTTGGCATGTCCGTGATCCGAGAATGGGATTCAATCCCCACCAAATTCAATTTGATCAACTTCACGCCATTTGATGGGAGAGGTCACCTTCACAACACCCGACATTTCAAATCACATTTGGGGTAATTCTGAAACGAGCTCTCGATGGTTCGGTCATTCGCTCTACTGGGCTGGAGCCGATTGGTATCAAGACTCAAGGCCGGAGTATTAATTGCCGGGAGGACATGGAAAGTTCTTTTCGAAAGAACTTCGATGACTAACATCAAGTCTCAATTGGAACTCTCTTAGATGAAAAGCGAAAGGTGGGGAGACAATCGACACCTTCTGCTTATTCCCAATAAAGCTATGAATTGCAGGATCCACCATCAGTTCATATTGAAGACTTGCCACAACAATCTTTCTATAGAATTGCCGGAAGTCATGGGGTCGCCCCACCAACTACGTGGAAAGACCTAAAATAGGAGAACAAGTCAACGCTTCTAAGGAAGAAAGCCGAAGAGGCGAAAAGATCTACCGACCCCTCGAAGTAAATTTTTCCTCTCGTAATAGAGGAAAGGCATCCGTGGATCATTGCTAGTCAAGCATCGCAACAACGCCAAATGCCAAAAGCTTCTAAATCGTAATTCCACAGACATACTCTTTCAAAGGCGAAGAAGTTCCAATCATCTTCAAACACCTCCTTGATAACAACAAAATCAAGTTGCCTCAATTACAAATCAAGAGGAGGTTAACAAAACCGACCCAAATACTGTATATCACTAGAGGATCCTCCATCCTACAAAGGATTGCTTAGCTCTCAAGGCCATCATCCAAGCCTCATTAATGCAAGCCTTAACGCCGAAATAAGTCAATCAAACTTGACCATTGTATATGAGTATAACCGCCCCTCCGATTCGCCATGCCTCACTTTGCTAAGAAAGCTGTGGATAATCCATGAACGAGAGGTCCACTTCCACATTGAGCAATCAAACCTTGCTACGCTAGATTGTCTCAAAATTTCTATCTGGTCAAACCTTCCACGCTTAGGACCACGCTGAAATCCCCTCTCGATTCTTTCCATGAGCGAGAGGTCCACTTCCACATTGAGCAATCAAACCCTAAGGGATTGTCTCAAATATCTCGCCCGGTCAAACCTTCCTACGCTTAGGACCATGGTCAAAATCCCTCTTGATTCTTTCCATGAGCGAGAGGTCCACTCGATTAGAGTTTTCAAACTTGCACGACAAGTTCTTCTCCGCCATTCTTGGCTAAAAGGATTATTAATCCTTTTCTAAAATCAACTCTATCAAAGAGTTCTTAACTCGCCAGATTTCTAAACTTGCTCCTGCGAGTTATTTTTCAACCTCGCCCCACGAGTCAAGACGGTCGGATCGTCAACGGGATACAAGATTCAAGCTCCCACCTGGTGAAGAACCCAGATTAAATAAAGGGAAGGTTCTCCGTTGATCCTTCTCTCTTTTGTAAATCGGGCAACCGATCGAGGAATTTGTAATTTCTTTTTATCTAAGTCAGTTAGAGAGAGAGATTGCATTCGAGAGAGTTGTATTCATTATTCTTTCTTTAAAATCAATTGGAAGGGATAATCTTTATTTTACAGCTTTAATTTTCCTCGCGAACAGTTTTTTCAATTAAGAGTAACCCTCCTCTCCAAAGTAGTTTACAAAATATTTCACAATCAAACCCCTCACTCTACCCCTCTATTTATAACCTACAGTAATGAAAGAGAACCCCTTGGATGAAACTTGGCCACAAAGAAATTGAAATCCAACCATAGATCCAAAGCTGGTTCTGTCGATTGACTAATGTCTGGCGGGGCCGATTAGTTTTTATTGATTTCTTGACCCAATTTCTTCATGGATCCTTGTCTCTTCTTGGGCCTTCTTTTGTCTTCGTATTTTGCTTCAATAAATGGTAGAAATTCAGGGAGTTTGAGTCTTTTGGGCTTTTATTCATTATTCACCATTAACCCGCAAATTAAGATAAAAATAATTATTAATGGTATATTTATTTATACTAGTATAGTGCACGTGTGTTGCACGTAGGCATTTATACTTGTTTTATGTTCTAATTTTTAAATTTATAGTGATATATTAAATACTATACATATGTGTAAAATAAATATAATTTTAAATAATAAAATGTACTATTTTAATTAGTACTTAACTCAAATCCTATTATACCCCTACCTATTCAATTTATTTCTAATTGATAACTAATCTTAAATTTGGCATTAATTAACAATTTAATTAATATTAATTGGGAGTATGAACAAAATTAGTTATTGTTCTAATAATATAGTACTGATATATAAATAAGATAACAATAGAAATGCATGGGAAATATACAGAAAGTGTACAGTGAAAGTTAAATTAAAACTAATGAAATCTCAAGTTTGTTACAAACTCTCAAAGGAGCTTGGCCACTTGTTCCTAATTTCAAATTAGTATTAATTGAGGAGCATAATAGCAATGAGGGACTAATTCAAAATAGCTTAGGGAGGGACTTGATATTAATTTTGTGATTTGAGGTACTTCAGAATATCAAAGATTTAAGGAACTAACGGATTAATTTCAGAATATCAAAGATTTAAGGAACTAATGTCATAAAAGTCTATTATTTTGCAATTTTTAATTTGTATTTATAAACTATTTAATACTATTTCTAATAACAATATTAAAATTTAAAATATTAACAAATATATTAATAGTCCTAATAAATTATTTATTTTATATTCACTATTAAATAATCCATTGAATTGATGCAGTACAAATCACAACAGCCTTTATATGTCAATGTCCACCCAACTTAATATTCAATGCTCATCAAATGAACCATATATGAAAAGAAACAAAATAAAATAATCACAATATTTGTTTAATTGCAACCCAATAATTAAGCAACTTTCTATCAATACAACAACAAACAAACATATCATATTTAACCTTAAATTGGATAATATTCATACATTCATACATGCACGACCATATGATAGGCACCGGCAGCGACCCTTCCCCCTCGACCACCATCACCTCCATGCCCCACAACAGACCCTATCTCCATTGTCCGCTCCACCGGTGTTTCGCCTAACCCATCTTCTCTACCTCCTTCAAGCATTACCTCCGGTGCCACCATCGAACCAAGACCTTCCATCTATTCTTCCATCGACACCACCTTCACCAAAGCCTCCACCACTACTGTCAAGTTTGGCCACCAAGGAAAATTACTTAATAAATTTAGTTGGTAATTATAAAAATAGTTTCACTTCTAATTTCCTATTTGCATTGTCAGAGCAAAGGAGAATGAATAGCAAGGAAGAAGAGAAGAAAATTACTTACTTATTTTAGTTGGTAATCTTGAATGAGCCTTGCTGTGAGTGTTGGGGGATGGAGAGGGGGGTTATATAGCCCTTAAATGAAATAGATGTTGTTGAAGGAGTTTTTTTTAAAATTAATTGGATCACTAAATTTTTCTTGAGGTTACAAACTATACTACTGATGAACCCCTCTTCAATTCCTACTTTCATGGATATTGACTTTAACAGACAGTTGCATAAGAGATAGTGAACTGTATATTCATTATAAGAAAAATATACTTCACACATGTTTTTACACATAACATAGTGATATAAGAAATCTTTAGTCCAACACAAAAGTGACTTGCACAATAGGAAAGCAAGTGATACCCCTCACTCCTTAAACATAACTCCTGCGTCTATATTAGAAACAAACAATATAATAACTATCTCCAAAAGAGTACCAAATGAATCAAATAACTTGAGAAATTTACTATCATATCAGAATCTCTTCAATCCGAGGTGTCACCGAAGTACATGGAAGAGGTCTTGGGGGTCGTCTCTACCTTCCATCTCAGTGACAAGCGACAACGGTGAGTGGCGACGACTGGCGAACACGACATGGAGATGTATGAGAAAGAAATGTATGTTTGGGGTGATGAATGAATTTCATTTATAGTAAGTGATAAGAAAGGAGGTTATAAGAAGGGAATGGAGAGCGTTTTATAGGATTAATGAGATTTAAGTGAGTTCAATTGAGGGGTTACAAAACCATTAAGTTACAAAATTATTAAGCTAATAATAGAATTTGAATGAGGGCAATAAGGATAACGATATTAATAAAAACTCCAAATAAGATGAAATGCCAGTAGTCTGATGGTCAGCTCCTCACACATTTATAAAGGGCTAAATATCAGAAAACCCCCCTTAACTTTGGACAAAATTCGAAAAACCCCTTAACTTTCAAAATATCGGAAAATCCCCTTAAGTATTGGGATTATCACAAAACCCCCTTTAACTTTTAGATTTTAACAGAAAACCCACTTTAACTTTGAGGTTTTATCAGAAAACCCCTTAAATTAGGGGTTTTCTGATTAAATCTCAAAGTTAAGGGGGTTTTCTCGATAAGCCCTAAACTTAAGGGGGTTTCTAATATTTTCAAAGTTAAGGGGGTTTTCTGTAATCATCCAAAGTTAAGGGGTTTTATGATATTTAGCCTTTATAAAATGATAAGTATTAGTATCTATTTTATATAAATATTTTATCATCTAGCCTTACTTTTCATCATCATGTATAAAAGTAATAGTAATAATAGTATGGATTGAAAAGACTTGTGAAATAGTGGAGAGAGTGGATGGAGGATGTCATTTAAGATATTAAATGTAGACCATAAAGGGATTTAATTAAGAAAACTATTAATAAAATAATTATAAAATATAATAATTATTTTTATTTAAGTATGCATGTATGTTCATGTATATATGTGTTGTACGTAAGTATGCATGTATTTTGGAGGATGTATGTATGTGTTTTCTTTATGCATGCATGTGTATTTTGGCCTCTGCAAAAATTATTTGCCAACGGATCAAAACGACTAAAGATGGCCAAAAATCATGGGTATAGTACACGAAATTGTGAATTTTGGGTATCACGCCACAAAATTATTTTTCAATATGTCAAAATGACTAAAATTGGCTAAAAATTGGGGTTATTTACGAAATCATAAATTTTTACCACCATGAAATTATTTAACAACGGGTCAAAATAATTAAAAATAGAAAAAATTAAGGGTTATAGCTAATAAAATCGTAAATTCTGAACTCCGCAAAATTATTTACTAATGGGTCGAAACAACTAAAAAAAGCCAAAAACCATGGGTTATATATATCATGAAATTGTAAATTTTGGTTAGCGCAAAATTATTTACCCATAGGTTGAAATGACAAAAAATGGCTAAAAATTGTGGGTTATAGCTCATGAATCCATGAATTTTGGACTCCCCGAGATTATTTACCAACGTGTCTCAACAATAAAAAAATTGCAAAAAATCATGGGTAAAGCTCATAAAATCTTTAATTTTGGAGTTGGAGAAATTTTATGTCAATGGATCAAAAGGAACACAAATGGCCGAAAATTATGGGTTATAGCTCATGAAATGATGAATTTTAGCCTCCGCGACATTGTTTAGCAACGGGTCAAAATAACCAAAAATGGCCAAACATCATGGATAATAGCACACAAAATCTTGTATTTGGCCTCAGTGTAATTATTTTCTAACGAGTCAAAATGACTAAAACTGACCAAAAATCATAGGGCATAAGTCATGACAAAATGAATTTTGGACTCCATGAATTTATTTCCAAATACATCAAAAAGATTAAAAATGGCTAAATATCATAAATTATAGCTCATAAAATTGTGAATTTTAGCCTTCGCGAAATTATTGCCAATGGATCAAAATGACTACAAATGGCCAAAATTTGTGGGTTCTGACTCATAAAGCTGTGAATATGTCTTGAATAAATTAAAATAAGATTGAGAGAGAGTGAAGTAAAGGAAAATAAAATCAAGAAAAGAAAATCATGAATAAAGATGAAAATCAAGAAAGCAAAGATGGAGGATTCAATTAAAGATATGAGGAATCTAGAATTAAATCCACTAGCTTATCTCACTTATAAAATATGAATTATTATATTATTATCATATTTTACTTTAGATTTATTAAGTATAGCCTATCCTACCACTTTTAAGGCAAGCATAACCTATCCTATTATCATCCAAGCAAAATTAATACTCATGAAAAGAATAACAAAGAGATAGTAATTCTAGAATTCATTAGCATACTCTATCCTATCACTTTTAAGGCAAGCACAGATTATCCAATTCTTCTTCTATTAATTAGTTCTCTAGTTGATTATCCTAAACATGATCATTTAAGCACAAGAGAATAATCCATAAATTACAATTAATATTAGTTTCATGCAATTCTAGAATTCCTACAAGAGTTTAGTTCCACATCTTTAGAAAATAAAATAAAGAAATAAAAGAGAGATGAAAAAGAATAAAAAGAGAAGGAGGGAATAAAAACAATCTAAACTATTAGCAAAAAAATAAATCTATACTACAAAGTAAAACATGACATGAAAGTAAATACATGAAATTAAAGACATGAAAGTAAAGACATGAATGTAAATCTACTCTACAAAGTATTAAATAAGAAAGAAATATTACAAGAAAAGAAAAAGGAATAAAAAGCAAACCTTCATCTTCATCTTATCTTCATCTTCATCCTCTTTTCATCCTTGGACAAAGAAAAGAAAAGAAAATATGAAGGGGTGAAAATATTTTTTATCAATTGCAACTAAAAGTTATAAATTTGGAAGGTCTTCTCAATTAAGAGTGACCCTCTCTCCTAAAGGAGTTTACAAAATATTCACAATCAAACCCCTCCTCTACCTCTAC
This sequence comes from Asparagus setaceus, assembly GCA_012295165.1. Taxonomy (NCBI): domain Eukaryota; kingdom Viridiplantae; phylum Streptophyta; class Magnoliopsida; order Asparagales; family Asparagaceae; genus Asparagus; species Asparagus setaceus. The sequence goes on from CM022710.1 coordinate 1,110,197, forward strand.
TTATAGCCTCGACAATGAAGGAGAACCCTTGGATGAAACTTGGCCACAAAAGTGAAATCAACCATAGATCTGAAACTACCATTCACCAATCGGTCGACCAATCGGTTGGCAAACCAGATGGTTTAGCGGTGGTTTTGTTGATTTCTTGACTGATTTCTTCATGGATCCTTGTCTTCTTGGACCTTCTTTTGTCTTCATTATTTGGGCTTTAAAAATGGTAGAAATTAGGGAGTTTGAGTCTTTTGGGCTTTATTCATTATTCACCATTAACACAGTAAATTAAGATAAAATAATTATTAATGGTATATTTATTTGTATAAAATAGATGATGATGGTATAAAATTATAATAAAAATGTGATTATCACTCACAAAATCTTAAATTTGGACTTCATGAAATTATTTGCCAATGGGTTCAAATGACAAAAATAGCCAAAAATCATGGGTTATAGCTCATGAAATGATGAATTTTAGCCTCCATGACATTGTTTAGCAACGGGTCAAAATAACCAAAATGGCCAAACATCATGGATAATAGCACACAAAATCTTGTATTTGGCCTCGGTGTAATTATTTTCTAACGAGTCAAAATGACTAAAATGACCAAAAATCATGGGTTATAGTTCATGAAATTGTGAATTTTGGTCTCCGCGAAATTATTTGCCAGTGGATTGAAAAGACTAATAATGGCCACAAATCGTTGGTTTTAGATCAAGAAATTGTGGAAATTTGGCCTCCGTGAAATTATTTGCCAAGGCATCAAAACAACGAAAAAATGACCAAAACTCGTAGGTTATAAGTGATGAAATCATGAATTTTAGCATCTGTGAAATTATTTGCCAATGGGTTCAAATGACAAAAAATAGCCAAAAATCATGGGTAATAGCCCATGAATTTGTAAATTTGGCCATCATAAAATTATTTGCTAATATGTTGAAATGACTAAAAATAACCAAAAATCATGAGTTATAGCTCACAAAATCATGAATCTGGACTCCGTAAAATTATTTGCTAATTGGACTAAATGACAAAAAAGGCCAAACATGATGAGTTAAAGCTCAGCAAATCATAAATTTTAGCCTCCTTGGAATTATTTGCCAACAAGTCTAAATGACTAAACATAGCCAAAAATCATAGGTTATAGCTCACGAGATCAACACCGAGAAATTATTTAACAACTGCTCGAAAAGACTAAAAATGAAAAAAAAATCATGGGTTATAGCTCATGAAATTGTGAATTTTTACCTCTGCAAAATAATTCACCAAAATACTTAAATGACTAAAAATGACCAAAAATCATGGGTTATAGCTCATGAAATCCTGAATTTTGGCTACCACGAAATTATTTGACAATGTGCCAAAATGACAAAAAATGGCTAAAATTCATTGGCTATAGTTCACGAAATTGTGAATTTTGTCACCTGCAAAATTATTTTCCAACGAATCAAAATAACTAAAAATGACAAAAAATCGTGGGTTATAGCCCCATGGAATTATAAATTTTAGCCACCGTAAAATTATTTGCCACTGGATTGAAATAACTAAAATAGCCAAAAATCATGGGTTATAGCTCATGATATCATTAATTTGGACTCTGTGAAATTATTTGGTAATTGATCGAAATGACAAAAATATGTGCAAAAATTTTGGATTATAGCTCATGAAATCGTGAATTTTGGTCACTGCAGAATTATTTAGCAACTGGTTGAAAATGACTAAAAATGACCACAAATCATGGTTTATAGCTTACAAAATTATGAAATTTGACTTGCGTAAAATTATTTGCCAACGGGTCAAAACGACTAAAAATGGATAAAAATTATGGGTTATAACTTAGAAAATCATGTATTTTGGCCTCTGAAAAATTATTTGCCAACGAATAAAAACGACTAAAAATGACCAAAAATCATGGGTTATCGCACACAAAATCGTGAATTTGGACTCATGAAATTATTTGCTAATTGGTCGAAACAACAAAAGATGGTAAAAAATCATGAGTTATAGCCCATGAAATCGTGAATTTTTGCCACCACAGAATTATTTACCGACCGGTCGAGAATAACTAAAAATGGTCACAAATCATGGGTTATAGCTCACGAAATTATGAAATTTTGCCTACGCAACATTATTTATCAACAGGTGGAAATGACTAAAAATGGCCAAAAATCTTGGGTTATAGCTCAGAAAATTATGTACTCTGGCCTCCACAAAATTATTTGCTAACGGGTCAAAATGAGTAAAAATAGCTAAAAGTTATGGGTTATAGTACACGAAATTGTGAATTTTAGGCAATTCAAAACTATTTGGCAATATGTCAAAATGACTAAAAATGTCCGAAAATTGTGGCTTACTTATGAAATCATAAATTTTGGCCGCCATAAAATTATTTGACAATAGGTCAAAAATATTAACAATAGAAAAAATCATGGGTTATAGCTAATGAAATCGTGAATTTTAATCTCTGCAAAATTATTTATTAATGAGTCGAAGCAACTAAAACTAGCCAAAAATCATGGGTTATATATCATGAAATCGTGAATTTTGGCTACCGCAAATGGATCGAAATGACTAAAAATGGCTACAAATCGTGGGTTGTAGCTCACGAATCCGTGAATTTTGGACTCCTCGAGATTATTTGCTAACGTGTCGTAACAAAAAAATTTCCAAAAATCATGGGTAAGAGTTCATGAAATATTTAATTTTGGCATCTTAGAAATTATTTGCCAATGAAACAAAATAATTACAAATAGCCAAAAATTATGAGTTATGGCTCAAAAATTTGAGAATTTTGGCCTCCGCAAAATTATTTGCCACCGGGTCAAAGTAACTAAAAATGGCCAAAAATTATGGATTATAGCACACAAAATCCTGTGTTTGGCCTCCATGTAATATTTGCCAATAGGTCGAAATAAATAAAAATAGCCAAAAATCATGGGTCATAAGTCATGAAATATTGAATATTGTCCTCTATGAATTTATTTGCAAATACGTCGAAATGACTAAAAATATTTAAAAATGGCTTAATATCATGGATTATATAGCTCATGAAATTGTGAATTTTGGCTTCCATGAAATTATTGCCTTTGGGTCAAAATGACTATAAATAGCCAAAATTATAGGTTATAGCTCATGAAATCATGAATTTTGGCCTCTGTGAAATTATTTGCTTACTGATTGCATCAACTAAAAACGGCTAAAAATCATAGGTTATCCAATTCTTCTTCTATTAATTAGTTCTCTAGTTGATTATCCTAAACATGATCATTTTAAGCACAAGAGAATAATCCATAAATTACAAAGGGAGATTAATATTAGTTTCATGCAATTCTAGAATTCCTACAAAGTTTAGTTCCACATCTTTAGAAAATAAAATAAAAATAAAAAAGAGAGATGAAAAAGAATAAAAAGAAGGGAGGGAATAAAAACAATCTAAACTATTAGCAAAATAAATCTATACTACAAAGTAAAACATGACATGAAAATAATCATGAAATTAAAGACATGAAGTAAAGAACATGAATGTAAATCTACTCTAAAAGTATTAAATAAGAAAGAAAAAGAAATATTACAAGAAAAGAAAGGAATAAAAAGCAAACCTTCATCTTCATCTTATCTTCATCTTCATCCTCTTTTCATCCTTGGACAAAAGAAAAAAATGAGAAGGGGTGAAAATATTTTTATCAATTGCAACTAAAAGTTATAAATTTGGAAGGTCTTCTCAATTAAGAGTGACCCTCCTCTAAAGGAGTTTACAAAATATTTCACAATCAAACCCTCTACCCTCCTATAGCTACAATGATGAAGGAGAACCCTTGGATGAAACGGCCAAAAAATTGAAATCAACCATAGATCTGAAACTACCATTCACCAATCGATGACCAATGGGTTGGCAAAGGTGGTTTAGCGGCAATTGGTTTTGTTGATTTCTTGACTGATTTCTTCATGGATCCTTGTCTCTTCTTGGACCTTCTTTGTCTTCATTATTTGGGCTTTAAAAATGGTAGAAATTGAGGGAGTTTGAGTCTTTTGAGCTTTTATTCATTATTCACCATTAACACGTAAATTAAGATAAAAATAATTATTAATGGTATATTTATTTGTATAAAATAGATGATGATGGTATAAAATTATAATAAAATGTGATTATCAGCTCACAAAATCTTAAATTTGGACTTCATGAAATTATTTGCTAATTGGTCAAAATGATAAAAATGGTCAAAAATTATGGGTTATAGCTCATGAAATCGTGAATTTTAGCCTACAAAATTATTTACCAACGGGTCAAAATGACTATAAATAGCCAAAATTATAGGTTATAGCTCATGAAATCATGAATTTTGGCCTCTGTGAAATTATTTGCTAACGGGTCAAAATGACTAAAATGGCCAAAAATTATGGGTTATAGCTCATGAAATCATGAATTTTGGCATCCACAAAATCATTTGCCAACGGGTCAAAATGACTAAAATGGCCAAAAATTATGGGTTATAGCTCACGAAATCATGAAACCGGACTCCACAAAACTATTTGCTAATTTGTGTAAACGATAAAAAAGGGCCAAAATTTGTGGGTTATAACTCACCAGATCATGAATTTCAGCCTCCTCGGAATTATTTGCTAACGGGTCAAAATGACTATAAATAGCCAAAATTATAGGTTATAGCTCATGAAATCATGAATTTTGGCCTCTGTGAAATTATTTGCTTACTGGATTGCATCAACTAAAAACGGCTAAAAATCAAGGTTATAGCTCATGAAATTGTGAATTTTTATCTCCGTAAAATTATTTACCAATAGGTCCAAACGACTAAAAATGGTAAAAAAATCATGGGCTATAACTCATGAGATCATGAATTTTGACACTCGTAAAATTATTTGTCAATGGGTCGAAATGACTAATAATGGCCAAAATTCATGGGTTATAGGTCATGAAATCGTGAATTTTAGCCCCTACAAAATTATTTACCAACGGGTCAAAATGACTAAAAATGGGAAAAATTTATGGGTTATAGCCCATGAAATTATAAACTTTGGCCACCACAAAATTATTTGCCAATGAATTAAAATGACTAAAACTGACCAAAAATCATTATTTAACTAACGATATCGAGAATTTGGACTCCACGAAATTATTTGCTAATTGGTCAAAATGATAAAAATGGTCAAAAATTATGGGTTATAGCTCATGAAATATTGAATATTGTCCTCTATGAATTTATTTGCAAATACGTCGAAATGACTAAAAATATTTAAAATGGCTTAATATCATGGATTATATAGCTCATGAAATTGTGAATTTTGGCTTCCATGAAATTATTGCCTTTGGGTCAAAATGACTATAAATAGCCAAAATTATAGGTTATAGCTCATGAAATCATGAATTTTGGCCTCGTGAAATTATTTGCTACGGATTGCATCAACTAAAAGCGGCTAAAATCATAGGTTATAGCTCATGAAATCATTAATTTAGACTCTGGAATTATTTCCCAATAGGTCGAAAGGTTTAAAATGGCCATAAATTGTTGGTTTTAGCTCAAGAAATTGTGAATTTTGGCCTCCATAAAATTATTTGCCACCGGTCAAAGTAACTAAAATGGCCAAAAATTATGGATTATAGCACACAAAATCGTGTTTGGCCTCCATGTAATATTTGCCAATAGGTCAAATAAATAAAATAGCCAAAAATCATGGGTCATAAGTCATGAAATATTGAATATTGTCCTCTATGAATTTATTTGCAAATACGTCGAAATGACTAAAAATATTTAAAATGGCTTAATATCATGGATTATATAGCTCATGAAATTGTGAATTTTGGCTTCCATGAAATTATTGCCTTTGGGTCAAAATGACTATAAATAGCCAAAAATTATAGGTTATAGCTCATGAAATCATGAATTTTGGCCTCTGTGAAATTATTTGCTTACGGATTGCATCAACTAAAAACGGCTAAAAATCATAGGTTATAGCTCATGAAATCATTAATTTAGACTCTACGGAATTATTTCCCAATAGGTCGAAAGGTTTAAAAATGGCCATAAATTGTTGGTTTTAGCTCAAGAAATTGTGAATTTTGGCCTCCGCAAAATTATTTGCAAATGGGTCGAATGAGTAAAAATAGCCACATATCGTTGGTTTTAGATAAAAAAATTTGTGAATTTGGCATCCGCGAAATTATTTGTCAAAGCGTCGAAACTACTAAAAATGGCCAAAACTCGATAGGTTATTGGTTATGAAATCATGAATTTTGGCATCCACAAAATCATTTGCCAACGGGTCCAAACGATAAATAATGGCAAAAAATCTGGGTTATAGCTCACGAAATCATGAAACTGGACTCCACAAAACTATTTGCTAATTTGTGTAAACGATAAAAAAGGGCCAAAATTTGTGGGTTATAACTCACCAGATCATGAATTTCAGCCTCCTCGGAATTATTTGCTAACGGGTCAAAATGACTATAAATAGCCAAAATTATAGGTTATAGCTCATGAAATCATGAATTTTGGCCTCTGTGAAATTATTTGCTAATTGGTCGAATGAGTAAAAATAGCCACATATCGTTGGTTTTAGATAAAAATTTGTGAATTTGGCATCCGAAATTATTTGTCAAAGCGTCGAAACTACTAAAAATGGCCAAAACTCGATAGGTTATTGGTTATGAAATCATGAATTTTGGCATCCACAAAATCATTTGCCAACGGTCCAAACGATAAATAATGGCAAAAATCGGGTTATAGCTCACGAAATCATGAAACCGACTCCACAAAACTATTTGCTAATTTGTGTAAACGATAAAAAGGGCCAAAATTTGTGGGTTATAACTCACCGATCATGAATTTCACCTCCTAATTATTTGCTAACGGGTTGAAATAACTAAAATGGCAAAAATCATGGGTTATAGCTCACAAAATCATGAAATTTAGCCTCCATGAAATTATGTGCTAACTGGTCGAAATGACTAAAAATAGCTAAAATTTTAGGTTGTAGCTCACAAAATCATGAAATTTAGCCTCCATGAAATTATGTGCTAACCGGTCGAAATGACTAAAATGGTCAAAAATTATGGGTTATAGCTCATGAAATCATGAATTTTGGCCTCGTGAAATTATTTGCCAATGGGTCAAAATGACTAATAATGGCCAAAATTCATGGGTTATAGGTCATGAAATCGTGAATTTTAGCCCCTACAAAATTATTTACCAACGGGTCAAAATGACTAAAATGGGAAAAATTTATGGGTTATAGCCCATGAAATTATAAACTTTGGCCACCACAAAATTATTTGCCAATGAATTAAAATGACTAAAACTGACCAAAAATCATTATTTAACTAACGATATCGAGAATTTGGACTCCACGAAATTATTTGCTAATTGGTCAAAATGATAAAAATGGTCAAAAATTATGGGTTATAGCTCACGAAATCGTTAATTCTAGCCTCCTCAGAATTATTTGCCAACAGGTCGAAATGACTAAAAATAGCTAAAAATTTTAGGTTGTAGCTCACAAAATCGTAAATTTTTACCACTACGAAATTATTTGACAACGGATCAAAATGATTAAAAATATTATGCGTTATAGCTTATAAAATCATAAGTTTTGGCCCTCTCAAAATTAGTTATCAATAGGTAGAAGCGACTAAAAGTGGCCAAAAAATTATGGGGTAATAGCTCACGAAATCTTTAATTTTGGCCTCCCCGAAATTATTTTCCAATAGACTGCAAATGGCCAAATTTTGTGGGTTATAGCTCATAAAGTCGTGAATTTTAGTCTCTATAAAATTGTTTACCAATGGGTTGAAATGACTAGTAGTGGCCACAAGTCGCGGGTTATAGCTCCTGAATTCATGTATTTGGTCTCCGTGTAATTATTTGCCAATTCATTGAAATGACTAAAAAGAATTAAAAAAATATGGGTTATAAGGCATGAAATAGTGAATTTTGACGTCCACAAATTTATTTGCAAATGTATCGAAATAACTAAAAATATCTAAAAATTATTGATTATAGCTCATGAAATTATGAATTTTGACCTCGATGAAATTATTTGCCAATGGGTCAAATGATTTAAAATGTTAAAAATTATGGGTTATGTCAATAAAATTATAAATTTTTGTAACCACAAAATTATTTGCCAATGGATTGAAATTACCAAAATGATCAAAATTTATGGGTTATAGCTCACGAAATCTTAAGTTTGGACTCCGTGAAATTATTTGCTAATGGGTTTAAATGATTAAAAATAATAATAAATTATGGGTTATAGCTCATGAAATCATAAATTCTATCCACCGTGAAATTATTTACCAACGGGTTAAAATGACTAAAATTGCCACAAATCATGGGTTATAGCTCACAAAATCATGAAATTTAGCCTCCATGAAATTATGTGCTAACTGGTCGAAATGACTAAAAATAGCTAAAATTTTAGGTTGTAGCTCACAAAATCGTAAATTTTACCACTCTGAAATTATTTGACAACGGATCAAAATGATTAAAAATAATAATAAATTATGGGTTATAGCTCATGAAATTGTGAATTTTGACCTCGATGAAATTATTTGCCAATGGATTGAAATTACCAAAATGATCAAAATTTATGGGTTATAGCTCATGAAATCGTGAATTTTGACCTCGATGAAATTATTTGCCAATGGGTCAAATGATTTAAAATGTTAAAAATTATGGGTTATAGCTCATGAAATCATAAGTTTTGGCCCTCACAAAATTAGTTATCAATAGGTAGAAACGACTAAAAATGGCCAAAAAATCATGGGGTAATAGCTCACGAAATCTTTAATTTTGGCCTCCCCGAAATTATTTTCCAATAGACTGAAAATGGCCAAATTTTGTGGGCTATAGCTCATAAAGTCGTGAATTTTAGTCTCTATAAAATTGTTTACCAATGGGTTGAAATGACTAAAATAGCAAAAATCATGGGTTATAGCTCCTGAATTCATGTATTTGGTCTCCGTGTAATTATTTGCCAATTGGTTGATTAAAAATAATTTAAAAACATGGGTTATAAGGCATGAAATAGTGAATTTTGACCTCCAAAAATTTATTTGCAAATGTATCGAAACAACTAAAAATATCTAAAAATTATTGATTATAGCTCATGAAATTGTGAATTTTGACCTCGGTGAAGTTATTTGCCAATGGGTCAAATGAATTAAAATGTCAAAAATCATGGGTTATGCCAATAAAATTATAAATTTTTTTGACCACAAAATTATTTGCCAATGGATTGAAATTACCAAAATGATCAAAATTTATGAGTTATAGCTCACGAAATCTTAAGTTTGGACTCCGTGAAATTATTTGCTAATGGGTTTAAATGATTAAAAATAATAATAAATTATGGGTTATAGCTTATGAAATCATAAATTCTATCCACCATGAAATTATTTACCATCGGGTTGAAAATGACTAAAAATTACCACAAATCATGGGTTATAGCTCACAAAATCATGAAATTTAGCCTCCATGAAATTATGTGCTAACTGGTCGAAATGACTAAAAATGGTCAAAATTTGTGGGTTATAGCTCAGAAAATAGTGTATTTTGGTCTTCGAAAAATTATTTGCTAACAGGTCGAAACAACTGAAAATGGCAAAAAAATCATGGGTTATAGTACACAAAATCGTGAAAGTTAGTTATCACAGAATTATTTGTCAATATGTTGAAATAAATAAAAATGACCAAAAATCATGTGTCACTTATGAATTCATAAATTTCGGCCACCATGAAATTATTTTACAATGGGTCAAAATAATTAAAATGGAAAAACTCATGGGTTATAGCAAATAAAATCGTGAATTTTGACTGCCATAAAATTATTTACTAATGGATCAAAAGCACTAAAAATAGCTAAAAATTGTGGGTTATATATATCATAAAATCATGAATTTTAGCTATGAAGAAATTATTTGCCCATGGTCCGAAATGACTAAAGATGGCTAAATATCATGGGTCATAGGTCACAAAATCGTGAATTTTAGACTCCTCAAGATTATTTGCTAACGTGTCGTAATAATTAAAAATTACCAAAAAATCATGGGTAAGAGCTCATGGAATCTTTAATTTTAACCTCTGAGAAATTATTTGCCACTGGAGCAAAACGAATATAAATGGCAAAAAATCGTGGGTTACAGCTCATGAAATTGTGAATTTTGACCTCCGCGAAATTTTTTGCCAACGGGTCAAAATGACTAAAAATAGTAAAAAATCATGGATTATAGCACACGAAATCATGTATTTGGCATCCACGTAATTATTTGCCAATGGGTTGAAATGACTAAAATTAGCAAAAAATCATGGGTTATAAGTCATGAAATAGTGAATTTTGGCCTCCATGAATTTATTTGCGAGTACGTCGAAACGACTAAGATGGCTAAATATCGTGAATTATAGCGCATGAAATTATGAATTTTGACCTCGATGAAATTATTTGCCAATGGGTCAAATGATTTAAAATGTTAAAAATTATGGGTTATGTCAATAAAATTATAAATTTTGTAACCACAAAATTATTTGCCAATGGATTGAAATTACCAAAATGATCAAAATTTATGGGTTATAGCTCACTAAATCTTAAGTTTGGACTCGGAAATTATTTGCTAATGGGTTTAAATGATTAAAAATAATAATAAATTATGGGTTATAGCTCATGAAATCATAAATTCTATCCACCGTGAAATTATTTACCAACGGGTTAAAATGACTAAAATTGCCACAAATCATGGGTTATAGCTCACAAAATCATGAAATTTAGCCTCCATGAAATTATGTGCTAACCGGTCGAAATGACTAAAATGGTCAAAATTTGTGGGTTATAGCTCGAAAATAGTGTATTTTGGTTTCCAAAAATTATTTGCTAACGGGTTGAAATAACTAAAATGGCAAAAATCATGGGTTATAATACACAAAATCGCGGAAAGTTAGTTATCACGAATTATTTGTCAATATGTCAAAATAAATAAAATGACCAAAAATCATGTGTCACTTATGAATTCATAAATTTTGGTCATCATGAAATTATTTTGCAACAGGTCAAAATAATTAAAATGGAAAAACTCATGGGTTATAGCAAATAAAATCGTGAATTTTGACCGCCGTAAAATTATTTACTAATGGATCAAAAGTACTAAAAATAGCTAAAAATTGTGGGGTATATATATCATAAAATCATGAATTCTAGCTATGAAGAAATTATTTGTCCATGGTCCGAAATGACTAAAGATGGCTAAAAATCGTGGGTCATAGGTCACAAAATCGTGAACTTTAGACTCCTCAAGATTATTTGCTAACGTGTCGTAATAATTAAAAATTGCCAAAAAATCATGGGTAAGAGCTCATGGAATCTTTAATTTTAACCTCTGAGAAATTATTTGCCACTGGAGCAAAATGAATATAAATGGCAAAAAATCGTGGGTTACAGCTCATGAAATTGTGAATTTTAACCTCCGCGAAATTTTTTGCCAACGGGTCAAAATGACTAAAACTAGTAAAAAATCATGGATTATAGCACATGAAATCATGTATTTAGCGTCCACGTAATTATTTACCAATGGGTTGAAATGACTAAAATTAGCAAAAAATCATGGGTTATAAGTCATGAAATAGTGAATTTTGGCCTCCATGAATTTATTTGCGAATACGTCGAAACGACTAATGATGGCTAAAAATAATGAATTATAGCTCATGAAATTATGAAATTTGCCTCTGCGAAATTATTGCCAATAGGTCAAAATGACTACGAATGGCCAAAAATTATGGGTTATAGCTCATGAAATCGTGAATTTTGGTCTATGTTAAATTATTTGCTATCGGGTTGAAACGACTAAAAATGGCGAAAAATGGTGGGTAGGCCTTCACAGAATTATTTGATAACGGGTCGAAATGACTAAAAATAGCCACAAATTCTTAATTTTAGCTCAAGAAATTGTGAATTTTGGCCTCAGAAAAATTATTTGCCAAGGCGTTGAAACGACTAGAAATGATCAAAATCGTAGGTTATAGGTCATGAAATCATAAATTTTGGTATCGATGAAATTATTTACAAACGGGTCCAAACTGCTGAAAAAGTTTAAAAATCATGCATTTTAGCCCATGAAATTGTAAATTTTGGCCACCGTGACATTATATGCTAATAGGTTGAAATGGCTAAAAATGACCAAAAATCATGCGTTACGGCTCATGAAAATGTGAATCTGGACTCTTTAAAAACATTTGCTAATTAATCTAAAAGACAAAAATGGCCAAAAATTATGGGTTATAGCTCATGATATCATGAATTTGGTCCCCTCGAAATTATTTGCCAATGGGTTGAAATGGCTGAAAAGGTAAAAAATGATAGATTATAGCTCACGAGATCATAAGTTCTAGCCACCAAGAAATTATTTGACAATGAGATGAAGCGCCTAAAAAAGGAAAAAAATAATGAATTATAGCTCATGAAATCGTTAACTTTGACTTTCACAAAATTATTTACCAATGGTCAAAATGACTAAAAAAGGCCAAAAATCGTGAGTTATAGCTGATGAATCATTAATTTTAGCTACAGCAAAATAATTTGCCAATGGGTCAAAATGACTAAAAATGATCGAAAATCGTGGGTTGTAGCTCAAAAAATATTGAATCTTAGCCTCCACTAAAATATTTGCTGACGAATTGAAACGACTAAAAATTTTGGGTTAAAGCCCATGAAATTATAAATTTTGGCTTCCACAAAATTATTTATCAATAGGTTGAAACAACTTAAAATAGCCAAAAATCCTAGGTTATAGCTCACGTAATCGTGAATTTGGACCCCACAAAATTATTTGCAAATTCATCAAAATTACAAAAAATGGTCTAAATTGTGGATTGTAGCCCACAAAATCATGAAATTTAGCCTCCTCGAAATTATTTTCCAACAGGTCGAAAAGACTAAATCCAACAGGTCGAAAAGACTAAAAATGATTAAAAATTTATAGGTTGTAGCCCACAAAATTGTAAATTTTCTCCATAGCGAAATAATTTTACAATGGGCCAAAATCGACTAAAACGGAAAAAATCAGGTTATAGCTCATGAAATCAAAAATTTTAGCTTGGGCTAAATTTGTTATCAATAGGTAGAAATAACTAAAGATGGTAAAAAATCATGGGTTATAGCTCATGAATGTTTGGGTCGAAAGTTGATTCCATTTGTAAAACTAGAGAAAATTACACTTTTGGTTCTCAATTACAAAGAATTTAGATAACTTTCTTACAAACTCGAACAAAAGACGCTACAAGTGTAGATCTCCTGTTTTTGTGGGTCTTTGCCTGTGCCGGGGACGCGTAATCCGTGGACCACCGAGCAGCGATCGTCGAATCGACGGGGTTTAGTTGATGCTTCGCAAAGGAAACAAGAACTTCAGCAAATATCTTAGCAAGGTAAGATATCTACTCTTCTCAAGAATAAGTCAAGGCTTAAACTCGAGGAATCTCCGCGTGGATAGTGTTCTTGAACTCCGGAAGCTTGGATCTCTGATTTCCCCTTTCTAATGGCCGACCCCCTGCCCAAGTGGACGTAGGAGGGTATTTATAGTCTTTGGGAAACATGCCCACAAGTGTCATAAGTGCTGGAGATTTTGCAGCATGCGGCACCGAGCCGCCAAGCTATGCCGCTTCGCCGCTGCGGCAAGAGTCACGCCGCCAGCGGCGAAAGATGTATCGCTTCGCCGACCGGCGAGTAAAGGTCGCCCCTTCACCGTTGTAACGGTTTCACGCTTTAAGGCACGATTAAATGCCCTAAAATCACGCCTAGTGGGCGATTTTCGCCGTGATAACCGCCCATTAAAATATCTGAACGTCTCTCTGCGTTGATAAAGTCAAGTGGGCCCCATCAGCATTGATTTAGACCCTTCAAGAGCCCGTTTAAGTATTCTGGGTGTCTCGCATTTGGCGAGACACAAGTAAGTGCCTCGCTAGTTGCGAGACACATCAAGGTGTCTCGCTCGTGGCGAGACACCAACAAGTGTCTCGCTAGTAGCGAGACACATCAAAGTGTCTGCTTCGTGGCGAGACACCAACAAGTGTCTCGCTATCGAGACATGAACAAGTGTCTCGCCATGGCGAGGCATTAAACTGTCTCGACCGAAGCGAGACACAATCTTCTTATGTGTTGACTTCTTGAGATTTCGACGATGTTGTCCTTCGATCTTCTCATAATTTAGTCATATTTGAGGTTCTTCAGCAATTTTTGATGCCTACAATGAAATCGTAAATTTTTGCGACGATGAAATTATTTTCCAATGGATTTAAATGACTGAAAATGGCTAGAAGTTGTGGGTTATAGCTCACAAAATCATGAATTTCGGACTACGTAAAATTATTTACCAACTTATCGAAATAACTAAAAATAGCCAAAAATATTGGGTAATAGCTCATGAAATCTTTAATTTTATCCTCCATGAAATTGTTTACCAATGGGTTGAAATGACTACAAAATAGCCAAATATTATGGGTTATATTTCATGAAATTGTGAATTTTGGTTCCACGAAATTATTTGCCAACAGGTCAAAATGACTACAAATGGAAAAAAATTATGGGTTATAGCTCATGAAATCATGAATTTTGGCTTCATAAAATTATTTACCAACTTATCGAAATAACTAAAAATAGCCAAAAATATTGGGTAATAGCTCATGAAATCATGAATTTTGGCTTCCGCAAAATTATTTACCATTGGGTTGAAATAACTAAAAATAGCCAAAAATATTGGGTAATAGCTCATGAAATCTTTAATTTTATCCTCCATGAAATTGTTTACCAATGGGTTGAAATGACTAAAATTGGAAAATTTCGTGGGTTATAGCTCATGAAATCTTTAATTTTAGCCTCCATGAAATTTTTACCAATGGGTTGAAATGACTACAAAATAGCCAAATATTATGGGTTATATTTCATGAAATTGTGAATTTTGGTTCCACGAAATTATTTGCCAATAGGTCAAAATGACTACAAAATAGCCAAACTCGTTGGTTATAGCTCATGAAATCATGAATTTTGGCTTCATAAAATTATTTACCATTGGGTTGAAACAACTAAAATGGCTAAATATCGTGAATTATAGTTCATGATCTCATGAATTTTTACCTCCGTGAATTTATTGCCAACGGGTCAAAATGACTACAAATGGAAAAAAAATTATGGGTTATAGCTCTAGAAATTATGAATTTTAGCCTTTGTGAAATTATTTGCCAAGGCGTCGAAATGACTAAAAATGACCAAAACTCGTAGGTCGGTCATGAAATAATCAAATTTGGCTTCCGCGAAGTTATTTGCCAATGGGTCCAAATGATGGCAAAAAATCATGGGTTATAGCCCACGAAATTAAAAAATTTAGCTAACATGAAATCATACGCTAAAAGGTTGAAACAGTTAAAAATGACAAAAAATCATGAGTTATAGCTCATGAAATTATGAATCAGGACTCTGCCAAATTATTTGCTAATGGATTAAAATGACTAAAATTGGCAAAAAATTATGGGCTATAAGGCATGAAATAGTGAATTTTGGCCTCTGCCAATTTATTTGCAAATATATCGAAACGATTAAAAATGGCCAAAAATCATGGATTATAGCTCTTGAAATCATGAATTTTGGCTTCATAAAATTATTTACCATTGGGTTGAAATAACTAAAAATAGCCAAAAATATTGGGTAATAGCTCATGAAATCATGAATTTTGGCTTCCGCAAAATTATTTACCATTGGGTTGAAATAACTAAAATGATCAAAATTATGGGTTATAGCTCATGAAATCATGAATTTTGGCTTCATAAAATTATTTACCATTGGGTTGAAATAACTAAAATGATCAAAAACATGAGTTATAGCTCATGAAATCTTTAATTTTAGCCTCCATGAAATTTTTACCAATGGGTTGAAATGACTAAAATTGACCAAAATTCACGGGTTATAACTCACAAAATCTTGAATTTAGACTCTGTGAAATTATTTGCTAATGGATTAAAATGACTAAAATTGGCAAAAAATTATGGGCTATAAGGCATGAAATAGTGAATTTTGGCCTCGCCAATTTATTTGCAAATATATCAAACGATTAAAAATGGCCAAAAATCATGGATTATAGCTCTTGAAATCATGAATTTTGGCTTCATAAAATTATTTACCATTGGGTTGAAATAACTAAAATGATCAAAAATTATGGGTTATAGCTCATGAAATTATGAATCGTGACTCGCCAAATTATTTGCTCTAAACAACAAAAATGCTAAAATTATGGATTATAGCTCACGAATCGTGAATTTTGGCCTCATCTAAAATTTTGCCAACGGGTCGAAATGACTAAAATAACCAAAAATCATATGTCATAGCTCACGATATCAAGAATTTTGGCCACTGAGAAATTATTTAACAACAGGACAAAATGACTAAAATTGGAAAATTTCGTGGGTTATAGCTCATGAAATCATGAATTTTGGCTTCCGCAAAATTATTTACCATTGGGTTGAAATAACTAAAATGATCAAAAACATGAGTTATAGCTCATGAAATCATGAATTTTATGTTGTGCTAAATTATTTGCCAATGGGTCCAAATGATGGCAAAAAATCATGGGTTATAGCCCACGAAATTATAAAATTTGGCTAACATGAAATTATACGCTAAAAGGTTGAAACAGCTAAAAATGATCAAAAAACATGAGTTATAGCTCATGAAATTATGAATCAGGACTCTGCCAAATTATTTGCTAATTGGTCTAAACAACAAAAAATGCTAAAAATTATGGGTTATAGCTCACGAATCGTGATTTTTGGCCTCATCGAAATTTTTTTCCAACGGGTCGAAATGACTAAAATAACCAAAAATCATATGTCATAGCTCACGATATCAAGAATTTTGGCCACTGAGAAATTATTTAACAACAGGACAAAATGACTAAAATTGGAAAATTTCGTGGGTTATAGCTCATGAAAACATGAATTTTGGCTTCCGTAAAATTATTTACCATTGGGTCGAAACAACTAAAAATAACCAAAAATCATGGGTTATAGCTGATAACATCATGAATTATTTACCAATGGGTCGGAAAGATTAAAAATGGCCGAAAATTATTGGTTATAGCTCACAAAATCATGAATTTTGGCCTCTGCAAAAAAACTTACCAACGGGTTGAAACGATTAAAAATAGCAAAAAATCATGGGTATAGCATATGATGGCCCCCACGAAATTATTTATCAATGGGTTGAAATATTTAAATGGCAAAAAATCATGAGTTATAGCTCACAAAATCATGAAGTCGGACGAAATTATTTGCTAATTGGTCAAAATGACAAAAAAAGGGCAAACGTTTGAGTTATAGCGCACGAAATAGTGAATTTCTACATCAAAATTATTTGCAAACAAGTCAAAATGACTAAAATAGCTAAATAATCATAGGTTAATAGCTCACAAAATCATTAATTTTGGTCAGTATAAAATTATTTGACAATGGGTCAAAACGATAAAAACTAGGAAAGAAATCATGGGTTATACTCATAAAATTGTAAATTTTAGCATCCGGAAAATTATTTACCAATGGGTCAAAATGACTAAAAATGGCCAAAATTATGGTTTATAGCTCATGAAATCGTGAATTTTGGCCTCCATGAATTTATTTGCAAATGTATCAAAATGACTAAAAATGGCCAAAAATCATGGATTATAGCTCTTGAAATCATGAATTTTGGCTTCATAAAATTATTTATCAACGTGTCAAAATAACTAAAAATAGCATTAATTCATGGATAATAGCTCCTGAAATCTTTAATTTTGGCCTCCTAGAAATTATTTGATAATGGGTCAAAATAAATACAAATGGTCAAAAATTATGGGCTGAAGCTCATGAAATCGTGAATCTTAGACTCCACAAAGCTAGTTGCCAATGGGTCGAAATGACTAAAAATGACCAAAAATTATAGATTGAAGCACAAGAAATCATGTATTTCGCCTCACGTAATTATTTACCAACAGTCAAAATGATAAAAATTAGCCAAAAATCATGGGTATAAGGGATGAAACAATGAATTTTGGTCTCCATGAATTTATTTGCAAATGTATCAAAATGACTAAAAATGGCTCAAAATCGTGAATTTTGCATGCAAAGGAAATTATTTGTCAATGGGTGAAATGACTAAAACTAACCAAAAATTATGGGTTATAGCTAACTAAATCAGAATTTTGGGCTCATAAAATTATTTATCAACGTGTCAAAATAATTAAAAATAGCATAAAACATGGATAATAGCTCATGAAATCTTTAATTTTGGCCTCCGATAAATTATTTGCCAATGGGTCAAAATAAATACAAATGGTCAAAAATTATGGCTGAAGCTCATGAAATCGTGAATCTTGGACTCCACAAAGCTATTTGCCAATGGGTCAAAATGACTAAAAATGGCTAAAAATTATGGGTTATAGCTCACGAATCGTGAAATTTGGCCTCAGTAAAATTATTAGCCAATGGGGATAATTGACTAAAAATGGCTAAAAATTATGGGTTACAACTCATGAAATCGTGAATTTTGGCCTCCATGAATTTATTTGCAAATGTATCAAAATGACTAAAATGACCAAAAATCATGATTTATAGCTCATGAAATCGTGAATCTTAGACTCCACAAAGCTATTTGCCAATGGGTCGAAATGACTAAAAATGGCCAAAAATCATGGATTATAGCTCTTGAAATCATGAATTTTATGTTGTGCTAAATTATTTGCCAATGGGTCGAAATGACTAAAAATGGCCAAAATTATGGGTTACAACTCATGAAATCGTGAATTTATGCCACCGCGTAATTATTTACCAGCGGGTCAAAAATGACTACAAATGGCCACAGATCATGGGCTATATAGCTCACGAAATCGTGAAATTTGGCCTCCGTAAAATTATTAGCCAACGGGGATAATTGACTAAAAATGGCTAAATATTATGGGTTATAAGTCATGAAATAGTGAATTTTGGCCTCCATGAATTTATTTGCAAATGTATCAAAATGACTAAAATGACCAAAAATCATGATTTATAGCTCATGAAATCATGAATTTTGGCCTCCATGAATTTATTTGCAAATGTATCAAAATGACTAAAAATGGCCAAAAATCATGGGTTATAGCTCATGAAATCATGAATTTTGGCCTCCATGAATTTATTTGCAAATGTATCAAAATGACTAAAATGACCAAAACTCGTAGGTCGGTCATGAAATAATCAAATTTGGCTTCCGAAGTTATTTGCCAATGGGTCCAAATGATGGCAAAAATCATGGGTTATAGCCCACGAAATTAAAAATTTAGCTAACATGAAATCATACGCTAAAAGGTTGAAACAGCTAAAAATGACAAAAATCATGAGTTATAGCTCATGAAATTATGAATCAGGACTCTGCCAAATTATTTGCTAATTGGTCTAAACAACAAAAATGCTAAAATTATGGATTATAGCTCACGAATCGTGAATTTTGGCCTCATCGAAAATTTTGCCAACGGGTCGAAATGACTAAAATAACCAAAAATCATATGTCATAGCTCACGATATCAAGAATTTTGGCCACTGAGAAATTATTTAACAACAGGACAAAATGACTAAAATTGGAAAATTTCGTGGGTTATAGCTCATGAAATCATGAATTTTGGCTTCATAAAATTATTTACCATTGGGTTGAAATAACTAAAAATAGCTAAAAATTGTAGATTGAAGCACAAGAAATCATGTATTTCGCCTCACGTAATTATTTACCAACAGTCAAAATGATAAAATGGCCAAAAATCATGGGTATAAGGGATGAAACAATGAATTTTGGTCTCCATGAATTTATTTGCAAATGTATCAAAATGACTAAAATGGCTCAAAATCGTGAATTTTGGCCTCCATAAAATTATTTACCAATGTGACAAACGATTTTAAAAGTCCAAAATCATGTGTTATGCCCATGAAACTGTAAAATTTTACCACAGTGAAATTATTTGCCAATAGATTAAAATGACTAAGAATGACCTAGAATCATTAGTTACAGCTCATAAAATTTTAAAATTTAGCCTCTGTGAAATTATTTGCCAACGGGTCGAAATGACTAAAATGGCCAATAATCATGGTTATCGCCAGAAATAGTGTATTTTGGCTTCCGCAAAATTATTTACCAATGGGTCAAAATGACTAAAATGGCCAAAATTATGGTTTATAGCTCATGAAATCGTGAATTTTGGCCTCCACAAAATTATTAACCAATGGGTCAAAATGACTAAAATGGCCAAAAATCATGGGTTATACTCATAAAATTGTAAATTTTAGCATCAGGAAAATTATTTACCAATGGGTCGAAAATGATAAAATGGCCACAAATTATAGATTATAGCTCACAAAATCGTAAATTTAGCCTCCACAAAATTTTTAGCAACGAATTGAAATGACTAAAATGTTCAAATATCGTGGGTTATAGCTCAGAAATAGTATATTTTGTAGGTCGAAAGGATTAAAATGGCCAAAATTATGGGTTATAGCACACAAAATCGTGAAATTTAGCCACCACGAAATTAATTGTCAATATGTCGAAATGACTAAAATGGCCAAAATTAATGGGTTATAGCTACTTAAATTGCAAATTTTGGTCACCATGAAATATTTTTGATAATGCATCGAAACAATTACAAATGGAAAAATCATGGTTATAGGCTTATGGCCAATGAAATTGTGAATTTTGACTTCCTCAAAATTATTTACTAATGAAATAATAAAATTGCTAATTTAGACTCCATGAAATTATTTGCCAATGGGTCAAAAGGATAAAAAAGGGTCAAAAATCATGGGTTATAGCTAATGAAATCGTGAATTTTGGCCACCGTGGAATTATTTACCAACGGGTCAAAAATAACTAAAATGGTCAAATCATGCTATAGCTCATAAAATTATGAAATTTAGCCTCAAATAATTTATTTGCAAGCAAATTGAATGACTAAAATTGGCTAAAAATCATATGTTATAACTCATGAAATCGTGAATTTTGGCCTCCATAAAATTATTTACCAATGGGTCAAAATAAATACAAATGGTCAAAAATTATGGGTTATAGCTCATGAAATCGTGAATTTTGGCCTCCGATAAATTATTTGCCAATGGGTCAAAATGACTAAAAATAGCTAAAATATCATAGGTTAATAGCTCACAAAATCATGAATTTTGGCTTCCGCAAAATTATTTGCCAACAAGTCAAAACGATTAAAATAACAAAAATCATGGGTATAAGGGATGAAACAATGAATTTTGGTCTCCATGAATTTATTTGCAAATGTATCAAAATGACTAAAATGGCCAAAATTATGGGTTATAGCTCATGAAATCATGAATTTTGGCTTCCGCAAAATTATTTACCATTGGGTTGAAATAACTAAAATGATCAAAAATTATGGGTTATAGTGATGAAATTGTGAATTATTTACCAATGGATCGGAAAGATTAAAAATGGCCGAAAATTGTTGGTTATAGCTCACAAAATCATGAATTTTGGCCTCCGCAAAAAATTTACCAACGGGTTGAAACGATTAAAAATAACAAAAAATCATGGGTATAGCATATGATGGCCCCCACGAAATTATTTATCAATGGGTTGAAATATCTAAATAGCCAAAAATCATGAGTTATAGCTCACAAAATCGTGAAGTTGGATGTAATTATTTGCTAATTGGTCAAAATGACAAAAAAGGGCAAACTTTTGAGTTATACCGCACGAAATAGTGAATTTCTACATCAAAATTATTTGCCAACAAGTCAAAACGATTAAAATAGCTAAAATATCATAGGTTAATAGCTCACAAAATCATTAATTTTGGTCAAGATAAAATTATTTGACAATGGGTCAAAACGACAAAAACTTGGAAAGAAATCATGGGTTATACTCATAAAATTGTAAATTTTAGCATCCGGAAAATTATTAACCAATGGGTCAAAATGACTAAAAATGACCAAAAATCATGATTTATAGCTCATGAAATCGTGAATTTTGCATGCAGTGAAATTATTTGTCAATGGGTCGAAATGACTAAAACTAACCAAAAATTATGGGTTATAGCTAACGAAATCGTAAATTTTGGGCTCCGCAAAATTATTTATCAACGTGTCAAAATAATTAAAAATAGCATAAAAACATGGATAATAGCTCATGAAATCTTTAATTTTGGCCTCCGATAAATTATTTGCCAATGGGTCAAAATAAATACAAATGGTCAAAAATTATGGCCTGAAGCTCATGAAATCGTGAATCTTGGACTCCACAAAGCTATTTGCCAATGGGTCGAAATGACTAAAAATGACCAAAAATTATAGATTGAAGCACAAGAAATCATGTATTTCGCCTCCGCGTAATTATTTACCAACAGGTCAAAATGATAAAAATTAGCCAAAAATCATGGGATATAAGGGATGAAACAGTGAATTTTGGTCTCCATGAATTTATTTGCAAATGTATCAAAATGACTAAAAATGGCTCAAAAACGTGAATTTTGGCCTCCACAAAATTATTAACCAATGCGACAAATGATTTAAAAGTCCACAAAATCATGTGTTATAGCTCATGAAATCATGAGTTTTGATCTCTGCAAAATTATTTGCCAATGGGTCGAAATGACTAAAATGGCCAAAAATTATGGGTTATAGCTCATGAAATCGTGAATTTTGGCCTCCATAAAATTATTTACCAACGGGTCAAATGACTAAAATGGCCAAAAATCATGGGTTATAGCTCACGAAATCATGTATTTGGTCTCCAGATAAGTATAATATTTGCCAATGGGTCAAAAGGATAAAAAAGGGTCAAAAATCATGGGTTATAGCTCATAAAATTTTAAAATTTAGCCTCTGTGAAATTATTTGCCAATGGGGTCAAATGACTAAAATGGCCAAAAATTATGGGTTATAGCTCACGACATCATTAATTTTGGTCCCCGTGAAATTATTTGCCAACGGGTCGAAATGACTAAAATAGCCAAAAATCATGGGTTATAGCTCACGACATCATTAATTTTGGTCCCCGTGAAATTATTTGCCAATGGGTCAAAATAAATACAAATGGTCAAAAATTATGAAAGCTCATGAAATCGTGAATCTTGGACTCCACAAAGCTAGTTGCCAATGGGTCGAAATGACTAAAAATAGCTAAAAATTGTAGATTGAAGCACAAGAAATCATGTATTTCGCCTCTACGTAATTATTTACTAACAGGTCAAAATGATAAAAAATGGCCAAAAATCATGGGTATAAGGGATGAAACAATGAATTTTGGTCTCCATGAATTTATTTGCAAATGTATCAAAATGACTAAAAATGGCTCAAAATCGTGAATTTTGGCCTCCATAAAATTATTTACCAATGTGACAAACGATTTTAAAAAGTCCAAAATCATGTGTTATGCCCATGAAACTGTAAAATTTTACCACAGTGAAATTATTTGCCAATAGATTAAAATGACTAAGAATGACCTAGAATCATTAGTTACAGCTCATGATATTTTAAAATTTAGTCTCCGTGAAATTATTTGCTAACGGGCTGAAGTGACTAAAAATGGCCAATAATCATGGTTATCGCTCAGGAAACAGTGTATTTTGGCTTCCGCAAAATTATTTACCAACGGGTCGAAATGACTAAAGATGGTTAAAAATTATAGGTTATATAGCACACGAAATTGTGAATTTGGACTCTCAAAATTATCTGCTAATTGGTGAAAATGAGAAAAAATGGCAAGAAATCATAGGGACTCATGAAACAGTGAATTTTAGCCATCAAGGATGTATTTACCAATGGGTCGAAAATGATAAAAATGGCCACAAATTATAGATTATAGCTCACAAAATCGTAAATTTAGCCTCCACAAAATTTTTTAGCAACGAATTGAAATGACTAAAAATGGTCAAATATCGTGGGTTATAGCTCAGAAAATAGTGTATTTTAGTAGGTCGAAAGGGTTAAAAATGGCAAAAAATTATGGGTTATAGCACACAAAATCGTGAAATTTAGCCACCACGAAATTAATTGTCAATATGTCGAAATGACTAAAAATGGCCAAAATTAATGGGTTATAGCTTACGAAATTGCAAATTTTGGTCACCATGAAATATTTTTGATACTGCATCGAAACAATTACAAATGGAAAAAATCATGGTTATAGGCTTATGGCCAATGAAATTGTGAATTTTGACTTCCTCAAAATTATTTACTAATGAAATAATAAAATTGCTAATTTAGACTCCATGAAATTATTTGCCAATGGGTCAAAAGGATAAAAAAAGGGTCAAAAATCATGGGTTATAGCTAATGAAATCGTGAATTTTGGCCACCGTGGAATTATTTACCAACGGGTCAAAAATAACTAAAAATGGTCAGAAATCATGCGTTATAGCTCATAAAATTATGAAATTTAGCCTCAGCGAAATTATTTGCAAGCAAATTGAAATGACTAAAATTGGCTAAAAATCATGTGTTATAGCTCATGAAATCGTGAATTTAGGACCTTGAAAAATTACTTATCAATGGATCAAAACAGCTACAAATGGCAAAAAATCGTGGGTTAAAGCTCATGAAATAGTGAATTTTTCGTGAAATTATTTGCCTATAGGTCAAACAACTAAAAATAGCTAAAAATAGTGAGTTATAGCTCACGACATCATTAATTTTGGTCCCCGTGAAATTATTTGCCAACGTATTCAACCAATTAAAAATAACAAAAAATCATCGGTTGTAGCGCTTGAAATATTTAATTTTGGCTATCGTAGAATTATTTTCTAATGGGTTGAAATGATTACAAATGGCTAAATATTGCGGGTTATAGCTCATGAAATCATGAGTTTTGATCTCTGCAAAATTATTTGCCACAAGTTAAAATGACTACAAATGGTGAAAAATCATGAGTTATAGCTCACGAAATCATGTATTTGGTCTCCGCATAAGTATAATATTTGCCAATGGGGGTCGAAATGATTGAAAATAATTAATAATTGTGGTTTTTAAGTCATGAAATAGTGAATTTTGGACACCGCAAAATTATTTGACAATGGGTCGAAATGACTAAAAATAGCCAAAAATCGTGGGTTATTGCTTATGAAATCATGAATTTAGGCTACCATAAAATTATTTGTCAATGGGTCGAACTATTAACAATGGCAAAAAATCATGGGTTTTAAGCTGACGAAATCATGAATTTTAGACTTTGCAAAATTATTTACCCACGTGTCCAAACAACTAAAAATGGCCAAAAATCATGGGTTATAGCTCATGAAATTTTTAATTTTGGCTACCGTAACATTATTTGCCAATGGGTTGAAATGATTATAAATGTGAAATAATGCGGGTTATGGCTCATGAAATCGTGAATTTTGGCCTCCATAAAATTATTTACCAACGGGTCAAAATGACTAAAATGGCCAAAAATCATGGGATATAAGGGATGAAACAATGAATTTTGGTCTCCATGAATTTATTTGCAAATGTATCAAAATGACTAAAAATGGCTCAAAAACGTGAATTTTGGCCTCCACAAAATTATTAACCAATGCGACAAATGATTTAAAAAAGTCCACAAAATCATGTGTTATGCCCATGAAACTGTAAAATTTTACCACAGTGAAATTATTTGTCGATAGATTAAAATGACTAAGAATGACCAAGAATCATTAGTTACAGCTCATAAAATTTTAAAATTTAGCCTCTGTGAAATTATTTGCCAACGGGCTGAAATGACTAAAAATGGCCAATAATCATGGTTATCGCTCAGGAAATAGTGTATTTTGGCTTCCGCAAAATTATTTGCCAACGGGTCGAAACGACTAAAGATGGTAAAAAATTATAGGTTATATAACACACGAAATTGTGAATTTGGAATCTCAAAATTATCTGCTAATTGGTGAAAATGAGAAAAAATGGCAACAAATCATAGGTACTCATGAAACCGTGAATTTTAGCCATCAAGGATGTATTTACCAATGGGTCGAAAATGATAAAAATGGCCACAAATTATATATTATAGCTCACAAAATCGTAAATTTAGCCTCCAGAAAATTTTTTGGCAATGAATTGAAATGACTAAAAATGTTCAAATATCGTGGGTTATAGCTCAGGAAATAGTATATTTTTGTAGGTCGAAAGGATTAAAAATGGCCAAAAATTATGGGTTATAGCTTACGAAATTGCAAATTTTGGTCACCATGAAATATTTTTGATAATGCATCGAAAAAAATCATGGGTTATAGGCTTATAGCCATTGAAATTGTGAATTTTGACTTCCTCAAAATTATTTACTAATGAAATAATAAAATTGCTAATTTAGACTCCATGAAATTATTTGCCAATGGGTCAAACGGATAAAAAAAATTAAAAATCATGGGTTATAGCTAATGATATCGTGAATTTTGGCCACTGTGGAATTATTTGCCAACGGGTCAAAAATAACTAAAAATGGTCAGAAATCATGCGTTATAGCTCATAAAATTATGAAATTTAGCCTCAGCGAATTTATTTGCAAGCAAATTGAATGACTAAAATTGGCTAAAAATCATATGTTATAACTCATGAAATCGTGAATTTAGGACGTTGCAAAATTACTTATCAATGGATCAAAACAGCTACAAATGGCAAAAAATCGTGGGTTAAAGCTCATGAAATAGTGAATTTTTCGTGAAATTATTTGCCTATAGGTCAAACAACTAAAAATAGCCAAAAATAATGGGTTATAGCTGACGACATCGTTAATTTTGGTCCCCGTGAAATTATTTGCCAACGTATTCAACCAATTAAAAATAACAAAAAATCATGGCTTATAGTGCTTGAAATATTTACTTTTGGCTATCGCAGAATTATTTTCTAATGGGTTGAAATGATTACAAATGGCTAAATATTACGGGTTATAGCTCATGAAATCTTGAGTTTTGATCTCCGCAAAATTATTTGCCACAAGTTAAAATGACTACAAATGGTGAAAATCATGAGTTATATCTCAATTAAATCATGTATTTGGTCTCCGTGATAAGTATAATATTTGCAATAAATAAAATGATTGAAAATAATTAATAATTGTGGTTTTAAGTCAATGTAAATAGTGAATTTTAGACTTTGCAAAATTATTTACCCACGTGTCCAAACAACTAAAAATGGCCAAAAATCATGGGTTATAGCTCATAAAATTTTTAATTTTGGCTACCGTAATATTATTTGCCGATGGGTTGAAATGATTGCAAATGTGAAATAATGTGGGTTATGGCTCATGAAATCGTGACATTTGGCCTTCGTGAAAATATTTGCCAACAGGACAAAAAGACTATAAATGGCCAAAAATCATGGGTTATGACTCATGAAATTATTTATTTGGTCTTTGCGTAATTATTTATCTATGGGTCAAAATGATTAAAATAACCAAGTATCGTGGGTTATAAGTCATGAAATAGTGAATTTTGGATACCACGAAATTATTTGATAGTGGGTCGAAATGACTAAAAATGGAATGCAACTAAAAAAAGCTAAAAATATTTGCCAAATAGGTCCATTTTGACCTATTGTCAAATAATGAAATCGTGAATTTTACCCTCCACGAAGTTATTTGCCAAATATGTCGAAGCAACTAAAAATGGCTAAAATCATGGGTAACAGCTCACAAAAGCTCCTTATAGAATTATTTGCCAATGAGTCGAAATGACCACAAATGGCTAAAATCTTGAGCTATAGCTCATGAAATCATGAATTTTAGCCTCTGCAAAATTATTTGCCAACTGGCAAAAACGGCTAAAAATTGCCAAAAATCACTGGTTATAGATCACGAAATTATAAATTTTAGCCTCCGCAAAATTATTTGGTAACAAGTCGAAATGAGTAAAATTGTTAAAAAAAATAATGGGTATAGCTCACGAAATTGTGAATTTTTTTCTCCCCGAAATTATTTGCCAACGGGCCGAAACGACTAAAAATAACCAAAATTTATGGGTTATAGCCCATAAAATTATAAAATTTAGCCACCATGGAATTATATGCAAATGGGTTGAAACGGCTAAAATTGGCCAAAAATCGTGGGTTATACCTCATGAAATCGTGAATTTGGACTCCGCAAAATTATTTGCTAATTGGCCGAAATGATAACAAATGGCCAAAAATTATGGGTTATAACTCACAAAATCGTGAATTCTGGTCTCCTCGAAATTATTCACCAACAGGCCGAAATGACTAAAAAAGGCAAAAAATCGTAGGTTATAACTCATGAAATCGTGTGTTTTAGCCACTGCTGAAATTATTGGATAATGGGTTGAAACGATTAAAATGAAAAAAATCATATGGCTCATGAAATCGTGAATTTTGGGCTGCAAAAAATAATTTATCAACGGTCGAAATAACTAAAAATGGCCAAAAATCGTGGGTTATAGCTCATTAATTTGTGAAATTTTGGCTGCCAAGAAAATATTTGCCAATGGGTCGAAAAGACTAAAAATAGCCAAAAATTATGATTTATAGCTCACGAAATTATGAATTTTGACTTTCACGAAATTATTTACCAACGGGTCAAAGTGAGTAAAAATGGCTTAAAATTGTGGGTTATATTCCATGAAATTGTTAATTTTGGCCACTGCAAAATTATTTGCCAATGAGTTGAAATGATTAAAAGTGACAGAAAATCATGGGTTATAGCTCATGAAATCGTGAATTTAGACTCCGCGAAATTATTGTCTAATTGGTCGAAACGACAAAAAGCCAAAATTGTGGGCTATAGCTCACGAAATCGTGAATTTTGGCCTCCTTGGAGTTATTTGCCAACATGTCAAAATAACTAAAAATGGCCAAAATTGTATATTGTGGCTCAAAAATTGTTAATTTTTAACACCACAAATTTATTTGGCAATGAGTCAAAATGAGTAAAAATGAAAAAAAAATCAAGGTTGTAGCTCATTAAACCGTGAATTTTAGGATTTGCAAAATTATTTATCAATGGGATGAAATGACTAAAAATAACCAAAAATTATGGGTTAAAAGCTCATGAAATTATTAATTTTGGTTACCACAAAATTATTTGCCAATGGGTCGAACTACTAGCAATTTAGCATGAAAAACTAATTTGCCTTTCTCGCATTGTACATGGAGGAGTCTACTAAAAATATATATATACTCCTTAAGTTCATTTATAAGAATTATAATTCTAATGGCAACAAATTGAAGGCAGATAAGCTCCATAGAATTCCACACATAGCCTAATCTTGAATTTTTCTTTTTCTTGTCCTCTTCTTCATTAAAACAAATTTGAAACAAATCTATCACATACAATTATTAATCATCAACCAATTCCCTCTCAACAACAAAAGAATTATAAAATTCACAATCTAAACTCAAATCAAACCACCTTCATCATCATCAGCCTTCACTGCCTAATGATCCTCTGCAACACAACAGTCCTGGCCCTCCGAATATCCCTACTACACCTATCAGCCTGCTCTCCCAACTCCTCCACACTCTTCATGAACCCCTCCAGCATCCTCCTTATCTCCTCCACCGCAAACCTCACCGTCTCCGTCTCCTCCTCCGTCGCAAACTCCGCGCTCCTCAGCAGCGACCCTATCTGCGTCTCCAGGCGATTGATAAGCACCCGAATACTATCCATATCCTTAATCGCAACGTACGTCCCCGCCTGCATCGACGAAACCATCTCCTTCTGCGCTCGCATCGCGTCCTCGTAGTTCTTCCACAGAGAATCGAACCATTTCCCCATCGACCCTATCGGGATCGATGTCGCCGCTGCGAGAGCTGCAGCGACTGGCGGCGCAGCCACTGCGGCCGCCACGACTGAACATATGAGAACGGCTGCGAAGGCGGAGACGAAGATAATGCTGGAGAGCTTCCTCCAGGCTTTGACTGATCTGAGCTTTTTGTCGAGCTTCGCCTTTTTGATCTGTAACTTCTCCAGCATTAAAATTTGCTGCGTGTAAACTGACTGGAATACCATGAAGAATTCTTCAGTGAACGGATCGCCTGTCTCTTTGAAATGCTTCAGCTCCTCCAGAGTTCTCGCGTATCTCTTTCCTTGTTGATCTACATCATCGTCAAAGTGCTGTAAAGCTACCTGGAGAATCAGCTGAGTGTCGCGTGCCTTTTTCAGACATCGCTCGAGCTCCGCGCAGAAATCCAAGGTCTGTAGCGAGTTGTCGAAGTAATCCTCGACCAACTCGAAGAGATCCGGAGTGTTCCAGATATCCTTCTTGCAGTGTAGGATGACCTTGACGACTTCTTGGTTCATGTCGAGGAGGCAGCCGGTGACTTCTTTGAGGGAGTCGAAGGAGGGATCGGACCACGCCGACAGCGAGGGTGGAGATGGCCCGGCTCATGCGCTGCTGAAGCGTCGTGTCGAAGGTCTGGAGGTCGGGGTCCGTGCGGCACGCGTCGAGGTACGAGGTCAGGTCTTTGACGGGGAGGGACGACGGCGGTGATTGAGGAGGAGGAGCATCGGGGGCGGTGGAGGGCTTTTTGCTGAGTGGTTTCCCATTGAAGGGATTTGCTTCGAGGGGAAGGAAGGAAGGAAGGAGGAGACTTGGGAGGCAAGAAATGCTAAGTTCGTTATGTTGAGAGGGAGGTGGGGATGTGCGAGGGGATTTATATATATAAAGGAAGAGAGAGGGGAGAGAGTGAAAGAAAACGTTTTGGATGTTGGGGATGACTTGTACGCATGAGAAACGAGAGAGAGAGAGAGAGAGAGAGAGAGAGAGAGAGAGAGAGAGAGAGAGAGAGAGAGAGAGAGAGAGAGAGAGAGAGAGAGAGAGAGAGAGAGAGAGAGAGAGAGAGAGAGAGAGAGAGAGAGAGAGAGAGAGAGAGAGAGAGAGAGAGAGAGAGAGAGAGAGAGAGAGAGAGAGAGAGAGAGAGAGAGAGAGAGAGAGAGAGAGAGAGAGAGAGAGAGAGAGAGAGAGAGAGAGAGAGAGAGAGAGAGAGAGAGAGAGAGAGAGAGAGAGAGAGAGAGAGAGAGAGAGAGAGAGAGAGAGAGAGAGAGAGAGAGAGAGAGAGAGAGAGAGAGAGAGAGAGAGAGAGAGAGAGAGAGAGAGAGAGAGAGAGAGAGAGAGAGAGAGAGAGAGAGAGAGAGAGAGAGAGAGAGAGAGAGAGAGAGAGAGAGAGAGAGAGAGAGAGAGAGAGAGAGAGAGAGAGAGAGAGAGAGAGAGAGAGAGAGAGAGAGAGAGAGAGAGAGAGAGAGAGAGAGAGAGAGAGAGAGAGAGAGAGAGAGAGAGAGAGAGAGAGAGAGAGAGAGAGAGAGAGAGAGAGAGAGAGAGAGAGAGAGAGAGAGAGAGAGAGAGAGAGAGAGAGAGAGAGAGAGAGAGAGAGAGAGAGAGAGAGAGAGAGAGAGAGAGAGAGAGAGAGAGAGAGAGAGAGAGAGAGAGAGAGAGAGAGAGAGAGAGAGAGAGAGAGAGAGAGAGAGAGAGAGAGAGAGAGAGAGAGAGAGAGAGAGAGAGAGAGAGAGAGAGAGAGAGAGAGAGAGAGAGAGAGAGAGAGAGAGAGAGAGAGAGAGAGAGAGAGAGAGAGAGAGAGAGAGAGAGAGAGAGAGAGAGAGAGAGAGAGAGAGAGAGAGAGAGAGAGAGAGAGAGAGAGAGAGAGAGAGAGAGAGAGAGAGAGAGAGAGAGAGAGAGAGAGAGAGAGAGAGAGAGAGAGAGAGAGAGAGAGAGAGAGAGAGAGAGAGAGAGAGAGAGAGAGAGAGAGAGAGAGAGAGAGAGAGAGAGAGAGAGAGAGAGAGAGAGAGAGAGAGAGAGAGAGAGAGAGAGAGAGAGAGAGAGAGAGAGAGAGAGAGAGAGAGAGAGAGAGAGAGAGAGAGAGAGAGAGAGAGAGAGAGAGAGAGAGAGAGAGAGAGAGAGAGAGAGAGAGAGAGAGAGAGAGAGAGAGAGAGAGAGAGAGAGAGAGAGAGAGAGAGAGAGAGAGAGAGAGAGAGAGAGAGAGAGAGAGAGAGAGAGAGAGAGAGAGAGAGAGAGAGAGAGAGAGAGAGAGAGAGAGAGAGAGAGAGAGAGAGAGAGAGAGAGAGAGAGAGAGAGAGAGAGAGAGAGAGAGAGAGAGAGAGAGAGAGAGAGAGAGAGAGAGAGAGAGAGAGAGATCAAACCACCTTCATCATCATCAGCCTTCACTGCCTAATGATCCTCTGCAACACAACAGTCCTGGCCCTCCGAATATCCCTACTACATCTATCAGCCTGCTCTCCCAACTCCTCCACACTCTTCATGAACCCCTCCAGCATCCTCCTTATCTCCTCCACCGCAAACCTCACCGTCTCCACCTCCTCCTCCGTCGCAAACTCCACGCTCCTCAGCAGCGACCCTATCAGCGTCTCCAGGCGATCGATAAGCACCCGAATACTATCCATATCCTTAATCGCAACGTACGTCCCCGCCTGCATCGACGAAACAATCTCCTTCTGCGCTCTTATCGCGTCCTCGTAGTTCTTCCACAGAGAATCGAACCATTTCCCCATCGACCCTATCGGGATCGATGTCGCCGCTGCGAGAGCTGCAGCGACTGGCGGCGCAGCCACTGCAGCCGCCACGACTGAACATATGAGAACGGCTGCGAAGGCGGAGACGAAAATAATGCTGGAGAGCTTCCTCCAGGCTTTGACTGATCTGAGCTTTTTGTCGAGCTTCGACTTTTTGATCTGTAACTTCTCCAGCATTAAAATTTGCTGCGTGTAAACTGACTGGAATACCATGAAGAATTCTTCAGTGAACGGATCGCCTGTCTCTTTGAAATGCTTCAGCTCCTCCAGAGTTCTCGTGCATCTCTTTCCTTGTTGATCTACATCATCGTCAAAGTGCTGTAAAGCTACCTGGAGAATCAGCTGAGTGTCGCGTGCCTTTTTCAGACATCGCTCGAGCTCCGCGCAGAAATCCAAGGTCTGTAGCGAGTTGTCGAAGTAATCCTCGACCAACTCGAAGAGATCCGGAGTGTTCCAGATATCCTTCTTGCAGTGTAGGATGACCTTGACGACTTCTTGGTTCATGTCGAGGAGGCAGCCGGTGACTTCTTTGAGGGAGTCGAAGGAGAGGGATCGGACCTCGACGCCGACAGCGAGGGTGGAGATGGCCCGGCTCATGCGCTGCTGAAGCGTCGTGTCGAAGGTCTGGAGGTCGGGGTCCGTGCGGCACGCGTCGAGGTACGAGGTCAGGTCTTTGACGGGGAGGGACGACGGCGGTGATTGAGGAGGAGGAGCATCGGGGGCGGTGGAGGGCTTTTTGCTCGAGTGGTTTCCCATTGAAGGGATTTGCTTCGAGGGGAAGGAAGGAAGGAAGGAGGAGGAGACTTGGGAGGCAAGAAATGCTAAGTTCGTTATGTTGAGAGGGAGGTGGGGATGTGCGAGGGGATTTATATATATAAAGGAAGAGAGAGGGGAGAGAGTGAAAGAAAACGTTTTTGGATGTTGGGGATGACTTGTACGCATGAGAAACGAGGAGAGAGAGAGAGAGAGAGAGGGTTGGCCGAGAGGGAAGGCGGGAAGCAACTTGTTAATTAGCTTGTTTCTCTCTCTTCTCTCTCTCTATAAAAAAAAGCAGCCACTGTCCAATGCTTTCAAGTATTATCATCATCTATGCCTCTTAACTAATTATTAACTATTAAATTCAAGTAGAAATCCTACCGGTACAATCCCACCACGTGGGCTGATCTTAGCCATATAGGAGGGTATCCAAATATCAAAACTACTTTCGTACTCGATATCTCGGTGGATCATAACGGCTTGATATGTCTGTGTGGAACGTTCTAATAGGATTACCACTCACTATCTTCTGTTCTGTTCTATCTAGTAAATTGAATTTACTTAGCAAATGATGTTTAAAGAGGAGGTAACCTTTGAAATATGTGCAAAATAAAGGGACCGAGAGATATATTTATCGATCCAAAGGGACACACTTTTGGACCACTATGTATGCTGATATATCTGATCCACTGAAAAGTTTTCACACTAAACCATTTAAATAATCTTACAACTCCTTTTTTTTGGAATTCTATTCATATATTATTATTTGTGGAGCGTGATTTACATGGGTAATATACTTCCGCTGGAGATTAAATTTCACCGTCTATAAGGTGTGTTTGTGAATTCGACACACACTAAAATACTATGAAATAAATATGTATTTCAGCCGCCTATTAAAGTTGTGTCCAAAAGAGAGCAAAATAGAAATAACAAAAAGAGGTAAATTTAAAGCTTGAAAGATCGATAATTATCTTTGTTGATTATTAATGGAATTCTGACTTGATTACACTCCAAGAACATAGATAATTATAATGAATTATCATACCTCGTTAAACGTCGTGTGTTTCTGTAAAATTTTGCTTGTACTTGTCTCATCTCGATCGACGATATCCAAAAAAGTGAATTATGCAGAGATGAAATGATATTCTGTGGACACATGTCAAAATTTGATCGACTTACGACTTATGATACAGATGATGTGGTGTGACACTACTGAATATGTTTTCCTATTTTCTAATTTCTATAGAGGAAGCAAAGCCACATATTAGGAAGAGTGGCGGTGAATAAAGAGCAGACTTTAACCCAAGATTGCACCCTTTCATGGGGAGTTGGGGCCTACCTAACTTAGTTACAAAATTGTCGGTTGGGCAAGATGCATTTGTATGACGAAATCATGCATGAAAGTAGGGGAGTAGTACAACGGATATGCAAAGGCAAATATTAATTGGTATATTCATGAAGACAAACATAATCTCTTCAAATAATCATGTAAACATATCCAATGCATTTATAGGCAATATTAATCGTCCACGATAAGCCCTTCTCCTGCAAGGAATCTTCTTCATTTATATTTTCTATCTATCTGTAGTAAGTTATAATTCTATAAAAAAGTTTAAGATGATATCATCTACTCAATCAACCTAGTCATGCGTCACCATATAAGGTGCAATTTTTTTTTAAAACAAATTCTAGAATCCTTGTAAGGTGATTATTAGATTTTCAAATTGTAGGTACCGACAATTAATTCCAAAATGCATTAATTACCCTTCTTTGATCTTTCTTCATATAATGAGTCTTTGACTGACCAAATTGTGTAAAATTTAACAACTCTAAACAATATCATCAACGTTTTGCATTTATTCATTGAAGCATAGATTAGTTGGGGTCATAGCCAACACTGTTTACGTTCAAATCATTCACAAATTAATTTGATGGTGAAATGGCAAAACAATTTTTGCAAGTTCAATGAAAAGGATAGAAAGCAAGCAAGATAGCTAATTTCCCATTTGAAATCAAAGTTTATCTTCATTTGCTATAAATGGAAGAACAAAATAATAAAAGTTAGTTAAATTTATGTTTGGACAATGACTTGTCATGCTGCCAAATGTATGGGCCTCGACCAAAGGCCTATTATGGGAATGGGCCAGTTTGGTACTATGATGAGTCAATAACTCGAAATAACGACACTTGACATCACTTTTAATCTGAATGCAATGAACTTAGGCTAGAGTTCTCTTTCGTATATTATTTGCCATCAATAGTCTTCAGATGTTTTTAATCTTTTTGCCACGTTTTTTTAACTAACTGAGTCAAGGTTAGGATTTGATGTGCATTTTTTGAACACTTCATCATTTCAATAATGCATGGATTGAGTCCAATGATACAAGCTATTCATTGTAATGATTTTGAGTTGACCGGTGCTGATTTGGCCACCTGTAATTATTGATTCATCACTACTTATCATCTTCATTATAGTTTGTAAGTCAACGTGAGAATTATATATGTGATGATCAGAGTTAGGTATTGTCAAGAATATTCTTATTAGATTTTCACGTAAGTTTAAAAATTAAAGGAAAAACCACCATGTCAAGAGACCAAGGATATATGTGTACTAATAAAATAGAAAACAAGGATAGTTAGATACTCCTCCATAGTAAATGGGGTACATTTGTGAGTAATCTTTAATTTAATGGAAATTAGTGCTGTGGCAGTAACGATTTTGGACACGATTACAAAAACAGTAAATGAAAAGCGAAATATTGATAAAGTATTTAAAAAAATAAAGATAAGAATGAAAATGAATTTTCATAGTTAAGAAAGCATATTGGTTTAAGAAAAGTGAAAAAGGCTAGATTAATTGATGGTCAAAAACACATGAGGGGAGCTATCTCTAAAATTCACCATATAGAAATTATAAATGTTATAGATTTTAACATTCGGTGTGTGATATTGTTGTAGATGTTAACGGACCTCCTCTTGAGCTGTTAAACAAATTGACATTGGAGGCCCGATCAGCCCATTCAAGAAGCCCACCAGTGAGGAAGCAGCCAGTAATCCCAACTTCACAAGTTATGGTGAGATTTTTTTTTTTTATAAAAATAATCTAAATACATCCAAATGCATGTTTAAATCACCATAACTACAAAATTTGTACAAATCTATCCTCATGCATGCTCAAACTACTGCCAACACCTAATGATGTTCGTACACTACTATGATGGTTAGTGTGTATGTGAGAGTTGGGTGATTGAATGATGCCCATCACCTGTTTGATGGAATGACCCACTTAGGAGTTAGGAGTTTTGTGAATTTATTTGACTGTCATAAGTTTTGATCAAAGAGAGTTGAGTACTTCTTGTGAATTCCTATATGAAGAAGAAAACAGCATTAGGTGTATATAGAGGTGGACTTGTGTAGCACTTGATTAAGCTCAATGATTGTGGAGATTTTATGACCTCTAAAATCTATTCTGGAATGAACCTCTAGCACCGCTAAATTAGAGGTCTATATTTTGCTTGTTACTTTCACCTGTCACTTTGTGAGCTTCCAGAATGAATGAAGCCAGTTGATGGCATATGAACCATAATAATAATAATAATAAAAGACTTGTTTTGATCAAATGAACACCAGAGAAAATCTTCTCTGTTTGGTATAACAATCAAAAAGAAAAATAGCTTCACATTCTGAAGGATAAAAATGTTGCTGCTGTGGAACTTGTGTCCAACTGTTCAATCTCTTGCCGTGCCTCGAAACAGTAGTAATCAATCATGGATTATAAGATCATCGGCTGTAGAGAGAGGCAGAGATGTTCATGGATTAGTCGATCAGCTTTTGAGACTCGGCTCTCCCTTGTTCTTGCTCTAGCTTCCCAGGCCTCTTCAGTCTCCCAAAGATGTATGGAGAAGGCTTTGATTTGCTTTGAACAATTATTTGATCTTTGAGAAAAATAATCTAAATACATCCAAATGCATGTTTAAATCACCATAACTACAAAATTTGTACAAATCTATCCTCATGCATGCTCAAACTACTGCCAACACCTAATGATGTTCGTACACTACTATGATGGTTAGTGTGTATGTGAGAGTTGGGTGATTGAATGATGCCCATCACCTGTTTGATGGAATGACCCACTTAGGAGTTAGGAGTTTTGTGAATTTATTTGACTGTCATAAGTTTTGATCAAAGAGAGTTGAGTACTTCTTGTGAATTCCTATATGAAGAAGAAAACAGCATTAGGTGTATATAGAGGTGGACTTGTGTAGCACTTGATTAAGCTCAATGATTGTGGAGATTTTATGACCTCTAAAATCTATTCTGGAATGAACCTCTAGCACCGCTAAATTAGAGGTCTATATTTTGCTTGTTACTTTCACCTGTCACTTTGTGAGCTTCCAGAATGAATGAAGCCAGTTGATGGCATATGAACCATAATAATAATAATAATAAAAGACTTGTTTTGATCAAATGAACACCAGAGAAAATCTTCTCTGTTTGGTATAACAATCAAAAAGAAAAATAGCTTCACATTCTGAAGGATAAAAATGTTGCTGCTGTGGAACTTGTGTCCAACTGTTCAATCTCTTGCCGTGCCTCGAAACAGTAGTAATCAATCATGGATTATAAGATCATCGGCTGTAGAGAGAGGCAGAGATGTTCCGCGGATTAGTCGATCAGCTTTTGAGACTCGGCTCTCCCTTGTTCTTGCTCTAGCTTCCCAGGCCTCTTCAGTCTCCCAAAGATGTATGGAGAAGGCTTTGATTTGCTTTGAACAATTATTTGATCTTTGAGAAAAAGTGGTATTTTCTAAACTGATCCTTTTTTTTTTTGTTTCTATTTTTTGTTACAGTTTTGGGCGATTTGGCTGAGGAAACTGCAA
Source organism: Asparagus setaceus (assembly GCA_012295165.1). Classification (NCBI taxonomy): domain Eukaryota; kingdom Viridiplantae; phylum Streptophyta; class Magnoliopsida; order Asparagales; family Asparagaceae; genus Asparagus; species Asparagus setaceus. The sequence continues at coordinate 1,148,338 of CM022710.1, forward strand.
AATATGCCTTGCCACGCAGATCGGATGCACGAACACTAGAAGAAGCCCTGATGTTAGGTAGCGATGTTACTTTTCTTTGAATTTTATAAAAATTATCAAAACCCCTTGTTTATATTGGATTTCTGCAACGACTTACTTTCTGTTAACCATTCAAAAGTTCCGGATCTTGAAACTGTCAGATATCGGGTATTAAAGAGAACAGATGCATATGAGGTCAGGGAAGTCGAGGTAGTGTTTTTGATCCCTGATACTCCTTATTTTGTTAATAAACTGTTGTTGTGTGAGACAGTTTAGCTGGCTGTTATATGTTATTTACATTTTTTAAAGATAAAGTGAGACGTGCGTATGTGTGTGATTGTGAACGGTTTGTGTTTATGTTGACGTTACGGGTTTTGAAGTTGTGACTTTGGTTCTTGAATGACAAAAAAAGAAGCTTACCACTGCATACTGCAACATCCACTACAATTAATAGGCTGTTAGTTTTAAGAAATGCAAGCTAAATAATTTCTTTAAAAAATTAGGAGAGTTGTGAGACCTGATAAGATCCTATTGAAGCTTGGAAATGCTTGTGATATGGCAAAGTTATTCAACAAATATCATCAAACTAAGAAATTTTCTAATGAATGGAAAAGGATCACTTGGCATTTTCTTCAAGAGTAAAAGACGGATAGAAAGACATGGCAACTTATCATGGGAGGAAACTTATGAGTCATATAATTAAACTCCACAGACGAAACATGGGCATTAGCTAAGAAAACAAATGGCAGTGTCCAAAATTCAACTTGATTCTATGATAGGGATGTTTACCATGGAATCCATTCACTTGCTAAAATGATTGATCCTATAGAGAGAAGACACAAATCTACTTATGGTAGAGATTGTGATGACTGATGCATCATCACAATTATCCTCGTCTCCAGATACTGTAAGTAGTTTGTATCGGACATAGGTTAGCACTTTTTTTTTTTTTGAAAAAGGATGGGATCAAAAGATCCCAGCCGTGACCACTCCCAAAACTGGTTGGTTACAAATAAACATCTGTCATCTCCAACCTTACAATGATGGATGTATAGCATTGATGTAGCTGTTGATAAAATAATAGTAAGAGCATTATGATTGCAGTTTTCATATGCATGCTCCTATTTTTCCTTCTTCATTTCTTTTAGAGGTAAGTGCATTCATTTATTGTACTTGGTGAACAGTCTTACTATATAGCCGAGACGATTATGCCTGGAAACACTGGGTTTGATTTCAATGGAGCTTCTCGGGGGTTTAATGTCTTGGCTGAATACCTGTTTGGTAAGGTATATGGAAGACGTATTCTTTGAACATTCTTCTTCTTATGGTCTTTCTTGGCACATTAACAAGATCTATTGTTATCAACTCCTGGTTGTAGAACACAACCGCTGAACAAATGGAAATGACCACTCCCGTTATTACGAGGAAGGTTCAGTCAGATGGAGAGAAAATGGATATGACGACCCCTGTAATAACAAAACAGGCAAGTAACTTTTCGCTGAAGACTTTTTTCAGATGAATACATATCTGATGTTCTCTTCCTTGTTGGTCAATGGTCAGTCAGGTGATAATTGGACAATGTCATTTGTCATGCCCTCAAAATATGGTGCTAACTTGCCACTGCCAAAAGATCCCTCTGTAAGGATCAAAGAAGTTCCTCATAAGATTGTTGCTATTACTGCTTTTTCAGGTTTGTATATTTAAAACTATGCAGCCATGTGATGGATGTATAAAACTGGCATGAACAGAATGCAAAGGCAACTAAAAGGATGAAAATATACTATTAGCGTAACTTTTAAATCTGCTATTCTATTGAAATGTTTTCGTAGGCTTGTGAGTTATATGTGGAGAGGTTTAGGGATACTCACGGAGAGAGATGATGCGGTAATAGTTTGGAGAGTAGGTGGATGGAATGTTATAAAATGATAAATGAAAATCTTATCTGACTTGATATGGGGAAGAAAAGGACTAGAAAGCTTGACTTAAGTACAGGAATTTCCGGAATAAGGTAACCTGTTTCAAGTGTGAATAAGAAAAATATTTATGTTAGACCTCTTAATATTAAGTATCTTCTGAATATTAGTTAGACGTCTAAAATTTTTTCGCTTGATATGCTATATAGACTATGCTGTCTTTTATTATTGATTGGTGAGTTCAGGCCTGTTATGTCCTATATTTTCCATTTTATCAGGCTTTGTGACAGATGAAGACGTGAAACGAAGGGATCAAAAGATCCCAGCCGTGACCACTCCCAAAACTGGTTGGTTACAAATAAACATCTGTCATCTCCAACCTTACAATGATGGATGTATAGCATTGATGTAGCTGTTGATAAAATAATAGTAAGAGCATTATGATTGCAGTTTTCATATGCATGCTCCTATTTTTCCTTCTTCATTTCTTTTAGAGGTAAGTGCATTCATTTATTGTACTTGGTGAACAGTCTTACTATATAGCCGAGACGATTATGCCTGGAAACACTGGGTTTGATTTCAATGGAGCTTCTCGGGGGTTTAATGTCTTGGCTGAATACCTGTTTGGTAAGGTATATGGAAGACGTATTCTTTGAACATTCTTCTTCTTATGGTCTTTCTTGGCACATTAACAAGATCTATTGTTATCAACTCCTGGTTGTAGAACACAACCGCTGAACAAATGGAAATGACCACTCCCGTTATTACGAGGAAGGTTCAGTCAGATGGAGAGAAAATGGATATGACGACCCCTGTAATAACAAAACAGGCAAGTAACTTTTCGCTGAAGACTTTTTTCAGATGAATACATATCTGATGTTCTCTTCCTTGTTGGTCAATGGTCAGTCAGGTGATAATTGGACAATGTCATTTGTCATGCCCTCAAAATATGGTGCTAACTTGCCACTGCCAAAAGATCCCTCTGTAAGGATCAAAGAAGTTCCTCATAAGATTGTTGCTATTACTGCTTTTTCAGGTTTGTATATTTAAAACTATGCAGCCATGTGATGGATGTATAAAACTGGCATGAACAGAATGCAAAGGCAACTAAAAGGATGAAAATATACTATTAGCGTAACTTTTAAATCTGCTATTCTATTGAAATGTTTTCGTAGGCTTGTGAGTTATATGTGGAGAGGTTTAGGGATACTCACGGAGAGAGATGATGCGGTAATAGTTTGGAGAGTAGGTGGATGGAATGTTATAAAATGATAAATGAAAATCTTATCTGACTTGATATGGGGAAGAAAAGGACTAGAAAGCTTGACTTAAGTACAGGAATTTCCGGAATAAGGTAACCTGTTTCAAGTGTGAATAAGAAAAATATTTATGTTAGACCTCTTAATATTAAGTATCTTCTGAATATTAGTTAGACGTCTAAAATTTTTTCGCTTGATATGCTATATAGACTATGCTGTCTTTTATTATTGATTGGTGAGTTCAGGCCTGTTATGTCCTATATTTTCCATTTTTATCAGGCTTTGTGACAGATGAAGACGTGAAACGAAGGGAAGCTAAATTACGTGATGCACTGAGAAGTGATTCACAGTATCAAGTAAAACAAAATGCATCTGTTGAAGTTGCACAGGTATAACTTTATGAGCTTTAAATATGACAATGAGAGAGCATTTGAGATTGGAAATAGCTTGAATTCTATTTGTTTGTTTCTTGTACAGTTTAATCCTCCATTTACTCTTCCTTTCACACGCCGCAATGAAATAGCTTTGGAAGTTGAAGAGAAAGCTTAGTACAAATTTGATGTTGTACTCAAGTGGCAGCCTCTTCAGGTATATAACCACAAAGACTACAGTTCATAGTTTTGCAGTATACTTTTGTATAATAAGAATGCATGGTCGGTGAATTTCACAGAAGCAAACTATTCCGTGTAATATTCATTAATGAATGCCACTTGTGATATTATATTAAGTTTGTATTCAAATTAGCACTTAGACGCTGTAACTTATAAACCAACCAAAAAGATCTTTTGTGATATCTGTAGAGAAATAGAGAATGCAAAGTTATTATTCATCTAACCTTAACCTCTCTTAAATAGAGATTAGGAAAATATTACAAAATAGGTATAAGATAAAATCATATTTAATCATTGTTGACTTTTGGAGAATACAACTCTCTACACAAAGGGAATTTTTATTGATAGAACACTAAAGAGTACAACACTCACTCTTACAAGAACACCTCACTATCACACAACTCTCTTATTTTGGTGGACACTCACACAAGCCTATACTACACACTCAAGCTCTCAAGCTCACTTCTTGCTTGCTTGATGGCTTAGTACAAATGCACTCTCTCCATCTCTATTTGTAGTGGTGGATGGATGGTGGAATTCTCTAGAACCAAATAGTCTAGAACCTAACTAGAACTTATCTAGAATATCCATTAGGATATTCTTTACCATTGTAGGCATCGAAAATTGCTGAGGAACCCCAAGTGTGATTTAATCATGAGAAGATTGAAGAACGACGTCATCAAAATCTAAGGAAGTCAACCACGGAGGCAAACTGACACATGCAAGACACATATTGTGTCTCGGCCATGTCCGAGACACTAATTGTGTCTCGGCCATTGCCGAGACACCAAAAGTGTCTGAATTGTTCTCTCAGATATTTATTGCTATTTATGGGACCCATTTGACTTTTTCAAAATGAGGGGACGTTCAGCTACATTAATGGGCGGTTACACGCTGAAAATACGCCCACTAAGCACAAAAAGAGGGGCATTAAACGTGCCTTGAAAGGGGGGAGAACGGTTATAACAGCCAGGACACGACCTCTTTGACCGAGACAGTCTAAACTGTCTCGCTTATTGCCGAGATAGTTTTGGTGCGCGACACCAAAAGTGTCGCTACTGGCGAGACAAGCAGCGCCGACACCAAAGGTGTCGCTACCATCGCGGCAACTTCGGCTGGTCATGACTCGCGTTCTTTTCAGTAGTTACACCCTCTGAAGGCTATAAATAGCTTCCTACATCCACAGTGGACAGGGGGCAAAATTTTGAGTTAGAGATCTGCAAAGAGAGAAGGAGATTTCAGACTTTAAAGCAGCAAAGAAGATTTCAAGAATATTTCCACGTGGAGATTCCTCGAGTTTAAGGTTTGCCTTAATACTTGGGAAGAGTAGATATCTTACTTGGCTAAGATATTTACTTAAGTTCTTGTTTCCTTCGCGAGACATAAACTCAACTCTGTCAATTCGACGATCGTTGCTCAGTGGTCCATGGACGACGCATCGCCGTCATAGGCAAAGAACTCACGCAAGCAGGAGATCGCTACATAGTGACTTCTGTTCGTGTTCTGTAAGAGAGAGATAACATTTTCTTTGTACTAGAGAGAATTACACGTGTAATCTTTCATTTGTTTTTATTTTTTAAAAACGTTTCGGAAATGAAAACTGCGAAGAAACCCATTCTTGGCGTAAACAACCATGACAATAATAGATTTTTCTAGAAACACTAGAACATATTCTACCAGAAGTTGTTGTGGATTTTCAACAAGCACATCTCACAATATCTCATAATATCTACTAAATCTACTAGTATCAAATTATCAATAATATCTAACACTCCCCCTCAAGCTAGAGCATATATACTATATATGCCTAGTTTGTTACAAATGGTAACAAGCCAGCTAGTTGCAAGAGCTTAGGAATGTCATTTTTTTCTGAAATACTTAAAGACGTCAGCAATCAGAATATTGTAGTCACAGCCAGTAGAAATCCTAGGCGGGTCAGCTAGAAAAAACCATAGGCGGGTTAGCCAGAATAAATCCCAGACGGGTTAGCAGTATAAGCAACATCGGAATCAACTACATACTTTTGCATCCAACCATCAGAATATGACATAGGTTTTTTAGTTATTTATTGTGGTTCAATAAAGATTTAGTAAACAAATGATATAGAAATTAAAGATATTATCAAAGCCACTGAAGATGTTGTCGTAGCCGCTGAGGGGAGCATGAAGGCCATGCAAAACCCCCTCGATAGCCTCGAGATCTAGAAAGATAGGAAAAGTAACTAGGATCGAGTAGACTCTGATACCATGTAGAGAAATAGAGAAGGCAAAGTTATTATTCATCTAACCTCAACCTCTCTTAAATAATAGGTATGAGATAAAATCATATCTAATCACATCTCACAATATCTTAACAATATCTCATAATATCTACTAAATGTACTAATACCAAATTATTAATAATATCTGACAATATCTATCTGTATATATATTTATATGTACATATGTATATGATGTAGCTAAATAGTCTTTTATTATACTAATAAATGTGATCAAGTATGAGTGGGTGGGTTGGGGGTGGCTTTCGCTTGCTTGCATGGGATGGGGGAATACAACATATTGATCTGGAAATGCCTTTATAACGTAGCGCGGAAGTAAAAAACCTCGGAATCCACCAATGGTTATTTTCTGAATCCACAAAGAACGATCTCTGAATCCACGAAGAAAGTAATAAAGAGAAATTTTATTGATAAAAAGATATGCCTCTAGGGCTTACAAGACCCTGCTTAAATAGAAAATAAACAAGACTCCTACTATGACCCGAACTTTGCCAAAAATAGAAATAACAAAACACTCCTTAAAAGACTCCCTATGATTAGGGAGTAAATTGGTTAAATTTGGAATCAAACTGGATTTATTTCCTAATCAAACAAGACTCCTAAAACATTACCTAAAATAATAAAAAAACTGATAAAAACTCTGATATCTCTCAATCCGGAGGGAATTTGGCAAAACGGATGGCGCAAACCGAACAACAGTCAGTTTGGTTGACTCCGTCTCGAAAAAATACGCTATTTACATATATAATTCGTCCAATTCCAACGTGCGGTTTGAGAGATATGACCCGTACTTCGTTGCAAATTATTTTCCTCGCCCGGGCCCGCGTTTGGGCTTGTGACGGTCCCGTTTCTCCATAAATATATTCGCAGTGTGTTCTACATCACTTTATGATATATAAGTATTTTCAAATGTGAAGAGGGAATTCAGGGAACTTATGCTAGTTAGAGCGAATTAATGTTTAGGTCCCTGACACTCATTCTTAGGTTAGTAATTTATTATTTGTTTCTCTAGGTAGCACTGAATGTTGCCTTACTAGGATTTACAATGAGTGACACCAAGCCCAGGTTTGGTATTAGATAGAGACAGGTGATGATAAGAACTGCCTGAGAAATATCTTTCGGGTAAGGTACTCAACAAGGTACACGGCATAATCTGATATCCTCATTAGGCCCATATGCCTGAATTTTTTTATTCTGATGTCTAAATCATAAGTTAGATCTTTTGAGGGGCAACAAATGAGTTGTTTCCAAGTATCATATCTTTAATTAAGTAATCTTCGTTTTAGAAGGTGACCTTTAGTTAAATATCTTCCAGTAAGTTCTTTATTTCATAGATCCTTCCAATTTATGAACTTCCAAGTGAAGTTTCATGCTTTTGAGTTAATTATTGTCCTTCTAGAAGGTGATTAGACCTTATCCAATTGATTCTTCCAATTTGAACTTCCATCAGGATGGTAAATTCATTTGCCTCATCTTTTTCCTGGCCTTATCCAGTATGCGAGTTTGACATGCTCTTAATATATTTTTACTCTCTTGTATGCATGAATCACCCTACTATTTGGAAATTCCAGCAGTTCTCTACCAAGAGTTTCTGTAGCGTAGAATCTGCAAACCTATGGTCTGACCTCCATTACCGAGTCATCTACATATGAGAAATTTTTTTCTGTCACTGCTGCTTATGTTGGCATCAGTATGCTGAGTAGGTGTACAAACACAATATCAAGGGAAATTTGACAGAAAAGTTTTTACTACAGTAGAAATTAAGATACAGTCCTTTAATAATAGAATTTTTTAAAAAAATTTTATTTTACGGCAAAGCTTATGTAGGAGCCTGTTTTCCCTTGGGCACCCAAGGGTTAATTAGGAACATGTAGGAGTGGGATCACAGTCATGGTCCGTGCTTGATACCCTTTGTTTGACTAATGATTATGCAGCCCAAAACAAATGGTCCGCATTAAAAAAAGTTTGAGACAAGGGCCCGTGATCGATGATTGATTAGATATGTAGATAGATATGGAGTTCCAGAAAGTTTTGAAGTATTAATTGACGGGAGTACATAAATACAGTCCTTCTGTTGACAAAAACTAAAATCCTGAAAAGTTCATGGATAGAAGAACAATTTTACTTTATCTACTTCAGCATTCAATAAAAAATGATAGGAAGATCAATACGCCAACCTAATGTATCATTCATAGGCTACCTTGTCTCTTTTTTTTTTATCTTTATCAAAAAGATGAAAAGAGGAAGAGAACCAACAGGATCCTGAATATTGTATATGTACATATTTATACTAAGCAAAACATATGTAAAATGAACTAGGAGCACATAAACCTGACATCAATCTAATGCATCCCTCATTGCCTATCTGTGCCTTCTCTTGTCTAAGCAAAGTAAAGAAGAGACAGAGAACCAACAGGATCCTTGCTATCTACATGCATATTTACTCTAATTAAGAAAAATAAAAAGAAAATATAAGAAAACATAGGCCTTAGCAGAGATCATTCGCTTCTGATATGCTTTCTAGATCAGGCTTCCACGTCACGCTTTTCTCCTTTCTTTTCTTATGACCATATCTAGGTTCTTTCTGAATTTGAGACATCATGTCCTCAAATGTGAGCCCTTCCCTTTCTAGTATTTCCTTCAGTTCTTGCTTGCTTATCACCATCTTTATTCTTACTGCACTATTCTCCTTGATCTGAATCTTCTTTGGCTGATGAAGGTGGTAGAGATGCCCCCTTTGCTTGTCAGCTTGACAAATTTTTGATGGTGAATGGTATTTCAGGATATCGGTATCCATACTCTTGATGTTGCTCAACTCCTTTTCTTCGAGAACTAAGCAGTTCCCCATATTACTATTCCTAAATTTGGTTTAGAAAGAGGGGAGGGCAAAAGTTTTAAGCTGGAGGATATTAAATTGTGAGAATCTTGAGTGATGGTGGAGGAGGGAGGGAGTGGTGGTATTTAAAAGAGAAAGGCGGAACAAATAGGCAAATGCAGGTTAGTAATTGCAAAGTTGCCATGGATGGCAATATCCCACCATTGGCCCACCAAATCAATTTTGGTTTCTTTTAGATAGATTGAACTAATAAGCGGGTTGGGCTAAGGAACAAATTGATCGGCTTCGGCTTGTTGACATACTCGGAGAGTCAATTGACCAAAGTCTTTATGATGTATACAATGAGAGAAAAATTTGGAAGAAATTCATTCATGTTGTGCATTCCAACCCCAACACACACACACACAAAGATTATTACTGAAAACTGGTATTGTTTGTGTATATCAGAAAATAAATCCCAAAAAGTTTGCTATGCTTGTATAAATATGACATAGAATGAAATCTGACTTGTTGCGTAATAAATGTCAGTTATTGAAGATAGTATCAAGTATATCTAAATAGATTATTTTGTCATTCAAGTAACTGATGAAATGGTACTTCTCATATTTTTTGTGATTAACAAGTATAATGGCCTAAAATAATTACATGTAACTTTATTTTTAAAATAGATGCACAAACCGAAACATATCAGATTTGAAAAGCAGTCAACTGTCCTATTAGGCGAAAAAGATGGAAATTATCAACATTGCTTACATGGTGTCATGACCACTAACTAATATTCTTTACTGGTGAATAGAAAATATTATAACAAGTGTTATATGATATACTCAACTGTTCTTCCAACAACTTGAGTCAAGTATGGAACAGATAGTCCTTCCAATATGATCGGACAAGATTACACTGAATTAAAATAAGAAGAAGAAACCAAGATTTTCTAGTTTGCTTTATGCATTTATGGTGTGTTCTAGTTTTTGAAAGTCCAATTTGTTGTTCACAATAAAAGTGAATCTTAATATTTCAATCATATGTTCTCGTGGTATACATGGTTTTCGAACTAATTGAGTGGGTAGATGGATGGTGGAAACTGGGGATTCATAGAGGTGGACTCAGTTTCACCACAAACAGCTGATAAGGTTGACCACTCAGCTAAATCTTATCATAGTTAGCATGTTTAGCATATTCCATGGTAAATAGAAGTATTTGTGATTCTTTACGGGATAGTTCACTATCCTCATAGTTAGAAAGAACTTTGATCTTGAAGGGCTAAGGACAACTCAGAGTGTGCTAATGGTCAAAAGTCAGTCCAACGGTTTATTTACTTTCGCCTTTGCCCTGAGAATAAGAGAAGTTGAGGGTTGTTCCCTTAGCCTTCTTGTTTTATCTTTAACCCTCAATATCTCTTTTGTGTAGGCCTTTTTTTTTTTCTAATTTAGAATTGGTGCCTACTCAAAAATGGTTATCTTTTGATTATTGTATTTTGTCTCTCTAACTGAAGCCCAACTTTATTGTATGATTAGCCAGTAGAATCAAGCTTTGCATAATTGCAGAGTAGGTGTATTCATTTGCGTTTTCTCTTTTTTCTTCCTAGAATTCCATCACAGCGAATATAGAGGTGATTTGTTTGTTGTTTTGCATAGAAGTGTCCCTACTCATTTGGCATTTCTCTAACTTGGTCTTGGTATAAACTCTGTTTCCAACATGTCTCACCAATGAGAATGCAGAATTACTCTACCTCTTTACATATAATTACACTCTAAATTTATCTTCTCAACACCTGTGTTTCCTAAGTTCCCCACTTCATCTACCCACCATGAATATTTCACTATTTCCTTGATTAGTTGAGTATGCTGATGGCAAGATGAGTAGTTTGTGCATATTTGAAGGGTGTAATGTAAGTTAAGAGGGAGGTTAGCATTATATCATGAAATGGTCCACCAAAGATATAGATGATTTTAGAGAAACGCCTCTCAGTGGATGGTTGCATTATTTTTTCAACAAGCTCAAACACACATGCCTCTCTCAAGCTCCTTTAGCGGAATTTGATAACGATCTTTTCCTTTTCTTTATTCATGATATTTTTTCCTGTTCAATATTTCTTGTATCTTTGAGCTATAGAATCTTCTGCCACTGGGCTTCTAGAATGGCTATAACCCAAGGGACACCACATTTGTTTTAATAATCCTTTGTAGGGCACTCTAAACCTATCAAATTGGGTAGGTTAAGTTATTTAATTGTTTAGCAACTATCAAGCATCAACTCAACTAACAATTCCTTTGTTTCTGTTTCTGTTGTTATTGTATTTTGGTTGGTGTGTTTTTATTATAGGAATTGGACAATCTTAAATTAAGTTCCTCTAACAATTATATTAAAACTTCGAAGTTGTGGTGAGAAATGAGGGTTATATCTTTATATTCTAACATGCCCCATAGGTTGATGGTGTCAATTTTTAGAAATCCTGTTTTAAATTCATGGCCGGTGGGATTTGATATACCATCTTAAATTAAGTTCCTCTAACCATTACACCAAAACTCCGAAAGTTATGAGAGTTGAGGGTTAAATTTTTATATTCTAACCGACACAAATCTTAGTTACCCTTTTACATATATTTCCACACTTTCTTGTATATATTTCCAAAAGGGGTGCTTGTTTGTACTGTTAAAAAGGCTGATTTACCATCGATATTGACTTTATATAGCATTGTGATTATATGGGTAAGGTGATCATTCATTTTATTCTAACTTTTGTTATATTTTGATCAAATTATTATGGAGTGCAGGTGATCTTTTGATAGTTGGTCATTTCTTATTCTTGAAAAGACTGCTGGCCTGTAGCACAACATAACTCCCTTTCTTATCCATTTTTATTTGCAGGATGTTAGGATGTCCATTCAGGCTCCTCTTCTTATTTGAAACAGGGCATTTTCTCCTAAGGCATAATCAATCTAGAAACACTTTGGTGAATTATGTACTAGTGTTTGGAGATTTGGGTTTCTTTTGGATTTTTTAATGTACTCTGTAAGGATGAACATATGATACACGTCAAAATAATTTTATTACTTTATTGAAAAGTATGATTAGATGAGAAGAAACATATGATATATGAGTATATGATCGAATCAGGTTCAGATGAATGAACGTTAATGCAATACAATACATGATGTCATCCATTATTACAATTCACAAACACAGCAATTCAAATGTCATTAGACATAATTTGCTAAATATAAATTTATCTCCGATGCTATATATAGACTTATTTTTCTTTCTTTCGAGTATTGAATTTGAAACATCTCAGTTTTTTTTTTCCCTTGCGAAAAGGAAGGGACTTTTGATGGTGTTCTTGTTCTCAAAATGCTTCAATCACTCCGACATGGTGCTTGTCTTATCAAAGCAATTACTTATCGTACTTTTTTCCATAATCAGCCAATCCCAGTCCTCAAAAATATGTTTCCAGAAATATTTGACTGCACAAAATAGTCGCAAACAAAATGATGGACTTCGTGAATTTGTAAAAGTGCTGTGATTTCAACATTAATCTTTTTGTTCTTAGGCAAACACACTAGTGTACAAGCAGTGAAGTTCCGATGATCCGAGGTAACCTTTTGTATCAGTTTCCATTCATGTTCATAAATAGATAGCAGCATGAGCTTCTTGACTCTTTTCCCTTGTTCCTAGCAGGGGAAAAACAGAGCATCAACTATCGGATATGATTGCCCAAAATGAAGACATCTTTACATCTCTGCACAAATACATACACATTTTATATTGTTCCTGAAAAACATAGTGATGACGATAGCAGATTACAAAATATTTGATCATTAGAATTTTCTAATTATATGGATAGCTTTAATTTGATGATAATTCTTAGGTGAATATACGATTAGGTGTTCACATGCCATCTTCCTGTAGCATAAAGAGACATGTTGATTTTAACCAAACACCCTCAACTATTTTTGTTGAAATTATGCCTCAAAACCCTCTGATTGTTCAATTCAGCCAACGGATCATTGATGGTCAAGAGGAGATCATCGATGGTTACTTCGATCATCGATGGGTTATAGTGAACAATCAGAGAAAAACAGAAACTGTATTTTGAACGATGGACTACAAGGAACCATCGATGGTTTGTAGGAGATCATAGATGGTTGTGTTTGACCATCTATAGCTACGACGCTGATTGCAGTTTTGATGATTTAATCTTAGCCGTTCGTTTTTCTTTTGATCTCCAACTCCTACTAAGTTTTGGATACCTCTTTCCTGATCTATAGATGTCTCCTATATATTAAAATAGAGAGAATTTAGATTTAGGGTTTTATGTGAGGATTGAAGAAGGAGAGTTTGAGGATTTAGACTTTTGCCTTGTTTTTGTACTCATTTCTCTTTTGATAGTGGAATTTCTCCGATGCCTCGCCGTGGATGTAGCCCAAATTGGGTGAACCACGTAAATCTCTGTGTTTACAATTGCTTATTGTTTATTCTCGTGCTTGTTCTTCACGATTATTTCCACTTTATTGTGCACTTGTTCTAACAATTTTAATTTGAGAAAACTACCCTACAGTTTTGGTATGTTATAGATAACCCCAGTCAACTTTGAAAATCAGAGAAACCCCCTCAACTATGAGGTGTCTCACAAAACTCCCTAATCTTTTACACTTTTCTCACCAAACCTCTATGATGTCATTTCAAAATGTAAAATAACTAAAATACTCTATTGAAAATCAACTCATTCAATTACAAAGAAACCCTAACTCGTAAAAAAAAAAAGAATTATTTTGATTTTATAATGCTTTTCCCCCTCTTTCTTCCCTCTATCTCTTATCCTTAAAAAAATCAGAGTAATTTTTTTTTTTGATTGAGAGATAGAAGGCAACAACGATGACTTAGATGACAACAACAATGAAATCTATGGCTATGTCGACGATAATGTGTTTGTCCAGGTAGAAGACAACAACGATGACTTAGATGACGACGACCATGACATCTATGGCTATGTCGACGATGATGAACTCGACAGCTACAAGGTTTTGAGTATTACGTGATGTATGATTTGGGAGATGGAAGCTGGAAGCAGTGTCTTAAGGATAAACATATTTGCTTTGATTTATGGGTGTCACCTCGTTTGCTACCAAATAACGTCAGTCAGTTAGTTTGTGTTTATCTTTATTTTGGAATAGTGTTCCTACTATAATCATGATGATTAAGTATATTGTCAAGGATTTCATTGATTTCACAAGTTTCATCTCAGTCTTGTTGTATTTATCAGCAAGTTTACATTATATAATTTCTTTCTTCAAGATATTTTTATATAACTCTTGAAATCAAAATGTGAAATCAAAGTTTTCTTTTGATTGCTGATTTTGCACAGTACCCAGAGCTCACGCAGTGGAAGTGTTTCACTAATGCGCATGATCCATAAAATATAGGGAAAATAAGCAGCGTAATTAAATTCCTAATAGAAGCACGATCTCTTACAAGTTACAATTCTGAGAGCACTACTCTTCCCTTTGAGGTTCACCAACACCTAAGCGATTATCCCCACCGGCATAATTATTGTTCCCAATTGCTGTCTCTGATTTTTTGTCAATCCCGGCTGCGTGAATATCAATCATGTTTATAACTGGAGGGGCTTGAATAGGATCATGATTCCCCTCCTCTTCAACATTTGCTGCTGGCCTGATTTTTCCATCACTGATATCTTCATCTGTATGTCCTTTGGAACAAATGTTGATGCAGATTTTAAAACACTGGCAAATTAAGTTCAGCAGAGAAATAGTTAGGATCAGTTCTTCCATATAACTATCAATATAAAATGGAGGCAGCCCAGTAGGCTACATGACAAAGCCGTGTCACTCCCCTGTGGGGGAGCCTGGGTTCGATTGCGGCTACTATGTGTGCCAAAGGCATATTTTCCTCAAACAAACAAACAATAAAAAAAAAAAAAACAATGAGGCATGAAGGGACATACCAGCTCTCATTTTCTCATGAACCTATTTTGGTAAATACATACACATACAAAGAAAAAAAGATGCTCACCATTTTCTCCAACTGGGAAGTGACTACACAAACTGTGGAGAGGGGATTGAGCTATTTATAGGAGATAAAGAATGGAGAAGAGAATGATTAGAGTGTGAAAGGTATATATACGGTCCTTTTCTTTCGGTGGAATCATGACATGTATGTATACATAGAACTTTTATGCCTGAAAAAGGAAATATAATGTGAACAAGTAAGAATTGCCTGCAGAATCAAATTTTTTTTTATACTTGGCATTCCTGTATAGTGTTATATTCTTTTCTTCTTCTTCTTCTTCGTTTAGGTATGATTTTGCTGTTATTCAATTCTTATTAAAGAATGATCAACAGAAGGTACATGTCTACCCAATATTGTCCTAGTTCCCAAATTTTTAGCCATCTAAGTTTCGGACAAAATAGTTACTAAAGATCCACCTTTTTCATAACCGAAAGTGAAACTATTTCCAGTTAAATTAATTTAGTCAAGTCTAGTTGTCTTTCTAATTTTTTATGTAATAGGAGAATCATGCTTATATGGTGCATATTTTTAATTGCAAGTTTTAATTACATTAGGGAATGGGTAGACCATCTACAGTCAAGTCAAGTCAAAAAATTAAAATAAAACCAGGAAAGAAGCATCACTAAGCTCTAAATATTCCGTATACGTTGCTTTTTCCAATTATCGAATATTAGGTAGAATGGCCTTACTCTTGAGATGCATGAAAGCTCAGTAAAAGTTTTAAATATTTTCTATATTATTAATGAGCCAATAGATTCTCTACCTCTTGAGAATGAATAATATCTATTTTCTACAACTTAACTTCTATTCCCCGAAAATTCAGGGAAGAAATATAAATAATAAATAAATAAGTAAGAAAAACTCGGTGATAATTGGCCAACCTTTAATGGCGATAAATTCAAGGTCGTGAATGAAGAAATAATAATGACTAATATTTGCATGTAGATAGAAAATAAATATTTTTGTATTTTGATTTTCAAATACCTATTTCGATCTTTCTAGCTGCTCTTTTGCTAAAGATCCACCTTTTAATATTGGAAGATATTATATGATTCACCGCTTTTATTAGAGAGATAAAAAAATTAGTATCTTCTCATTTAAGACTTTCTTCTATTATATGTTTCCCTTTTAATAGAATTTTTACTTTGTATAGGAACTCTATGAAATGTATAAATGGGGATCCTCTTTTTGGGCTGTGTTTAGATTGGGGACTTATTTAATTTATACCCGAGATTAATTGAGCATAACATCAAAATGTTCACAATGGCCTTCTGCATACCAAGCATGGTTTTAATAAGGCTAAGATGGGAGGATGGTTATACAGAATTATGAAACAAAATTATTTTATATTAAGCATCAAAGAAGTCCATAGAAGTCTAAATATATGACAAACTTGAAGATGAGGAATGGCAACTCAAGATGAAAGATCATACTCTGAATAACTCCTCCCGTTCATCTCTTTTCTGCAATTTTTGTGACCGCCCTGGTCATATGCCACGAGAAAGTGCCGTAAACTGGCATGATTTCTTCGCGAGGATAATGTGCAATCCACCAACACAGTGCAACCCACACAACCGTCACCACCCGCTGCAAAATGCCATGACTATGAATCGCTCTTTGACGTTGGAGCCTCCCACCATGTCACCTCGGACACTAGGAATCTTCACTCCTATTTGGACTATGAAGGTCCAGATGAAACTTTGTATTGGTGATGGTATATGTTCGAAAATATCCCATAACCAATCTTTGTTACAGAAATCACTCTTTCACATTGAATAATGTTTTATATGCTCCATTGATTAATAACAATCTCATATCTGTTGCACAATTCTCCCAATAGAACAATGTCTCACTTGAGGCTTTTCCTTTCTATTTTTTTTTTTTTTTTAATAAAGGATCTATGCACGGGGGCGCCAATTCCTTGCAGGGAGAATATTAATGATGTCTACTGTATTCTTTAATCGCCACCTCAACAAATTCATCATACCTCCAAATCCAGCTGGATGAGTGGCATGAATGTTTAGGTCACCCTTCATCTCGAGTGCTTCGTTCTATTCTACAATCCAACAACTTAATTACTAGTTTTTCTTTGAAAAATAAAATCCACTGTAATTATTGTGATTTAAATAAAAGTCATAAACTTCCTTTTGCTGAGAATTCTCTTACCAGTTCCAAACCTATGCAAGTAATCTACACTAATGTCTGTGGTCCAACAGATTTATCAATTGATGATTTTCGTTGCTATTTAATATTTGTAGACCATTTCACAAACTATATATGGCTGTATCCTATGTGAACAAAATCGGACTTTAGCACTTTATTTCCACAATTCAAATCTCTTGTTGAATTTTTTTTTCCAGTTGCAATCTATTTTGGTAACGGTGGTGAGTACAAATCTCTTATACCAATTTTTAATGCTCATGAGATCCCTTACTTCACCACTCCTCCGCATATCTCAGAACATAATGGCACGTCAAAACGTCGCCATAGAACATTGTTGAAACGTGCTTAACTCTCACGCAAACTGCGCCTCTTCCCTCCTGATTTGGTCTCATGCATTCCAAGCTGCTGTCTATCTCATAAATAGACTCCCCACACTGATTCTCAATCTCAAATCTCCATTCGGAATGCTCTTTCACCGTACTCCAAATTATACTCGTCTTAAAGTGTTTGGATGCTTATGCTACCCATGGCTTCGGCCATACACCTCCTCCAAAATGCAACCTCGCCTAATCCCATCATTTTTCTTGGCTATTCCGCTACCCAATCTGCTATAAATGTCGCGATCCCACTACTCACAAACTGTACGTCTTACATTATGTTAAATTTCTCGAGCACATTTTTCCTATGCAGGACTCCAGTAGACACCCTCTGCAATCTCCACAAAAATTGGTTACTCTCCAGGTGGTCCCGAACTTAATCCTACCTTCAAAACATAACAGAAGTGAACTATATATAGATAACAGAAAAGAAGAAACAATAGCAATAAATAAATAAATAAATAACTTTATTACAATTCAATTTAGAAGGGATCCTGATATATCAATCAAGATAATTAGATCCACCATGTGAATACGGGCATAGAACTTTTTGTAGGAAACTATTCAAGTGGGAGTAGAGGATAACCTGCATCATGGTCAAGGTTAGTTTACACTAAACTATTTTAGTTGTAGACAGTTAAGTGATACAGACACTATCTATTTTAGTTTGTTTATATGCACACACATATAGAAAACTACAGATACAGTGATACACCCAGTCATCTGCGTGAGGAGGTTATCTGCAATTTATCCTTCTCAAACAGCCAGCCTAGGGGTGATAACTGCAATAAAAGAGTTTGGCGGTTATCCGCAATTTATCCATTAGTTTAACTACTTGGTCATGTTCAGTATCTGGAAAGCCAATTAAGCTTCTAGGTCAAGGAGAGCGAATGGAAGAACTCGAACATTTCTACCTTGATTGATCGTATGGTTGGCCGTATATTAGGCATGGGAGATGTTCTCTGTTTTGTCGAGAAAGCACAACAAGTTGTCGAGAGAGCACAACAAGTTATGAGGATTTGGGGGTAAATATGCAATTATGAAAGAATTGAGGGGCATTTTAGCCATTATGAAAATTATGGAAGTTTCGTGGGGGCTATTGGCTAGAATGAAGATTTGAGGGGTAAAGATGCAATTATGAAAGATTCGTAACCCAAAACATTTTAAACTTGGTCCTCTTCATCATCTTCAACCTCTGAACTACCAACTCGCCATGCTTCGAGTATCTCCTCTCTCACCTCCAATTTTCAACCCAAGACCCCAAACCCTAACCCTAGCTCCACCAAAGATCCGATCTTTTGCCATCTCATCCGTCAAAACCCCCTCTTCCCCTCTCCATTCACTCACCCCCTTCCTCCAGTCCCAATGGAAACCCATCCTCAAAGGCTGGCTGCTCAGCGCCGCCTCCGTCTACTCTCTCTCAGCCTCCGTCCCTCGATTCGGGCGCCTCCTCGCCCGACCCGAACCCGATAAGCTAATCACCGAGGGTTTGACACTTGCAGCCCTAGCTTGCGCCAGGTCTTTGACGAGTTATCTTCAGCAGGCGTTTCTTTGGGAGGCAGCGTTGGGGGCGGCTTATGAGGTTAGGGTTTATGTTTTTGGGAGAGTGATTGAGAGGGATTTGGGGTTCTTTGAAGGGAATGATGGTGTTTTGGCTGGGGACGTTGCGCATCGGATCACGGCGGAGGCAGCGGATGTTGCCGATACGACTTATGCTCTCTTGAATGTAAGCACTCGGTCCTCATACTTGTTGGCATATGTAAAGTTGTTATCTTGGTGATGATGCTTTAAAATTATAACCCTGAATTTGATAGCCATATAGTCTGGCTTTTAGAAATTTGCTAGCGTTTCAAAGCTCAAATCTTTATTTTTATTGAATTTATAGTTTACTTTGATGTTTGCATTGGCTAAGGTGGAATGTTCATAGTTTTAATTATCAGGAGTTGACGAGTAATCGACTCTTCAACAAATTTCTTAAAAAGATAGTTATTGGTTTTGATCCATTTGCTCATTAAGTATTATGAGAATTGTCTACAATTGGTTACTGGTGCTGTTCATTACTGATGATGTCATGTTTTGCTATTATCCTTGTTTTCCATGGTTGATTGTGTGCGCTCTAGAATATCCATTAGATAGATTCAAGCCTGATTTTCCTTTTAATTTCTCCTGAACTTTCAGTAGACTTGTAGACAAGTCATTTACAAATGGTGAATTTGTTCATGTGAATTGCACTAGGGAGTTACTTGATCTTTTCTCCCCACTTATTCCTGTGTAACAATGACTGCAGACTGTGGTACCCAATACCCTACAGCTTTTGGCGATGGCTTCTCAAATGGTAATGCTTAGCCCCGTACTTTCCTTAATCTCAGCATTGGTGAGTTCAGAGAATTTGAGTCTTTCACTTTTGAATTTATATAGTTTTATGGGTCCAATGATGTCTTGATATTGTGATTACAGGTTCTTCCTTGCGTGTCATTTGTCATTGCATATCTTGGTGAAAGGCTCTGCAAAATATCCAAGAATGCGCAGTTAAGTGCTGCTAGACTATCTGCCTACCTAAATGAGGTGAGCCCAGATTATTGCATGTACTATAAAATTATCTTCTAATGTTATGTTCTTGCTTAGAGTTATTCACTTACCAAGTCTTACATAAGGTACACTAATGAGCTGGTCTGTAGTTTCATGTTTTAGGTACTTCCATCAATGCTTGTTGTAAAGGCTAACAATGGAGAGTTTAGTGAGTGCTCGCGACTCCAGAGGCATGCTCTTGATGATCTGGTGCAAAGGTTGAAGAAGCGGAAAATGAAGGCACTCATACCTCTGATTGTCCAGGTCATATGTATAGGTGGATTGATACTCCTTTGTGCTGGTTCATGGATTATCTCAAGAAATTCCTTGGACACTTCGAGGTTAGTGTCGTTTATAACGTCCCTAGCCCTCTTGGTTGAGCCTCTTCAGGTAACTTATCTATTCCTGCTTAAAGCATGTATTATTTATTAAAGAATTTCAAACTTTAACGAAACATTCCTATTTATCTACTATTACTAATAGTTTTGGTTCGTCAAATGAGTATTCTTAAATTAAGAAATGTGTACAGCTGAAGGGAAAATAAACAATTTGTGTCATCACGTGAAAAACAAAATCTGGAAACATTATTGAGGTGAACGACCAAATGAATAGAGTTTTAGGTTTATACCAATGTTTTCCTGTTGTCCTTATTAGCTTTTAGAGATGGTTTTCTTCCTATAGCTCCTACAAACACATACATTCTATTTACACCCCGCGCTATGGTGATTAAGGTTTTATTTTTTTCTTTGAGGAGAAAGGATGGGGACTCTGGTATGAGAACCCGAGCCATATTTGCTATGGAGACTAAGGTTATATAGTAGAATTTCACAATATTTATATAGCCATGTACACTACAGTACTAGGAAAACCTATGCTTAGAGCACACTTTTCGTGATTTTATTCACACATCCAACTCTTTTTTTGCGTCTTGTAGAATTTTTTTGGTCACTTGCTGTGTTTCTTATAATTACAGGGTGTAGGAAAAGCATATAATGAGTTGAAAGAAGGGGAGCCAGCTACAGAGCGTTTGTTTGATCTGACAAGGTTTAACTCTAAGGTATTTATTTGCAATAAAACGTTAATCAGTCATCAGTCGATTGACTACCAGAATTTGGATTATTTCAGCTATTAACTACCAGAATTTGGATTACACGGAAAATCATCATAGACACATTTTATCTAACTAAAGAGGCCATACTGTTCATGGAATCGTTACATTTCATTTATGATACTGTATATGTTGTAAACTTGCCTTTTGTTGTCATCTGGTTGTACTCTGGGCATTACTTTTTTTCCAAGCAAACATTGGTTTGATATATATGCTATTTCTCTAGCCATATATCCAACTTACCAGTATCAGCCGTCTTTTGAAGCTCTCGCCTGCATGTAGTCTTTAGTTTTTTTCTCTTTGTTTCTCCTTCCGTGCAATCTTCAGTTTTTTTTTCTTCCCTGTTTGTTTCTCCTTTTTTCTTCCACAGGTGAACGAGAAACCAGATGCACTTGATTTGGCTGATGTTATCGGGGACATAAAGTTTTGTGATGTTACATTTAAGTATGCGGAGCAGATGCCTCTTGTCCTAAATAGACTTAATCTCCATATCAAACCCCGGGAAAGGATTGCTCTTATTGGGCCTTCTGGTGGTGGAAAAACAACTCTCGCGAAATTGCTTCTTCGGCTGTATGATCCTCTATGTGGTTGGTCATGTATATTCATTATGTTATCAATCTAGTTAGTTTTCAGTTTTAAAATTCTTGATCCGTAAAGTATTGAATTTGTCCATGTTTATTTTTCATGTCGCCTTTGACTGAATGATCTCACTTGACAGTTTGTTGATTTTATATCTGTACAGGCTTTGTACTTGTCGACAATCATGATATTAAGGACATCCGATTGAGAAGTCTTAGGGAGCACATAATTCTGGTTCCACAGGATGCAGTAAGTACTATAGGTTTATGTGTTCGTTATTTCTTGCTTTACTGTGTCTAAAGATGATATTATAGATATTCAATTGAAAAGGTCTAGTAGACACAAAGTTTCCTCTTTCGTTTTTTTTTCATGCACTTTCTTTTATGTTTAGCTTTAAAATATATATTTTACTATTCTAGCCTGTGAAGGAATTGAATATACTGTCGACTTTCCACATCATCATGCTCATGGTCTGTGGCTTCCATATTGTTCACCGAGTTTGATGTTCAAGTTTATTGATCATTCTTTATGATTTAGAATCTATTTTCAGGTACAGTTGCAGAAAATATCGGCTACAGGGATTCTGCAGGCGAAATCAACATGGAGCATGTAGAAAATGCTGCTAGAATTGCCAATGCTGATGAGTTTATTAGATCACTTCCGAAAGGATATGAAACTAACATTGGGCAAAGGGGCTCTCTTTTAAGTGGAGGTCAAAAGCAGAGGTATGAGAAAATTTGACAATCTCATTTAATATAATGTAATGTTAGAACACTTACATCTCATGGCTATACTTAGTCATTTTATTATTTACTTTGATCAGACTGGCTATTGCAAGAGCACTCTATCACAAATCCTCGATATTGATTTTGGATGAAGCTACTTCTTCTTTGGATAGCAGGTCTGAACAGTTAGTGAGACGAGCATTGGGCCACTTAGTGACTAATCGCACAGTAAGTATAACATGCCCTTTGTTTTCTTCAATCCATTACGCTATTGACCCATTTTGAATCCTCATGTAATCCTTCATCTCTGTCCCTTTGATTGATCATTGTTGTAAACTATCTGAAATCTTGTTATGATTGTTCTCTATACAGCCACGATTCAATTTCACTGTATCTGCAAGCTTCTGACTGGGCATTATTTTGGCTAATGGGATCAACATTTCAGGTCCTTGTTATTGCACACAGACTGGAGACGGTTCTAATGGCGGACAGGGTTTTGCTTTTAAAAGGAGGACAGTTGGAGGAAGTTCCAAAGTCATCCCTTCTCTGTCAAGATGGTCAATATGCCTCGACATTAAGCAAGTACATTATATGATCGCAGAAACCTAGAAGTTGAGATCAAGAAGTAGAACTCAGGTATTTGTTTTCTCTCTTCATATTTGTAAATGTTAACATTGGGTTCCATCTATATGAGTAATAAATTTGTTTGCAGACAGCCATCCTGTTTGATAACAGTATGAAGTGGCAAAATCTTTATCTTTCGTTAAGTAGGTGCACAAATTGCTTTCATGTTTGCTCCAATTAGAGGATCCCTTTGAGCCTCTTGTTCTCTTGTGCATAACTGTAACTCGGTGACTTTGCTTGGTGATTGTTTTTTAGAACAGTATTCTGTCAATAAACCCCTTATGATTAGTGCGCAAAATTGCATTTAAACCCCTTTCTTAGAAGGAGTATTCTGTACATTAACATCAGGACCACATTATTTCTCCCTGCTGCCCTCACAAGAGCTTGAGTGTGAGCTTGAGCATTCTGTACACTTAATCATGAAATGAGATTGGAAGCACAAGGGAGTATAGTAAGGAAAAACCGATGACTACAGTTGGATTGATTAAGTATTAAATGGGTTTGCATACTCTTTGTTCCCCTCTATTTAGGAAAATGATTTACGCCCGTTTTAAAATCTGGGCTTGTGACGCATAACACAGTGCCTCATGCAGCCTACGATGCATGGCAATGGCGAAGCACCCCGCATCTGATGCGGTAACGCATTTTGCGCCTCGCAAGTGACCTGTGCTCCGCATAGGGCGCATGTGAGGCATAGCCTCATATAGTTTTGTTCTTAACATTTCAATCGTGTATTTATACCTGACAACCATATCCCAGAGAGCAAAATAAAACCATTAGGGCCTCATATAGGTTTGTTCTTAACATTTCAATCGGGTATTTATACCCGACAACTGATATCCCAGAGATCAAAATAAAACCATTTGGGCTTTATAGTAGCCCGATTGAGGACCATGAGTCGTGCTTCAATATTGGTCTTGATTTAACTTTTAATTTGAAAATTTATGAACTTCGCTCTATGTTGGATGTGTTAGCATTAGAAATTAAGACATTATTTTGTGATCTCATAGTAGATATTTTTTATATCTTGACATATTTTTTTGTGAAAATATATAAACATGCTCCTTCGTGCTTGATACTCATCTTGAAAAATTTGCATCATCAGCAACACCACTGGCATCACCTCCATCTTTACCCTGATTTAAATTTGCTTCTTAGGTACCCATTGCATCCTACCCTTCTTCTTGGAACAGTGCTCTTGAAGATGGCCCAGACTCTTACAAAAGTTACACCATTTAGGGAAAAATTCATAGACTACTTCCTGTTTCAATACCATCCCCTCTGGACCTATCTCAACACTTGAGGTAAGACTTTAGGCATACTCAGCGCAACCAACACACGAGCATAGGACAATCTCTCATGGCATGCAGTCATCTTGTCAGTTGAAATAGGATGGTTGAGTACGCTAGCAATTTTTGATAAACAATTAGAATTCCACAAATTCAAATTTAAACCTGGCAGTTGGATCCAAATAGGAAATGCTCTAGTGTCAAATTTATCCACTCCAACTTCAAAAGTCCATGGCCTATAGGTCTGCAACCATATAACCAAGCTCCTTGAGCAATAATCTTATCTCTATCCTGCTCATTGTCAAATTTAAACATCATTCAGTATTACATAATTTGTTCCATCAGTTTTTAGTTTTATTTTCCCTATAATTGCTGAGATATATTCAGTTGGAGAAAAATTTTAAAACCCAAAACTCTGTCAACTAGAGCTTTGGATATGATTTTGTTTTCTCCTTCATATTCATTTTACAAATTGTAGGTGCTGTATTATAGCGCTAGTGGATGATTTTAATATAGAAGTGCTCGTTTGTGGTTAGTTCATTGGAACTCCTTTGTCTAATTTTAAGCTGGCTCTTGATTTAGCTTGCACTTCCATTTTGTAGTCAACAGGAAACTAACCATCTTCATATAAACATTTTAAATGGAAAGCAAATATCTTACCTGTGTGTTATTTTTAACACACATCATCAGAACAGAGAGACAGCCAGTGTTGAATTCTTCCTCCTCTTTCTTTCCAGCCTGCCATTGGAAAATCTACATCAGTCTAGCATCTTACCAGATGTTATGATACACATTCAGTCAGAGATATTTTACATATTTCCACGTCTTTGTAATAACTATTTCAAAAAAAAAAAAAAAAAAAGAGGACAAGTTCACATGAGCAAGGTTAAGTTGTCACATTCCACTGCACAAAATGCAATTGTAGGCGCTTGGTGAGCATTGATGCACATGTACAGGATCATTTTTCAATAGATAATTCAAACAATTGCACTGATGATATTTAGTTATTGTTATTAAAATACACTTGCTAAATTACAAATACAATTGGGAACAAAAATACTATTGTTTCGGAAGATAATATTATATTGAATCAGTTTTGGGTTGGACAAAAGTGGACATGCAAGTAAAAAAGGTATAATACGTGCCCAAGTGAAGCGAGGCGCACAACGCACACATAATTTTTCAAGATAGATTATCAAACATGAAAGGTCATATTTATGTATTTTCACAAAAAAAATATGTCAAATAATATCTACTATGAAATCACAAAATAAGGTCTTAAAACCTGATGCTAACAAATCACATATTGTAGCGAAATTCATAATTTTCCAAATCGAATCAAGACTAATATCAAAGCAAAATTTAGAGTCCACAATTTAGCTACTAAAAAGGCCTAATGGATTTATGTTGCTATATTGGGATATGAGTTACTAGGTATAAAGGCCTGATTGAAATATTAAAGAACAAAAATTACGAGGCTATGCCTTGCATGCGCCTTTCGCGAAGCACATGTCACTTGCGAGACGCAAAAGGCGCTACCGCATCATATTCGGGGCTGTTATCCACAGCCCCATATCGCAGGGCGCATTAGGTGCAGTGAGGCCCGTCCGTGCCTTTGATAGTACTGGTTTCTAAGTAGATCTAGCATGCTTACGTTTTCCCACAGTATTTAAAAGAATAAGTCATGACAGAGAAATAAATAAATGCATTAAAATGCAGAGAATTATAGAGCAAGCTAGATGAACTTACATTGGCATCGTCCTCCACTGGTAAACTGCATCGAAGAAAGGAAAATTAGATTAGAACACTGAATAAACTCATGTAAAATATACAAGTAATTTGCAGTAACTGACCATGTGTAACGTTCTTCGTATCTGTTGCATAAGAAAACATGACATTTTTACAAAACTTAGCAATGTGATATATCAAATAAAAAGAAGGCAAGATAAGCATATACCTAAAGCACGATACTGATGATAAAAGGATTCCATGATACTGGTGAAGTTATTTTACGAGGGATTAAAGATGTGCCCAAAAAATCTTTGGGTTAATTGCGAACACACCCCCGTAGTATCACTGAGTAGTACTTACTACCCCTGTAGTATTGTTTGTTGCGTTTACACCCCCTAGGAGGAGGGCATCTCATATTTAATATTGGTTAGAGGGAGTTTGGTTCCTAGGGGGTGTAAACGCAACAAATAATACTACAGGGGTAGTAAGTGCAACTCAGTGATACTACAGGGGGTGTGTTCGCAATTAACCCAAAATATTTTTCCCTCTCTTACAAAAATCGAGTAAATCCATGAATTTATTAGAGCACACCACAAACAAGAAGAAATATCATCCACATGAAATCACTAACTCCTAACCTTACGTCTTAAATATCTCCCATATTCCATCAAATTAAAACCCTCAACCTCAAATTTCCCAAAAAAAAACTTTTCAGAATCCCAATAGATATCCAAATCAATGAAAGAAAAAAATACTCTCGATAATAAAAAAGAGTGAATGAGAACTTACAAAGATTACAAATTTCGCTCGAGAGTGAAAATCAAAACGAGATCGATGCACGAACAGAAATCCCTATACCCGCAGAGGGGGTTTAAGTAGGAACTCACTAAATGACTTAAATGCCCTTTACTGGCGGCAGAGCAAATATTTGGTAAAACCGTAAATAAAACACAAACTCAGTGGCAACTACGGAAATAGAAAATTTACCAAAAATCCCTAAAACCCCAAATTGAAGAAAACTGAAACAATGGCGAAGGAGAGAGTAGAGAGTCAATGGCTGAAGATCCAGGATCATGCGTATACGTATCCGTACATATTATATTACTATTCTATATGAAATTATATGAGGAAGAGGATTATAAATTTACAAATTTCACGGGCATAGGAATTTTAATTGTTAAGTCACATGTTTACCTTTAGCATAATCTGGGTATTGTGAGTAATCTTGTTGCGTTCTATTAGTTAGTAGGGCTGTGCAATCGGTCGGTAGGTTCGGTTTTGGCTAAATTTTGCCAAACCGAACCGAACTGCCTATCATTCAAAACCGAACCGAACCGATTCAAGTCGGTTCGGGTCGGTTTGTTCGGTTTTCACTTGGGTACACTTCTCTTGCAATATGTGCATCAATCGAGGAAAAAAAATCAAGAAAAGGTTAGAATCAATATTAGGGTTTAAGTTTCTTACCTCCAAAGTGGATTCGTCGAATGTAGAAGAAGCGAATAGATAATAGAGAGGTAGAGAACTAGAGATGATGATAAGTCCTAGAATTAGAGAGGACACCATTGTCGGGGTATTTCGTCGCCATTAGGTTGCGTGAGAGAAAAAGATATTAGGCTACTGCAAAGCAACTCTATATGAACTATGACGGGTTGGGTTTAAGTGGATGCGGATAGCGATTAGAATGAGTAACACAATTCGGTCGGTTCGGGCGGTTCGGGTTGAAAAAACTTCAAACCGACCTGAACCGAACTCTAGTCAAAACCAAACCGAACTGTCAAACTTCGGCCGGTTCGGTCGGTTTGTTCGGTTTGAACCGAACTATGCTCACCCCTATTAGTTAGACTAATTGCTGGGTAGAATTTTGTCGACTTTTGACATTGTGTTAACTTACCTTTTAAAAAAATGGCAAGAAGTAATACAATCATTTGAGACTTTATAATCGCTGAAAAAAAGTTTTTTTTATTGCATTTCTGCTAATTTGTGTCTGCCTGTAATTGTACTGAGGATGCATCTTTTATGTGTGAAGTTGTGTGTTTTTGGTAGATTTTGTTTCTTGAAATGTCAGAGAATTGCACACCTTTTTCTTCCCACCAGAGAACAAGCACTGTAGGAATCTCATGTTAAAATATGCCGCTTATGTTGTGTGATTGTTTCATGGGCTTTATCTTTATCGAACCGAAACCGCAACAATAACCAGTTTCTTTATCATCTTTATGAAATATGTCCTTAATATTATGTTGTCTTTATCATCTTTAAAAGGATTCCATCGGTGAACGTGGTTGTAAATTTACTTATTCTATACTGTGCATTTTTTTATTTTTTATTTTTAAAGAAAATATTCTATAGTGTGTATTAAGACGCTAAAAGCTGTAAAGAGAAAAAAAAAATCTTTTATGGAAGCTGAAATCAACAAGCGCATTATATGTGAAACATAACTATGGGATATAGAATCAAGTAAGCCACAACCTAGCCATTAACGCCTTATCTCCATATGTATGTGCTTTTATGGCAGTAGTATAATGAGCAAACTACTGGATGATGCTAGATTTTTGGGTTATCTGGATACAAGTAATAACATACATGTTAATATACATATATATTAAGAAAAGCCTCCTTCTGGTCTTTGTGAGCCATTTTTTTAGAATCCTAGAAATGCCCTCACACCTGAATAATTGAGTCGTAAATGCTCTTGCACTTGAATAAATCAACGAAAATGTCATCACACTTACAGAATCAAAGGAAATGCTCTTGCATTTGAAACAAATTAATCACAAAAATACCCTCAAACTTCAACGATTTTGAAAAAAAAAACTCAACGAAAATGCATTAAAACCGTTTGCTTTCTTGACAATTCGACTACAACAATTCTCCAAGTTTGACGTCATGCACGCACATCGTGCACCGGAGTACTAGTTATCAGGTGAAGAATATCTCGTATAGGATACTTTTTCCCTATGTTTTCCTCTTGTTTTTCCCCCTTTCTCCCTTTATAACTCACTCCATGAATGATGTTATAATTAGGTTTAAAATAATATCGTGTCATAGGTTTTTACAATATGCTATTGAGTTTAAACATATCTATTGAGAGGATCCAAATCCTTTCTCTAGAGGAAGAAAAAAAGGGTGAAGGCTTTACAAGATGCTTAATCATCCATTTTCAGGCATATCCTGGACCTAACTCTTGTGTTGGACTCGCTCTCTCTATTCAGCATTCTACTCCATATATTCACATTATACATTGGCTGTATGTGTGGATTAGTACCTTTTTTGTGGTCAGCGTTTCTAGAAGGGCAAGAGCTTTTGAGTTTGAGAATAAAAGAGAATCTCTCTCTTTTTTCTCTTTCTTTTTGTTTACACTTTTTTAACATTCTCTTTGACTGTGTACTCCATCGAACTCCTTTGTCGTTGTTTCAGAAGCAAAAGTTTAAAAGTAATTATCCTTGAAATTGCTACCTATGTGGTTAAATTCCAATTGGTTCAAGTTCTCCTCCCACAAACAGACAAAGGAACGTTATCCTTCTTGTCTTTGTTGTGATATTTTCTAGAGAACAACTTTCATTTTATTTTTCAACTTGATAAGAGGAAATTAGAGAATTTAGATCATTGACGTTGGATGGCATGCAGAGAATCCAAGAGCATCGAGAAGTAGTTTTGCGCTAACCTTGTTTTCTTGTGAATTCTTCAAACTTCACTACAAAAAAGTTTATAAATTATCATACATTTTTTGTCTCTACGCGATACATTTTTGTGTCGCTTAAAAAGAGCGCGACACATAACAAACGTGTAGTTATAGAATGTGTGGAGAGCGTCTTTCTACACATGTGCTAATGTATCACAAAGTCACAACACATATACATGTCGAACATGATGACACATACAAGTGTCACAAAACTCGTGACGCATATATGTGTCAAGAGTGGTGACACATAGTTGTGTCTATACCATTAAAAATATAAAGAGCATCATCATTCAACACTATAGCTTCCCAGAAGGTCATCCATCCTAGGATTACTCTCACCAAAGCACAATTAACTATGGAGCTTTTTAGCTTATACACTATCATAAATGTTTAATCATCATTATGATTAAAATCTAAGATTTATTATTTAAACGTATTAATAGATCTTCTCACAATCTATGTTGGACTATTAGCATTTTTCGATTTTATTTAATTGTATATCTAATGACACAAATATGTATCATGATTATTACACTTTTTATTTGTGTCGCTATTGTTTAATTTTATGCAAATAAAATGACACTTTTATATGTGTCATAAAATAAGTGTGGATAAATATAATTTTTATTGTAGTGCTTGTAGTCCGTGATAAGCTTGTATAAGTCTTTAGGCAAATGATTTCTTTTAAACGCATGCTCATTATGACTACATGCCCACGTTCGTCTCAAGTCCTCCACTGTTGGCTGCAAGAATATATTCCTCTAGGATACATGAAAAAAAAAAGTGCATTTATTATGGAGGTTTCTTAAAGAATCCCCTTGTAAATTTACTAGAAAACATAACAGAATGCGACAATTCCATATGAAACTTAGATATTACTTGAAAGTCTTTCTGCAATTTATCTATATATTATATTATATTATGAAACACAGCTAGGGGTCGCAGAATGGCACTACTTTGACACTCAATTAGACATGTAACTTTTAATCTTCTATATTATTAATTATTCTATTCATTATTCTGGACATTAAACACTACTTGACACTTAGCAGCATACTTTTCCTTCTCTATACTTAATTAATGTTGTCACTAGTTGACAATATGACAATGACTTGAGATTAGGCACTACTGTATAATAAAAATTCCTACAATCAATTGACCATGAATATTTGAGCCTCGGAACCCCCTCGAGTTCTTGACTCCGTAATCCCTGGCATCAATTCCCATCTGACTCTAAGCCTTAACGGGTCAATTTTCACTAACCATGTGTTGTTTAAGTCAATGTGATATCAGCAACAGGAGGATGAGGATCTCTATTTCAAGATAGAGGATTACACTTTTTTTTGCCGAGCGTGATCCAGATGGTTAGAAAGTTTCAATATGACTCTCAAAATCTAAGGTTCAATCCCGTGTTTAAAAAATTTTTGATGTAACTACTCTTTTGCTTTGTTATGTTCTTTCTTCTGTATTATCTCAGATTAATTAGATGTTAATTTTTTTTCATAGCAGTACTCGTATACTTTTGGATTGTTTGGCTGAATTCTTATGGATGATCATCATTTCCCCAATTAAAAGACAGATCAGTGCTAACATCAGCATCCAAGAAATAGAATGCCGTAGTCAGTGATCTATTAATCCACTAGAACTCAAGTCCAATTTGGCAAATAACCATTTTCTACTACATATGTCCTATGGCTATATAAAATTATTATTTATCCTTCAATATAAACTTTGGTCAGAGATGGCGATTGCAGCAGAAAAGACTAAGCCCGGGCCCAAACCCAACAATGGAAATTAAATCAGTAGTGAGGCTCGTTGTAACTTGCAACTTTGTTTAACATGGCGTGTTTCTAGATATACGAAACTTAGCGTTTTTGTGTCTTGTAGTGAGTCTAGTGATTGGTTTAAGTACTGTATGTGCATTTATTTCCGACCAAAAAAATGTCACTTTGTGAGAAGAGATAACTTGGAGATAACATAGGTGACATTTTGTCAAGGGCATATCCCATTACTTGAGCAAAGCTTCTAGATTTGTTTTTCTTGAGAGAAGAACTTCTAGATATATCAGTAGCTAAATTATTCTAGTAACAGTAGATAGGGGTAGGTGTACCAATTATGCTATTAACAATACTTATGGCTTTGAACATCTTTGGGCATATTTGATTAGGAGTTGTTGGAACATCTAATGCACTTGCTATTGGAGATACTTTATTTAAAAAAAAAAACGTTATTGCGATTGGAATTCAATAGTTTTATGGTAATTTTTTGGTATTGCAGTATTCAACTAAACATATCAAATTTAGATATAGTTGAAACAACATGAGATTTCATGTACTCCTATCCAAACACACCATAGTCTCTACCATGAGTCTATGTATCATCACTAATGTAAAATAATGATCATATCAAAAGGAAATGTGGATTCTCTCAATTCTCAAGCACTTAGATTAAATTAAGAATACTCTCATGTTCACTCCAAAAAAAAAAAAAAGAGGCACTTGTGAGTGGTCATCTTCCAACCCATAAAAATTCATGGGTGATGTTGAGATAATATTTCATCACTTTTTAAGTAAACTAGAAGATTCAAATCTTTTGTTCAGATTAAAATGGTCCTAATAAAGTCAAATTTTTAGAAAAGAGTTTGTATGATTCACAAGAAAACAAGGACAAAACTTTAAGGCAAGGTGAGCTAATCCCTAATCCCTCCCCCGTTACGGCCGCCTTCTCGGCTCTCACGCCACGTGTAAGCCAGCTACTAAGGTGGGACCCCTAGACGTGCACTCAAGTGGGGCCGACGGCTGAAAGTCCAAACTGATAAGAGAGTTAAAGTCTGTTTACGTTAAAGTGTTTACCAAGAAAATTCTACTTGGTAGGCGTCACCCCTTTAATTATTAATTGATGTTAATTAATTAAAACTATAATAATGCTGCCGACCAATGAGTGTAGTCGTAAAACTACGACTCCCTCTCTGTTTTTTTTTTTTTTTTTTGGTTTTTTTGCATGAATACCAATTCAGCCAAATTCCTCCTTTGGGTTTTTTTTACAAATCACCAAGGCTTTTCTTTTATTGAAAATGCCTATGTAAGTAATTGCAATTTTACACTAATAAGTGTTTAACACAACAAGTAAACAAACCAAACAAAACAAGTATTTACCCTTTACATAAAAATAAAATAAAATCCTCAAAAATCCTTATGTACCAGTTATGTAAATTGTGCAAACTACGAATTTGCAAAAACACCCAACTAACCTCCCACGAACTCTTTAAAAGCCCCTCTCAAACCTCTCTCGCTCCCCTCAAATATCTACTTGTTGCTCTCAAATGCCCCAACTCGTCGACCTCGACTCCCTCGTCCGCGTCGGCGACTCCAAAGTCGCATGCGAGTCCACCCTCACCGGGTCCCGACCCGAACCCGACCCGGACCTCCCCGCCGAGTCCTTCCGCATCTCCGTCTCGGACCTCGACTGGGTCAGCATCAACAATGGCCAGCTCGACCGCGACGACTCCACCAAGGGCACCACCAACCCCAAGTCCCACCTCCACCACCACCACAACCAGCCGGTGGCGGGACCCACCACCTCCCAGCGGTTCAGCGGGAACCTCAAGGCGACGGCCAAGGCTCCGATCATCGGCTTGCCGAACAAGATTCAGCACTCGGGGTATTTGGGTCACAGCGCGAGGAGAGCTCAGGTGAGGATTTTCCCTAAAAAGGGAGTCAACGTTTCGGATCCCGGGTCGCCCAAAGTTTCCTGTTTCGGTAAGGTTGTATCTCAGAGGGAGCGCCGGAGATCGCCGGAGGCTGGTGGGTGTTGGGCGAGTCTTTTTGGATGTTTCGGGCGGCGGAAGGAGGAGGAGGAGGAGGTGATGGCGGTGAAAAATGAAAGGAATTTTCCGGCGAGGGAGAGGACGGAGGTGGCGCCGGCGGCGGAGCCGCCTGGGTTGGGAGGGATGAAGAGGTTTGTTAGCGGGCGGAGGTCGGAGTCGTGGGGTGGTGACGTGGAGGTTGATTTAGAGGGGGAGGAGATTGGACACGTGGCGTGGTCTGGGCCGTTAGATCGACGGTGACGAGGAGAGATGTGTGTTTTTTTGTCTTTTTTATTTGTGGAGTGCTAATCCCATCATAACATCCCACTAACGGGGGTCGATTTGAACCGTTCATATGGACTTAAGGGGCATTATCGTCATGTTCATGCTGCTTCCGGTATGTTCAGAATGCTCGACGTCATTGGTTCAGATCGCGTCGTATGGTGCATGGCGTTCCGACAGGATTAGTCCTCTTGTTGACATGTAGATATTTGTTGGATTTGGTTTTCCTATTTTTTGCATTTTTTTTTCTTTCTTTGTGAAAATTTTAATTTTGGAGTGTGTAAAGTTTGGTGAGAAGATAAAAAGAAGGATTATCATTGAGGGATGATTTTTTTTTTTTTTTCCATGTTTTGGGTTTGAGTGGCATTAGTCAATGTCTTACTTTCTAATTTGTTGGCCACCAAATTGTTGGCTAACTTAATCAAATATTCAGTATGAATCCAAAACTAAAGGCTTGCTGCAAGGAATCCTTGGATTCATGGATTCATATTAGACTTTATAGTATTCTGTACATTCATATTCATATTCATATCTGATTTCTTGTCACGTGCATTAATAGAAAATATATTTAGATAAAAAAACGTTACCCCTGTACATTAATGTGATCACGACAAGCAAAAAACCCATGATTATACATTCGGTTCATAAAATTTCCTACACTTTGTAACAAAAAAAGTTAAATAAATATCGCATGACAATATTAATGCAGCCCAAAATAAAGAATGTTTTGGCCCAACTTCTGCTTCAAAATAAATATGTCGCCTTAGTGTCTAGTCCAAACAACCTAGCTATAAGCCCAAAAAGATCCGGGCCACACTAGACACCATGTTTGGTTATATTGGCATGAAATTTCAAATTCACCAGAAGCAATCTTTTATTGGGTTCATAACTTTTGTAAAATGTAATTGATGAATAATGTGACATTAATCTCATGTTACACACCCCTAACATGAATAGAAAGAAAAATAAATAAATTTTCAAGCCCATACAAAGACAAATGAAATGGCTCCTTGTAGGAGGCTTTATTACAAATTAACATATCTTCATAAAATAAAAACGTTACAAGTTCATGAGACGAATCTCCCTTTAATTGATAAGCAAATAATGGGGTTTGTTATATATTGCAGTTTTAAGTGTCTGGGCCGTCGTCCTTGTTCTTTCCTTCATCTACGACCCACAGGCTTCTCCCATTCAGTGGTTGTATCGGTCTTGAGTTGTTACGATACGCTTCAGCAAGAGGTGCTCTTAGAGCAGCAGCCTGAGCTGGCGACATTTCTCTAACCTGTATCAAATATTAGTTAGAGTTGCATAAAGTAATCCAAAAGTTTAAACTATTAGGCCCCGATTTCTATTTAAGTCTTATCGTTTTTTTTAACCTGTCCGATGTGAGACTATATTCACACATGAATTTTTTTAACTTTGAGGTACGTAAAAAATAAATTTCATAAACAATTAATCATAGACGAGAATTAGTATTGTTGTAACTATATATATACCTTGCCGAGGATAGACCAGATGACGCCTTCGCGGCATGGTGGTGCCGTGAGGGAGCCTTTGTATCGATAGTATTTTTTGGTGGAGCGCCTCAATGCTTTGTTGTCTATTACTCCCACTGGGATACTTGCCTCTTGATTATCGCTGCATTTTTCCTTTCCTAGTTTCTCCAAACCATCCATTAGCTGCAACAACGACCAAAAAAAAAACATTTTATTGAAGAACTTGTCATGCGCAGCAACATATATAGATAACAATTTTTTGTGAAAATATAAAATTA
Source organism: Asparagus setaceus (assembly GCA_012295165.1). Lineage (NCBI taxonomy): Eukaryota > Viridiplantae > Streptophyta > Magnoliopsida > Asparagales > Asparagaceae > Asparagus > Asparagus setaceus. Next base: position 1,183,986 of record CM022710.1, read on the forward strand.
TAATTCTCAACCCTCATCAAATTATCTTATTTGAGATGATATTATTAGATCAACTTGTATTCATTCCCACAGGATATATATATATATATATATATATATATATATATATATATATATATATATATATATATATATATATATATATATATATATATATATATATATATATATATATATATATATATATATATATATATATATATATATATATATATTAAAACCTATTATACATAAATAAATTTAGGTTCTAGCCATCTAAATTGATACTTAATTGTCGATTATAAAATTATTAAATTTCAAAGCCTTAACGCAACCCCAAGTTTTGATATATTGAGAGAACTTAAGATACTACCAGTCACAAATATGTTCTTAATTAGTACAGTTTTGTCATATTATAAAATTAATAACAGTTTAACTTTCATCACAACTTCAAAGTATTTGTGCAGTAAAAATAAACTTCTACCTGGTTAAGGAATGTATCAGGGTGTCCGATTTTATAGAGAATAGCAACCACGGCATAAAAGTTATCCTTTTTGTGAACCATGTGGAGCTCAGCATCGTACCTATCACAAATTTGTAAGCAAATTGATAATCTAAGAGAGAGAGAGAGAGAGAGAGAGAGAGAGAGATCAAATCACAACCTTTCACCATTCAAAGTGTGCTCTGAAGGCATATGCCAATGCACTTGCTGAAGTGAATAGTTCTTCTCCTCAATGAAAGCAGTGCCGACCCCTTCATCATACCTCAGCTACAAAAGATCACAACCATCAACTAATCTCAACTCATTTCATATCACAACCATCAACTTAATCTCAATGCATATATATATTTCACGTCACATTGGGAAAAAGAAAAGAAAATAAAAAAGAAAAAAAAAAGCCCATCGAACCATAATATTGTAGCCGTTGTTAACAAGTGTAGCTTTCGCGTCCACATAATCTCTAACCAGCGTCTCCGGCTTAGGACGGTCCGTAATATTTTCCTTGGCAATGTCGATCGGAGATTGTTCCTTTCCTTCATTGCAAATGAACCACTGTGGGTTTAAAGTACCCCAGTGCTGAGGCCCATTAGGCCCATTTCCATATCCAAAAACCGGATCAGCTGCTGTGACAGACATTTTAATTTAATGCTTAAAATACCCTATAAATCATGAAAATCAGAGTATCGACGAAGAAACGAGTATTGTTTACCAGCGACGGTCGTCAAGGAGACAAAGAGGGATGTTAGTCCCAGAGCGACGATGATCCGAGCATTGATCTCCATCTCTATGGTTGGTTGTGGTGGTGAAAGGAAGAGAGAGGAGGGGAGTTGCTTTTAAGAGGGAATCGATGTGGGCATAAATAGCAAGTTTGAGAACTCGTGGTGACGGTTTCTTCTCCTCCCTTCTTTGTCTGCTAATTATAGGGTTCTCCTTTAAATAGTAGGGAGTTTGTTAGTTAGCTTTTGGCTAATTATGGCTTAATTGTGTTGTGAAGGTTGATTAGCTCGACAATTTTCGAGGGAAGGCAGTTTAGATTTGCTTTGTTAGGACACTAATTTTTCGCCCAAGCTTTGACAAGGTCAAGCCAGAAATTTGGATTTGGCCCAATTTTAATGTATGGTCCCAAAAGGATAATGCACGCGTTGTTCAAACTTTTTGATGTGAAAGGCACAACACTTTGAGTTTAAGGCCTTGATCAGATGCAGTCGAATTCTAGAAAAGTGAAATGAGAGTCGTGTAGGGATGTAAACATCAAAATGCACTTCAAAAAGAAAATAAGAATATTATAGCGAAACACAAATTATTGATACAATAGATTCTCTCTATTGCTATTAGATAATGGCAAGATAAAATTTTCAATTGTAATCATTATTATTTAACATATTTTCATGATTTGTCTTAAGTGAAGTAGTAATGAACACAATTCAACAGAAACTCGTGTTAGTTATGTGAGACATGTGTCACGATCATCTAGATATTATTGGATGCTTATATATAATTGAGAAAGTTCTCTCTCCGTCGCTTATTTCAAGGTTATTAGCTAAGTTAACATCTGTCATTAAGGAGTCATCATCGCATATTCCTGAGAAATTATCTAGTGGGAACGGTACATAACATTTAATGTACACCAAATGGATATAAACCATTAGATCCATGCACAAATCCCGATGTCCAATGATGTAACAGTTGACATCCATTTGGTGATATTTAATGTCATGCACCCGGAACCATTTGATACTTTCTCCATATTCCTCGTAATTAGGTTGCTTCTCAAAATTCTTTGGCTAATTACAACAATTAAGTTCAAGTGAAAGAAGACAAAAGCAAGTGGAAATTTGGTGAAACTTGTAAATTAGAGGACAAGGAGCAAAGGACAGAGAGCACAAAGGCAAAGCCACTTTGCCCTTTTGTGGCACATTGGGTGGTTCCAAGTGAGTAAACTGCGACACTCACAAAATGTGGTCTTCTTGAAGATCAAATTATTGTGTTGCCTACCAATGTTCCGTCTAGAATTTGTATGTTTTCCACCGGTGGTTACCAATCCAATCCAATGCATGCTTGTGCTGATATCTTTCTTATTCAACCCAACCTAAGTGCTTAACTTCTCTCCATTTAGTATTACATCATTCTCTCCTTGGTTTGTTTTTTAAAGCTTATTTTGGAGGGTGTAAATAAATGGGGGCAAAAAACTCAAATTGTTCTATAAACGAGTGTAGTTATGGCATATTTTTTGGAGGGTTTGATCAAATAAATAAAAAAAGAATCTCAAATTTGTCTGTGAACCGGCGTAGTCAATGTTCATCTATGATTTTTCAACCTTACACGAGCCAATAGAGAAAGACCAGATAATGCTGATTCAGCAGGAAGATGAGCATTAGAAATATGCGTGATATGATTGAAAATCTTGCGGATGGTACTGTTGGGCGCGTGGACCGCGGAACCGTCGAGAGAAACCACCACAAACGATAGCAAAAACACAATAAAAGAGTAAAGACACGAGATTTACGTGGTTCGGCAAGTTGCCTACGTCCACGGGGTAAGGAGGGGGGATTTTCACTAATAGAAAGAGAGAATACAAATTAGGATTACAAGTTCTCACAAAGAAACCCTAAAAACAAACCTCTCAATCTCTCAAAAGATCTCCTCTCCAAAGATGCACAAAACCCTCTGAAAAGCTGCTCCAAAACGTGCTTGATTACTTTCAAATAATCAGGTTTAGGGTTATTTATAAACTCTAAACGAACCGGGTTTAAAACCAAAACCCGTTTTCGAATCTGCCCAGATTAGTCGACTACTACTTCAGATTAGTCGACTACTCACTGTAGATTAGTCGACTACAACACAGATTAGTCGACTACTCAGACCCAACGCAGAAACACACCTTTCTGTCGTCTGCAGATTAGTCGACTACTACTGCAGATTAGTCGACTACTAAGCCCGAAAACTGCTTGTGCATGTTTTTGTGCATGTTCTACAATTCTCCACCTCGTACATCATTTGATTTACCTCAAATTTTGGACGAACACCAGAAGAACACCAAGAACATCTAGAGAGATCACCATTAGCCAATCCAGGCCAATCCAGCTGCGTCACTACACCGCGACTGCCTACGTACCCTCCACCGGGATCAAGCTCACCGTAGTTCACCTCAAATCATCTCCACCTTACCCATTACCGCCCCGAAGGGCCATGCCCTCTTGGGCAAATCAACACGAGCTGATATGAAGCAAGTCCAAGCAATGCTTAAACTTACTACCTGTGACCACCTTGGTTAACATGTCCGCTGGATTCTCATTCGTGTGCACCTTCATGAGAGAAATATCACCTTCCTCTATGACATCCCGCACAAAATGATACCTGACATCGATATGCTTGGTACGAGCATGATGAACCTGATTCTTCGCCAAGTGAATTGCACTCTGACTGTCACACCACAAGTTCACGTTTTCCTGCTCAATCCCCAAATCGTCTAGAAGACCCCACAACCACAATGCTTCCTTCACTCCCTCTGCCATGGCCATGTACTCAGCCTCTGTAGTAGAAAGTGCCATCAGTAGCTGCAACATCGATCGCCAACTAACCGAGCCCCATGTATCTTGAATACATAACCGGTAGTAGATCGTCGTCTATCTAGATCGCCCGCATAATCGAGTCCACAAACCCGTCAATCGACATGTTTCTCCACCAAAACACAGGCCAGTATCAAGCGTACCCTTTAAGTACACGAGGACCCACTTCATCGCTTCCCGGTCGCCTTTCCGGATTCGCCATGAATCTCGACCACACTAACCGCTGTGAAATATCGTGTACACACCATTGCATACATTAAAGCGCCAACTGCACTAGCATAGGGAACACGCTCCATGTCGCCTTCTCTTCATTTGTAGTGGGAGATTGATTACCGAAAGCCTAAAGTGTGGAGCCAATGGAGTCACCACCGACTTAGCACTTTGCATCCCGAACCTCGCGATCACCGCTCTATGTAGCCCTTCGACTCAAGAACAATCGTCGATTCGCGGCTCTCTTCTAATCTCCATACCCGTATTTTCCTAGCGGCACCCATGTCCTTCATCTCAAACTCTTCACCAAGTTGAGATTTCAACCTATCTATCTCCACCCCGCTCTTAGAAGCAATAAGCATGTCATCCACATACAAAGAAGATAGATAAAATTACCTCCGAAGCTTCGAATGTAAACACAACAATCATGATCGCCGTGAAAACCCATGCTTCGGCATGAAGGAATCAAATCGCTTGTACCACTGCCGGAGATTGCTTTAATCCATACGATGACTTCCTCAAGCGACACACATGATTCTCCTTTTCCTCAACCTTGTAGCCCTCGGGTTGATGCATGTAGATCTCTTCATCCAAGTCTCCGTGCAAGAAGGCATTTTAACATCGAGTTGATCCGACTCATAATCACCATAAGCAACAATACTCAATAGCACCGAATAGATGTGTGTTTCACCACCGGAGAAAATATCTCATTGTAATCCACACCCTCTTTCTGTGCAAAACCCTTAGCCACTAGCCTCGCCTTGTATCTTACACCACCGAGCTCTGAAAGATCTTCCTTTCTTTTATACACCCACTTACAACCAATAGCTTTTCTTCCTACGGGCAATGGGACCACCTCCCATGTTTGGTTCTTCCGAAGAGATTCCATCTCTTCCTCCATCGCAGACCAACCAACTCTCACTATCCTTGTCTCGAATAGCTTCCTTGAAGGAGACCGCTCGTCCTCCTCCACCGAGAGTCGTATTCAACCATATTAGCACGCCCATAGTGTTTCGGGGTTGATCAGCCCGACTTCAAAACACCTTGTATGCTCGCTTTGGCCTAGTGGAAGCCAAATTATCCTCGGTTCTTTGTTGTTGTAGTGCACGTGTATTTTCTGCTGAACCTCCTCTGCTCAAGCTCATCATCTACGACTTCCCACTTGAGCACGATTAGAACCTAGTTGGTCTTTAGGTTCTATTTCAATAACACGAGACTTAGAAGTCTCACCGGTCATAACACCATCATCCTTGGGCCCTCGCAATCATGGATTTCTCATCAAAGGTAACATCCCCGCTAACCACGAACTTTGAATTTTACGTACACCAAAGGCGATAGCCTTTACGCCCTTGCATATCCCAAGAATATTGCCTTCTTGGCCCTCGCGTCAAGCTTTCCCTCGTTGGCGTGATAGTAGGCGGTACATCCGAAAATTCGAGCCTATCATAATCGCATGCTCCCACGACCACACCCATAGGGTGTATCACCATCCATGTCGAATGTGGTGAGCGGTTCACAATGTAACAAGCTGTAGCCACCGCCGCCCACCATTCGTTGCCCAATCACGCATAAGATCGCATACTCACGCCTTTTCGCGGTGTTGGTTCGATCTCTCCGCGACCCCATTCTGGCGTGGTGTAGACACGGTGTCGGTGTCGAACAATTCCCTCGATCACGAACTCCTTGAAAGCACCATCGTATACTGCATGCGTTATCGGATCTCGGCGTCTTCAATTTCTTTCTGTCTGTTCTCAACCATTGTTCTCCACTTCTTGAATGTCTCGAACACCTCATTCTTGTGCTTGGAAAGTAAATCCAAGCATACCTAGAATAATCATCTATAAGCGAGACATAATACACGGAACCACCCTTGGAAGTTATGCGGCGGACCCCAAACATCCGTGTGCACATAATCTAGTATCCCTCTGCTCTTAGACTTGCTGTTGAAACTTGACCTGTGTGACTTTCCATACACACAATCCTCGCAAAAATCCATGCTAGGTTCCTTGATTCTTGTGAGACCCTCTTTACCAAGCGAACTAGACCCTTCTCGACATATGCCCAAGCCGCCTATGCCATAACCGTGTGTGCTCACATGGGTCTCCACCACTTCGCCGGTTCCAACGGCGCATCTCTGTCACCGTCGTGCACGAGAGTATATAGATTACCGTGGCGAACACCCTTCATCACTACTAAGGAACCACGAACAACCTTCTTCACTCCGTTTTCCGTCACAATCACGCAACCACCGGAGTCCAAAGCACCAACCGAGATAAGATTCTTCCGCAAGTCGGAACATGCCTCACATCCGTCAAGGTTCGAACCACTCCATCATGCATCTTGATTTTGATATTACCTAGCCCCTTTGTTTTACAAGCATGGTTATTCCCCATCAATACAGTTCCACCATCAATGCCTCTGTAGGTAGTAAACCACTTCCTATTTGGAATGTGGTGAACGGTTCACAATGTAACAAGCTGTAGCCACCGCTTCTGCCCACCATTCGTTGCCCAATCCTGCATAAGATCGCATACTCACTGCCTTTTCCCGCAGTGTTCGGTTCAGTCTCTCCGCGACCCCATTCTGCTGTGGTGTAGACTGTTGTCGGTGTCGAACAATTCCCTCGATCACGAACTCCTTGAAAGCACCATCGTATACTGCATGCGTTATCGGATCTCGGCGTCTTCAATTTCTTTCTGTCTGTTCTCAACCATTGTTCTCCACTTCTTGAATGTCTCAACACCTCATTCTTGTGCTTGGAAAGTAAATCCAAGCATACCTAGAATAATCATCTATAAACGAGACATAATACCTGGAACCACCCTTGGAAGTTATCTGAGCCGGACCCCAAACATCCGTGTGCACATAATCTAGTATCCCTCTGCTCTTAGACTTGCTGTTCAGAAACTTGACCCTGTGTGACTTTCCATACACACAATCCTCGCAAAAATCCATGCTAGGTTCCTTCAGATTCTTCAGCAGACCCTCTTTACCAAGCAGAACTAGACCCTTCTCTGACATATGCCCAAGCCGCCTATGCCATAACCGTGTGTGCTCACATGGGTCTCCACCACTTCCTTCAGTTCCAACCGCTGCATCTCCTGTCACCGTCGTACCTGAGAGAGTATATAGATTACCGTGACGAACACCCTTCATCACTACTAAGGAACCACGAACAACCTTCTTCACTCCGTTTTCCGTCACAATCCTGCAACCACCGGAGTCCAAAGCACCAACTGAGATAAGATTCTTCCGCAAGTCGGGAACATGCCTCACATCCGTCAAGGTTCGAACCACTCCATCATGCATCTTGATTTTGATATTACCTAGCCCCACTGTTTTACAAGCATGGTTATTCCCCATCAATACAGTTCCACCATCAATGCCTCTGTAGGTAGTAAACCACTTCCTATTTGGACACATATGGTAAGAGCAACCAGAATCAAGTATCCACTTCCCGGAGATCTCCTCGCCACCGTGGCGACATAGCATTCCTTATCGCTCCCTTCCTCGAAGCGTAGCTTCGCTTCTTCCTTGCCCTCTCTCCTCTCAGTCTTGTTGTTGTTCTTCTTTCCACCTACTCTCTTATTTGGACAGTCGACTTTGAAATGCCCAGCTTCACCGCACTTGAAACATCCTTTTCCCGCAAGAGGTCTTGATTTAGATCTAGACTTTCCTCCCTTGTCTTTTCCTCGCTCATTGCTCCTTCCTCTTGCAAACAATCCTGCGCTTGTTCCTGTTACCGCCGGTGGCCATGTCACTAGTTGCGATCTTCGAAGATCGTCCGCTAGAAGTGCCGTTCTAGTCTCATCCATCTTGATTTTCTCCCACAAGCCTCGGTGTTTGCACCGGGTTCTCATAAGACTTGGCGAAGTAGTAGAAGCGCTGATCCTCGTCTCCTACTTTAACATCTATGTCTTTCAAATCGATATGATCCTATCAAACTTGTTGATGTGTTCCCGGATTGATGAGCCCTCCTCCATCTTGCAAGTATACAATTTGGATTTTAAGTAGATCCGGTTAGTTAGACTCTTCGTCATGAAGGTACCCTCTAACTTCTTCCACGCCCGTAGTTTCCTCTCCATCTACCAAGAAAGCTACATCCCTCTCAAGGCATAGGATAATCGGCCCGTGTTTCGAGATCCAACTCCTCCCAATCCTCATCGACATATCCTTGTTCTTCTTCTCCTTTCCATCCAAAGTCTTGTGCAATTTTTGCGAAATTAGAAAGTTTTTCATCGCATCCTCCAATAAGAAAAATCGTTCTTCCCATTGAACTTTTCAATCTCGAATTTTCCCACTTTGGTGATTCTTGGTTGACGCCATCCTCTGTTTGTCTTCGTGAATCCGCTTCTCTCGGGAATCACCGAACACCCCTCAAATTAGAAATTACACCACTTCCAATCGAACAATAGCTCGATACCAATTGTTGGTAGCGGACCGCGAACCGTCGAGAGAAACCACCACAAACGATAGCAAAACACAATAAAAGAGTAAAGACACGAGATTTACGTGGTTCGCAAGTTGCCTACGTCCACGGGGTAAGGAGGATTTTCACTAATAGAAAGAGAGAATACAAATTAGGATTACAAGTTCTCACAAAGAAACCCTAAAACAAACCTCTCAATCTCTCAAAGATCTCCTCTCCAAAGATGCACAAAACCCTCGAAAAGCTCCAAAGCGTGCTTGATTACTTTCAAATAATCGGGTTTAGGGTTATTTATAAACTCTAAACGAACCGGGTTTAAAACCAAAACCCGCTGACCGCTTCAGATTAGTCGACTACTACTGCAGATTAGTCGACTACTCATCAGATTAGTCGACTACTACTGCAGATTAGTCGACTACTCAGACTCAACGCAGAAACACACCTTTCTGTCGTCTGCAGATTAGTCGACTACTACTGCAGATTAGTCGACTACTAAGCCCGAAAACTGCTTGTGCATGTTTTTGTGCATGTTCTACAGGTACAATGTTGGAGGTGGGTGACTAGCTGTTATTAATTTTGGTTCTTTAGTACTATTGGGTCAGCATAGTTACTCCTACTTAGTATGTGGTTATACTTTTTTATATTTTTTTTAAGGTATATCCTAGTGGTTCGGCCCCAAGTCCCTTGAGTCAGTCGAGATTGTAGGTCTAGAGATCGAGGCGTGGTGGCCTCCAATATTACTCCTAACCAAACCCGCAATTTCACTAAAAAAAATGCCGGCCTTCTGATCACATTATGTTAAAGAAGAAGGGGATCATATGCATGGGTTGAAAATGTTCCAAATGGCAAGCTTCTTAACGCTGACATCCACCATCTAAAAGTTAAATCTCAAAACTTTCACCAAAAGATTCATATATAGATATAGACAGGCAATACCCATCATATAGCTTTTGCCAATCATTCACCGAAAGATGTATTCTTTTTCCAGAAGCTAGAAAACAGCTAAGAGAGTTTGCAATCATGAAAATATTCCAAGTTATCTACTACACTAAATAAGATATTGATATTTGTCTAGGCTTGACTTTTCCTAATGTGCGTTCCCTCAAGAAAGAATATTTGAGTGCTTGTGATTTCTACACATGTAACGTGATAACTAACGTTGAGTTACGTCACAATGATGAAAAATGAAATGTATTCAAAATGTTCAACATTTTTCCATGTTGCCCTTTATTTATTGCATTTAAGAAAACATAAATTTTCCATGTCTGGGTAATATAAATTTTCATCTAAGAGTTTAACCATGAGTGGACTCATACGAGTTTCTTCTCTTAATTATTTTCTGATTTATTTTTAATCTGTTTATTTTTTTTAAAATGTTTTATTAATAAATTTATTTATATATGTAATACGCAGATTAAATTGAATTCCGCTATAGACCAATTACTTTTTGAGCTCAGGCCTAAGATCTGAACTGTATATTTAAACATCAATTCATCCCTAATTATCTGATAGGAATGCATTCTTCTACTTTTCTTTATTTTAACAATAATAACAATTTGATTCTTCTACTTTTTGCTCTATATATAGAAGAGAGTGTGTCGATCATCTTCACACAATTCTACGCTAGTATTCAACCTCCGCAATAGAAAAAAAAAAAAATGGTTCTCTCTCAGAATCTAATTAATAGCTTTTACCTCATATATATTTTCCTTTTAGTATGTGCATCATATAATAAAACTTTACTAACACTATTTCCATATATTGCTTAAATGTTTAATCAGTCGGAAGAAATTGAGTGTGGAGCCCACGGATACGCGATCCGGGGTGGACCACGTGGCAGGCACGGATGGGTCGGAGCAGAGGGCGGATTTGTCAGAGGCGACACACGAGCTGGAACATGGTCATCGAGGGGATATCGATGGTGGAGCCCACAACAACAACAACCACCGCCACCACCACCGCCACCGCCACCAATATTCCAGCCACCACCAGCAGCCCGAGGCTATGCAAGAGGATACTATGAAGTTGGATGGTCAGATGAAGGAGGAATAAGAGGATCCGGTAGTAATTTGCCGCCGCCGCCGCCGCGGCCACATTTAACATTTGGCCCGGAACACGGTAATGAGGCCACATTTGCTTGTGATAACTATGCTTATGAACACCATTATGTTGAAACTGACAACAAGTTGTTGAGTACGGCATCTGAAACCTCACTCGGATGCGATAATGTTTCTGTTAACGGATGCAACGAGGTCCGGGTAATTTGAATATTAATTAATGATCGAGTATTAACTGCAATAGCTAAAGGATATATGATCAATGATCGGAATGTATTATGCTGATATAATTATATCGACTGTTATGATGTGGTGTGTTGGTCTCTTTGATGGAATTTTCGATTACTACTATGAATAATACTGTATATGTATCTATATGTGTTTATTTCTTAATTTCTTTGGAAGTGCATCAATGTAAAGATCGGTTTTAGTTTCCAAGTTTTAGGGAGATTGAAAAGATTTTTATAATAAAGTTTTTGAGAGATATGTGGTCTTAAAAAAATTGGTATGCAACATAAGTTAAATGTAAACTATACGCATCTAATATTATTTGCTTTGCTTATAAACCCCAATGAGCCTATGTTTTGGCCTATACTCTTGGCGTAGGGAGTATAGGCTGCATTTTTACAACCAAGGTGATGGTAACAGGCTAAAGCTCTAGTCATTAGGGCCCTCCTCCTCAGAAAAACAAGAAAAAAAAAAAGGAACAAAGGCCAGTGGGCCAAACGAGCCTAATAAACCCAACAATATCTCTGAGCCCATTCAGTATAGCCATTTATTGAAAATTATCATGAGCATATGTATATTTTGACGAAATTTCGCTTGAGAGGGTCATATTCTTGATTTTCTATTTTATTTGCTATTTTTTAACAGTGTTATTTTAACTTTCACAAACTTTAATAGGCTGATATTGGTTAGTTATAACTATATTGCAATTTAGTAGATTTTTATTCAAGTTTTGTAAAAGAGTAGTTTATAACTTACTTAGAGAGACTTAAATAAAGTTTGGATTTAATATCATCAAGTCAAATTTACATTCAGACCCTAATTTCATGTCGCAAAAATTTGAAATTATTGTAATCCTTCCTACTACGAGGGGTACATTCGGTCCGGATATGGCTCGGATATGATACTTATCATATCCATATCCGCTTACCCATCTCGAATACGGATACGGATACAGTTATCTCTGTAAGGAAAATTCATATCCATATCCGCTAAAATCAGATACGGATACAGATATACATGCGGATATATAAGCGGATATGCATGCGGATACAAGACGGATATGAGAAAACTAGATAGTATTGAAAAAAAATATAGTTCATGTGATACAATAGAGTTCATTAATATGTTCATTATATCTGAAAAGCTAATATTAAACATCTTGATCATCAAAATTAACCTCAAATCCATAATCTAAGGATTAAAACTATCGTAACAGATGCCTAATATGTATTCGGATATTTTCAGATACGGATCCGGATATTTCACTACAAAACCTTATCCATAACCATATCCTATCGGTTATAGATCTGAGTAACAATATCCGTATCCTAACGGATACGGTTACGAATATTTCCTCGGATATAGATACAGTTTAACACCCCTACTTCCTACTCTTCTGCCCAACCTTTGTGCATTATTATCCCAAGTTCTATGTAAAATGAAACCTTAATCCATTTTCTAGGACCATGCTGTGCATTTGACCAGATGTACAATTTTTTTTTTCCCTTAGGAAAAGGGATTCGTATTAACCAAAACATTAAAAAAAAACATTCCAAGATGGAATCATAAAACACCGAAATGTAATTGCTATACACATGATATTGTTCTGAAGAACAAAATTCCGTTAAGTCTTTTTAATCCATATGTCATATTCCATTAAGTCTTTTTAATCCATATGTCATAGTGTCAAAACTCCCTCCTCCTCTTCATGTATATTTTGTACTATTTCCTTAATAAATTCTCTGGACGTCCTGTCCTGGTTACTAAATAAACATAATAATAATAACACTAATACTACTACTAATAATAATAGTAGTAATAATAATAATAATAAAATCATAACCTCAAAAGTGATGAAGTCAAATTTTTAGCTCTAATCAATAACAATGACATCCAACATTTTGCCTTACATATACATCTCAAAAGAACAATTGCATCAAAGATATGTACACGAGTCAATAAAGAAGCTAATCCCATATTATTTATACCTTATCCAAAGTGATGGAGTCGAATTTTTAGCTCTAATCAATAACAATGATAACCAACATTTTACCTCGCATAATCCCATATTCTTTATACCTTATCCAAAGTGATGGAGTCGAATTTTTAGCTCTAATCAATAACAATGACATCCAACACTTTACCTTACATATACATCTCAAAAGAACAATTGCATCAAAGATACGTACGTGAGTCACTGAAGAAGCCAATCCCATATTCTTTATACCTTATCCAAAGTGATGGAGTCAAATTTTTCGCTCTAATCAATAACAATGATATTCAACATTTTGCCTCGCATATACATCTCAAAAGAATAATTTCATCAAAGATACGTACGTGAGTCATTGAAGAAGCCAATCCATATTCTTTATACCTTATCCAAAGTGATGGAATCAAATTTTTAGCTCTAATCAATAACAATGATATCCAACATTTTGCCTCGCATATACATCTCAAAAGAATAGTTGCATCAAAGATATATACGTGCATGAGTCACTAAAGAAGCCAATCCTATATTCTTTATACCTTATCCATAATATTGTAACCTATCTAGCTTTATTCTTCCTCCTTAAAAAACCTTAGAATAGTGATCAATCTATCAAGGAAAGAACATATGTGTTGCTGTACAAGCTATTAACCACACACAAGCCCAAGGGGACCAATAATTTATCTCATTAGGCATAAAATTCTTCATTCCTTTACCACGATTTTTTAAAAGAATATTATCAGTGGGTCACTTAGATTGAGTCCCCCAATCAATTTCCGGTATGCATCACTTGCTAATGTAATTATGAACTAATTATAGATTCCATATGATATGATTGGCTTGCCATGAGCTTTCACAAGTCAATAACTCGGCAAAGTCCAACCAAACAATGTTATAACAAAGCGTTCTCCTCCTCTTCATGTATATTTTGTACTATTTTCTTTACTTAATAAGTTCTCTGGACGTCCGGTCCTGGTTACTAAAAAAACATAATAATAACAATACTAATGCTGCTGCTAATAATAATAATAATAATAATAATAACCTAAAAAAATGATGAAGTCAAATTTTAAGCTCTAATCAATAATAATGACATCCAACATTTTGCCTTACATATACATCTCAAAAGAACAATTGCATCAAATATATGTACGTGAGTCACTAAAGAAGCCAATCTCATATTCTTTATACCTTATCCAAAGTGATGGAGTCAAATTTTAAGCTCTAATCAATAACAATGATATCCAACATTTTGCCTCACATATACATCTCAAAAGAACAATTGCATCAAAGATATGTGTTAAATATTGTATATAGAGTACTTTTGTTTAGTCCCCACATTGGGGAGAGTAGTAGAACAATTCTATTCACATTGTATAAATAGACTACAATATCAATAAATATAGATATCATTTTCTCCTGATTTGCTCTGTATTTAACATGGTATCAGAGACATCCAATCAATCCCTTCCTCAAATCCTAACCACACAAATCTAAGCACCTCACATGCGGGCCCACCCCCATCCCCAATCCCCAATCTCTAGCCCGTAACCCTAACCCTAGCAGTTCATCACGCCGCCACCCCCATCCCTCATCCCTAGCTCGTCGCCACCGTCTTCATCGCACTGACGCACCGCTTCGCCCTTGTCGCTTTGCCCGTCTACATCGCCCGGCCTGCGAGGCCGAGCTCACGATCTCGCTACTTTCCTTCGACCACGCCACTCGACCACGTCCATGCCCGCTCGACCATCACCAGACCCGATATTTCACATGCCGTTCATGTGCTTAGTCAGTTTGTTGCTGCCCCACATTCCTCTCACCAAGCCGCACTACTTCGTGTTCTACACTACCTTCGCGAGACTCCAGGCAGGGCGCTATTCTTTTCAGCCTCATCATCACTCACTCTCTATATCTACAGTGATGCAGACTAGGCAGGCGACACTACAGACCGACGATCCACTACCGGTTATTGTATATTTCTGGGTGACTCCCTCATCTCTTGGAAATCCAAGAAACAAGACGTTGTCTCTCGCTCCAGTTAGATAGTGCCAGCCGATAATGCCATGCATCCGACACCACAGAGATCGTCTTGCTACGTCGACTCCTTCTTGACATGGGCGTCCCCTCTACAATGGCAACTCCTCTTCTTTGTGATAATATGAGCGCCATCAAAATTGCCAGCAATCCAGTATTTCATAAACGAACGAAGCATATTGAGATCGACTGTCACTTCACTCGTCATCATTTTTTTGCTGGCACTATCTCACTTCCCTATGTGAATGCCGATCTTCAGCTAGCAGATTTATTCACCAAAGTTCATACCATACAGCGACATTCATTTCTTCTTGGCAAACTATCATTAGTCAACCCAATTGCAATTTGAGGGGGGTATTAAATATTGCATATAGAGTACTCTTGTTTAGTCCCACATTGGGTAGAGTAGTAGAACAATTCTATTCACATTGTATAAATAAACTGCAATATCAATAAAGATAGATATTCTTTTCTCCTGAATTGCTCTGCATTTAACAATATGTACGCGAGTCACTAAAGAAGTCAATCCCATATTCTTTATACCTTATCCATAATTATTGTAACCTATCTAGCTTTATTCTTCCTTATTAAAAACCTTAGAATAGTGATCAATCTATCAAGGAGAGAACATATGTGTTGCTGTACAAGCTATTAACCACACACAAGCACAAGGGGACCAATAATTTATCTCATTAGGCATAAAATTCTTCATTCCATTCACTCGATTTTTTAAAAGAATATTATCAGTGGGTCACTTAGATTGAGTCCCCCAATCAATTTCCGGTATGCATCACTTGCTAATGTAATTATGAACTAATTATAGATTCCATATGATATTGGCTTGCCATGAGCTTTCACGAGTCAATATCTCGGCAATGTCCAACCAAACAATGTTATAACAAAGCCTTCTCCTTTGAAAGAACTCAATCCCTCACCCTCCGAAGAAAATGGTGAGCTCTACTCTTTACACATTTCCGCATACTATTATAGTCATGTTAGGCCGGATCGAATTTTAAAATTCTGCAATTTGCAGTTGTACTTGTAGCTGCAGCTGTTTGATTCTGCTTTCAACTTAAAAAACACTAATTAATTTCTCATAGATAGAAACCACACATCTTATCAATTCTTATCAAACTTTTTCTTTTTTACAACATGTAGCTGACATTCACAATTGTTATTAGACTTCCAATAGAGACGGTGATAGAGCCGGTGGTGTTGGAGGATGGGTATGGAGAGACCCGCCTCCGATATGGGCAAGAGGAGTTCATGCACCGCCGCCGCCGCTGCCACCACCAGGCCCATTGGCTGAAGGATATGGCGCACAAAATCGCAAACATGGTATCAATATCGGGTGTGACAATTGGGCTGGGTATATGGACAACAACGTAGGCATCCGTCTTGATCGGTTCAATGAAGCGGGCGGTTGCGCAGGTTCACGGCAAATTACGGGTCGGATGTGGAAATTATTCAGGCAGGGACAATGTCATCCGCGTGAAAACATCTGAACCATCAACTAGTAATCGAAGGCGTCGGTGAATTGGAGCATGCTTTGGAAATGTTTGATTGCAATGGCTATAAGTATACGCATATATTATATATGTGTGTGGGTTTGTTTAATGCCTGTCCTCGATTGTATTAGTATTCTGAGTGCGAGCATATATATCTTATGTGAGTTTTAATTTGATTGTAATCAAGAGTGACTATTGTAAATAAATTTCTTCCAAGTTGTGATAACTTTTCCTAGCATAATTAGCAAGTTTCGTTAGAATTGTACCCCAATCTTTGTATGGAGGTGATATTTTTTGGCAATTAATCAAGAGTGTCTATTGCTTAGAATAAATTTCGACTTTCAACATCTTGTTCAACTGATGACTGAAGGTGAAGGATCTCCGCATAACAAACAGAATTTAAGAGAAAAGAGGAATTAATAATGTTTTTTATTCATACAAAGCTAGAATAAGCAGTAGCATCTACTCAAGGCTCGCTTGTTGGATGATGAGCATCCGTAGATTCTCTTGTGCCGTCAGCATCGCTATCTGCAGTCTGTCGACTACGGTGATCAGCAGACAGATCAATATGCACAGCATTATCGGCGTCAGAGATGTTGTGGCTTCCAATCTGTGTACTCTCGGAAACATTTGAAATACTTCCAAGCACGTTGCGGATTATGACATCATTCCCTTCAGCACCATAATTGCCACTTCCAATATCCACACCATAACCTCCTCCTCCTCCTCCTCCTCCTCCTCCTCCTCCTCCTCCTCCTCCTCCTCCTCCTCCTCCTCCTCCTCCTCCTCCTCCTCCTCCTCCTCCTCCTCCTCCTCCTCCTCCTCCTCCTCCTCCTCCTCCTCCTCCTCCTCCTCCTCCTCCTCCTCCTCCTCCTCCTCCTCCTCCTCCTCCTCCTCCTCCTCCTCCTCCTCCTCCTCCTCCTCCTCCTCCTCCTCCTCCTCCTCCTCCTCCTCCTCCTCCTCCTCCTCCTCCTCCTCCTCCTCCTCCTCCTCCTCCTCCTCCTCCTCCTCCTCCTCCTCCTCCTCCTCCTCCTCCTCCTCCTCCTCCTCCTCCTCCTCCTCCTCCTCCTCCTCCTCCTCCTCCTCCTCCTCCTCCTCCTCCTCCTCCTCCTCCTCCTCCTCCTCCTCCTCCTCCTCCTCCTCCTCCTCCTCCTCCTCCTCCTCCTCCTCCTCCTCCTCCTCCTCCTCCTCCTCCTCCTCCTCCTCCTCCTCCTCCTCCTCCTCCTCCTCCTCCTCCTCCTCCTCCTCCTCCTCCTCCTCCTCCTCCTCCTCCTCCTCCTCCTCCTCCTCCTCCTCCTCCTCCTCCTCCTCCTCCTCCTCCTCCTCCTCCTCCTCCTCCTCCTCCTCCTCCTCCTCCTCCTCCTCCTCCTCCTCCTCCTCCTCCTCCTCCTCCTCCTCCTCCTCCTCCTCCTCCTCCTCCTCCTCCTCCTCCTCCTCCTCCTCCTCCTCCTCCTCCTCCTCCTCCTCCTCCTCCTCCTCCTCCTCCTCCTCCTCCTCCTCCTCCTCCTCCTCCTCCTCCTCCTCCTCCTCCTCCTCCTCCTCCTCCTCCTCCTCCTCCTCCTCCTCCTCCTCCTCCTCCTCCTCCTCCTCCTCCTCCTCCTCCTCCTCCTCCTCCTCCTCCTCCTCCTCCTCCTCCTCCTCCTCCTCCTCCTCCTCCTCCTCCTCCTCCTCCTCCTCCTCCTCCTCCTCCTCCTCCTCCTCCTCCTCCTCCTCCTCCTCCTCCTCCTCCTCCTCCTCCTCCTCCTCCTCCTCCTCCTCCTCCTCCTCCTCCTCCTCCTCCTCCTCCTCCTCCTCCTCCTCCTCCTCCTCCTCCTCCTCCTCCTCCTCCTCCTCCTCCTCCTCCTCCTCCTCCTCCTCCTCCTCCTCCTCCTCCTCCTCCTCCTCCGAAGAAAATGGTGAGCTCTACTCTTTACACATTTCCGCATACTATTATAGTCATGTTAGGCCGGATCGAATTTTAAAATTCTGCAATTTGCAGTTGTACTTGTAGCTGCAGCTGTTTGATTCTGCTTTCAACTTAAAAAACACTAATTAATTTCTCATAGATAGAAACCACACATCTTATCAATTCTTATCAAACTTTTTCTTTTTTACAACATGTAGCTGACATTCACAATTGTTATTAGACTTCCAATAGAGACGGTGATAGAGCCGGTGGTGTTGGAGGATGGGTATGGAGAGACCCGCCTCCGATATGGGCAAGAGGAGTTCATGCACCGCCGCCGCCGCTGCCACCACCAGGCCCATTGGCTGAAGGATATGGCGCACAAAATCGCAAACATGGTATCAATATCGGGTGTGACAATTGGGCTGGGTATATGGACAACAACGTAGGCATCCGTCTTGATCGGTTCAATGAAGCGGAGGCGGTTGCGCAGGTTCACGGCAAATTACGGGTCGGATGTGGAAATTATTCAGGCAGGGACAATGTCATCCGCGTGAAAACATCTGAACCATCAACTAGTAATCGAAGGCGTCGGTGAATTGGAGCATGCTTTGGAAATGTTTGATTGCAATGGCTATAAGTATACGCATATATTATATATGTGTGTGGGTTTGTTTAATGCCTGTCCTCGATTGTATTAGTATTCTGAGTGCGAGCATATATATCTTATGTGAGTTTTAATTTGATTGTAATCAAGAGTGACTATTGTAAATAAATTTCTTCCAAGTTGTGATAACTTTTCCTAGCATAATTAGCAAGTTTCGTTAGAATTGTACCCCAATCTTTGTATGGAGGTGATATTTTTTGGCAATTAATCAAGAGTGTCTATTGCTTAGAATAAATTTCGACTTTCAACATCTTGTTCAACTGATGACTGAAGGTGAAGGATCTCCGCATAACAAACAGAATTTAAGAGAAAAGAGGAATTAATAATGTTTTTTATTCATACAAAGCTAGAATAAGCAGTAGCATCTACTCAAGGCTCGCTTGTTGGATGATGAGCATCCGTAGATTCTCTTGTGCCGTCAGCATCGCTATCTGCAGTCTGTCGACTACGGTGATCAGCAGACAGATCAATATGCACAGCATTATCGGCGTCAGAGATGTTGTGGCTTCCAATCTGTGTACTCTCGGAAACATTTGAAATACTTCCAAGCACGTTGCGGATTATGACATCATTCCCTTCAGCACCATAATTGCCACTTCCAATATCCACACCATAACCTCCTCCTCCTCCTCCTCCTCGTTGCCAACCACCCCATCCTCCTCCGAGGGTCGGAGGTGGGCCCATCATCGGTCCTCTCCATCTTCCATCATTCATGTCTATTGGAACTGGAGCTGGAAGTGGTATGTTGCTTTCACCACATGGTCCTCCACCAAATGCATTACTTGTACATATTGTGCAGGCGTCACGAACAGGTTGACCTGGTGCAGGTGCTTGTAAATCACAAACGTCAGTCGACCTTCCTCCTCCACCATCGTCAACATCCTTTTTTTCTTGTGCATTATGGCGCTGGACAGACTAGACAACGATATTGAATCAGAAAAAAATTATAATGTCAGTCATACATTTAATTTGCTATAAATGATCGTAAACTCTGCGTGTATCTATAGGTTTGATAGGATTGGAGAGCTCACCATTTTGCTAAGTTGAGGTTTAAATCCTTTGAATGTTGGCCATCGAGAAAAATTTTGCCAGGCAGAGGAGAGATTCTCTCTTGCTCACTTCAGAGACAAGCTAGCTGTTGAATGAAGGGCAAATTTATACTGGAAGAATTGTTGGTTACCCTTGCATTGTTCGGGAAAACTACTTGTTTTCCACACCTAAAAGTACTTTAGATACCATCAAGGTTTAGAGGGTCGATCCGTGTCTATGTCATTATGTTATCTCCAATTTCTAATTATTAGACATTGTAACACTTGTCCTATTCATATGAGGTTGGACTGCGAAAGGGGAGCTCTTTTTTTTTTTTTTTTTGATTCCTACGAAAGGGGGCTCTAGACCCCCGGTCTACTTGGCACGTACTAGGCCAAGGTTACTCATACGAAAAATAAAATGTAAAAAATAAAATAAAATAAAAAGGAACATGTTTAAACCATATAGTCACACTTTCCACTTGAATTTCTACAAATATTAGAGGAAGATGAACAAACTCATCCTTTCTTTTATTCAACATGATTCAAAGTGTGAAAATATTTTATAAAAATTGAAATATTCTATGCCTGGGAATAATAATGATATCCATGAAATGGCTAGTGAGTTTGAGTGAACAACATTTTGAAGTCTGTCTTTATCAACCTTTACTAGCAATTGGAATTATATATTCCTTCTCTAAAACATATAAGTCTTTGTAATCTTATCAGAGAATAAATATTCGAAATGATTTAAGAGTATAGATGATCATATCTTTTAATCTCTACTTTCGTGAAATCGAATCAGGAATAACTTTTCCGAAAGATAAAAAGGGGAGTAGCTCAATAGTAATTGAAGGAAAATTATGCTTCTATTTGTGGTGCATGCCGATGCGAAAGTAAAAGAAAGAGATTCTATGGTATATCATTGCATAAGTAGTCAATTACTCTTTTGTCAAAGTTTTTGTTCCATTCTCCTTTTCTTGTTTTTCGGTGAAAAGAAAAACAAATTCAGATGCCAAAGGCCTCATATGAACACCTCGAGTCTACATCATGTACCTGTATTGTCAGGCCCCGGGCTCGCGGCCCGTTGGCGCATGCAAGCCGTGGGACCCACTGAGTGTAGCGCGTTGTTTGACTTAATCCACTGCCAAAATCGACTAGCCGATGTTACACTTGGGTCTTGGGCTTACCTATTTAAGCCACACAATTTCACTGTAAATTCCCAATGTGGGGCTAAAGCTGGGTCTCACAATCACCCCACCTTATAAATACGACGTCCTCGTCGCGACATGACAATTGGCACATCCCAGTAGAGCCAGGCGACGTGGATTCTATCGGTGGCTCCTAAGGGCTCTAGAGATGGCTCCCACCGCGCTCACGCGATGTAGCACTTAGCCTCGTATAGCACTTAGCTCCACATTTCAGGCTGGTAACTGCTCTGATACCATTTGTCACGTCCCGGGCTCGCGGGCAAGTTGGTGCGTGCAAGCCATGGGACCCACCGAGTGTAGCGCGTTGTTTGGCTTAATCCACTGCCAAAATCGACTAGCCAATGTTACACTTGAGTTTGGCTACACTTGAGTCTTGGGCTTACCTATTTAAGCCACACAATTTCCCTGTAAATTCCCGATGTGGGACTAAAGTTGGTCTCACATGGATAGCATCATATAAGATTCTCAAAATGAACAATGAAATGAGAAGAAAAAAAAAACTTGATCAAGGGTACTGCACATACTTATTGAGCAAAACAACCTCCCGCTTCTGTCAAAAATTAAGCATAAATTTGTAGAATACACCCTGAAGTTGTCCCTCTTGTTCGACATCTCTAAATTCAGACACCAACTATTTCACCTCAAACATCTTAGACCATGTCCCCTTTAAACTTCTTGAAAATTTAGGAACCTTTTGGGTTGAAGGCAAACTGTAATGTATATATTTTCCCCCCTCTTTTTGCTTCCTTTCATTGCATTTTCCTGCTTTCTTGACAATTTTGTTTCCACTACAATCAAATACATGTACACTTTGATAATTGGGCACTTAAAACACCAAATTTTGAAAAAAAAAAAAAAAGACTTCATTTAGATCTTGTAAAAAAGCAAAACATTTCCATTTTTCTTAATTGTCAAAAAAAACTGGAGACTCATACATAAGCATATTCTACATAGTGTGTACATATACATATGTTAGCTGTAACCCAAAATCAGTGAAAAAGAGCAATGTCATGACTTGCTATTGCAAGCTTCTTCTTTATTGGTGCAACCAATGCACCCCAGCATCCTGTGACTTTCACGGTGTCATCATCGTCTCTATATTGTGCAGGCCGATTAGAGTTACCAGATTGACCTATACGAACAACATTATCGGTTTCAGAGAAATTGTTGCTTCCAATCTGCATGCCATCAGAAATATGTCCTAGAACATTGCGGATATGGATATCATTGCCACCAACTGCCCAGTTGCCACTCCCGATATCAGCACCATAACCTCTTCCACCACCCTGTCCATTTCCTCGTCCTCTTCCCCCTCTGACTGGAAACTGCATGCTTTCACCACCCAATACTCACTCTTCAAAGAAAACCACAGGGTAAGTGTTAAGGTGCACATATAAAATCAAAACAGATGTATGCTTAGAACAGCAAGGTGGAACTAAAAGAATTGAAAGCCACGTGGTATGAGCTTCAGAGGGAGAGCTCACCATTTGCCTAATCAGCTGAGCTACAAGCTTTTTCCATGGGGAAGAATTTTTCTGAGGCAGATCGAGGTTTTGCATAAGAGACGACCATAGGAGGAAGGGGTGAATTTATACAATCTTCTGCTTAGACATAAAAGGACATAGAATCACTGCCATCCTTAAGCATATATATGTCCACAGGGAAACAAGCCCACGGTTTACTAATTTGAAAGAAAAAAACATTGAAAAAGGAGGGGGGAAAAAGAACAACTGTGTCCACTCTTAAAAAATCTGCCACCCTACGCAAAACCAAAACATAATGACTATTGACAGAATACTCTTTTTACTTGTATGATGTAATTTTAAGAGCCATCTATATTTAAGGAGTCCAAACTTAAAAAAGAAGCATTAATAACTAACGTCATATGTAAGGAACGAAAATCTTCTTTGCATTTTTCTTACCATTCAAATTTGCCCCGATTGTTTGTGCAACTGCGAACAACAAAAACTGGAAAGCAGAAGTCGCTCAAACAAGATTGGGTGATGGTGTAGTTTTTGGTTCACGCGCGCATGTGTATGTCATCCTCTCATCCTCATTAACACCCAAATAGCCGAAAAAGAGCTATTCACGAGAAAAAGCAAACATCAATTTTATAAAGGCCAGACAGGTAAAATATGCGCAATCCCAGATTAACAAGATATGGGAATATCAACAAACATCAACAGGATAAGGCAATATTAAGATATCAATAATCAGGGTTTCTGAAAGAATGTTGCAGTTAAGTAAAAGTAAGGCTACCTCTTTTAGCATTTCATTATTTTTGAAAATTGCTTCATATATTTAATGCACTAAACCTTTTCTCAACGATGTTATCACACAATATATCTCTGTGTCTTTACTTCTGTTCCAGTGTCCTGCCTCGCGTATTTGTATCATCTATTGAGGCTGTGTATCAGTTACAAAATTGAATAAGAGGCACCGGTAATTCTCTTAGGTTGATTCACTAATGTAAACAAAATATATATCTCATGCACTATCACTATATTGTTAGTTATATTCTCCGATTCTTTTCTGAATTTATGTTTATCTGGTATGATATGGATGTTCTATTACAGTCTTCGTTATGTCGACAACTTTCGGCATAGAAGAAAATAAAATCCTTTGCTTGGAACATATATTCCTTTTTCAGTTTTGAAAAGATTAGGGTCGTCTCTTGGAGAATAAAGCTCAATGATTGCTGACCAGAGAAAAAAATTCGAATTAATCTGCAAGCACAGAAAGGGTTAAAGATTTATTGATGGCAAGGGCATATATATGTAGTCAACTTAATACCATGCATGTTCCTTTCCCAGGATTGAGGACAACTACTACTACTTCAGAATAATTAGGTTTTAGTCAACTTAATACCGAAAGCTTTTCTCTTTGGAGGGAATCCATCACAAAAAGCCAATTCCCTTGTTCAGTCTCATCAACAAATGCTCAATAATAATTCCGGAGTTAAGTGATTACTATGAATTATTAGGTTCTCCACTTGAACTAAGAGATAAAACAAGCAAGGAATATACGGTTAATGCTTAAAGGAATTTATGCTGGGTTTTGATGCAACTGAGATGAAACAAATACGACTTAACTTAATCTATCTTCACACGAGGAATAAGTTCCACTTCCTTTATATATTTTTTTATTCATGTTTCTCCTTTCTTAAAACCAAAATTAGCCTTACGTGGCAGCAGTTAATAATACACGCAAGAAAGACATTCATCAAGAGGTGTACTTTTTAAAAGGCAAAATTACCAGATTGGTATATTTTGTTGACCCTTAGTGACACATTGGTATATTTTCTTACTCTGGCGACGATTTGGTATATCACATAGACTACGGCGACAAATTAGCCCATATTTTTGGCCGGATCCAAAATTCCGATCAAATTGAGTCACATGATCCTCACGTGCGGCCCACGTGGCTGCCAACGTGGCGGTAATTGGGATCAATTAAATTGCTAAAAGAGGTTTTTTCTAGCATTAGAGCTCAAAATTAGGATTCAAATTGGGATTCAATTTGGACAGAATTTTGGCGTCGGCCAAAATATAGGCTAATTTATCGCCGTAGTCTACATAATATACCAAATTATCGCCGTAGTAAGAAAATATACCAATGTGTCACTAAGGGTCAAAAAAATATACCAATCTGGTAATTTTTCCCTTTTTAAAACAAAGGGAAATCTCTGCACTGAGCAAAAGTTGTGTTTATGATCCTGTCAAAGTTGTGTTTATGATCCTGTCAGTAAACCCCTTGGTCTCACACAACTACATTCAATTCACTACACCCAAGCAAATTATAATATTTAATTCCTAAAACTATATCACATTAAGTTTCAAAACTATATCACATTAAGTTTCAAATATGAGCATGGAAACAATTTGTATGAGTGGAATATCTATGCAAAAGCACATCCATCCAGCGGTCGACACATTGACATCAAACATATCTAATGAGATATGATTAACAAAATGAATCCACATTTTATCCACCTTTATCAATTATTTGCTTGGACCATATATTCCTTCTTCAAGCATTCTAAATGCACTCTGACCAGACAAAATATTCAAAGTTAGCTCTGTGTCATCACCTTGAAAGATGACAATATAGGTACGTTAGTTTGCACGTCTTCATCATAATTGAAGAAGTGAAGCTTTTAGGAGTTTCTTTGTTCCTTCATATATACCTTGTCATGAATACACAAGTGTAAATGTAATATGGATGCGGTGACATTTAAAAGAATGTAGAGGCATCACAATAAGCTTCATTTTCATGTTGACCAGTAACCTATGAAGAGGTTAGAGACATAAAGTAAAGAATAATGCTAAAAATTATAATCATCCATTAAAGCATGAGGAGAAGGTGTCATGCATATATCCCTGAACATTCTAAAACAAAATACAAAAGAAATTGTATGCATGAACTATTTTTCTTCTTTTTTGAAGTATAAAATGAAATTGTAACTCAAGCAATCAACATCTAAAATTCTCTAGGACATTAATAGTATTCCGTATGCTTATATTAAAGAATAGAAGGAGTGAAATACCACTGATTACATTGCCTGGAGATATGCCTTCAACTTGTAACCTCCCTGTCACAAAATGCACACCTGACACAACTCTCCACAAGATTGTATTTATTCCAGAAATATTTGGTAATCCAATTTATCAATAATTGAGAAAACTTTTTTTTTATATCACAATACATTCCTTCGAAATTGTATTGCCTTCTGCCTAGCCCACCATCCTTTTCCTAAAAAAACCCTTCTTACGTCTATTCAATAGTAGGAAGTATCAAGGTAATTGTAGCTTATAAGGAGAAGAGAAACCCAGAACACGCGCGACTTTATCAGGCAGGTTAAATGAATCCTTTATAATCTGGGTCCTAATTTATACGTATTTTCCTAGTTCTTCTATGCGGAACCTCTAAAAGTTTTCTCAAATCCCCAGCTGCTGATATTTATATGCATGTTAGCGGTTATTCCAGAACTCTACTAAATCAGATTCAAGCCAAACAGAGCAGCAGCTTAAGACAACCTGTGAACACAATTCGTATAAATCAGATAAATACAAGGATGCTTCCAGTAATTATAAGGAAATCCATATGTTCCAGTAATGCTATTGCTAGACTGAATGTCATCTAATACATTAGAGAAAAGAGAAATAAAAGTATCAATTTAAATGTTGAACCTTTCTCCTTGTTATCTGAAGTCCAACAATGAAAATAGTTGCGAGTCTAATCATATGTAAACTAAAAAAACTTGTTAGTAGTTTAAATAGAAAGAAGAAGACCCGGATTGTAAACGTGTACTCTTGGTTTCCCAATGAGAATATTCTAACTGTAGCCGTTCATGCCAATGACCCACTTGTGGGACCTTGAGCTTTTGTATAAATCCACTCCTTGGTTCAACAAACTCCCTCACAACAATCCTTCTACGCTTGCTCTCTTGCTGAGGGAAGACAACCTCCGGTGTGAAAAAATGGTGAGCTCTACCTCCCTACGCCCTCCAACCCATAGAGAGCGCTTTTCTCCTCTCTCTCTCTCTCTCTCTCTCCCCTCTCTATTCTATAGAGAGAAGATCACGCTTCTGCTATACCCTAGAGATACCCATGATTTCTTTATTTCTGCTATATAGTATCAAATCTAACTCATTTGGTGCAAGGATAATAATAATTCAAACTACGTTGCTACACGCTCCTATTTCATTTTATTGTATAGATCAGACCATAGTAACTATTAACTTTAAGGAGAACTATTCAAAAGAACAAAAAAATATAACCTGCGTTAACATGCCCTTCTCTTGTAACACTCAACTGATGTTATTTATATTGGTCTGATTTCTTTTATCAGTGTGACGACTACTGGGGAGGAGGACAAGGCGCTGGAGCCATAGTACCAGTACCACAAGGTGGAGGTGGTGGGGCATGGGGAGGGGGCTACAGTGGGGAATGGGAAGGGCCACCTTCTGGTGGACGGTTTGGGGCAGGCGGCGGAAGGGGAGGTCAGCAGCAAATGTGGGTGAGCAGGTATAGTGGTGGATATAGTGGAGGCTACAGTGGTGGATATAATGGCGGATACAGTGGTGATAGATATGGCGTTGGATATGGTGGTGGTGGATATGGTGGTGGACGATATCCCGGAGGAGGTGGTCAAGCCCCACCACCAGCATCACCACCTGTACATGGCGGTGGAGGTGGAGGAAATAACGGTGGAGGATATGCCGGTGGACGATATCCCGGTGGAGGATACAGCGGTGGAGGATATGCGGGTGCAAGATACACCCATGGAGGATATATCGGTGGAGGACATGCTGGTGGAGGATATGCTGGCGTTCAACGTGAAGAAGGTAACGGTGGTGGGGAGTATAATGGCATTGATATTGGGAGTAACAACACCAGTGAGCTCGGAGGGAACGACGTCAAGCTTAGATTTGACCTGTCAAAATTGAAGGATGTACCAAAGCTTCCAGGCGGTGTACGTGTTGGAAGCGGACAACATGCTAGGGAAAAATTGAACAGGATTGACTACAGTGAATTTAGTGATCCAGCACCTTCATCGCAAGATGGAATCGGAATAGGAAGTTGGAGTCGGGAAGGGAATAGGTATTATTGAATCCTACTATCTGGAAACAACAGATGGAGTTGCCGGACAACCGCTGTTGTATCAATCTCATTAGCCAAGTGAACAAAATGACAGGGACTCTTCTGTTTACTACTCACTGGCCTAAATGTTTATGTACTTACTGGCTTTCCATAAAACATTATAAGCAATGCTCAAGCTTATCATGTCTTACTAGACTTGTATCTATATGAATAAAATTAAAAGATTGTAATCCGCGTTACAAATTTCTACTAAATTCCTTTGCAATATGTATAGACTTTTTCTGTTCTTTTCCTTCTCTCACTTAATATTAGTGTTTAAGAGGACAGAGGCATGAGAGAAATTGTCAAGGCCCCTTATGAGGTAAGGCATAAACCTCAAAAACTTCCCCCTTGTTCACTTTTTTAATTATAATTATCAAAAAATAAAAATAAAAAACATAAGGTGATTACGTAAAGTATTACACCGTGCACATAGATGTTGTATGTGATATCTGTTGCAATAGACTCATTTATGGATTTAAGACCCAGTTGCTGCAGCATACAAGTGACAGAAAAACATGAAATAAAATCAGGAAAGTACGTAGAACATATAATCGCAGCATGCACACAAAAAATAATCGATAGGCATGACAGAATGTAATGACGATTACCGCTCCTCAACCTGATAATATGCCAATCAGACAAGGAAGATTTCTTACCAAAGAAAAGGAAAAAAAGCATTATCGATTAAACAAACAGTTGAAATAACCTGTGGTGCTTACAGGAAAATATTTATTTGATCAACATGCCTTTTTTTTCTCTTGAACGACACCCTTTGTAGATCAGGAACTTTCCGAATAAGAGGACGTCAAAGGTCTCGTGAACTTTGCCTGCATAACTAAATGGAGCAAATGAGATTAAAGTTTAAACAGCATCGGTTTCAATTACATGAAGGAATTTTCACCATTCAATTTTATTAGAGCAATTTTCCTGGGCTAATAAAATTTTTGTCCATTTAAATCTGTTTCGTCCAAATAGCTATTAATTGGGAATACTTCAAAAATCACAATTTTCATGGGTTATAACCAATGATTTGTGTCCATTAATGCTCATTCCGACCCAATGACAATTACTTATGCGCATTTCAAAATTCTTGATTTTAATGGGCTACAAAACCATAATTTTTCTCAATTTTCATTTGTTTCGACCAAATGGCAAATAAGTATCAGTTTTCTTGGGCCATATCCCACAATTTTTATCACTTTTTGTTGGTTTCAACCCAATAGCAATTATGTGTTCTTTTTTTAAAATTTGCAATTTTCATGGGCTATATCTCAAGCTTTTTGTCAAAATATCCAGCATTTCATGTGTGCCTAAAAATTTATGCTTTTAACGAGCTATATTATATAACTCACGAAGTTGGTCCATTTTCATATTTTTTGACAAAATAGCAATTAATTATGCATACTTCAAAATTGGCAATTTTCATGGCCTATAACCCGTAATTTTTGTTCATTTTTCTTTGTTCAAGCCAATGACTATTAATTAGGAATGATTTAAACTTCGCAATTTTCATGGTCTATAACTCATGACCCTTGTCATTTATCGTTTATTACAACCTAATGACAATTAATTATGCATACTTAAAAATTCACAACTTTCATGGGCTATAACCCATGACTTTTCATTCATTTCAACCCGATGACAAATAAGTACACATGCTTCAAAATTCACGATTTTTATGGGCTGCAACTTATGACTTTTATCCGTTTTTGTTTGTTTCGATCCTATGGCAATTAATTAGGCATACTTATAAATTCCCAATTTTCATGGATTACAACCCACGGTTTTTGCGTGCTTAAAATTTCACAGCTTTCATGGGTTATAATCCACGATTTTTTGCCTTTTCGTTTGTTTTGACCTAATAGCTTTAAGTTTTTCTTTTTTAAAATTTAGGACTTTTGTGGGCTACATGACTTTTATCCATTGCCGTTCATTTCAACCCCACAGCAATGAATTATGTGTAACTCAAAATTCACAGTTTTCATAAACTATAACTGATGCAGGACAAATTCAAAGATTAGATTTGATTCAGCTTGAAGAAAATAAAGTTGTTATGATTTTAAATTTAGATTTGCTTTTAGATAAATTAGAATTAGTTATTTGATTTTAGTCAGTTAGGATAGAGTTGAATTTGTTTGAGTTTGTTTTAAAGATAGGATTGAATTTGTTAGTTGAAATTAGTTACTTGTTTTAGATTATAAACTCTATTAAAGGGGGTTATGACTTCATGTAAGGTAGAGATTATAGAAGGAATAAAAATTACGTTATGTGAGAAATTTGGAGTGATTCCTCAAAGGCATGAAGCCATATATTCAAGGTAGATGCTACATGTGGAACAACCACATTATCCCGTACTTTTATCTTTCTTTGATCAGCCTTTTTATTAAAAAAGAAAAAGAAAAATTACCATTCATCCAAATATTTTCGACAAAGTTTTCATTCAAAGGTTGGCTTTACTGGTCCTCATCAATAACCCACGATATTTGTCCATTTTGTCTTTATTTTGACCCAATGACAATTAATTAGGTGTCCTTCAAACTTCTATTCATAGCTATAACCCATGATTTTGTCCATTATCGTTCATTTAGACCTAACGGCAATTAATTATACATACTTTAAAATTCTCGATTTACATGGATTATAACCCACAAATTTTCTCAATCTTGGTAAGTTTCGCACCTAATGTCAAATAAATGTGTGTACTTCAAAATTCACGATTTTCATGGGCTATAACCCATGATTTTTCTAAATTTTCTTTCGTTTTACCCAATGGCAATTAAGTTTTTTTTGTCAAAATTCATGATTTTAATGGGTTATAACTCATGATTTTTTATTTCGACTCAATAGCGATTAATAATCGTATACTATCAAATTCGAGATTTTTATAGGCTATAACTCAAATTGTTCTTTTTTCATTTTTGTCCATTTTGACCCAATGAGTATATTAATTTGGAGTACTTCAAAATTTATACTTTTCGAGGGACTATAACGCATGATTTTTGTCCATTATCATTAATTTTGACCAAATGACAATTAATATTCATACTTAAAAGTTCATGAATTTTATGGGCTATAACCAAAAGATTTTGTTAATATTTGTTCATTTCAATCCAATGGCAAATACACATGTGTACTTCAAAATTCATGATTTCCCATGGGCATAACCTACAACATTTCACAATTTTGTTAGTTTCGATCCAATGCCAATTAAGTTTCTTTCTTCAAAATACACGATTTTCATTGCTATAACCTACCATTTTAATCAATTTTTATATGTTTCAACGAAATGGCAAATAAACATCGTTCATGATTTTGACGAGTTATAACACATTAATTTTAGCAATTTTCATCTGTTTTGACCAATGATAAGTAATTAGGCATACTTCAAAATTCACAATTTTCATGGGATATAATCCACTTTTTGTCTATTTCATTTGTTTAATCAAATGGAAACTAATTAGAGTACTAAAAAATTCATGATTTTCATGGGTTATAACCAACGATTTTGTCAATTTTCATTTGTTCTACATAATGTCATTTAGTTTTATTTCTAGAAAATTTGTAATTTTCATGGGATACATCTCATGGTTTTTGTCAATTTCGTGTGTTTCAATGCAAAGGAAAATAAATTTTGTGTGCTTCAAGATTCACGATTTTAGAGGTTGAAACGTACAAATTTTGTCCATTTTCGTATTTTTTTGACAAAATGGCAATTAGTTAGGAGAGTACTTTAAAATTTATAATTTTCATGGTCTATAACTCATAACTCTTGTCAATTATCATTTATTTCGACTCAGTGATAATTAAATATGTGTACTTAAAAATTCACCTCTTTCATCGGCTATAACCCATGAATTTTGTCCATGTTTGTTTGTTTTGATCCGATTACAATTAATTAGGTGTACTTACAAATTCTCAATTTTTATGGACTATAACCCAAGATTTTTGTCCATTTTTGTATGTTTCGGCCAAATGGAAATTAATTTTGTGTACTTAAACATTCACAACTTTCATAAGTTAAAACCGCGATTTTTATCTGCTTTCGTTTGTTTCGGTACGATTTTGATAGGTTATAACACATAATTTTTTTTATTTTTCGTCTGTTTTGACCAGTGACCAGTAAATAGGTGTTTTTGAATTTTCACAATTTTTATTTGATATAATCCATGTTTTTGTCTATTTAGTTCGTTACGACCCAATGAAAATTAATTACACATAGTCCAAAATTCACGATTTTCATGGGTTATACCTACAATTTTTTTCATTTTCATTCATTCGACTCAATGACATGTCATTATCTTTTTTTTTTTAATTTGCAATTTTCATGGGCTACATCCCATGGTTTTGATCAATTTCGTGCATTTCAACCCAATGAAAACTAAATTCTGTGTTCTTCAAAATATACGGTTTTTATGGGATATAACCTACAAAGTTTCTCCATTTTTGTCTTCTTCGACAAAATAGCAATTAATTAGGGATACTTCAAAATTGACAACTTTCATAGCCTATAACCCACGCTGTCAATTTTTGTCTATTTCAACCCAATGATAATCAATTAGAAGTACTTTAAATTTCGCAATTTTTTCATAGTCTATAACTCGTGACTATTATCAATTATCATTTATTTCGACCCAATAACAATTAAATTATGCATATACTTGAAAATTCATGACTATTATAGGCTGTAACCCATAATTATTATCTATTTACGTTCGTTTGGACCCAATTGACAAATAAGTACGCAAACTTTAAAATTCACGATTATCATGGGCTATAACACATGAATTTTATCCATTTTTATTTATTTCGATTCAATGACAATTATTTAGGCTACTTACAAGTTCCCAATTTTCATAGACTATAATCCATGATTTTTGTCCTTTTGTTTATTTATTTAATAGAAATTAATTTTGCGTGCCAAAACTTTGCGATGTTTTATGGGTTATAAACTTATAATCCATGATTTTTTTTCTATTTTTGTTTGTTTCAATGTAAAAGCATTAAATTTTCTTTTTTTTTAATTCGGGACTTTTGTCGGCAATACAACTTTTATCCGTTGTTATTTATTTCAACCCATAGCAACTACATATACATACTTCAAAATTCACAATTATTATTGACTAAACCTACAATATTTGTTTAATTTTTTTGTTTATTTTACTCAATGGCAACTAATTAGAAGTCCTTCAAATTTCACACTTTTATAGCTATAACCCGTGATTTTTGTCCATTATTGCTCATTTCGATCTAATGGCAATTAATTATGCATACTTTAAAATTCTCGATTTTCATGGGTTATAACCCATAATTTTATCCATTATATTAAGTTTTCGACCTTACGACAAATAAGTATGTGTACTTCAACATTCACGATTTTCCTCGGCTATAACACACGATTTTTTGAACTTTTCTTCATTTCAATTTAATGGCAATTAATTTTTCTTTTCTCAAAAGTCATGATTTTAATGGGTTATAACCCATGATTTTTCATTTCGATCTAATGACAACTAATTATGCATACTTTCAAATTCACGATTTTATTGGCTATAACTCAAATTTTTTAACATTTCCATCTATATTGAGCCAATGAGCAACAATAAGAGTACTTTGAAATTTACAATTTACAAGGGGCTATAGCATGATTTTTTCCATTATCATTCACTTCGATCAAATGATAATTAATATTCATACTAATTCATGATTTTCATGGGCTATAACCAAAAGATTTTGTTAAAATTTGTTTATTTCAACCCAATAGCAAAGAAGTATGTGTACTTCAAAATTCATGATTTTCATGGGCATTACCTACAACTTTTCTCAATTTTAGTTAATTTCTACCAAATGACAATTAAGTTTACTATCTTCAAAATAACAATTTCATTGCTATAACCTACCCTTTTTATCAATTTTTGTATGTTTCAACCAAATGGCTAGTAAACATGCGTGTTTCAAAACACATGATTTTGATGGGTTATAACACATGAATTTTGTCAATTTTCATCTGCTTTGACCAATGACAAGTAATTAGGCATGCTTCAAAATCCATCATTTTCTGGAAAATAACCCATGTTTTGTCTATTTAGTTATTTATGATCCAATGGAAATTAATAAGTTACAACCAATAATTTTTATCATTTTTGTTCTTTCGACCCAATGACATTTAGTTTTTTCAAAAAATTACAATATTTATGAGTTATAACCAATAATTTTTACCATTTTTTGTTCTTCCGACCCAATGACATGTAGTTTTTTTCAAAATTTATAATTTTCATGGGCTATATCCCTAGGTTTTTATCAATTTCGTGTTTTTCAACAAATGGAAAATAAATTCTATGTCCTTCAAAATTCACTATTTTTATGGGCTATAGCCCATGAATTTTGTCCATTTTCGCCTTTTTTGACAAAATGAAAATTAATTAAGTGTACTTTAAAATTTGCAATTTCTATGGCTTATAGCCTGCAATTTTGGTCATTTTTGTCTTTTTCAACCCAATGAAAATTTATTAGAAGCACTTTAAAATTCACAATTTTCACAGTCTATAACTCATGACTACTGTCAATTATCATTTATTTCGACCCAATGATAATTAAATATGCGTACTTAAAAATTCACGACTTTCATGGGCTATATAACCATCATTTTTGTTCATTTTCGTTCATTTCGACCCAATGATAAATAACCATGCATACTTCAAAATTCACGATTTTCATGAGCTATAACCCATGAAATTTATCCATTTTTGTTTATTTTGATGGATTATAATCCATGACTTTTATCCAGTTTAGTTTGTGTCAGCCTAATTATGTTAAGTTTTCTTGTTTAAAAATTCGAGACTTTTGTGGGCTACACGACGTTTATCCATTGTTGTTCATTTCAACTCAATAGAAATTAATTACGTTTATTTCAACATTCGCGGTTTTCATGGACTATAACCCACAATGTTTGTTCATTTTTTGTTTGTTTTGTCCCAATGGCAATTAATTGGGTGTACTTTAAAATTCACAATTTTCATAGTTATAACCGTGATTTTTGTCCATTATCGTTCATTTCGACCTAATAGCAATTAATTATGCATACTTTAAAATTCTCAATTTTCATGGATTATAACTCATAATTTTTGTCAATATTGGTAAGTTTCTAATCTAATGGCAAATAAGTATGTGCAGTTGTCTACTATTGAATTCATGATTTCAAGGGTTATAACCATGACTTTTTTAAATTTTCGTTCGTTTTAACTCAATGGTAATTAAGTTTTCTTTGGTTAAAATTCACAATTTTAATGGACTATGACCTATAATATTTATTCATTTCGACCCAATGACAATTAATTATACTTACTTCCAAATTCGACTTTATAAACTACAACCCAAATATTTTTCTTTTTCATCCATTTTGACCCAATGAACATTAATAAGTACTTCGAGTGGCTATAACCCATGATTTTTGTCAATTATCATTCATTATGACTCGATGACAATTAACATTCATACTTAAAAATTCATGCTTTTCATGGGCTATAACCAAAGGTTTTGTCAATTTTTGTTCATTTCAACCCCACGTTAAATAAGTTACATACTTCAAAATTCACAATTTTCATGGGCACAACCAACAACTTTTATCAATTTCCGTTAGTTTCGACCCAATGACAATTAAGTTTTCTTTCTTTCAAATCCACGATTTTCATTGATATAACCTTCCATTTTTATCAATTTTTGTATGTTTCCACCAAATGACAAATAAATATGTGTTTAAAATTCACAATTTTTATGCGGTATAACACATAAATTGTCAATTTTATTCTGTTTTGATGAATGGCAAGTAATTAGGTGTATTTTAAAATTCACGAATTTTATTCGATATAATCCATGTTTTTATTTCATTTGTTACAATCTAATGGAAATTAATTACATACTCAAAATTTTGTGATTTTTATGAGTTATAACCAATGATTTTTACCTTTTTCATTCGTTTGACCCAATGACATTTAGTTTTCTTTTGCAAAATTTACAACTTTCATGGGCTATATGTCATGGTTTTGTCAATTTTGTGTGTTCTAACCAATGGAAAATAAATTCTTTATCCTTCAAAATTCACTATTTTTATTGGTGTAACCCATGAATTTTTTCCATTTTCATCTTTTTCGACAAAATGGCAATTAATTATGCATATTTTAAAATTAGCAATTTTCATTGCTTATAAATTCGATTTTGACCAATTTTTTGTTTCAACCTAATGACAATTTATTAGGAGCACTTTCAAATTCACAATTTTCATAGTCCATAGCTCATGACTACTATCAATTATCATTTATTTCAACCCCATAATTATTAAATATGCTTACTTAAAATTCACAACTTTCTTGGGCTATACCCAATTATTTTTGTCCATTTTTGTTTGTTTCGATCCAATGACAAATAAGCATGCATATTTTAAAATTCACAATTTTCATGGGCAACCCATGAAATTTGTCCATTTTTGTTTGTTTTGATCCATGGGCAATTAACTAAGACTACTTACAAATTCCCAATTTTCGTTGATTAATCCACGATTTTTTCTATTTTTTTTGTTTCAGCACAATGAAAATTAATTTTGTGTACTTAAAAATTCGCGATTGTCATGAGTTTTAATCCACGATTTTATCCATTTTTGTTTGTTTCGACCTAATGGCATTAAGTTTTCTTGTTTAAAAATTCAAGACTTTTGTAGGCTACTTGACTTTATCCATTATCGTTCATTTTATGGGTTATAACCCACAATTTTTGTCAATATGGTAAGCTTCCGACCTAATAGCAAATAAGTATGTGCACTTTAAAATTCATAATTTTCAAGGGATATAACCCACGATTTTTCTAAATTTTTGTTCGTTTCAACCCAATGACAATTTTTTTGGGTCAAAATTCACAATTTCAATGGGCTATGCTACATGAGTTTTGTTCATTTCAACCCAATAACAATTAACTATGCATACTTCCAAATTCACGATTTTCATGTTCTATGACCCTTTTTTTTTCATTTTCTTCTATTTTAACACAATGAATATTAATAAGTACTTCAAGGAGCTATAACCCAAGATTTTTGTCCACTATTATTCATTTCCACTTAATGACAATTAATATTCATGCTTAAAAATTCATGATTTTTATGGGATATAACTAAAAAGGTTTCGTCAATTTTTGTTCATTCCAACCCCATGTCAAATAAGTATCTATATCTCAAAATTCATGATTTTCATGGCCATAACCGACAACCTTTCTCAATTTTTGTTAGTTTCCTATTACCTACCATTTTATCAATTTTTGTACGTTTCAACCAAATGGCAAATAAGTATCACGAGTTTCAAAGTTCATGATTTTGATGAGTTATGAAACATAAATTTTATCAATTTTCAAGCTGTTTTGACTCAATGACAATTAATTAGGTGTACTTCAAAATTCATAGTTTTCATGGGATATAACCTACATTTTATGTTCATCATTGTTTGTTTTGACCAATGGATTATACGTACTTAAAAATTAGCGATTTTCATGGGCTATGCATCGATTTTTCCATAATCGTTCGTTACGACATTTAATTTTTCTTTCTTCAAATTTTGCAGTTTTCATGGATTATAACATGTTCATTATCATTCATTTCGAGCAAATAGCAATTAATAGTGTACTTTAAAATTCAAATTTTGATGATCTATAACCCACATTATTTGTCCATTTTTGTTTTGATTAATTGACAATTAATTATGCATAAATTAATATCACAATTTTTGGGCTTTAACCCACTATTCATCATCGTTCATTTCAACCTAATGGAAATTAACTATGTGTACTTAAAAATTCGTGATTTTCATGGTCTAAAACTACGCTTTTGTCAAGTTTGTTTGTTTTGACCCAATCTCAAATAAGATTTTACTTAAATATTCAAAATTTCATGGGTTATAGCCTACTATTTTTGTCCATTTTGTTCGTTTCAACCCAATAGCAATTTTACTATCGTGCTTTAAAATATGCAATTTCCATGCACTAACACGGATTTTGACCCGTTATCATTTATTCTAATCTAAAGCCAATTAATTATGTGTACTTCAAATTTCACGAGTTTTTGAGTTATAATCCATGATTTTTGTCCATTTTTGTCTGTTTTTCCACATAACAATTAATTAGGTGAACTTCAAATTTGGCAATTTTCATGAGCTATAACCTATATTTTTGACCATTTATGTCTATTTCTTCCAAATAGCAATTAATTAAGAATACTTCAAAATTCAAGATTTTCATGAACTATAATCCATGAGTTTTTCTATTTTTATTTGTTTTGTCCAAATGTCAATTAATTAGAAATATTCAAAATTCAAAATTTTCATGAGCTATAACTCATGATTTTTGTAGATTGTTATTCATTCTAACCCAATGGCAATTAATTTTCCGTATTTTAAAATTTCCGATTTTCATAAGCTATACCCACATTTTTCATTATTCTTATCACCTAGTGACAAATAATTATGCGTTCTTCAAAAATTCACAATTTCATTGGCATACTTCAAAATTCACAATTTCTATGGTCTATAGCCCATCATTTTTGTATGTTTCATCCACTTGCCAAATAGTTTAAGTATATCTAAAGTCGCGATGTTCATTGGCTAACCCACAATTTTGTCAATTTTTATTTATTTTGACACAATGGCAAATAAATATATGTACCTCAAAATTCCAGATTTTCATAGAGTATAACCCACACTTATTGTCCATTTTCGTCTTTTTCCACCCAAGAGCAATTAATTAGGCCTTTTTCAAAATCCACAATGCCTATGCTTTTTCCCATGATTTTTGTCCATTATCGTTCATTTCATCTTAATGCCAATTAATTGTGTGTACTTCAAAATTTCTGATTTTATGGGTAATAACCCACATTTTTTTATCAATTTTCGTTTTGTTCGACCATGTGGCAAATAAGTATATGTACTTCAAATTTTATGATTTTCTTCAGGTATAACCAGGATTTTGTTCAATTTCCGTTCATTTTGACCCTATAGCAATTAAATTTTCTCCTTAAAATTCGTGATTTCAATGGGCTATTACCCACAATTTTGATCAATTTTCGTACACTTCAAACCAATGGCAAATAAGTATCTGTGCTTCCAAATTCACAATTTTAATGGGCTACAACCCATGAGTTTTGTCCACTATTATCATTTTTAGCCAAAATGGCAATTAATTTCACATACATCAAAATTCACAATTTTCATGGCTTAATACTTACAATTTTTGTCTATTTTTGTCTGTTTCATTCAAAATGAAATAAATAAGGACTTCAAAATCCACGGATCTTTGGGCTGTAATCAATGTTTTTGTCCATTTTACTTTAGCTGACGATGTCCTACAATAGGGGCATTTTTTGAACCCGACCCACCCAGTAATTAATTAATATATGTTGAGATATATAGGTTCGGGTCATATACAGGTCAACCCAAGTAACCCATTTATTAAGGTCAGCCCTAAATGACCTATTCAACCCATTTAAAATTTT
This sequence comes from Asparagus setaceus, assembly GCA_012295165.1. Lineage (NCBI taxonomy): Eukaryota > Viridiplantae > Streptophyta > Magnoliopsida > Asparagales > Asparagaceae > Asparagus > Asparagus setaceus. The sequence goes on from CM022710.1 coordinate 1,223,442, forward strand.
TTCTTCATAATTTCAGTCTGTTTTGAGGGATTCTATTATTAATTCATCTTTATTGCTTTGAATATGTGGATGTTGTCTAGGGTGTGTGATTCATGGACAAAGGACTATAAGTAAATAATTGAAGTTTAATGAATTTGATGAAGGAAAATGAATTTGCAAACTATAAATAGTTAAAACATCTCTTAATTTCACAGGTAGGTAGCTGCATAATGTAATTCGCCAACTTCTATAAATTAATTGTACTAGTAAAATTGACAACTACAAACTTCAACATCAGTTGAATGTAAGAAAAAGAAATCCAAGATATACTTGCAACATCTAGTGCAGAAAACTACATTATACAGACGCATATAAATTAAAGAATAATTTTTACACACTCGAACAATTTCACTGCCGAAGTGAAATAACAGAGTGATGGATACTTACCTGCTCTATGGTCTTTACAAAATGAGACTCTCTGGAAAAGTCTTTGTAGTAGCTTCGACGCGCCAGATATTAGGCTTGCTACAAACAGTGTGCCGCAACCAAATAAAGACGTATGGAGAAATGATGGATCACAAATCCATAGATAAAAGGAGGGGCTGCATGTACAAGGAAATATAACATTCAATGTTTCCACTGACCTCCAAACAGGGCAATGAAGATCTTGACATTTGCCAGAAAACTGAGACATATGCCTCTCACGTAGCCAACCATAAGCTTCAATTCCTCAGAAATTTCAGTATTCCCTGGGAAATATTATCTCATATGAAGTCTAGAAACAAGTGTCATGAACAGAGTTTATTTCCACAAGTTAAAACTCCACACTTTGATTCCATTTAAAAAATCTATCTGCAGTAATATGAATTTATTTAATCTATTGAAGTCTTGGCAAGCAATAACAATATATGATGCATCTCAGCACGTAGATAATCTACTATACTCTCCACAGTAACTAACTCAATAATGCATACAAAATTGCACAAACATGTCCCATTTGTTCAAAGAACTCAACAAAAACTGCCATGTGGGACATTTCATCAAACAGCTTGTGAGCATTGGGGAATTGAAAACGAGAAAACAATCAGAAGATAAAATTGTATTAACTAGTAGAACACCTGAAAGTATGGCATCGGCGCGTTGGCTGTGGGCCGAGGATGGTGATTGCCAGAGCCGAGATCTCATCGGCATTGTAGGAGTGCTAGGGGGGCTTGTAGTGAAATTACCTTCGCGTCGTTCTTATCAACTTTGACCGGGGGGTGAAGTTACTTCTCTAATAAAGTTTAGAGGAGGGGTGTTAGCGGAATTAAAAAGTTCAGGGCTATATTAATCCTTTTAGATCTAATAATTTAAGGCCTCTCCATCTCCTTGGCCACCGTGGCTTTCTCCGATCAATACCTGATCTGCTCTCCTGCTGCTGCCGTCATCTCCTCCTCCTCATCGCAATTTATACTATTTATGGATACATGAATTTTAGTTTGCGAGTTGAACAATTGGAAGGAAATAATTCGTTCATGAACTTTTAGACCTCCATACAATTCGCAGTGGCATAAACATCCTATAATCTACTTGTAAAGCATAACAACAATCATAATTTCCTTCACAATTTCCTATAATCTACTTGTAAACCATAAAAAGAATCATTGTGTTTCTTGTTCCTGTAGGTCGTAACACTACAAACAATAATCATGATTTCTATCACAATTTCCTTTTATTTGACTTGAATCTGAACCTCGGAAGAAAGGGAAAAAAACCTAATTTAACTATCTAAAATTCATGAGATATTTCAAGACTAAAATATGATGGAGACTCATTTTTTCCACTCTATTAACTTAAACCCGAATTTCTAAAACAACAGTTCTTCTAGTTTAGCTATTTAGATTTCTCCAGATATATACATTTACAATGTTGATAAATGGATCAATGTCACATAATGAAGCCTTTAGAGACTTCTTGAAAAATTTGTGCCTGTTCAATTATATAACAAGAGCATCATGAGGTACATTTTCAAAACAAAAGGTTACAGTCTATGTTCCTAAACCCTCTAAGCCCCAAGGTAGAACTTAAAATAGGATCAGAACCAAAGAGAAGAACAGAAACTATACTGCAATAAGGTGCAGAAGTGCAGAACATATACTATTAACATCAAAACAACAGCAAAATAACAACAAAGTCTTTATACCAAATTAAATTTTAGGGTCAGCTACATTTTGACTTTCAGTTCTTCCTTCCAAGACCCCGAGGGCTAGGTCTCTTGGAATACAAAATTACTTACCCTCAATTATCATTTAAGTTTGGAATTTTGATATAACTGAAGGGACTATGATGGTATTAGAACAAAACCGGATTAAATCCAACTTGACATGTATCCAAAGTAGATTCGAAAAAAAAGGCATTGCTGTTTAAAGCAAGCTAGATTATGGTTCTATATATGTTGCAATGTTAAAGCTACTCATAAAAAATAACATCTTAAATTACTCTAATATTACAGTCAGGACTTAAAAAGATATTGACAGTACGGCTTAGAGATAATTTATCAGAATAATTATTTTAGCAGTAGTAAAATATAACTGATAATACCTGCAGCTTCCTGGCCAGTCACTGTATCGACCACAAGCAACACTTCTATTGGATTACAGCCTTCTTTACCTCCTTCAGCTCCTCCACCATTGATTTATCCATCTGATCAAAAGAAAAATAAATTTTCAGCCGCTGAAAGTATGTAAAAGTTCGACAAGAATGCTAAGCGTGCATATTGCTTGAGCAACCAAGCATATTGTTATGGGTGATTCAAATACTAATCCTTGAATAGGATATGCAATCTAATTAGAGTTTCTATTAGCTATGTCTAGTATTAAGATAAGAACAAAAGAGTTTGTTTATTCTATTGAGATTAAAATTCTTATCTTGTAGAATTTGTGGATAGCAACAACTTTTATCCTTAGTCTCTACAAATATGACATAGATCTTTGATAAGAATTTACCCAACCTAGGGTCACAACATCAAGGGAAAGAACGGATGATTCTTTGTTAAGGCTGCAGATAGTTGATCCACCCGACGGCAGCAGTAAGCATTGAGAAGGGCTCTGCAGGCCGAAGCAATATATTCAAGAGGTTCTTGATTTGACTCTCTATTTGGTTCACTCTACATGTGTTAGAAATTGTTAGAGAGATTAAGTGCTTTCTATCGTGTGATTTGGGATTGAGTGATTGAGAAATCATCACATTGTATTCCTCACAATTTAGTAAAGTTATTCTCCTCCTTCGCTCGTGGACGTAAACTACAAGCCGAACTACGTATATTCATGTGTTATTTGTGTTTTCAATATTTTTCGTACTTTCGTGTGGTTGATATTAGTTTGTCATGGGGATTTGTCATAATACATATAAAATACTTTAAATTATAAATCATTAACAGAATGGGTATATTTAATTTAGCTCGGATTAGGTGGTATAAATATTCATCTCTTAAAGTGTATTTCTCAACAAAAAAAAATCTTCTCTTCAACTATATTTTGATGTAGAAAATGAAAAGATAGACTTTTATTTTGAAGAAATTAAAGAAAAACTGGAAGAACTAAAGTATAAGTATGTAGAAACAACAGAGGATAAATATATAATGGTAATTTTAACCCTAATAAGAAAACACAAAAATTATTGAAAAATATAATTGTATGATTGATACTAGTGATTCAGACGCAAAATCAGGCAAAACTAGCATACACCCAATTAAAATGATACCTAAAGAAGAACTACATAATCAAGCAAGAGTAAATTGGATAGAGAGAATGAAAATGATAAAAAGCAAAAAAGAATAGGAGGCTGTAGGACAAGTGTTATATCCAAAAATATTAGTAGCAATTAATAACTTAAAAGAAAATGAAAAAGTAATAGAATTTAATTATAATGTATATATGATAAATTATCTTAAACAAGATACATATACTAGATGATCATACTATAGATGAAAATGACCAGACAAGCCTATTAAAGGTTTTAGATCAAATGTATAATGTAATTATAAGCGAAGCTATGACTGGAAAGAAATACGATGCTTGTTCTATATCAATCACAATGTAATAACATACTCATATTATTGTCTATTGAAGCTTGCATGCTACTGAACCATAGAGAAGTATGCAAGTTGAACAACTGGAAAGAAATAATTTGTTCATGAACATAGACCTCCATACCAGTAGCTCGATTCTTGCCAATTATAATTTATAGCTCGCCATAATGGGAAATGGAGCGTTCCTCCACTTCTCAACACCTATTTTAGGTAACAAAGGAACTGAAGTTGCTAAATCACAAAGTATAAAACATCCATGCGAGCTAATTCTGAGTTCTCTCTCTGTATGCTTGTAGAAAATAAAACACAGGGAGAGAATAGAGGAGGGAACAGGAGGCTCAGTCTCAACAGAGGTAATTCAATTCACATTTGTGACTCCACCTCATCCATAAATACCCAACTCATTTCAATATCAACCTGGAAATGATCTTGATCCTAATATAAATCTTGTGATGGAAATTTATGTACATGTGTTTCTTCTTCCTGTAGGCAGTAACACTACAAACAACACCCACGATTTCCATCGCAATTTCAATTTATTTTGATATAATGGAAGGGAATATGATGGCGTTAGAACAAAATCGATTCAAATCCAACTTGACATGTATTTAAAGCAGATTCGAAAAAATAAAGGCATTGCTGTTTAAAGCAAGCTACATTTTGGCTCTAGGTTGCAATGTTAGAGCTATTCATAAAAAATAACATCTTAAGTAGACATACAAGGTGTGTGTATATATATATATATATATATATATATATATATATATATATATATATATATATATACACGCTTTTATTTTTTCCATGTTAACAACTCTTTATGGAAAAAAACATGCTTGCTTTAAAGCCTACAAATTGACCTGAAACCCCTTGGGCTACATTTTAGGCCAATCTAAATTCCTTTGAGAGTAAAACCTTGACTTGTACCTGTTCAAGTAGATAACAATATCATTAGCTACATTTCAAAACAACAGGTTACATTCTATGTTACTGAGTACTTTCACAGTGTACAGGAAAGAGAAGAATGACAACTATACCGCATGAAATTTGATGAACAGATTATAACAAAATAACAACAAAGCCTTCATTATTCTGAAAAAAAAAAAGAAATTTCAGGCTCAGCTACATTTTGACTTCAGTTCTTGCTTCCAAAACCCCGAGGGCTCGGTCTCGCTCCCGCCGATTCTACAAACTTCTTCCGAGATTCTGACCTCCTCTTTCTCTTAGCAGTAGCAGCAGGACCCTGATAAAGAATCAAGACTTCAGCTGAGATCAATAGGTGAACAGTATTACAAATTCACAGTTCTCTTTGAATATAAAATTTTAACTCTCAATCACCATTATAACTTCAGAAATTTGATATAATGAAAGGGACTTTAAGATGGTATTAGAACAAATCGGTTCAAATCTAAGAATTGCTACCTAAAACAAGCTAGATTTTTGTTCTATGTGGGCATGTTAGAGCTACTCATCGAAAAGTACACTTAAATAACTCTACAATTAGCATTCAAGTTAGTTGTATTTACTGTCACAGACATTCAGGTTAGTTGTATTTACTTCAGGCATAGATGAGCATGAACTAGAAATTTCGCATGGAAGTTTTCAAACATTGAGAAGATTTTACAAATTAAGAGACATTAATAGCAATTAGCGGTTCATGGCGAAGGGAGAAACTGAAGTACCTTTTCTTCAGCTTCCAATGATTCCTGGAGATTACTCAACTCAGGACCTGATCCTCCTTCCATAACACCTAACAAGTTCTTCATGCGCACACGCATCTGGAAAAGTTGCGCAACAAGCTGGCTCACCTGAAATGTTTAACAATGCACGTCAGTTTATTGAGAAATTGCCAAAGGGCATATGGTGCACCAATGCTTCTATTAGTATAAGAAAGATCGAGGAGGACCTGCTTCTCAGTTTTTCCAGACTCTGTAGCAATTCTCTTTCTCCTAGTAGATGATTCAGCAAGTAGCTCGGGTTTCTCCCTTTCCTCTGAGAAAGAAAATGTTGAACTAGTACACAATAAATAGAGATTAAAGAGGGCATAGGAAAAAAAAAATTACAGTCAGAGACAAGAATTACCTGGGGTCATAACATTAATCATCGATTCCATAATTTTTATGTTTTTCTCCGCTTCACGGATTTGAGCTGGAGTCACCTGTGTCAACAATAAACAAAAAGTTTAGTTGTTATTTCCAATTTAAAAACAATGTTAGAGGAGACATATACCTTTCCCATGCCTGGAATCATTCCAATTACCCGGCTCATTGAACCCATTTGAGCAACAGCACGAGTTTGCTTCAGAAAATCGTTGAAGTCAAATTTTGCACCCTTTATCTTTTCTTGCAGTTTCTCAGCATCTTCTTGTTTCATCTACTCGCATAATTTGGCCCACGATACATTAGGAAGCATGGTATAACAAAGAAGAGAAGAAATTTTGTGGATACTCACAACTTCCTGTGCTTTCTCCACAAAAGAGAGAACATCTCCCATGCCCAAGATACGTCCTGCCATACGATCAGGGTAGAAAGGTTCGAGGTCTTCCATGCGTTCCCCTCGACCAACAAGCTTAATCGGCTTTCCTGATACCTAAAACGGCAAGTTAAACAAATGGTAAATTGTAGAAAACCCCATCATCTATGCATTTAGCGGCAATTATCGCTCATCAACTCATTTATTAGCACTTCTCGTGTCTGGGTTGGCATTTTGAGAACGGATATATTGAGGTGTGATAAATGTGACTACATGAGTTGAGAGATGATAAGTGCTACTGAAGATATAGAGGGGCAGGGGTGTAGGGGCATGTGCACTTTTTATATACGTGAACTTAAACAGACCTATTTCAGGAAAAACTATTCTTTTAATGTGCCTAGCATAAGATAAAAAAACTCCTCACGTATAATGAAAGAAATACCTCTCTGACACTCAAAGCTGCTCCTCCTCTTGAATCACCATCCAACTTTGTTAGTACCGCACCGGTAATACCAATCTCAGTACTGAATTCTGTGGTCAAAGCTGAGAGAAAACAAGCAAATAGTTCATACTATTAAGTGCAAATACTAAAATGTAAAACAACTGAACAAACTACTCTGGAACAATATATGTTCAACAGATAAACCTCCATATCATAAACATATATAATAATTTCCGTTGCTCATGTACACAAATCCTTAATCCTTACTACTTTTACAATAAGAAATGTTGGCTTACAATAAGAAGCAACAAACTAAAACATATTGCAGCGTAATACAGCTTAGAAAATATTTTATCACCATACTTGTTTGAATTGGTAAATGTATTAATAATACCTGCAGCTTCCTGGCCAGTCATTGCATCAACCACAAGCAACACTTCTGTTGGATTTACAGCCTTCTTTACCTCCTTCAGCTCCTCCATCATTGGTTTATCTATCTGAATCAAAAGAAAAATAAATTTTCAGCGCTGAAATCATATAAAAGTTTGATACCCAGAAGCAGACAGCGACGACATAAGATACAACTATAATTAATACTAACAGAGTCAATCTATAAAAGCCAGACTACATATTGATGTAATAAAGATCTACAACTGAATGGAGACATCTATGAAAATAAAATTTCAGCTTCTAAGAGAACCTGCAGTCTTCCTGCAGTATCCACTATGACAATGTCAATTTTCTTCTTTTTGGCTTCTTCAATACCATTTTTAGCAATTTGTGAAGGCTTTACTTGAGTTCCTTCTTTATAAACAGGCACACCTATCTGTCACATGAAAAAGAAGGACAAAAAAAACAGTGTGAGAAGAAATCAGATAATACAAAGAAGGCATGCAAAAGAGGAAACAGATAGATTCTATAGAATGAATGATAACAACTGAATTAATAAAAAGGAGTAAATCAGTGATAGCTTATCTCGAGAATGTTGGATGAAACATGGGGCTTTATCAGAAAAGGGAAACAAAAGAAGCAAAGATGCAATACACAACTCTTATGTCAACTCTTATGTGTCTAACTACCTTTTCATGATAAAGAAAATACAGCCCTTCACAAAAAATGATAAAAAAGATAAGTCGAACATAAATTAATACTAAAAGGCTGATATATGGGGAAAAAAACACCATGATTGGATTTTTCTTGTTTTAGAATCAGATAAAATCCTACTGAGATCATAGCAATATACCTTTTCACCCAAAATTGAGAGTTGGTCTATAGCTGCAGGCCTGTACACATCTCCAGCAACCAACATGCAACTTTTCCCCTGTAATCTGTGTCATCTCTATTAGTATCAATAGATTGGAGGGCTTCGGACTGTACTAATATGTGGATAAAAGGCCCTCGGACTGTACCAGCTTCTTTAGGTAAAAGGCAAGCTTGGCACAAACTGTGGTCTTTCCAACACCTTGTAAGCCTGCAAGTACTATTACTGTTGGACCAGACTTCGCAAATACAAGATCAGACACTTCTCCACCCATCAATTTCACAAGTTCATCATTTACAATCTGCAATATAAAAGTATTAGTATTAATACAATCTCTGCCACAATAAAGCTAGAACTTCTAGAAGTGAATGGAAAAGACAAAGGATTTGATTTGGCATTCTTCTATATCTCAATGCCAACAGTATTCATTTTTGCAGGGTCAAGTTTAACTCTCTTCATATATCTGTCCACTTATTTGTGTCCCTATTTATCTGACTAAATACATAAAAAGTACATGTAACAATGTCTCTACTCTTTATCAAAAATAAAAGGGTTTGAGATGTAAATCATCGGTGCTACTAGTGACAGCTTTGTACTTACTTTGGACAAGAAGGTCTATTAGCAAAATTCATGATCTGACTCTATGTGAGCTCATGGTGATTAATATGTCAAAGCCTTTTAAATAGGACTTGACTCGTGTTGAAGCAAGTGTCGATTACCAGGGTCCTTATTGCAATCAATATACTTAGAATATGTCATTTCTTTGTACGCAACAGACATATGGTATAGATTATAGTTAAACTATTCCTATGAGCAAACTTCAAGGGAAAAATCATGAAAAGAAGTCACTTGATTTGTTACAAAACATCTACATAATTATTGAAATAGTTCATGGGTATATTTGTTTTTACCTTCACAAGTTGTTGATCAGGTCTCACCCCTCGAATCAATCCAATACCAACAGCTTGTTCACTAACCGCATCCACAAATCTTCGCACTACTGGCAAACTTACCTGTCCAAATGGGGTGTGTATTAAAACTCATAAACAACTTACTAACAGAAACCAATGCAGCTGATAATCTTTTTATTTTTAAGGAAGAACTATAATAACAAAAAAGTGTTTGTATGAACAATAACCAACTCACATCTGCTTCCAAGAGAGCCCTCCTAATATCCTTCATTGGTTCAGCAATGTTCTCCTTTGTCAAGACATCTAGAACATCAGAATATCGTTAAAATGATTAAATCCCAGAAACTTCCTTTATCGCCATCCACAAAACAATCACCAATCCTGACTGAAAATTAGAACAACAATTATCATAAAACAGACATCTGTTCTAAAACTCAAACATTCTTTCTTCGCATTAATTTCACAATAGAATGAAACAGGTTAATTGCAAGTATGAAAATTCCTAGAAAAAAATTTAAGAAAACATACTCTTTGAACTGCATTATGAACTAAAAATCACAAATAAAATGTGAGGTACAGCAAAGGAAAGAAGAGACCTTCTCCTTTGAGTTTGCTCCAAGCTGCTTCTAACCCACTTGTCAATTGCCCAAACATCTCAGCCCTCACTGTAAACAATCCCTTTCTACCAAAATTTCTCGATTTCAAATTGACCCAACTCAATACTTCCCTCTTAACATCGAAAAAATTCCAAACCCATATCAGAAATTGCACAAATTTTAATCTTAAATTGAAGTTGAAGGAGCTTACAGTGAAGATGTCCTTGCGAGAGGATGCAATGGAGATGCTGGAACCAGTCCAAGGAGAAGACAAATTGGCGGGAGACCTCGGCCTAAGGGTGGTTCTCGAACCACAGAGCGCCACGTGGCATGAGATGTGGCGGGAAGCGAAGGCTGAGGAGGGAACAGCTTCCATGGCGAAGGGGAGAGTTTGGAGAGGAAGTAAGAAGAGGGAATATTGGAGATAAGATATATTTGGAAAATGGAAAGCTTATTTTTGGAAAGTGACTCAAAATCTGATATTTTATCTGATGAATTTCCCAAAATAACCCCAACATCACTAGTGCATAGCAAATTCTCAACTAAGTACAAGGAAATGTTTGGGTTTTTGAAATTTTTTATTTACTAGAGAAAACCTTTTCATCATAGTATTATATCAAGTTGTCAAGTATGTAAAAGTATTTATATAATTTTGTGCTCATTTACTTTACATATGTCTACAAATGTTATGCCCTGCACGGATCTGTCTGATTTTGTTTAATTGTTTTGAATATTTGATTTCTTTTCTCTATGAGTGTCTTTTTATTATGCACTTGCTTCTAAATTGAATTGCATTATTATTTATTTATTTATTTCTCTCTAGGTAGTTGCTCCTTCTTTTTGTGTCTGCTACACTCTCCACTTTAAATCTCCCAACAGTAATTTGAACATATGTATGAGATGAAAAGAGGGTGTTGAATTTGAAATTCAACATCAGGTAACTTGAGTTGGATTTTTTTTTTCTTAGGAAGGAAAATACAAAATAAAAGTGTGGATGACTTTTACTTGAAATTGAAATTTTAAATTAGATAGCTTAATTACCAACCACTTCTTATTAATATCTCTCTTATTTTATAATATTCTAAAATAAAAAAAGAAAATTCAGCTCAATGAGTAAGCGTGCGATACTTTTATTTTAAATTTTAAAATTCAAAATTAGAGAAATGTGCTAGATTTTTAGATGTATGTCTAATAATAATCGAAATATTATTTTTATAAAGGCTGTATTTAAACCATTATCTTAGAAACTCTCATTAAACCCTCAATAACTTATGGCAGAAAATCTCCATTATGTTTGTTCATAAATTTTAGTTTTTAGGGAATTTTTGGTAATTTTCAAAAATTTTAGGATATTGCTTGCAAATTTTGACTTTAGAGGGGTTGTTTATAAATTTTATTTTTTAGGAGGTTGTTTGTAATTTTAAAAAATTAGTGGGTTATTTGTAATTTTTTAATTTTAAAGGTTTGTTTACAATTCCCAAAAATTTCAAGGGGATTGTTTGCAATTTCATATTTTCAAGGGGTAATTTCTAAATTTTAGATTTTTGAATTTTTATAATCTTAATTTTTCAAGGGTTTATTTATAATTTATATATTGTTCAAGGGCTATTTAAAATTTTCAAATTTAAAGGGGTTGCTTGATTATAGTAAACATGTCATGTTCTAATAGAATAAAGGGACATGTAACGCTTTTGTTAGGAAATTTAACACGCTATGCCGCTTTGTTGCCTTCAGAGATTGTTCACTAGCACAAGCTTAATACTTGTAAAGGAGGGTATGATTATTAGAGTTTTTTAATATGGATAGTGATAATTTGATTAGGATTACCAAACATTTTATTATTAGCATTGTTAATTATGGATAGTTTTAATTTGATGGTAATTCTTAGATGAAAATAAAATCGGTATTCACATGTCATGTTTTGATAGTATAGGGATATGTACATGATAGTATAGGGATATGTGGTTATTTATGATATGATATATATCGGTTTTTACGTCATGTCAGTTTTTATGCCTTTAGGAGTATGACTAATTTCTCTTTATATATGAAGGAGAGATATTATTCATTGACAAATGTATATAAGAATAATTTAGATTATGCTTAACAGATAAATTAATATAGACTTTTAAAAAGAAAAGTTCTAAAGAAAGTCTAAATTTTGTGGGAAAAAATGGACTTGAAATTGGACTTTTAAATATAGTTCTTGAAATGGATAATTCAGTGGTGGTTAATGCGATCAAGCATTCGGATAAGGAGTTATCGAAACTCGGTGGAATTTGTACAGACAATAAAAGGTTGGATTAGAATTTACAACATTTCCGGGTTCAACATGCACCTACGAGTTGTAACAAAGTTGCTCACGTTTTGGCTAAAAATGCTTTAGACCTCTCTGATATGATTGTATAGATAGAAGAAGCACCTGATGAAATTGTTCATGTTCTTCTTGCTAATTGTAATAGTGTTAGTGTCTCAATTAATGAAATCTTAAAATTTTCCATTTAAAAAAAAGTCTAAATTTTATGCTTTGCTAGATATATGTGAGGATAGCGAACAGTTTTCATTGCCATTATTTTATTCAAAACCTCCAAAATTTATGTAAGTTGTCGTTTTCTGAAAGTTCATAATAGTCCTTTATATTAGAAAATTCCAAATTTTATTTGCAGCTGAGCAAAGAAAGGCCGGTGTCAGCTCATCAATTTGGAAAAATAGCGAGACTACCCATTTACATTCTCAAATACGGTAGCAAAAAATGTGTTAGCCATATCAATTTCTGTTAGATCGGCCCTTTGAAGCCTTGAGTTAGAGCAAAACCCATGAGATAAAACTCATAAGTCCATCCCAAAGCCTAGCTCATGGTTAAAAGGCTTTTGGGTCAAATTTAAAAGGTTTGGGTTCCACATTCACATCACCACCAGCCATGCAAAAAGTGTGGGCTAGATTGAGATTTTTTTTAGGGTATTTTTCCATTAAATGCAAATTCAAAACTCAATTCAGATGTAATCAACTCTGTCAACATTTTTCCTAAATTTAAGAGTTCCAATAAATTTTGGGCTTTTCCTCTTAATTCTAGAGGCAACCAGTGGTGTCCTCACTTAATTTTTATTATGATCAGCATATATTATTGTTTAATCATTAATTTTATATTTATTTGTCATAATTATTATTTTTTGCTTTATTTATTTAATTATATATTGATTTGTTCTATACACCATATTGAATAGTTTTTAATAGTATATTTTCTTAATCTTCGTATTTGTCCCCGCCATTAGTTCTGATTCCTGGTAGGGTACAAAATATCAAACTAGTTAGAGATACAATAGGTGTGAGTCTAGGGTGGGGAGGAATGAGATTAGTATGTTATTATCATGAGGCTTAGATGAGAAGATGTATATAACATAAGAGAAACATATCATTTCAGTAACGGCTAAGAGAACACCATTTTAATTGAAAAACTTATTCTTTCCACTTAATACTTCAATATGTGTGCTTCAAAAGAATAGGCAAAATTTCATATTTGATTTATAGCATCTAAATTGATCAAAATGGTAATGCATATGGGAAGTCGGAGGAAATTGATTATTGAAATATCAATTAAAAGCATATATTTCAATCAGGAAACATCCCATACTATTATTAAAGACATATTTAAATCTCACCAACTCCAATATCACGGGAGTTCAACTCTAATATCACCACAATTAACTCCTAGCAATATCATCACAATTCAACTCCAATATCACCACAATTAACTCGGAGCAAGTGATTTAATTCTATAATCATTTGCATAAGGAGTTAATTTGAAAGAGTTAATTTGAAAGAGAATCTGAAAGAGCGGCAAGGAAATTTTTTTTTAAAAGTAGAGTGGCAAGAAAATCAACTGAAAAATTAAATATTGTTATCGTGATATATTTATATGGGATACATTTAAATGTGTTGTAGCCTTGTAGATCTAGTGAATCATATGTTATGAAGAATTTGGGCCTCTAATAAAAAAATTGATATGTTTTCATATGAAACGCAAAAATCAAATGTAAATCTTGTGAAATTTATTGCTATCTACAGCTGAGCTAAAGAGACTCGTTGGGCCCATTTACTTGGACAACAACTATACAAGCCCATCTACACATAATAATATAATAACAAACATAATACACCCAATTGCTCATCTTATCTTTTACACCGACTAAAATTAACAATCAGATAAAACAGGAACAAGATCATTATTATCAATACAAACTGCAAGGAACAACTTCATAGCACCAGTAACAACTGGATTCAACAAATTTACACATTTTATTTTTCTCACAAAAAGAAAAAGGAAAAAAAATTTACAAGGGTTTACTCATTTTACCCATCATGTTATCTACAAGCCAACTACTACGAGCTTCAGCTTTTGTGGGCTTCCTCCGTTTTCTGTTCAGAAGATGTACACAATAAGTCACAAGCTATTTGCATATAAATAACTAGTGATTCTTCAACACAAATATTAATTAATAACGATGAACCTTATTCTCTCCTCGTTCAGCTGCGGCCTTCTCCTTCTCCTTCTTTTTCTTCAGCTTCTCCATCCTCTCCCTCTCCATTTTCTTTATATTAAAAAAAAAACTTTTAGTAAGCAATAATTAAGCTAACAAAGTAATTAGAACGAGAGAAGGTTAATTAATAAAAAAGAGAAATCAATTAATTAGATAATTAACCTGAATGTAAACAGCTTCTTTGGCTCTCTCCTCCTCACTCAGAATCCTTCCTTTGCCTTCACTAAAATACCGAGACATCCTGCCTCCAATTCCTTCCATCTTTGAACTCACCAAGCCTCCAGTTCTAGCAGCAGCAGCAGATACGCCTCTTGTTGCCATATTAATGGAGATAATAATTACTTGGTTGCCGAGAAATCATAATCACCTAAATATATAATGCTATCATAGCCTGAAGAAGTGTGAAAGCATAGGGGATAAGGATGAAATTATTCTATGGGACAAACTAGAACCTCCACTTGCTTTCTAGAACTTAATACACGTGGGAGCTTCACCTTGGTTCTAAGAATATTTTTTATTACTAATTATTAATTTATCATGAACGTTTTTTTTTTTTTTTTTGTTGTAATTTATATATGGGCTGAGAACTATAAGGCAGTGATTGAACAACTACGAGACCCAGTCCAGTTGGGTGAACAATCTGGACCCAAGTTCATTCAGGCCCATGTGCTGAAATAGACAAAACCCAACCCAGTTAACGAATTTAACTTGAAAGAAGGATGCAGCTGCAGACTTCTGGTTGCCTGTTGAACTTGCCTTCGATCCATACATATGCATTTTGTCGAAGAGAATATAATGAAACATTACAAAAATCTCAAAATACATCATTCAGTCTTCTCCAAGGGAAAAATTATCGAAATGAATGATTGCAAACAATGTAGTCACAACAATCTCGCTATGGAGGTCAAATTTTGCAATTTCAAGTTTTAAATGCTAAGAAGCTCGAGACGCAAGAGCATCGATCAATATATGTCTGCACAAGAATCATAAGAATACAAAAAATCACAACTGTGGGCTTAGAAATATTAATATTTCCATAAAATTTTCTATTTATATAATAGTTATGACTAATTATTCAACAAATTTGATTGATTGATACGAGTTGATTTTCTGTTACGATAGATCGACGAAACAATAGCTAGTCCAATAGCTGCTTCCGCGGCTGCAATGGCTATAATAAAGATTGAGAAAATGTCTCCTTTTAATTGGCGACTATCAAATATATCAGAAAACGTTACGAGATTAATATTAACCGAATTTAGTATAAGCTCAAGACACATAAGTGCTCTAACCATGTTTCGACTTGTGATCAATCCATAGATACCTATAGAAAATAAATAGACGCTCAAAAAAAGTACATGTTCGAACATCATTGACTAACTCCTCATCAATCTCGATTCATTTCAATATGAACAATAATTCAACGGATTTGATTGACTAGAATCGGGCAATTACAGAAAAAAAGAGGGTATCCGCAGTAGATTAAACTAAAAACTTTCCCCTTTTTCATTTGATTTAGAATTTCTAACAATTTTATTAATTCTTATTAATTCTAAGTATTTGCTATTGACGAGCCATAGTAATTGCACCTATCAAAGAAACTAAAAGAATTATAGAAATAAGTTCAAACGGAAGATAAAAATCTGTTGATAAATGAATTCCAATTTGTTGAACGTTACTTATAAGGTCCTGTTCTATAATCTGGTTTGATTTTGTAGTCCAAATAATTCCGTACCATGACGTATCTGGGATAGTAGTAATTAGTGAAAAAAGAATACTTGTACAAACCAGTGAAGTGACTCCATCTCCAACAGTCCAAAGATAGGAACCGTTAGAATATTCTGAACCGTTCATGAACATAACAGCAAATATTATTAAGGAACCTGTGACATATGAATAGTGACTGTTGTCATTCATTTTATTGAAGAGAATATAATGAAACATAACAAAAATCTCAAAATACATCATACAGTGTTTTACAAGGGAAAAATTATCAATATGAATAAATTGCAAACAATGTAGTCACAACATTCTTGCTATTGAGCTCAAATTTTGCAATATCAGGTTTTAAATGCTAAGACGCTCGGAGCATCAATCAAAATCTCCGCAGCAGAATCAAAAGAATAATAAAAATCTCTGCAGCAGAATCAAAAGAATAATAAAAATCACAAGTGTTGGGCTAGAAATATTAATACTTCCAGATGCTTAGTTTCAGCAAGAGCACCCTATTTTGTTTAAATTTCATCATATACATACAACAAAAATATGGGATATATAAGATAACCAAGATCATATCTCAACTATGTAAATCCTTAACAGTGTTTCTGTAATGCCTCAGATACCATGATCACTACTATAAACTTTATATCTCCTCTCTGGAAAATTGTGACATTATTGTAAAGTAAACATCTGTGTCTCCAAGATATTGGCCGAAAATTGGCCTACACTTGGATTTCAACTCCAAGAGATCTCAAAAAGCAAATCTCCAGATTGATCCTCACTGTCGTAAAGAAATCAAGGATTGAAGACCACAGACACAAGAAGCTTCAAATATCAATCTCTCATTAACTGATGCTCATTTGACCTCAATGCACTTTCTGTGCCTTTACTAAGTGGGTTCATGTGATTCTTGCTATAGTCATGAAAAGTTTGTCTGCCACCATTATTTGCAATACAGAGTTTGAATGAAATGCTTCATGCACTATTATCATGTGATTCTAGTTGAGAAAAGCTTTCAAATATCTAGCTCTCTGGTTGTTTACAGATATCGTTTGTTTTCAGGCTTTGAGGATGAAAAAGAATCATCTTAGATTTGCGAATAAGGGCCCTTGCCTCTTGTTCAATAATTCAACACTTTAGGCACCATATCCTTTTTCTTTCTTCCTTGGACTGGAAAAATCGAGAATGATAGTGATGAAATAGGCTCACTAGTCATACTGCTTTGCTCGCGAATTCCAGAACCTGATATGGGTTCTTAACATACAAAACCGACAAAAATTACATGAAAATCGTTCTACTTTACATGATGAACGATTTCCTGGACTTTCATCATTACTCTAGTCCTTTGACTGTTAAGTTCTTCTATTAACCAGAAAACAACATTGATAAGTCATCACGTTCTCCATTATTGAACAGTGTTAAAATTCTGTAATATTCTGCATAGCCATTGACTCATTCTTCTATTGACCTGAAAACAGCCAAATCTATTATTGTGCACAAGAAAGATGTTATTTTTATTGCTTATTAACACCAAGAGAACAGTGATTCACAACTTATGATTCTGCCTCCTTTTACAGATTTGTTTTCATCAATAAACAATGTGCATCATCACTTATGACTCTCTCTAATCATTCTCTTAATTCAGCATATACAGTTTTTTTTTAAACGTATTTCTTCATCAAGATATTAAAATCAATTGGCATGAAGCATGTCCTCTTAGAAGCCAAAATCTATCTGTTGATTGTTTTCGCCTTCACTGGCCTTTTCCTCATCTTCTTCTTCTAGTTCCCCTTCCTCTTCTCCTTCAGCAATGTCTTCGTCTGGACGAACAAATTGCAACTTAAGCCGTCCATCTTCCCTCGAAGCACGTAACAATTCTTGATTAGGAAGCCTTATCTCCCTTAAAATGAACCTCCCGTCCTCTCTAAAAGATTTGAAACACACACAAGGCTTCCCACTCTTCCCTATTGAAGATATCGGCGGAGGAAATTCCCTACCATTCTTCGATGTCTTCACATCCCAACAACTCCTCGAATATCCATTGATACCCCCACTATACATCAATGGCCTCCTCCCAATCTCCATACTCTTTCCACAAGACCTCCAGTCGTCTCCACTGTCCATAAGGTCATCTATGTCATCCGAGCTCTCTGATCCAAGCCCCTCCGTGCACAACTGCAGAGACTCAGAGTTCTTGGTAGAAAAGCCATCATTTGCCTTTAAATCGCACCTATAGCGATTCTTGGGCAAACAAAGAAGAGAATCCAATGTAAGGTTCTCAAGAGCTTGTGCATGTTTTGTATCGGACTCAGAGATATTGGATTGTGCATCTTGATCTAATGCTGGCGGTGACAAGGGAGGGGGAGCAGGTTTCTCCTGAAAGTAGAGTTCACCGAAAATCTCAGCAAAGGAGGAGACTTCGATCGGTTTCATTGGCTTGTGATGGCTCCATGAGGACAGGGATTCAATGAGGGTCGGGTTTTCAGGTAATGGGTTCTCGAATAATGACCTCAAGCTACCACAGGCAGCCATCGATCTTGAAAGGATAAAATGGTATGAAGAAATGTGAGAGAAGAGAAAAGACTGGTGTGGTTTGGATAGAGAGGGCTCAGGATTGGCAGGGGATTTTGAAGGAACACAAGAGGATGAGGGTAGTGCTTTGATTGGGTGATGATGGTGGGTGTTTCCCAAAGATTTCCAGTTAGAGAGGAATAAGGATCTAGTGGTGGTGGATTCTTTTGACAGGTGGGATTTTGACAATTTCAGCCCTTTGTGCCATTGGCTTTACATTTTCAGTGTAGCTGCCTTAAGAAAAGGAGACTTGGTCTTTTGGTGTGCTTCCTCTCATTTGGATATCAAGATAATGGAGGAGAAAAAGATGCACATTTGCTGATACAAGTGTGGTTGATACTTGATACATTATATCCAACTAAAGTGGTCCTTGTTCGCGGTGAAAGTCGGTATGATTGTCATTGCCGATGAATTCGTTACACCTTTATGGGATTACAAACGGATTCAAAATAACTTCGCTTTTATAAGGCTTTACAATGGCAAAATCAAAAAGATTACAACTTTCTTTCACCAAAACAAGCGGGATCCGTTTATCGGATCCCGCTTCGTGGTGTCTTTGCTGTCTTGGGGACTTTATTAGTCCATGGACGCCAGCGTATCGTGATCAAAATAGAGATCTACACGGTAGCGGGGTTATTTCACAAAGGAAATAACGGCCGGCGAATGAAATCGACCAAGCGAAATCAAAGCTCTTCTCGAGATCAAAACAAAGTTTAATCTCGAGGAATCACGTAGATCGAGATTCGATCTCGAACCTTTTAGGGATTATCTCACGAAGGAGGATAATAGCCACAGGGATTATCTCACAAAGGATGATAATAGCCCTTAAGAGTTGTTGAGATCGGATCCGGTGTCGAAGAAGATCGGTTAATAGCTCCCAAGTTTGGATCGAGGTGAGAAGACAATTTGGCGAGCCGGCTTCTCCAAAATTTCAGATCCCTTGCAAATGAGACCCTACCTCTTATTTATAGGATTTTAAAGCGGATACGGGTCGAACCGGGCCCAAAGCCCGGTAAACCTAGGTGTCTCGGTGGCCAGAGACACCTCTAGTGTCGGTAGAGACACCATCAGTGTCTCGACCACCGAGACACCTCTCGGTGCCACAGTGTTTGGTAGAGTTTTCCCGTGGCTTTCTTCAGGTTATTTTCCAAGCTCGTTTTGAAGCTTCGCGGTTTGGATTTATTCCGTCGCTTGCACGCGGCCCATTGCACGTGATTCGTTGCTTCGGGGTCGGGTTCATCCCATTTGTTCGCACACGATTTGTCGCTTCGTTGACTTGGCGTATCGTCGACTCACATTTGCTTCATACGCTTCATCGGTATGTCAGCTTGGACGCCTCGTCGACTTGCTTTGTGCCCTTCGTTGACTCGTCGACTTGGACGTCTCGTCGGCTCGTTTCATGCGACGTCAACGCCTAGCGTGTCAGTTCGCCAAGGCCGGAATCGGTGGCCAGTCAGAAGGAGAGCTTCTAAAAATTTTCGAGGCGGTGCACGGACCCATAAGGCGCTGCCCATGACCCCAGCAGCTAACCGGTTAAGCGGGACCAGAAAACTTCTGCGTATGGCCTCTTTGATGAGAGGGTTTGCGTCGCGGTCACTTGCGGTTGTTCGCGGGGAAAGTTGGTTTGTTATTCATTGCTCGTTTGAATTCGTTTACAGCTTCGTTGGCCTACAACAAAATTTCAAACAAAGAAAAATGCCTTTATTTTAGGCGTACAACGAAAATTACAACTCTCTTCCTTTTGTGAACAAACACGAGGATCTCTATTATCCGGGATCCCGCTTGCGTGGGTTCTTTGCTGTCGCGGGGACTTTTATTCGTCCGTTGACCACCGCGCAATCCGATCTGGTGTAAACCGGGTTCGGAACTCTGAGGCGTAGAGGGCTCGTTTCACGAAGGAAGCGAAGCGCTGAGGATCACACTCACGAAGGAGAGGATCGCTGCGGGGATCACACTCACGAAGGAGAGGATCGCTGCGGGGATCACACTCACGAAGGAGAGGATCGCTGCGGGGATCACACTCACGAAGGAGAGGATCGCTGCGGGGATCACACTCACGAAGGAGAGGATCGCTGCGGGGATCACACTCACGAAGGAGAGGATCGCTGCGGGGATCACACTCACGAAGGAGAGGATCGCTGCGGGGATCACACTCACGAAGGAGAGGATCGCTGCGGGGATCACACTCACGAAGGAGAGGATCGCTGCGGGGATCACACTCACGAAGGAGAGGATCGCTGCGGGGATCACACTCACGAAGGAGAGGATCGCTGCGGGGATCACACTCACGAAGGAGAGGATCGCTGCGGGGATCACACTCACGAAGGAGAGGATCGCTGCGGGGATCACACTCACGAAGGAGAGGATCGCTGCGGGGATCACACTCACGAAGGAGAGGATCGCTGCGGGGATCACACTCACGAAGGAGAGGATCGCTGCGGGGATCACACTCACGAAGGAGAGGATCGCTGCGGGGATCACACTCACGAAGGAGAGGATCGCTGCGGGGATCACACTCACGAAGGAGAGGATCGCTGCGGGGATCACACTCACGAAGGAGAGGATCGCTGCGGGGATCACACTCACGAAGGAGAGGATCGCTGCGGGGATCACACTCACGAAGGAGAGGATCGCTGCGGGGATCACACTCACGAAGGAGAGGATCGCTGCGGGGATCACACTCACGAAGGAGAGGATCGCTGCGGGGATCACACTCACGAAGGAGAGGATCGCTGCGGGGATCACACTCACGAAGGAGAGGATCGCTGCGGGGATCACACTCACGAAGGAGAGGATCGCTGCGGGGATCACACTCACGAAGGAGAGGATCGCTGCGGGGATCACACTCACGAAGGAGAGGATCGCTGCGGGGATCACACTCACGAAGGAGAGGATCGCTGCGGGGATCACACTCACGAAGGAGAGGATCGCTGCGGGGATCACACTCACGAAGGAGAGGATCGCTGCGGGGATCACACTCACGAAGGAGAGGATCGCTGCGGGGATCACACTCACGAAGGAGAGGATCGCTGCGGGGATCACACTCACGAAGGAGAGGATCGCTGCGGGGATCACACTCACGAAGGAGAGGATCGCTGCGGGGATCACACTCACGAAGGAGAGGATCGCTGCGGGGATCACACTCACGAAGGAGAGGATCGCTGCGGGGATCACACTCACGAAGGAGAGGATCGCTGCGGGGATCACACTCACGAAGGAGAGGATCGCTGCGGGGATCACACTCACGAAGGAGAGGATCGCTGCGGGGATCACACTCACGAAGGAGAGGATCGCTGCGGGGATCACACTCACGAAGGAGAGGATCGCTGCGGGGATCACACTCACGAAGGAGAGGATCGCTGCGGGGATCACACTCACGAAGGAGAGGATCGCTGCGGGGATCACACTCACGAAGGAGAGGATCGCTGCGGGGATCACACTCACGAAGGAGAGGATCGCTGCGGGGATCACACTCACGAAGGAGAGGATCGCTGCGGGGATCACACTCACGAAGGAGAGGATCGCTGCGGGGATCACACTCACGAAGGAGAGGATCGCTGCGGGGATCACACTCACGAAGGAGAGGATCGCTGCGGGGATCACACTCACGAAGGAGAGGATCGCTGCGGGGATCACACTCACGAAGGAGAGGATCGCTGCGGGGATCACACTCACGAAGGAGAGGATCGCTGCGGGGATCACACTCACGAAGGAGAGGATCGCTGCGGGGATCACACTCACGAAGGAGAGGATCGCTGCGGGGATCACACTCACGAAGGAGAGGATCGCTGCGGGGATCACACTCACGAAGGAGAGGATCGCTGCGGGGATCACACTCACGAAGGAGAGGATCGCTGCGGGGATCACACTCACGAAGGAGAGGATCGCTGCGGGGATCACACTCACGAAGGAGAGGATCGCTGCGGGGATCACACTCACGAAGGAGAGGATCGCTGCGGGGATCACACTCACGAAGGAGAGGATCGCTGCGGGGATCACACTCACGAAGGAGAGGATCGCTGCGGGGATCACACTCACGAAGGAGAGGATCGCTGCGGGGATCACACTCACGAAGGAGAGGATCGCTGCGGGGATCACACTCACGAAGGAGAGGATCGCTGCGGGGATCACACTCACGAAGGAGAGGATCGCTGCGGGGATCACACTCACGAAGGAGAGGATCGCTGCGGGGATCACACTCACGAAGGAGAGGATCGCTGCGGGGATCACACTCACGAAGGAGAGGATCGCTGCGGGGATCACACTCACGAAGGAGAGGATCGCTGCGGGGATCACACTCACGAAGGAGAGGATCGCTGAAGTAAACCACGGCTTCCTGGCCATGGCGGAGGTTTGGCAGCGGCGCTCGATGCGTTTGTCGTTTTTCCGTCGACTTCTCCGTCGATTCTTCGTCGATTCTTGGTCTTAGGGCTTAGTTTTGCTCGGTGATGTCGCCGTTGTGTTGAGTCGTGTCCGATCAACTTTCGAGCTCAAGCGGTTCGTTTGCATCGACGGACTAAGTACGGTTGATTCCGTCTTGTCAACGTTTTGAGTTTAGCCAACTTCGCCTCGTTGAGCCGTCGTCGGGTTTTTCTCCCCGACGGCGTCGTTTCGGCTGGCTCGTCTGTGCCGTGACTCACTTTCACGGCGTTTTTCGCGTAATCCTTTGTTTGGGTCGAAAGTTGATTCCATTGTAAAACTAGAAAATTACACTTTTGGTTCTCGGTTACAATGAAAATTAAATAACTCTCTTACAAACTCGAACAAAAGGCGCTACAAGTGTAGATCTCTTGTTTTGTGGGACTTTACTGTCTTGGGGATCGTAATCCGTGGACCACCGGCGGCGATCGTCGAATCGGCGGGGTTTAGTTAGTGCTTCGCAAAGGAAACAAGAACTTCAGCAAATATCTTAGCAAGGTAAGATATCTACTCTTCTCAAGAATAAGTCAAGGCTTAAACTTCGAGGAATCTCCGTGTGGATCGTGTTCTTGAACTCCGGAAGCTTGGATTTCTGATTACCCCTTCGATAGCCGACCCCTGCCCAAGTGGGCGTAGGAGGGTATTTATAGTCTTTGGAAGCGTGCCCACAATTGTCATAAGTCTTTGGAGATTCTGATTAAGCGGCGGCTCGGTACCTGCGCGTAGCTACCTCGCTCGCTGGCGGCGGTCTGGCTACCTGTTGGCGGCGGCGGTATGAAAGCCTCGTGACTAGCGGCGATCGTCGAATCGGCGGGGTTTAGTTAGTGCTTCGCAAAGGAAACAAGAACTTCAGCAAATATCTTAGCAAGGTAAGATATCTACTCTTCTCAAGAATAAGGCAAGGCTTAAACTTCGAGGAATCTCCGTGGATCGTGTTCTTGAACTCCGGAAGCTTGGATTTCGATTACCCCTTCGATAGCCGACCCCTTGAGTGGGCGTAGGAGGGTATTTATAGTCTTTGGGAAGCGTGCCCACAATTGTCATAAGTCTTTGGAGATTCTGATTAAGCGGCGGCTTCGAGGAATCTCCGTGTGGATCGTGTTCTTGAACTCCGGAAGCTTGGATTTCGATTACCCCTTCGATAGCCGACCCCTTGAGTGGGCGTAGGAGGGTATTTATAGTCTTTGGGAAGCGTGCCCACAATTGTCATGCCTCTGGATACCCCTCCAAAGTTTTCGGACTCCTCGTATTTTGTCGAAGTGCGGAATACTTTGGATAAGATCGCCTTGCTTACGTTCAGCGTTGAACTTTGTAGAAGAGGCCCATGTTTTGCCGGTTTCTTGAATCACGGCTCTGGCGTCGTGACCATACTTTGGGATCAATAGCTGTTGCATTTGTATTTGGATTGATTGAAATGTCGAAGTCGATTTTGGACTAATCATCTTCATCTTGAAAGTCACCACTTGGGTTATAATTGAAATGCCTTGAGAGTCATTGAGAAAAAGCGTCATCGGTTTTGAATATCGATTTCGAGGAAGCTTCTATATGGAATATGGAACCAATTTGTCTTGAATATCTGCCTTGAATCCGTGCGAGAGAATAATTATCAATATCTGGAATTGTCCCACTTGAAGCGGCGAGGCAATCGAAGTGTCTCGCTAATAGCGAGACACATCAAGGTGTCTCGCTTCGTGGCGAGACACAATCTCCCATATGTTGACTTCTTGAGATTTCGGCGGCGTTGTTCTTGATCTTCTCATGATTTAGTCATATTTGAGGTTCTTGACAATTTTGATGCCTCTGGATACCCCTCCAAAGTTTTGGACTCCTCGTATTTTGTCGAAGTGCGGAATACTTTGGATAAGATCGCCTTGCTTACGTTCAGCGTTGAACTTTGTAGAAGAGGCCCATGTTTTGCTTGATTTCTTGAATCACGGCTCTGGCGTCGTGACCATACTTTGGGATCAATAGCTGTTGCATTTGTATTTGGATTGATTGAAATGTCAAGTCGATTTTGGACTAATCATCTTCATCTTGAAAGTCACCACTTGGGTTATAATTGAAATGCCTTGAGAGTCATTGAGAAAAAGCGTCATCGGTTTTGAATATCGATTTCGAGGAAGCTTCTATATGTAATATCTGGAATTGTCCCACTTGAAGCGGCGAGGCAATCGAAGTGTCTCGCTAAAGGGGTTTGGCGTCCGGAGGCGATGTAATGTACGATTACAAAGTGCATTAAAATCACGGTAGGAGAAAATGCTTGACCCGAGCGGGAAGAGTGAACCATTTGTCTCAAGTTATTGCTTGTATGATAGATATAGGATTTTTGGCAAACCCTCGACCATCAGCAGTTTGATGAGCCTTTACCAACTACCGTTTGAGTTGGGCTAGCATGTAGATTATCGAGTCCGTTCTACATGTAGCGTTGTGCTAAAGAGTGAATTCTCTTAGACTTTATGCTCACGATATTGAATCGTAGGCTCGGTCAATTATCACGAATTGATTACGGCGGCATGTGTTAGGCGACTTATCTCGATAAGGGGCGAGATAATATCCCTATGCATGAAGGCATAGTTTAGGTGTCATTAGGTAATGACATCTATGCTCACGATTTTGAATCGTGAAGCGATCAATTATCACGGGAATTGATTACGGCGGCATGTGTTAGGCGTGACTTATCTCGATAAGGGGCAGAGATAACATCCCTATGCATAAAAGCATAGTTTAGGTGTCATTAGGTAATGACATCTATGCTCTGATTTTGAATCGTAGGCTTGTGGAATTTGTGTTTTCTCTTGGGGTAGCGAACCCGTTGTGTCTTCTTTTGGAAAACAAACCATTGTGTTTTCTCTTGGGGTAGCGAACCACATTGTGTTTTCTCTTGGGGTAGCGAACCACATTGCAGGAGTAGACCTCTCATTCATAAAAGGAATCGAGAGGATTTTGACCATGGTCCTAAGCGTAGGAAGGTTTGACCAAGTGGGAGTGAAAATTAAAAATGATCCTAGCGTAGGAAGGTTTGATCGGGATAGGAGTTTTGAGACAATCCTAAGCGTAGGAAGGTTTGATCGCTCAATCTGAAGTGGACCTCTCGTTCATGGAAGGAATCAAGAGGGATTTTGACCATGGTCCTAAGCGTAGGAAGGTTTGACCGAGGCGGATATTTGAGACAATCCTAAGCTGTAGGAAGGTTTGATCGCTCAATCTTGAAATGGACCTCTCGTTCATGGAAAGAATCAAGAGGGATTTTGACCATGGTCCTAAGCGTAGGAAGGTTTGACCGAGGCGGATATTTGAGACAATCCTAAGCGTAGCAAGGTTTGATTGCTCAATGTGGAAGTGGACCTCTCGTTCATGGAAAGAATCGAGAGGGATTTTGACCGTGGTCCTAGCGTAGGAAGGTTTGACCGGGATAGAAATTTTGAGACAATCCTAAGCGTAGCAAGGTTTGATTGCTCAATGTGGAAGTGGACCTCGTTCATGGATTATCCACCCGGCTTTCTTAGCAAAATTGGAACATTAGGAATCGAGAGGGCGGTTTATACTCATATACTGTCGGAGTCCTATTTGATTGACTTATTTGGCGTTAAGGCGCCGGCTTCAACCAAGGCTTGGATGATGGCCTTGAGAGCTAAGCAATCCTTTGTAGGATGGAGGATCCTCGTAGTGCATACGGTATTTAGGGTCAGAAGTTTTGTTAACCTCCTCTTGATTTGTAATTGGAAGCAACTTGATTTTGTTGTTATCAAGGAGGTGTTTGAAGATGATTGGAACTTCTTAGTCCTTGAAAGAGTATGTCTTGTGGAATTGATTTAGAAGCTTTTGGCGGCCATTGTTGCGGCAGCTTGACCAACGGCAATCACGGATGCCTTTCCTCTATTACGAGAGGAAAAATTTACTTCGAGGGTCGACCATCTTTTAGCCTCTTCGGCTTTCTTCCTTAGAAGCGTTAGGCTTGTTCTCCTTGTATTTTTAGGTCTTTCCACGTAGTTGGTGGGGCGACCCCATGACTTCCGGCAATTCTATAGAAAGATTGTTGTGGCAAGTCTTGATATGAACTTTTGATGGTGGATCCACGCAATTCATAGCTTTATTGCGGAATCGCTTAACGAAGGTGTCGATTGTCTCCCCACCTTTCTGCTTTTCATCTAAGAGAGTTCCAATTGAGACTTCGGTGTCGTCATCGAAGAAGTTCTTTGAAAAGAACTTTCCATGTCCTCCGGCAATTAATACTCCGGCCTTGAGTCTTCGATACCAATCGAAGCTGACTCATGAAAAGTACCGACGAATGACCGAACCATCAGAGGCTCGTTTCCCGAGATTACCCCCAAATGTGATTTGAAGTAAATCAGGTGTTGTGAAGGTGACCCTCTCCCATCAAATGGCGTGAAGTTGATCAAATTGAATTTGGGTAAGGGATTGAATCCCATTCTCTCGGATCTGGACCACGGGATACCGATCCTTTTGACTTCTGTGTGGACATCAAAGCATTGATTTTATCTTCAAGCTCTTTCATCCTTTGCCATCATCTTCCCCTTGTTTTGGATTATTTCCAATAGGAAGAATTGGGTCATTTCCACCTTGAGCGGCGGATCGGCTTTCTTTGGAGGTTGATCGGTAAATGTGTTCATCAATCTACGAATCATTTGTCTTCAACATTATGGCGGGTTACTCCACCTTGTTGGTTGGATTGGTGCAACCGTTTGGGTTTGCAATTCCCTCATCTGTTGCATGGCTAGCTCCATCTCTGTTCTCATTTCGGCCTTAAGCTCTTCTCTTTGCTTAGCTAAGGCTTCTTGTAACATTTGAGCCAAGACATCGGGAGTAATGGTAAAAGCTTCTCTGAGATGGGGACCAGCACTTGACATCGTGTCATCGGAAGCTATCGCCGAATTGATGTCGGAAGCTTCATCATCAGATGACTCTCCCTCATGCATCCTCAATTGCAACCGAGACATCTGCTGGGAAACTCGGGTGCTGACTTTTCCTGCAGGAGTGAAGTCAGGGTCCTCGTCCATTGCTGGCCCTTTTCCTTTGTTCACCATATTAATGGTGACTTGAGAATTTATCGATGAATGGCGAATCTTCTTTTTCTTGAGTCGTCTTGACTCGGCTTCAAATCTTCGTTGTTGGCAAGGAAAGCCTCTCGAATCTTGAAGCTCTTTGTGGATGGCGTTTGACTCGGAATAGGCACATCGACAACAACGTCTTGATTAGTTGTGCACGAGCAAGAACAATTTATTTCATCGATCGTCCTCTTTAGGTGTGTTGCCACCCGGCTGATGGTGTGGTTGGTGAGGTTTATCACGAATTGCACTTCCACCCCAAGTGTAGCGTTGTCCTTAGTGGAGGACCGTCTTCTTTTAGGGGCGTCGACTCTTTGACTTGAGAGACAACTTCCGTCGCTTGGCCGTCATCGAAGTTGCTTACGTATGAATCATGAGGGTGCGGTTATCTCTCGTGATTTTGCGAGTCACTTGCCTCAACTTCTTCTTCTCGGCAAACTTCGTGGACCCCTTGTAGGATGCTCAAGCGAGGCCTTAGCGAAATTCTTCGGTTTGAGTTCGTCGGATGGCTCGACACATTTCGAACATCACTTGGATTTTGGAGTGCGGCCCCAACTGTCGTTGTTTATGGATCGGGTGACCCAAGCGTTCCATTACGGTGTTTTGACTTTGGTTCTCAATTGTGGACCAAGGCGTGAACACCGAAGTTGTGATTTCGGACTTAACGGTTGATACCTCGGTAGGAAAAGTGGAAGAAAGGCGGAAAAGCCAAATTTTCGTTAAGGCATGGAGGGCTGCCTGCGCTTTTGGCGGCGGTTGAGCTATCTCGGTGAAGAATTACGGCGGCGGACTCTTGAGCCAATTTTGGCGTTGACTTGGGACCCATGCTTGGCGATTTTGAGCCGTTCTTTGGGTTGCTTTTGACTCTTGCGCCTTGCGAACAACGGCGTGCTCGAGCAAAGCGTGCAGCGTTTTTGGCGCTCCTTCTTTGTCAATCGGGCCCTTTTGGCGAGAACCCATTCTTCCTTGGGAGAGTCTTGGCGGATTGAGAGTGCGGTTTGTTGATGCCTTTGATCCGCGTGAGTTCGATAGTGAACTCCATCCGTTGACTCGAGCCTTGGCGGCCCGGCGGGCCATCTTTTGGCGTCGTCTTTGGCGAGCTCTCTTCGTCGGATCGGTTGAGATCTTGTTGAGAGGAAATGCGCCTGCATGCATAGCGAGCGAAGATCATTGCACATCACAACGAGCGAACCTCCCTCTTAGGGGATGAAATCCTCAGATATTTGCGGGATGAGGAGGATTTCGATGTGGAAGAGGAGAGATACTCTTCAATTTGGCTTGATCGAAGAAGTAGTCTATTCCATCAACCATGAGGTCGGCTGATTCTTTGCAAAGGCTGCGACACAACGATCTCGGGCTTGAGACCGTTGGCTCCCACGTAATTAGCCATCGTGTTTGGGTCGAAAGTCTTTTCCATTGCAAAACTTGAGAAAAATTACACTTTTGGTTCTCGGTTACAATGAAAATTAAATAACTCTCTTACAAACTCGAACAAAAGGCGCTACAAGTGTAGATCTCTTGTTTTGTGGGACTTTGCTGTCTTGGGGGCGGCGTAATCCGTGGACCACCGGCGGCGATCGTCGAATCGGCGGGGTTTAGTTAGTGCTTCGCAAAGGAAACAAGAACTTCAGCAAATATCTTAGCAAGGTAAGATATCTACTCTTCTCAAGAATAAGTCAAGGCTTAAGCTTCGAGGAATCTCCGTGTGGATCGTGTTCTTGAACTCGGAAGCTTGGATTCGATTACCCCTTCGATAGCCGACCCCCTTGAGTGGGCGTAGGAGGGTATTTATAGTCTTTGGGAAGCGTGCCCACAATTGTCATAAGTCTTTGGAGATTCTGATTAAGCGGCGGCTTCGAGCTATCTCGGTGAAGAATTACGGCGGCGGACTCTTGAGCCAATTTTGGCGTTGACCGGGACCCATGCTTGGCGATTTTGAGCCGTTCTTTGGGTTGCTTTTGACTCTTGCGCCTTGCGAACAACGGCGTGCTCGAGCAAAGCGTGCCGCGGCGTTTTGGCGCTCCTTCTTTGTCAATCGGGCCCTTTTGGCGAGAACCCATTCTTCCTTGGGAGAGTCGGCGGATTGAGAGTGCGGTTTGTTGATGCCTTTGATCCGTGAGTTCGATAGTGAACTCCATCCGTTGACTCGAGCCTTGGCGAACCCATTCTTCCTTGGGAGAGTCTTGGCGGATTGAGAGATTGCGGTTTGTTGATGCCTTTGATCACGTGAGTTCGATAGTGAACTCCATCCGTTGACTCGAGCCTTGGCGGCCCGGCGGGCCATCTTTTGGCGTCGTCTTTGGCGAGCTCTCTTCGTCGGATCGGTTGAGATCTTGTTGAGAGGAAATGCGCCTGCATGCATAGCGAGCGAAGATCATTGCACATCACAACGAGCGAACCTCCCTCTTAGGGGATGAAATCCTCCGATATTTGCGGGATGAGGAGGATTTCGATGTGGAAGAGGAGAGATACTCTTAATTTGGCTTGATCGAAGAAGTAGTCTATTCCATCAACCATGAGGTCGGCTGATTCTTTGCAAAGGCTGCGACACAACGATCTCGGGCTTGAGACCGTTGGCTCCCACGTAATTAGCCATCGTGTTTGGGTCGAAAGTTGATTCCATTGTAAAACTAGAAAATTACACTTTTGGTTCTCGGTTACAATGAAAATTAAATAACTCTCTTACAAACTCGAACAAAAGGCGCTACAAGTGTAGATCTCTTGTTTTGTGGGACTTTGCTGTCTTGGGGGCGGCGTAATCCGTGGACCACCGGCGGCGATCGTCGAATCGGCGGGGTTTAGTTAGTGCCGCAAAGGAAACAAGAACTTCAGCAAATATCTTAGCAAGGTAAGATATCTACTCTTCTCAAGAATAAGTCAAGGCTTAAGCTTCGAGGAATCTCCGTGTGGATCGTGTTCTTGAACTCGGAAGCTTGGATTTACGATTACCCCTTCGATAGCCGACCCACGCCCAAGTGGGCGTAGGAGGGTATTTATAGTCTTTGGGAAGCGTGCCCACAATTGTCATAAGTCTTTGGAGATTCTGATTAAGCGGCGGCTTCGGTACGCCTCGCGTACTACCTAGCTCCTGGCGGCGGTCTGGCTACCGGCCCCGGCGGTATGTTACCTCGGCCGACTAGCGGCGATGTAATCCCTCCATTTCTTTGTAGCGGTTTTCACGCTTTTAGGCGCGATTAAATGCCTAGAATCCGCCTAGTGGTATCTTCGGCGATGTAACCGCACATTAAAGTGTCGAGCGTCTCTGCATTGATAAAGTCAAGTGGGCCCCACCGGCATTAATTTAGACCCTAAGAGCTCGTTTCAAGTATCACAGGTGTTTAGCCTTTTGCGAGACACCCTGAACTATTTTGATGATAACTTTCCCGTCCGATCTCGAATGAGATAATTGAAGATGAGTTGGAAAGATGATGAGGAGAACTACAACTTTTATGTTTTGACCTTCTCCAGATTCAAAATACATCATGGCCAAAATCTGTGAGACAAATGCTCTTTGGGCGAGACAGCTTGGGCTGTCTCGGCCACTGCGAGACACCCTGAACTATTTTGATGATAACTTTCCCGTCCGATCTCGAATGAGATAATTGAAGATGCGTTGGAAAGATGATGAGGAGAGATACAACTTTTATGTTTTGACCTTCTCCAGATTCAAAATACATCATGGCCAAAATCTGTGAGACAAATGCTCTTTGGGCGAGACAGCTTGGGCTGTCTCGGCCACTGCGAGACACCCTGAACTATTTTGATGATAACTTTCCCGTCCGATCTCGAATGAGATAATTGAAGATGCGTTGGAAAGATGATGAGGAGAACTACAACTTTTATGTTTTGACCTTCTCCAGATTCAAAATACATCATGGCCAAAATCTGTGAGACAAATGCTCTTTGGGCGAGACAGCTTGGGCTGTCTCGGCCACTGCGAGACACCCTGAACTATTTTGGTGATAACTTTCCGTCCGATCTCGAATGAGATAATTGAAGATGCGTTGGAAAGATGATGAGGAGAGATACAACTTTTATGTTTTGACCTTCTCCAGATTCAAAATATATCATGGCCAAAATCTGTGAGACAAATGCTCTTTGGGCGAGACAGCTTGGGCTGTCTCGGCCACTGCGAGACACCCTGAACTATTTTGGTGATAACTTTCCCGTCCGATCTCGAATGAGATAATTGAAGATGAGTTGGAAAGATGATGAGGAGAACTACAACTTTTATGTTTTGACCTTCTCCAGATTCAAAATACATCATGGCCAAAATCTGTGAGACAAATGCTCTTTGGGCGAGACAGCTTGGGCTGTCTCGGCCACTGCGAGACACCCTGAACTATTTTGATGATAACTTTCCCGTCCGATCTCGAATGAGATAATTGAAGATGCGTTGGAAAGATGATGAGGAGAGATACAACTTTTATGTTTTGACCTTCTCCAGATTCAAAATACATCATGGCCAAAATCTGTGAGACAAATGCTCTTTGGGCGAGACAGCTTGGGCTGTCTCGGCCACTGCGAGACACCCTGAACTATTTTGGTGATAACTTTCCCGTCCGATCTCGAATGAGATAATTGAAGATGCGTTGGAAAGATGATGAGGAGAACTACAACTTTTATGTTTTGACCTTCTCCAGATTCAAAATACATCATGGCCAAAATCTGTGAGACAAATGCTCTTTGGGCGAGACAGCTTGGGCTGTCTCGGCCACTGCGAGACACCCTGAACTATTTTGATGATAACTTTCCCGTCCGATCTCGAATGAGATAATTGAAGATGCGTTGGAAAGATGATGAGGAGAGATACTCTTCAATTTGGCTTGATCGAAGAAGTAGTCTATTCCATCAACCATGAGGTCGGCTGATTCTTTGCAAAGGCTGCGACACAACGATCTCGGGCTTGAGACCGTTGGCTCCCACGTAATTAGCCATCGTGTTTGGGTCGAAAGTCTTTTCCATTGCAAAACTTGAGAAAAATTACACTTTTGGTTCTCGGTTACAAAGAAATTAAATGACTCTCTTACAAACTCGAACAAAAGGCGCTACAAGTGTAGATCTCTTGTTTTGTGGGACTTTGCTGTCTTGGGGGCGGCGTTGTTCTTCGATCTTCTCATGATTTAGTCATATTTGAGGTTCTTCGGCAATTTTGATGCCTACAATCCGCGTCGGCGTTACGAGTCAGCGTCCGGATGGATCGTCGGTTATCAACCCACCGTTCTGAGTCTTGTTGAATGCGATAAGCAATTTTAACGCCACAGATACCCCTCCAAAGCGTCTCGGTCTCGATTCTTGATGAGTGCGGGATGCTTTGGACATGATGAGCCCTTCACTCCTTAATTGGCGTGATAGGACTTGTGAATGACCACGGCGTTTGATCTCTCCATTCCCTTGGTCTTTCCGGTGCTTTGTAGGATTCTTTGAAGGTATTCTGTCTTGCATTTTTTGTCGACCGTTGTCGAAATCTCGACCGAAGTCGATAGATGAATTTCTTTTGAGGTTGGCTCCGATATTTGATTCCTCCAATCCTCTCGGGTTCTCCGGTGCTTTGTAGGATCCCGGGGGTGTCGGTCTTTGCATTTATTGCTTGACCGTTGTTGGAATTCGAGCTGTAGCTAATCAAGTTTCCTTCTTGTTGTTGACTTCGGCGTCGGTGGATTGTCGTCCAATTGACCCTCGAGATTCCTCCGTTGATCGGGAATTCTTTTGTAGATCGAACCGTTGATCGGTGAATCCTTCGTTGACGGCGTTGGTTGGCGTCGCTCTTGCATTACTTCGTTGCGGTGTGTTCATCCACGGTGGGAGGTATTCTTCCCAATTGTTGATTGGTAGGCCCTCGGTGATGTATGAATCGACGCGTCTGATGTGAGGAGTCCTTTCGAGGTAGAGCGTTGTCCGTCGATATAAGCCTCGTCGAAATTTTATCCCTCCTTGAGGTCCCATAGCGGAGGAAATTGAGGGTTATCGAGTTATCCTTAAGAATATGGTAATATTCTCCGGGAACTTCGTTAAGAACCGGGAATTAGTTTATACTCGTAATCCTATTTGGAGTAGGGCATGGGAGAATATCACGGAAGATTGAGTGCACTTGAGCCACCTTCGATGATTTCGACCATTTAGAGGTTAAGCTCCAAAGTCTACAAGATTTTGAAGTAGCCGAGCTCTCCTCATATATAGAGAGCGAGCGGCTCGCGGCGGCTTGGCGGGGCGCTTGCGTTATTCTTGGACTCGAAGTTCACATGCGGCGAGGCGGGTGCATCATTGGAGACCGTTGTTCTTTGAAGCCGTCTTCAGTGGGACACTTTTGGTCTTGTGTCGCCGAGAAGCGAGGATAGTAGAGCTCGAGCAGGAACCCAGCGGCGAGGAGAGCGATCGTCTTGAAGGCGACAAAGGCCAACAAAGAAAAGACTCTGCGGTCGTGCGAAATTTGAACTCTCGGGCGTAAGCCGGTTGACATCAAGAAGAGGCTGCGGAGGCCCTTAATGGCGGCGAGGCTTCGGGGCGAGGTTCGGGAGGAACTTCAACAAGCTTTCCTCAATAAAGTATCGAGTTAAAGCAAAACATATTTGTCCTCTTTTGTGCTCTATTGTGATTCTTTTATTTCGCGAAATAATTAACCATAATACTTATAGGATTTTGGCAAACCCTCGGCCGTCAACGGATTTGATTAGCCTTTACCAACTACCGTTTGAATTGGGCTGGCGTCGCGGATTGTCCAAATCCGTTCCGCGTGGCGTTGTCTTTGGAAGAATGAAACTCTTCTAGACTTGTTGCTATGATATTGAATACATAGGCTTGGTACTCTTTACGGGCAAGAGATGCGCCCGACAGCGTGTGGCGTTGGCTTAATCCCTTCTTAGGCTTGGGATGAAATACCCGAATCGAACTCGGTGTCTTCTTCAATCGGAGAAAGACTAAACCGGCGGCGTGTTAGGCGTCGACTTCATCCTTCTTAGGCCGGGATGAAATACCCGAATCGAACTCGGTGTCTTCTTCAATCGGAGAAAGACTAAACCGGCGGCGTGTTAGGCGTCGACTTCATCCCTTCTTAGGTTTGGGATGGAATACCCGAATCGAACTCGGTGTCTTCTTCAATCGGAGAAAGACTAAACCGGCGGCGTGTTAGGCGTCGACTTCATCCCTTCTTAGGTTTGGGATGGAATACCCGAATCGAACTCGGTGTCTTCTTCAATCGGAGAAAGACTAAACCGGCGGCGTGTTAGGCGTCGACTTCATCCCTTCTTAGGTTTGGGATGGAATACCCGAATCGAACTCGGTGTCTTCTTCAATCGGAGAAAGACTAAACCGGCGGCGTGTTAGGCGTCGACTTCATCCCTTCTTAGGTTTGGGATGGAATACCCGAATCGAACTCGGTGTCTTCTTCAATCGGAGAAAGACTAAACCGGCGGCGTGTTAGGCGTCGACTTCATCCTTCTTAGGCTTGGGATGAAACACCCCAAGATGAATCTTGGCCTTCTTTGACCGGAGAAGGATTGAACCGTCATAAGGTTGATTGAGGTGGGAAAGGAAGAATGTATTCTATTTCGAAGGTGGAGAGGAAGGAGGATCTTGTCTCCTATCTCAGGGTAAGGGATGAACAAGAGAGGAAGGTTTTGTATCCTATCTCTTGCCGGTGGAGAGGAAGGTTTTGTGTCCTATCTCGGGTAAAATGTGGGAAAGAAAGAATGTACTCTATTTCCCGATGAGAAACTAAGAGTGGGATCTCCACTCAGAGAATCTAAGACAAGAGAGGAAGAATGTATTCTATCTCTTGCTACGGAGAGGAAGAATGTATTCTATCTCGGGTAAAATGTGGGAAAGAAAGAATGTACTCTATTTCCCAATGAGAAACTAAGAGTGGGATCTCCACTCAGAGAATCTAAGACAAGAGAGGAAGAATGTATTCTATCTCGGGTAAAATGTGGGAAAGAAAGAATGTACTCTATTTCCCAATGAGAAACTAAGAGTGGGATCTCCACTCAGAGAATCTAAGACAAGAGAGGAAGAATGTATTCTATCTCGGGTAAAATGTGGGAAAGAAAGAATGTACTCTATTTCCCAATGAGAAACTAAGAGTGGGATCTCCACTCAGAGAATCTAAGACAAGAGAGGAAGAATGTATTCTATCTCGGGTAAAATGTGGGAAAGAAAGAATGTACTCTATTTCCCAATGAGAAACTAAGAGTGGGATCTCCACTCAGAGAATCTAAGACAAGAGAGGAAGAATGTATTCTATCTCGGGTAAAATGTGGGAAAGAAAGAATGTACTCTATTTCCCAATGAGAAACTAAGAGTGGGATCTCCACTCAGAGAATCTAAGACAAGAGAGGAAGAATGTATTCTATCTCGGGTAAAATGTGGGAAAGAAAGAATGTACTCTATTTCCCAATGAGAAACTAAGAGTGGGATCTCCACTCAGAGAATCTAAGACAAGAGAGGAAGAATGTATTCTATCTCGGGTAAAATGTGGGAAAGAAAGAATGTACTCTATTTCCCAATGAGAAACTAAGAGTGGGATCTCCACTCAGAGAATCTAAGACAAGAGAGGAAGAATGTATTCTATCTCGGGTAAAATGTGGGAAAGAAAGAATGTACTCTATTTCCCAATGAGAAACTAAGAGTGGGATCTCCACTCAGAGAATCTAAGACAAGAGAGGAAGAATGTATTCTATCTCGGGTAAAA
This sequence comes from Asparagus setaceus, assembly GCA_012295165.1. NCBI lineage: Eukaryota > Viridiplantae > Streptophyta > Magnoliopsida > Asparagales > Asparagaceae > Asparagus > Asparagus setaceus. The sequence continues at coordinate 1,260,171 of CM022710.1, forward strand.
TGTGGGAAAGAAAGAATGTACTCTATTTCCCAATGAGAAACTAAGAGTGGGATCTCCACTCAGAGAATCTAAGACAAGAGAGGAAGAATGTATTCTATCTCGGGTAAAATGTGGGAAAGAAAGAATGTACTCTATTTCCCAATGAGAAACTAAGAGTGGGATCTCCACTCAGAGAATCTAAGACAAGAGAGGAAGAATGTATTCTATCTCGGGTAAAATGTGGGAAAGAAAGAATGTACTCTATTTCCCAATGAGAAACTAAGAGTGGGATCTCCACTCAGAGAATCTAAGACAAGAGAGGAAGGTTTTGTATCCTATCTCTTGCCGGTGGAGAGGAAGGTTTTGTGTCCTATCTCGGGTAAAATGTGGGAAAGAAAGAATGTACTCTATTTCCCAATGAGAAACTAAGAGTGGGATCTCCACTCAGAGAATCTAAGACAAGAGAGGAAGAATGTATTCTATCTCGGGTAAAATGTGGGAAAGAAAGAATGTACTCTATTTCCCAATGAGAAACTAAGAGTGGGATCTCCACTCAGAGAATCTAAGACAAGAGAGGAAGAATGTATTCTATCTCGGGTAAAATGTGGGAAAGAAAGAATGTACTCTATTTCCCAATGAGAAACTAAGAGTGGGATCTCCACTCAGAGAATCTAAGACAAGAGAGGAAGGTTTTGTGTCCTATCTCGGGTAAAATGTGGGAAAGAAAGAATGTACTCTATTTCCCAATGAGAAACTAAGAGTGGGATCTCCACTCAGAGAATCTAAGACAAGAGAGGAAGAATGTATTCTATCTCGGGTAAAATGTGGGAAAGAAAGAATGTACTCTATTTCCCAATGAGAAACTAAGAGTGGGATCTCCACTCAGAGAATCTAAGACAAGAGAGGAAGAATGTATTCTATCTCGGGTAAAATGTGGGAAAGAAAGAATGTACTCTATTTCCCAATGAGAAACTAAGAGTGGGATCTCCACTCAGAGAATCTAAGACAAGAGAGGAAGAATGTATTCTATCTCGGGTAAAATGTGGGAAAGAAAGAATGTACTCTATTTCCCAATGAGAAACTAAGAGTGGGATCTCCACTCAGAGAATCTAAGACAAGAGAGGAAGAATGTATTCTATCTCGGGTAAAATGTGGGAAAGAAAGAATGTACTCTATTTCCCAATGAGAAACTAAGAGTGGGATCTCCACTCAGAGAATCTAAGACAAGAGAGGAAGAATGTATTCTATCTCGGGTAAAATGTGGGAAAGAAAGAATGTACTCTATTTCCCAATGAGAAACTAAGAGTGGGATCTCCACTCAGAGAATCTAAGACAAGAGAGGAAGAATGTATTCTATCTCGGGTAAAATGTGGGAAAGAAAGAATGTACTCTATTTCCCAATGAGAAACTAAGAGTGGGATCTCCACTCAGAGAATCTAAGACAAGAGAGGAAGAATGTATTCTATCTCGGGTAAAATGTGGGAAAGAAAGAATGTACTCTATTTCCCATTCTACATGTGATAAGGCGATATGCACCGCTTGAATAGACCGTGTCTATTATAAATGGTCCTTCCCATTTGGGTTCGAATTTACCTTTCTTTTTAGAGGTGAGGATTATCGGTCGTCTGGCGGAGGGCGAGATCTCCCTCCTTAAAGGTTCTCTGTCGAACTTTCTTGTTGAAAGCCCTCGACATTCTAGCTTGATAGAACTCAATGCATTGTTGAGCCTCGAGCTTCTCATCTAACATCTCAAGCTCTTGAGGCGTTTTGATGTTGTTCTTGATCGTCATCTGCATTTGCGAAGTGGCGGTGGAATTTCCAGCGGGAGGATCGCTTCACGTAGACGGAAATGCGGGGCGCTCTGTTGGCGTGCGTCTGGTTGTGCGATATGCCCGAGTGCTTCTCGAGTTTATCGTCCGGTCTAAGCTTGTTATTCTTCACAAGCTTGACAAAATCTTGATGATCGTCTTGTTGAGCGCCTCGGCTAACCCATTATTTCTTTGGATTATAGAACATCGGCGAGACATCTTGTATCTTGAATTTTTCGCAAAACTTGATGAAGGAATTGCGATAAATTGGGGACCGTTGTCATGCACGATCCGTCTTGGGACACCATGTCGATAGATGACATGGTGTTTGATGAATCGGCGGCGGTACTTCGCCTTGACCTCCTTTAGTGGGATTGCTTGACCCACTTGGAGAAGTAGTCGGTGATCGCTAGAATAAAGCGATCTCCTTTAACCGACGGAGGAAAAATGGGACCTACAGCGTCCATTCCCCATGTCTCGAATGGCGGGGCGTGGCGAAGGATCTGGTACTCACGGAGGCGATGCATATAATTGGCGTGAATCGACAGCGTGGCATTTCCGGCGTGCTCATTGCGTCATTAATCATCGTGGGCCAAAGTAGCCCATTCTCGGTCGCTCGTAGAGCTTGGGACGGTAGTGCGCACCACATTCACCTTCGTGTGCTTCGAAGGACCTCTTACGCCTCCTTGTTTGAAAGGCATCGGAGTAAAGACCATCGTACCCGTGATATAGCATCACGGGTTTCAGTGTCGTAAAAGAATCACAGGAGCTCTTGGCGGATTGACTCTCTCTCCTTCCGTCTTCCGAGAATACCGTGTAAAGCGTGTCGGCGATAGGAAGCGCCAATCTCGGGGCTCTAACTTGGTTTGGGTTGCATGTACCTCTTTGGTAACTACCCTTTGTCTTCTTGTACCCCATCATATATTGAGTGCGAAGAGCGGTGAGTCGGCCGTAACTAATTGCTCGGTCTCGGAAGGTTGTGCTAACGACACGCCTAACGCCGCCAGTGCATCTGCGTGGCGTTTGGGCGTGGGATATATTCGATGAAGAATTCTTGAATGAGTCGACCATTTCAGCGGCTACGATGATAGGGGACGGTCGAGTTCCTCGCCGTAGTCACCACGGACACGCTTAACTATCGGTTGTGAATCACCATACGCGAGATATTGACCCCGGCTCCTTGGCGAAGCTAAGTCCGATAAGTAGCGTTGTATTGACTCGTTATTGGAGCGAGGTTGATGAGTGAATAAGCACGGGGCATGACATGATTCCGGAAATCAAGACAACTCCGACTCCGGAGATTTTAGAACATCGGGGTACTTTCGCCACATTGGTGGCCGAAGCTCCATCAAAATACAATCGCCATATTTGTTGGTGCGGCGTAGTGTTGACTTCACGAACTTCATCGGGAAGATCATCATATAGCTCAAGCGCATCCGTTGTCGGTGGCGACCAAGAGATCACAAATCGCTTGTCCTTTGGTGACTTACGTTGTTTGAAATACAAGTCATATTGAGACAAGAGCAAGGCCCATTTAAGCTAGCGCCAACTCATCGAGGCGGTGGGTCATAAATATCCGGATCGGTTCGTTAGAATAACATAAATCGTCACGTCGACTAAATAGTGCGCATTTTACGAATCGCGAACACTAATGCAAGGCCTTTGCTTCTCGACCATTGGATATCGAGACTTCGGCGCCGACTAATGTTCGGCTCGGGTAATACTTTGCTGTTCGTGACGGTATCGTCGTCTTCGCGAGTAAAGCGCTTAACAGTGATCCGTCGCCTTGACATAGATCGAGAGCGGTTTTCGGCTAGCGGTGCAACAAGAACAGAGGTTTAGCGAGATCGATTTGATCTCTTCAAGCGCTTTCGACATCGTCGTCCCAAATAAGCGACCGCCCTTCTTGTTCAATTTAGAGAATGGTTGACACTTCCCGGATAGGTTCGATATGAACCGTCGGATGTCATGTCGCCCTTGCAACCCACGAGTTCTCTCGGATTTCGGAGGTTGCAACTCTTGAATAGCCTTCACTTTATCGGGATCGGCGTGGATTCCTTTGTCGGTGGCAGCGAAGAGAGAACTTGCCTTTGGACATCCCAAGGAAGGATTTGGCGGGGTTCATCTTTAGGCGATGAGTCGCATGAGCTCGAATACCGTTCTAAGATCTTTGATATGATCTCCTTTGTCCGCGGCTTTTCACGACCAAGTCATCGGCGTAGCATTCGACCGTTTTCAGGAGATGATCACGGAAAATTTTAGTCATTGCTCGGTATGTTGCGCGGCGTTCTTTAAACCGAGCGGCATGACCGTGTAGCAAAATATCTGCGGAGTTACGAGCGGTGTGTTTGGCGTCATCGGGGTGCATCTTGATTTGATTGTAACCCGAAACCATCCATAAAGGACATCCTCTCGAATCCACGTATTGTCAACTATGGCGTCGGTGATTGGCGGAAATCATCCTTTGGGCAGCGGCGTTTAGGTCTCGTAGTCGACCGCAGTCCTAATCGAACCATTCTTCTTCATGGCCAGGGACTATATTAGCCACCCAATCCGGGTGTTGAATTTCCTCGATGAATCCGATTCTATGAGTTTCTTTACTTCGTCTACGATGCTTTGTAAGATTTGTGGGCCGAAACCGTCTTCGCGATTGCTTGGCGGGTTTGGCGTCCACGTTGATGTTGGCGATGTGTTGCCACATTAGGGTCGAGTCTGGCATGTCCTCGTAGCTCGGGCAAATACATCGATATATTCCCGATTAGGCGATCAACTCTTCCTTTCTTCCGAGGGAAGAGTATTACTGATGTTTATGAGCTTAGGATGCTCCTCATCACCCATATTAGCACAGGTTACCTCGTCCTTAGTAGGGGTCTCTTTGTTCGAATCTATCCCCAAAGCTGCTCTCGAGTTGATGGATCCATGGGTCTTCCCATGTTGGCATATCTTCATCACCCTCAATAGTAGCGGGATCGATCGTGGCCATATTCGACATCAAGGCCTTGAAAGCTTCTCAGGTGGTGAGAATCCCAATAGAAGAATCGGGCGAATGTCGTCTCCCTCATCGGGTGGATTATTATCAATCGACCATGAGCATTCATCTTCGAGGATGATTAGTATCCCAATCCCGTCTGAATGCATAGTAGTTATCAGGCTTCCCTTTTGGGACATATGCAGCCTTAGGAGGGACTCGAGGACCTGCGAAACATAGACCTTCTCCTTGTGTCAAGTCGTACCCCCACTTCTTCATGATACCCAGTGTTTCTGTACTATATCTGAATGTGTGGAGGATAGGCCCGTTGTCATCTTCATCTTCTTCTAAGAAATGATTACGTTGGAACCGCATCTCCTTTTAGTAAACCAAGTCTTTTTCACTACTTGATCTTCGTGGGATGGGCGTTGTCCCCAAGGAATCTCGGAGCTGCTTTTGTGTAAAGCAAGATGGCCGAGTTGGTAAGTGCAATTCGAGTCGTTGTATAAACTGTCATTACATCATTCAAAGACAAAGGGTACTCTAAATCGTCATTTATTGATTCATCGGCAATTTGCCAATTACAATGTTCATCGGCGATTCTTCATCGTCAAGATTGATTACAAGGGGTACAATGTCATTCAAAACAAAACCACCACTATAATCAAGCCCGGCCGGTATCGGCTTCTTCACGCTGTCCGTGCCTTGGGCGATGATTGATTTAGGACTCATTACCGTAGAGGAGAGAATCGATAAAATAATTCTCTACCCCTTAAGCGGTTGTTTGTCGCGACCACCGTCTTGACCTCATTATTAGTGTCTACATATTTGAGACACGATGAAGAGTAGATGGGACTATAGCGTTACCGTGGATCCAAGGTCGACCCAATAATAAGTTATAGGAAGTCTGCGTCAATCACATAGCGGTGACTTGGACTTTAAATCCCCATTTGGCACTTTATCCGGATTTTACCAAGCGGTAGAGACCGGTGTTAAACCCATAGATCATTGTGCGTTGGCCGACTTCTTGGCGGGGATTCAAGGTGATACATGGTAGGGCATGATGCTCTGTGGAACCGGATCGACTTGGATCGGTTAACTTCACTAGAGCCAATATACGGTGAAGTATAGCGGCCTATCGTGCTTGGAATCTCTCGTCGCATATCCTCCTTTGTAAAAGTGATGCGGGGAAGTGTTTGGTTGCCAAGTTGCATTGTTGTGTAGATTCTTAGGAATCGGCGATCTGAGTGAGAAACACCTCGAATCGGCCGAGCTTCTTGTAGAGCTTCGGGTTTCCTTTGACAATCGAACCTTCGTAGAGAGTTATTAGGGATGTTAGCCGGTGGGCCATGGCGTCGAAGCGGTATGGAGAGCCGATGTTCGGTCTATCCCTCTGTCGGGCGATTGAATCGGGGCTGCCGGGAGTTGAGCTTCACGGACTGAGGTTTCTCCTTTGCTTGTTGCTTTTTCTTTAGCGGTATGCTGTTGTCCCTTCTGCCGCAGTGAGAGAAGTCGTGGTCACCCGTTCGGCGGTGTCTTAGCATTTGGGTTTGGAGCCTCAGGATATTTGTAACTATATTCATATCCGCTCCTAGTAGCGAACTTGAGGCTCCTCTTGAAGTGGAAGGTGGCTACTTTTCATCATCCTTCTGGAATTCTTTGAGCGGCATGGCATAGCTTGCCTTTTCCCTTGGTCTTCCTTTTGGTAGGATGTAGTCCTTGATCGTCTTCCGGCAAGTCGGGGTGGACCCAAAGGATTTCTCCGTTTCAGTGGGTGTGCGATGCGAGCCCCTTCTTACGTTGCGGTGAGGATCTTCATTCACCATCTTCATTCCTACCTTCTGGCTGGCGTCGGTTGGAACCAATCGAAGGAACGATCCGAAGCTTATAGAGGCGCATTTGCTCCCACCTTCTTCTCTTTAGAGGGTTTGGATAATGACTCCAACATCGATCAAGGCACGAATCTTGTCCTTGAGATGGTAGCGAACTTTGTAGGATGGTGTACATACGTGGTAAGCACGGTGCCAGGATCCGTAACCTTGTTTGCCTCCTCTTGGTCTACAATTGGGGCAGCTGGATTTTGTTGTTTTCGAAGGTATTTGAAGATGCGGAACTTCCTCGTCCTTGAGCGAGTAAGTTTTGGGAAACCTCGGCGGATGGTTTCGATTCCGAGTTTGTTGGCGCCATTGAGGCTGCGATTCTTTGCGGTGCGTTGTTGCGGCTGCTGTTGTGGTTGCGATTCGAGCGTTTGATTAAGCGTCTGAGACTTTCTTTGGTGCTTTACCTTTGCCACGGGGACAAAGTTACGCTTGTGGGCATCCACCATAGGTGACTTCTCTCCGCTTTCTTCCTTCTCGAGAATCGTTCGGCTTGCTCTCCACGTATCCTTAAATCTTTCCGGTCTCGGGCGGTAGCGGTTCCCATTGCTTCCAACACATCCAATGACAGTTGCTATGACAAGTTTGGAGGATGAACTTCTCGTTATCGGGTCTCGGCAATTCATTGCCTTATTTACGAACCTCTTGGCGAAGTTATCCACTTGTTTCCCGTCCTTACGTTTCTCGTCCAACAAAGAACCGATGGATACCTCGGTGTCATCGTCGAAAAAATTGGTGAGAAACATGGCCTCCATATCATCCGGCTATTAGCGCTCCTGGTTTGAGGCGGTACCAATCGAAGCTGACTCCACGAAGGGTGCCAGCGAATGACCGAACCATCAAGGGCTCGTTAGGAATAACGCCTAGATGAGACTTGAAGTAGATCAAGTCTTGAGTGGGTGATCCCTTCCGTCAAATGGCGTAAAGTTGATGAGGTGAACTTTGTCGGATCTGAGTTGATTCCCACTCCCTTGGGTAAGGACATGGTATACCGTCTTCTTTACCTCTTGGCGGAAATCAAAGTATTGATTTTGCTCTCAAGGTCTTTAATTTTCTCGTTCTCCCCTACATCTCCGTTCGGGTAAACTTGGGGAGGAGCGGCGGTGTTATCGCTAGCGTTTTCTTTGGCGGCATGACCATCTACGTTCGACCTCCCTCTCGTCCGTTAATGGCTATCATTAAATTGACATTATTGCGGCGACTTGGCTCATCTGGCGGTTCATTATCGCTGGATCTGTTGGTCATGCATTGCTCTCATCTGGCTGCATGGCGGTTCCATCTCAAGCTTAAAGGCGTCCTTTTGCTTGGTTAGGGCCTCTTCAAGCATCACGGGACACTTGATCCGGCGATCATGAGCGCCTCGCAAGGTTGTCCTATCTTTGGAAATTGTATTATCGGAAGCCATTGCGGGCCGGCATCCGACACTTCATCATCGAGGGTAATCCTTCGCATCTTGCGATAATTGGGTGCGTCTAACGATTCGGACCGCAATCGAGTCATTCGTTCGCGATGCCGAGAGCGGCATGTGACGGCGTCCCTCTTGGTCATATTGATGGTAACACTTCGGCAATTCATCACCACGAAGCCCATCTCTTTTGCGAAAGTGTCTTAACTTGGTTCGGGCATTCTCGTGCGAGCCTATCAAAACCGGCCTTTTCGGGTCGTTTTAGCGCAATTGCACTCGATAACAATGCCTTGATCGGTTTGAGCACAAGCAAGGCATGTTTGATTCAGGCGTTCCTCTTCGGGATTTTCGTACCCCGGCCGCGATAGTACAACTTCGTCGGCATGAATACGGAGCAACCTATCGTGTGTTGGCACGACTTCGGGTATAACGTTGTCATCGTCGGATGAGGCGTCTCCTTCGAGAACAAATAGGCCTTTCATAAGTCACCGCCCATGACACGCCGAGAGTGTGAATCTTCGGCGGGCTCGGACTTCGATTTGAAGCGGTCGCGGTAAGCTGCAGGTTTCTTCTTATCTTTGTGGAGTACGACCCTCGTATTAGGAGTGACCAGCGATTCCTTTAACGGACCTAAGCGATCCTTGGCGGTAAGCACTGCGGTCGTGGCGAGTTAGCCGCGAGAAGTTGGTCTGACGGCGGTGACCGGTGTCAACGTCACTTTGTTGAGGTGCTCACAATTTCGATTTGAGCACGGGGCGAGGAGTTGGCTTCTGGCGAGCTAAGCGGATGTTGGTTTCGTCGAAGTTGAAGCCTCGGCGGACTTAGGCTTCAAGCTAGGCGAGTTGTCGGCGACTTCTTGGCGCCTCCCTCTTCAACTCGCGGGCTTGTTGCACCAAAGCCGTGCTTGCTGAGGCGCTCGGATCGTTCTGGCGTGGATCGATTCCGTTTGACTTCGGACCCATTCGTCGTCGCCGGCTGTAGGAATCGGCTACAATCTCGATTCGACCTCGAGTCAACTTGGATCTTAGATCCGCCTCATAGCGGACCCCATCCATTGATTCTTTCGCTGGGCTAATTGTTTAGCCCGGTGGCGTCGCCTCGGCGGGCTCTCTTGGAGAGTCCGCGGCGCCATTGGCGGAATCGACCCTGCAAAGGCGGGGTTACGAAGGTTTGGCCGTTGTTAGGGCGGGGAACCACCGTTGTCTGCGGTCTTGGCGGTGGTGGTGGATTTTCGCCTCGCACTGAGGCCGATCGGGTCTTCCTTGCGGCGGAGACCATCTTGGACTTGCGGGGAACGGATGCGGGCGAGGAGGAGAGGTATTCTTCATATTTCTTACGGTGAACTTCGAACTTCGACCTCCTCGATGGCCGGGATCGGGATCCGCGGTTGCGACGACGGCTTCTTCTTTGAAGCCGTTGGCTCTTGTGGTCGCCCGGCTTGTTGGGGAAAGTTGGTTTGTTATTCATTGCTTTCGTTTGAATTCGTTTACGGCCGTTGGCCTACAACAAAATTTCAAACAAAGAAAAATGCCTTTATTTTAGGCATACAACGAAAATTACAACTCTCTTCCTTTTGTGAACAAACACGAGGATCTCTATTATCCGGGATCACCACTGCGTGGGTTCTTTGCACGTGGGGACTTTTATTCGTCCGTTGACCACCGCGCAATCCGATCTGGTGGCGGGTTAAAACCAGGCGATAGGGGCTCGTTTCACGAAGGAAGCGAAGCGCTGAGGATCACACTCACGAAGGAGAGGATCGCTGCGGGGATCACACTCACGAAGGAGAGGATCGCGGGCGGGTGAATCTACAAGGAGAAATCCGGCGCTATCCACGAGGTTAAGACGAAGCTTAACCTAGAGGGTATCTGTAGTTCGACCCAAGTTTGCTTACCTTCCGCCTATAGATCGGCGTCGGCGGACTTGAGCTCGCCGGTGCTGGAACCGTCGCGTCGTAGATCTCGCGAGGGCTCTTGAAGTCCGCCAAAATCACCAAGTCCCAGTCAAGATCCGAAATCCAGCGACCATGAGCAAGACCCCCTATTTATACAAAACCAAAGGGGTGCTGCTGTGACAACAGTGGCTCGGCCACTTGGCGAGGCACCTCGACCAAGTTGGTAGGGTGGCTCGACAAAGTGGCCGAGCCACCTCGACCACTTGGTAGAGGCACCTCGACCAAGTTGGTAGGGTGGCTCGACAAAGTGGCCGAGCCACCTCGACCACTTGGTAGAGGCACCTCGACCAAGTTGGTAGGGTGGCTCGACAAAGTGGCCGAGCCACCTCGACCACTTGGTAGAGGCACCTCGACCAAGTTGGTAGGGTGGCTCGACAAAGTGGCCGAGCCACCTCGACCACTTGGCGAGGCACCTCGACCAAGTTGGTAGGGTGGCTCGACAAAGTGGCCGAGCCACCTCGACCACTTGGTAGAGGCACCTCGACCAAGTTGGTAGGGTGGCTCGACAAAGTGGTAGAACCACCTTGGCCATTTGGTAGAGGTTTGGCCGCGCTCGTCGTTCGGCGTCGTTTTCCGTCGACTTCTCCGTCGATTCTTCGTCGATTCTTGGTCTTAGGGCTTAGTTTTGCTCGGTGATGTCGCCGTTGTGTTGAGTCCGTGTCCGATCAACTTCGAGCTCAAGCGGTTCGTTTGCATCGACGGACTAAGTACGGTTGATTCCGTCTTGTCAGCGTTTTGAGTTTAGCCAACTTCGCCTCGTTGAGCCGTGCGTCGGGTTTTTCTCCCCGACGCCGTTGCTGCTCGTGATTCGCCGACTCACTTTGGCGTTTTCGCGGTAATCCGCGTCGGCGGCGTTAAGTCAGCCGTCGGATGGATCGTCGGTTATCAACCCACCGTTTACGAGTCTTGTTCGGGTACTGATAAGCAATTTTTAACGCCTACAGCGGTGTCATCATCGGTTCGCCGTTACGTAATCGGATGGCTCGTCGATTATCAACTCACTGTTACGAGTTATGTTCGGGGACTTATAGGCAATTTTTAACGTCTACAGTCCTAAACAAGATCAGTTAGATTCTGATCATAGAACACATTGAACAAGTACAATAAAAAGTAAATTGTGCCAATCTGTAGGATTTCAATCAGATTGCGATTATAGCAACATCTTTTTTTGATAGTGATTTAAGGGTAAATTGCAGACAGATCCCTGCACTGTCGCCCAATTGTAAGTAGACCCCCTGTAATTCTATTGTTACAGATAGACACCCTGACTGAATTTTTTTTACTCTTTTACCCTCATAAGGTCTATTTGTAAAAAAATGATTTTCTCTTTCTCTGAAGGTAAAAGAGTCAAAAAAAAAAAGACTCAGGGGTCTATCTGCAATTGGGCCATAGTATAGGGGGTCTATCCACAATTAACCCATGAGTCAATGAATGTAAGACTGTGCTCACTTGCAAGAATCCATGATAATTGGAAGATTGCTATGTGGCGGCTATCAGCACAGCCTCATCCAAGCTAGATGATGAATGAACTGGTCCTTGAAACGATGACTAGACTAAGAACATCAGCCACTTACTGAAGTCTTGCAAATTGATCAGTAGACGTGTCACGGTCCAGTTCTTAGCACCACCAGTGCTCTCGTGGAACCATTCTGCTTCCGTTCATGTACCTGTCATGGCAATTATAAAGAAAATCATGCAGATAAGAGAGGGAATGTGCACCATGGACATAGTTAGAATATGCCTCTAAGGGATGTATATGAGTGTTACTATCAAGTGACAACAACTTTCTGCTGGCTGGTTTAGATGATTGTGGAGGATATTGCAATCTTGTCGTGTTTTTATATCAGCAGGGCTCAAGATGTGATAAGATCATAAGGGGATAACCCTTGGAAACCAAGTACTATAGGCACAGAATTAGAGGCCTAAAATGAAAGGGAAATGCACCTGGAAACAAATATAAAAAAATGGCATAAGAGAGTGTACATACATTTATGGAGATAAAGCTTGGAGATTTTTTCTAGGTACTAACTACATAAACTGTAATGGAGACAATAAACTGTAATGGAGACAAAAGGCGATGCAGATAAAAGGTTGTAAGGTATTAAAATGTGACAGAATTATACAAATACCAATCTCATGCACTACTTTAGAAGTAAAACCATAGTTTTTATAAGCCAGAAACAGCTAAATCAGTGCAGTCAATAGAAAATACAAACCAACCACAAAACCACAATCCACACAATAACACGAATTCTCAACCCAAAACTACGTCAGCAGTGAAATAATCAATAGTTTCACCTCCATGCTTCTATTCTCTCTGCCTTAGAATTTATACGAGTTACGATACTAGTCCCTTTTGATTTCTCAGCTTGCATATTTGCTCGCATAGGGGAAGGATCCCTAGCTTTTCTTCTTTCACTTCTTCCTTTCTTATTGCTTGATTTGCCTTTTCCACTTCTCCGCACATTCGCTTGAACAACAGCAGAAGAATTAACATTGATTTCTTCTCTCTCGGTTTGGCCATCAGTTTGTCGTGGAAATTCACAGAAGTTTTCATCAGTGGAATATGTAGTCTCTTCAGGAAGAACACTTCCATGAGCTTTTTCTGAAGTATCAGCTATTTTATCGTGTATCTCCAAATTTTCCTTAGAATCATGTGTAAGATCATCTAAATTAGGTTCCTCGGGAACAAAGACTTGCTCAACTGCTACCTTGCTATCGGCTTCTAGAGGGAGCTGAGGACTGTGATGGCCATTTTCATCGGATGGATCAGAGTGAGAAACTGAAGAATCCTCTACTGTTAATTCTTGCCTTGATTTAAGTGTCTTGAGGATCAGCATCTTGAGAAAATTCATCACTTGGACTGCATACATTAATGCAGATAAAGCTTGGAGATTTTTCTAGGTACTAACTACATAAACTGTAATGGAGACAATAAACTGTAATGGAGACAAAAGGCGATGCAGATAAAAGGTTGTAAGGTATTAAAATGTGACAGAATTATACAAATACCAATCTCATGCACTACTTTAGAAGTAAAACCATAGTTTTTATAAGCCAGAAACAGCTAAATCAGTGCAGTCAATAGAAAATACAAACCAACCACAAAACCACAATCCACACAATAACACGAATTCTCAACCCAAAACTACGTCAGCAGTGAAATAATCAATAGTTTCACCTCCATGCTTCTATTCTCTCTGCCTTAGAATTTATACGAGTTACGATACTAGTCCCTTTTGATTTCTCAGCTTGCATATTTGCTCGCATAGGGGAAGGATCCCTAGCTTTTCTTCTTTCACTTCTTCCTTTCTTATTGCTTGATTTGCCTTTTCCACTTCTCCGCACATTCGCTTGAACAACAGCAGAAGAATTAACATTGATTTCTTCTCTCTCGGTTTGGCCATCAGTTTGTCGTGGAAATTCACAGAAGTTTTCATCAGTGGAATATGTAGTCTCTTCAGGAAGAACACTTCCATGAGCTTTTTCTGAAGTATCAGCTATTTTATCGTGTATCTCCAAATTTTCCTTAGAATCATGTGTAAGATCATCTAAATTAGGTTCCTCGGGAACAAAGACTTGCTCAACTGCTACCTTGCTATCGGCTTCTAGAGGGAGCTGAGGACTGTGATGGCCATTTTCATCGGATGGATCAGAGTGAGAAACTGAAGAATCCTCTACTGTTAATTCTTGCCTTGATTTAAGTGTCTTGAGGATCAGCATCTTGAGAAAATTCATCACTTGGACTGCATACATTAATGCAGTCAAAGGATCTGCCATCTGCAATTTTGATAATAATCAGTCTTGGAGAGGGATTGAGCAAGGTAGAATTTTTTTTAAAAAAAACCAGAACTTCATCGTAGGTCCCTGGCCGGACCTGAAAATTTTATTAATATTTTGGCAGGAATAGCCTCATAAAGAAAGAGGTACATGGGGGGACGTTGCAGCCTTACCGCAATAACACCCAGACAAAAAAGCGAAACTGACTCCATCCATATTCAAAAAAATATAGATAATAACAGTTATTCAGATTCTTGTTCACAAATACAAATACAAGCTAAATCCTTAAAAAGTTACATATGATAACAAAAGGAGCATATTTATGAGAAATTAGAGGCAGTAATGTTTGAGTACAACCTGAGCAATAATTGTTTTAGTTGGATTGAGCATAACATGGGAGATTGATGACTGTCACCCTCTCCGATTAGGGAGAAGAATTATATATGAAATAACCTGAATTTATTTTTTTCTTCTACCTAACAGAAAAATTCCTTTAACTATTTTGGATATTATTAAGCTGTAATGTTCACCGATTGCCTTAATGATACATTATATTTACTCTAATTCATAAGGATTAAAGCAAAATATACTAGATACATGTTCTAATTGGAAATTTTGTTAATTCATAAGGATTAAAGAAAAATATACTAGATACAAGTTCTAATTGGAAGTTTTGTTGCATTTAAGCAAGCTAGAAAACTTGATACCTGGGTCATGTTTGGAGCAAAAACCATGGCAACATTTCGTGCATTCATCTTATTTTTCTGTTCTTCTTGGACGACATCTGCCATCAAGTTGATGGCCCAGTCCAATAATGCAGCCTCTGTCGGTGGTAGAAGGCTCACAACATGAGCACACTCCTCTTCTGATTGGCATTGCTTTACTTGCTCGGGTGTTAGAGGGTCAAGAACCCCAGTCGGAAGTTCTCTAAACCAAGCCTATAGAAGAATCACCAAATAAGAAAAACATCACTAGAAACAAGGTAAAAAATGTACCAAAAGTGCAGAAGCTATAATTATATATGCCTGTAAGTAGTGCCGCAAAGCCTAAAATAACAATTCCCGCAAGTACACGAAACGTGCATGGCTTACGTCCAACTATGGTGTTCCAGCCTTACAGGAGCAGATATATGTGAATCCTATGTTCTGATTGATGAACCAAATTATGTTTATTACTAATAATGTGTGCTCAGTGTTGTGAAATTGTCGGACTGAGCTATATATATAGGGAGATTTTGGATGATAAGTGCTTGATGATAAAGTTCAAATGCAACATTCTAAGCTTAGATCCGCATACTCCAAAAATGAGAAACAGAAAAGAGTTTAGGCCCACATTACAAGAATAGAAGAGTGAAGGACTGATATATGGTCGGTTCCAAAGACATATTTCTGTTGAAATCGGTTCCTATCTCTCATCAAGAATCCACTGCACGATGGCTTAAGTCGTTTGCCATCAAAATTGTAATACGTATATGGTTACCCACTTAAAAGGAGATGGATATACCTTGATCAAACCAGCTAAACAGTGCACATCAATTCCATCAGGCACTATTCCGCTATTTAGCTGATCCCTTACAAACTCCTCTTGGCCATTCTCTCCATTAATTCTGAAAATGCCTTCTGCCTATCCAATTACACTTACTATGAAGTCCCCAAATTAAAGGAGCTTAAAAATAAATGTAAACTTTTTCAGGATCACTAAAAAAACATACCTGAAGGCCCCCTCTTTCATAAAGACGTCTTTGCATTAACAGGAGAATTGTTGGAATGCTGTTCCCTCTAGGATCATAAGAACATTGCATAGATTCGGTAGAAACACCGAAAACGGTTGCACTGTGCTAGGAACAGTATATCGAGTTAAATTTTGTGCACATTACAGGATAATAAATGTGTCAAGATTAGAAAGTAAAGGAGATTATGCACAATTTAACTACTAGGAAAAGACAATGACACTTCTAGGACAGCTCCAAATGTTATTGTGCGCTTTTCCTTTCGTAGGGATTTGACCACAAATATCAATACTGAAGATAAGATAACAGTTATTAACCACAGAACTCGCATTACAGGAAAGGCAGGAAAATATTACTCATAGTGGAAGTTGTTCAGGAATAAATGACACTTAAGAAACTATGAGAAAGTTTCTGTATGCTAGAGTACAAATTATAACCCCTCAACCCTCTTGCAAGCAGATTGTTTGCCAAATGTGCATTGCTAACATCCATTAAGAAGTTCTAAATGAATTTCTCGAGTATACCAAATGTGCATTGCTAACATCCATTAAGAAGTTCTAAATGAATTTCTCGAGTATACCAAATGTGCATTGCTAACATCCATTAAGAAGTTCTAAATGAATTTCTCGAGTATACCAAATGTGCATTGCTAACATCCATTAAGAAGTTCTAAATGAATTTCTCGAGTATACCAAATGTGCATTGCTAACATCCATTAAGAAGTTCTAAATGAATTTCTCGAGTATACCAAATGTGCATTGCTAACATCCATTAAGAAGTTCTAAATGAATTTCTCGAGTATACCAAATGTGCATTTTTTAACACCAGAACATCGTGATCTACTAATTTTGCATGCATATTGTTTGATCAGGGAGAGTTTAAAGTACAAATTGAAGTGACAACAATACATGTATGTGTATTAATTACGAGCATTTACATGGAAGCAATTTAACTACATGCATTATCTGCGACCATGTAAAAATGTCTCTTGACTTGTACTGAATTTTAAGGTACTAAAGGGAGACAATGGATGATTGAATCAATGTGCAGTAATAACTGGATTACCAATTGCACTGGATATATAACTCCATTAAAACAAAGTAATGCTACTAGGATATTGCATGATTTATGGATAGAACACCAGTTTTTCAAACTCAGAACTCGGTAATACTAATTCTATGTTAAAATTCCTGGAATTTCAAGTACTCATCCTGTTAAACTACACCAATTTTGATCCAAAAACCCGAATCTTTCCAGCTCTTATCAACTCCAATAATATAATCATAGTCACAAATTTATGCTTTCATCATACTACTATATATAATCTACCAGTTTTGGATTTTAAGTGAGAAAAAGACCACCTTTATCAATAATATCACAATGTTAAAGCATTACTGCAACTCCAAGAGCCCATCTTTCCGACAATTCTCGACAAAATTCACAATTTCAACCAATGCCCAACTAATCATTCCTCGTCAAAAGCAAACAAATGAAAGAATAAAATAGAACAAGACCTGGCACTGGGAGCTCTCCTGGGGACCTCAGGCTCAAACTCAACAGGCAACCCCAGAAACCCATGGAACCTGTCAAAGGTCACGTGAGCCACGTGCCTCACCTCCGTCGGCCACCCGATCTCCATCGACCGGCGATCCCCTCCTCCTCCTCCTCCTCCTCCTCCTCCTCCTCCTCCTCCTCCTCCTCCTCCTCCTCCTCCTCCTCCTCCTCCTCCTCCTCCTCCTCCTCCTCCTCCTCCTCCTCCTCCTCCTCCTCCTCCTCCTCCTCCTCCTCCTCCTCCTCCTCCTCCTCCTCCTCCTCCTCCTCCTCCTCCTCCTCCTCCTCCTCCTCCTCCTCCTCCTCCTCCTCCTCCTCCTCCTCCTCCTCCTCCTCCTCCTCCTCCTCCTCCTCCTCCTCCTCCTCCTCCTCCTCCTCCTCCTCCTCCTCCTCCTCCTCCTCCTCCTCCTCCTCCTCCTCCTCCTCCTCCTCCTCCTCCTCCTCCTCCTCCTCCTCCTCCTCCTCCTCCTCCTCCTCCTCCTCCTCCTCCTCCTCCTCCTCCTCCTCCTCCTCCTCCTCCTCCTCCTCCTCCTCCTCCTCCTCCTCCTCCTCCTCCTCCTCCTCCTCCTCCTCCTCCTCCTCCTCCTCCTCCTCCTGGACGACATCTGCCATCAAGTTGATGGCCCAGTCCAATAATGCAGCCTCTGTCGGTGGTAGAAGGCTCACAACATGAGCACACTCCTCTTCTGATTGGCATTGCTTTACTTGCTCGGGTGTTAGAGGGTCAAGAACCCCAGTCGGAAGTTCTCTAAACCAAGCCTATAGAAGAATCACCAAATAAGAAAAACATCACTAGAAACAAGGTAAAAAATGTACCAAAAGTGCAGAAGCTATAATTATATATGCCTGTAAGTAGTGCCGCAAAGCCTAAAATAACAATTCCCGCAAGTACACGAAACGTGCATGGCTTACGTCCAACTATGGTGTTCCAGCCTTACAGGAGCAGATATATGTGAATCCTATGTTCTGATTGATGAACCAAATTATGTTTATTACTAATAATGTGTGCTCAGTGTTGTGAAATTGTCGGACTGAGCTATATATATAGGGAGATTTTGGATGATAAGTGCTTGATGATAAAGTTCAAATGCAACATTCTAAGCTTAGATCCGCATACTCCAAAAATGAGAAACAGAAAAGAGTTTAGGCCCACATTACAAGAATAGAAGAGTGAAGGACTGATATATGGTCGGTTCCAAAGACATATTTCTGTTGAAATCGGTTCCTATCTCTCATCAAGAATCCACTGCACGATGGCTTAAGTCGTTTGCCATCAAAATTGTAATACGTATATGGTTACCCACTTAAAAGGAGATGGATATACCTTGATCAAACCAGCTAAACAGTGCACATCAATTCCATCAGGCACTATTCCGCTATTTAGCTGATCCCTTACAAACTCCTCTTGGCCATTCTCTCCATTAATTCTGAAAATGCCTTCTGCCTATCCAATTACACTTACTATGAAGTCCCCAAATTAAAGGAGCTTAAAAATAAATGTAAACTTTTTCAGGATCACTAAAAAAACATACCTGAAGGCCCCCTCTTTCATAAAGACGTCTTTGCATTAACAGGAGAATTGTTGGAATGCTGTTCCCTCTAGGATCATAAGAACATTGCATAGATTCGGTAGAAACACCGAAAACGGTTGCACTGTGCTAGGAACAGTATATCGAGTTAAATTTTGTGCACATTACAGGATAATAAATGTGTCAAGATTAGAAAGTAAAGGAGATTATGCACAATTTAACTACTAGGAAAAGACAATGACACTTCTAGGACAGCTCCAAATGTTATTGTGCGCTTTTCCTTTCGTAGGGATTTGACCACAAATATCAATACTGAAGATAAGATAACAGTTATTAACCACAGAACTCGCATTACAGGAAAGGCAGGAAAATATTACTCATAGTGGAAGTTGTTCAGGAATAAATGACACTTAAGAAACTATGAGAAAGTTTCTGTATGCTAGAGTACAAATTATAACCCCTCAACCCTCTTGCAAGCAGATTGTTTGCCAAATGTGCATTGCTAACATCCATTAAGAAGTTCTAAATGAATTTCTCGAGTATACCAAATGTGCATTTTTTTTAACACCAGAACATCGTGATCTACTAATTTTGCATGCATATTGTTTGATCAGGGAGAGTTTAAAGTACAAATTGAAGTGACAACAATACATGTATGTGTATTAATTACGAGCATTTACATGGAAGCAATTTAACTACATGCATTATCTGCGACCATGTAAAAATGTCTCTTGACTTGTACTGAATTTTAAGGTACTAAAGGGAGACAATGGATGATTGAATCAATGTGCAGTAATAACTGGATTACCAATTGCACTGGATATATAACTCCATTAAAACAAAGTAATGCTACTAGGATATTGCATGATTTATGGATAGAACACCAGTTTTTCAAACTCAGAACTCGGTAATACTAATTCTATGTTAAAATTCCTGGAATTTCAAGTACTCATCCTGTTAAACTACACCAATTTTGATCCAAAAACCCGAATCTTTCCAGCTCTTATCAACTCCAATAATATAATCATAGTCACAAATTTATGCTTTCATCATACTACTATATATAATCTACCAGTTTTGGATTTTAAGTGAGAAAAAGACCACCTTTATCAATAATATCACAATGTTAAAGCATTACTGCAACTCCAAGAGCCCATCTTTCCGACAATTCTCGACAAAATTCACAATTTCAACCAATGCCCAACTAATCATTCCTCGTCAAAAGCAAACAAATGAAAGAATAAAATAGAACAAGACCTGGCACTGGGAGCTCTCCTGGGGACCTCAGGCTCAAACTCAACAGGCAACCCCAGAAACCCATGGAACCTGTCAAAGGTCACGTGAGCCACGTGCCTCACCTCCGTCGGCCACCCGATCTCCATCGACCGGCGATCCCCCTCCTCCTCCTCCTCCTCATCCTCCATCCTGCACTGCGCCATTGATCTCCTCAAAGCAGTCACCAGCAAATAAAACAAGGATTCCTCTCTTTCTTCTTCCACCTCTTCGGAGCCCTCGTCTCCTTCAGAGGTTAAAAGGGTTTGGAGAGCATCATTGGAGGAGCAAGAAAGTTGGGAACTTGGAGATGAAGGGAGATGGGAAGGGGACTGGAGCACTGCTGTCATGGTGAGGGGTATTTTGGGAAGAATTTTTAGAACATGGGCTCGGCTTCTTCTTGCTGTTGGTGTTGTTGCGTGGAGTTGGATTGAAGCAAGGGTTTGAGATGGTGGGACGTGAGAATCATAACTTTGTTATTTACTCCAATTTTTTATTTGGGGTTTTTTAAATTTTTTGGGTTTGATTTGAGAAGCAAAGGTTGATGATGGAGGTTGGGGTTGGAGGGACTTCCTCCTTTTTCGTATTTTAATTGTTTGAAGGATTCAAAATTTTGGCAGGAAGGGGCATTTTGGGAAAAGCGTGAAAGAAAGTGAAGGCTCCTTTTTGGAGTGAAATTAAATGCATTGATGTCTACGAGCGTGCTTCTTCTATTAATAACTACTAGGACTAGACTCGTTGTAAAATTATAAGTTGATGAACATTAGTTCAAACTTGGGCACCTATTAATATCATTTTCTTGTTGGAAACTGAAAATAATAGTAATAACAAGTATATACTTAGCTACTTTTAAACAAGACATCCTAATAACACATGAGTTATTGAGAGGCAATGATTCATATCATGGTGATTGTTTATGCCCTAGTTTGGACTTTGAGATTTGAGATCCACTAAGGAGATTTTGTAAATTAAAAAATGTTGATTCCTTTGATCATATACCATCTATCTCTACTTCTACTTTATGTAACACTAATTTTTAGGGGTTTAATTGGGTGGTACTTTATATTACACTAATTTTTAAGTTTATTTTTGACATTTTCATAGCTACGTGTTTGGTAAAATATCAAATAAGTTAGCTTATGAGTTCCATTCTAAAAAGCGATATATCCTAACTTTTGCAAAAAAAAAAAAACAACCTTATAAACTAACGTATATAAGCTACGTTTGAGCCAAAAAGTCACTATTCTACTCAAATATTTTTAATAATATTTTAGCATAAAAGTCAAAAGTCACATCTGTTTGGTTCATTACATGGTAACTATTTTTTTATGGTTTCAAGGGGGAAAAAAATCAAAATATCACATATGAGACCCACTTTTCCATCATTTTTAGTGCATTTCTTTTCAAAACAACTCAAAATAGGTTTCCAGATTTTGTGGGATCCACTGCAGTATTAGCATTTCTGAGTGTGGGTCCCATAGACACTCTTTCTCCTTTTTTTTGTTCCAACCAAACATATGAAAAAAAGGTGTTGAAGAAAATCGATTTCCTCTGATCCTATTTCCTCATGTTGCTGCGAACCAAACAGCCCCTAAATTCCAGTATAACTTATAAGCTTTAAAAAAAACCCTTCCAAACACCCTCTAAATATGAGTAGGCTTCCTATCAGAACCCCGCACAGTGCGGGGTTCTGATAGCCACACATGGGACAGTGAAGTTACTTCACTGCCCCCGCTGTTTTACACAGGAGGTGGCCGTGCGGAAGGTTCTGATAAGAAGCCTACTCTCTAAATATCAAAGTATTAGGTACATATTTCACTAGATACATTAAAGTACATGTGCAAATCAATCACTAGCATCTCACTTTACTACAAGATTCACAAACCATGATTTAACAAGTACACTTTTAGTTGATAAGAGGTCCTTGATGTTGAAATTTTATTTAATGTACGAGATCATTCAAGCCTCTCGACAAGAAACAAGGGATAAAATCTGATTATGTTGATGGCACGTGCGGAGAAGAACTCCTAGGCAGCATCCATTTTGTCATTAGTATTAGAAAATTTTGGATGAATATTTTGATTAGTTTATTAGGAACAGTAGGGTTCAGTAGAAGCAAAGACACATCCTTTTTTAGGTTAGCTACATTCAGAGCCAACAAGGGGACAACCTAGGGACAACTATATATCAATTTAATCCGTCCCCAAAAAATAAATAGCGGATTATGTTATAGATTATCATAACAAAATACTTTTTGTTATGTTGCCACATTGGTGATGATAATTGATAGGTGAAGACCTTCACCTATACAGTTTTTTAGCCTAAAATATTAAGTACATTTCATGTTTTTAGATTTATAATGATTAAAAGTTTCATAAGAATGGACTTTTTATCCTAAAAATATTGAAGGATGAAAATGAAGTTGAACATGCAAGGCCCAGAGTTGTACGATGCAAGTGCTAGTGTAAACTTATTTCCTTTGAAGTGCCCTTGCTTTTTTCAAGGCACAAGAGAGCAGGGAGAATCAAATCGTTACATATCCCTTTTCTCTTTTCTATGGAAAATAATAAAAAAGAGGAATGCAAAAGACACAACAAAGAACAAAAGCTCCCTAAAGAAGATAACTTGGCCAACATATTTCAAATTCAAACTAAGTGAGATAGCGGGAAATGCATGCCACAAGGCTAATAACAAGACACAAGAGAATTAATAATTAAGTTTAGAGACGTGATTTGTAGCTAATAATATTAGTAGTTGAATTATGATTTTATACATGTAACTGTTTAAAAGAACACCGGGAAAATTATGATTTAATATGAGAACTTCAAACGTCTTCAAAATACAGTTATCACATAGAATTTTATTATAATAACAGAAATGGATGGTGTTACATTCAAGATTAGAATCTCAATTATATATGCCCAATGTTCAAGCTATAAAAGTTTCAAAATATATATAAACAGTAAAAAAACATATCCAACTTTTCTAAGATCACTCAAACAAGTCTAATAAATCTAGCCTCAATCAAGAATGTGACCAATCCTAATAAGACAACAAAGGAAAACTTTACAACTAATCCTAGCATATGATTGGTATTAATACAATAATAAGTATAGTCTCTTGGTGTCATCATGGCACATAGTAATGCCCACAATGCCGCTGTCATGATTTGGTCTCATTGCAAAAGTCCGGACCACTTTCATGTGTGTAAACTTTATAGTATATATATCATAATGACGCATCATGAATTCTTGGAATGCTTGCTGGATATAGCCATATAGGATGTTAAATTTGAAAAAGTCAATTTTAAAAAAAAATAACACGATAGAAAAGGGGGTGTTGCGAGAATCGAACTCGCGACCTCTCGCACCCGAAGCGAGAATCATACCACTAGACCAAACACCCACGGATGAAATAAAAAGAAATGAAACTATAATATACTCGTATACATCTAAACAATAATTATCTATTTATTTAAATAAATTTAATGAAACGCTAACAATTGTCAAGCAAATTTGTTTCGTGTGCTTATTAGATATGCAAACTCTTTTTACATGTAATCCTCATTGTTCAATGTTCACCCAAAATATATTTTTTGTAATACATGATAGATTGTAATTCATAAAAATTCTTTAGTAATAAAAAAGTCCATGGGAAAAAGAAAAAGTTATAAACAATTAAAAATTATCTTTTAATAATATTACAATAGTTTGTGAGATGGTCCAAAATAGAACTGAATAGAAACATATGATTCATATAGGCGATCTCAAAATTTTAAGATAAAAGGCTTTTTACCTTTGCTGTTGTGCATGTAATATTTAACTAGTATCACATATTCTCAATAAATGAATTCTTTAAATAGAATTTTCATTGATACAAATTTCACAAGCAATTGAAAGTGCCATTAGTTGTTTTCCAACTATACTCATCTCTCTCTCTCATCAATCTTTAGTGGTTTATAGAAAGTGCCACTATCACTACAAATAATGGAGTTAAACACAGTATAGGCTAGTCTCCACATGATAATTCCTCAATAATAATAATAATAATAATAATAATAATAATAATCACAGAGATCAAAATTTCATGAGAAACATGATTTTATTCAAATACCAAGTACCCTAAACATCCATTAACACCAATAAACCCATAATTAACCACAAAATCAATCTCCATCGCCCTCCAAAATCCCATATCAAAACCATTAAAAACCAACCAAAACATCAAATATAATAATCAACTCTAAATCATCATCACAACAGAAGCAAGCCCACCAATAACTACCGCTAATCCAACACCGACAGAAGAGGAAACAACAGCAGAAGCACTGGTCGGCGCAGGGGCAGGACCGTAAATAATTTCATTATAAGCCGGGGCCGGTGCATGGGCCGGTACATGGGCTGGAGCTTGGGCCGGGCTTGGAGGCTTCTTGTGATGATGGGCCAGAGCAGGCCCAGAGAGCATCACTACAGCTAACAGCATCATAGCAACAAATTTTGTGAAGGAGGCCATTATTTGATTAATCTTGAGTTGATGGGATTATGAGTGAAGAGGTTGAGGGGTATATAAAGGATTTGAATGGGGGTTTATAATTGGTGATTGTTAATGAATATTAATTGTGGGGAGAATATGTAACGTTCTATTATTGGAAATGTGGGGTGTATGATAATTAGTGTGCGTTAAGATTTGGTAAATGTGATTAATTAGTTTCCTAATTTCCGGGGGTGGGTTAAATATAATGTGTCGATTGGGTTTGGGCTTTGAAAAGTTTTAGGATGGTACTTGCCGTTAGCAAGTTTGGAGAACTTTTGTACATCATAATATGTTAGTTCAATTCATGATGTGCTATATTTATACTTAAGATCAACCTAGGTTGCCAAAAGAATAATATCTCGTATCAAACAAGTCAAATATCTTCACAAATTACACGATAAATAAAAAAGCAGACGATCTCATTTACAATTCACTTTTAGAAAAGCAATCACACTTAAATGTTTACTAGAAATTGGCACGTGCAAATGCACGTGATATGAAAACATATTGTTTTTGAACATTTTTCTATTTTTTAAAACATGCAGAAAATTGAAAATTTTATTTCTTACCCTCACTATCTTCTTTGTGTATTAGGATAAATATATTTGTATAATCACGTTTTTCTAAATTGCATATATATGCTTTTCTTTAAAAATAATCTATCACTTTATTCTATAATTTTTTAAAAGAATATTTGGGTTTGCGAGTATTAATCTTATTTTCATAACACTGAAATGATATAGAATATTTTAGAAGAAAGAAAGAGAAAGCAAAAGAATAATTATTCCTTTTAAAATTATAAATTTTACCCAAAGAACTAAAATATAAAGGAGCCAAGGTGGACCTTCAATTTTGCGGACTTGATTTTTAATAATGTAGTATAGTATAGATAATATGTTTTACAAATTCAAATGCTTTAGATTTTTCTTTCCCTCGACAAAAGAGATGAGTGAAATTTTACAATAATCTTAATGTTATGACAAACCCAGGAATAAACTAAAATCAATCACACGAAAGCACGAAAATATCGAGAACACACGAACACAAAGATATACGTGGTTCGCTTATAGCCTACGCCCACGGGTAAGGAGGGGGATTTTCACTAATAGAAAGAGAGAATACAAATTAGGATTACAAGTTCTCACAAAGAAACCCTAAAACAAACCTCTCAATCTCTCAAAAGATCTCCTCTCCAAAGATGCACAAAACTCTCTCAAAAGTCGCTCCAAAACGTGCTTAAAACTTACCCTAACAATCGTTAGGGTTATTTATAGCCTCTAAACTAATTGGGTTTAAAACCAAATCCTAATTAGACCCGTTTTGAATCTGTCGAGATTAGTCGACTATAATACGATTAGTCGACTACAACTCATATTAGTCGACTAATTAATCAGAGATTAGTCGACTATAATACGATTAGTCGACTACAACTCATATTAGTCGACTAATGAATCAGAGATTAGTCGACTATAATACGATTAGTCGACTACAACTCATATTAGTCGACTAATGAATCAGAGATTAGTCGACTATAATACGATTAGTCGACTACAACTCATATTAGTCGACTAATGAATCAGAGATTAGTCGACTACAACTCATATTAGTCGACTAATGAATCAGAGATTAGTCGACTACAACTCATATTAGTCGACTAATGAATCAGAGATTAGTCGACTATAATACGATTAGTCGACTACAACTCATATTAGTCGACTAATGAATCAGAGATTAGTCGACTATAATACGATTAGTCGACTACAACTCATATTAGTCGACTAATGAATCAGAGATTAGTCGACTATAATACGATTAGTCGACTACAACTCATATTAGTCGACTAATGAATCAGAGATTAGTCGACTACAACTCATATTAGTCGACTAATGAATCAGAGATTAGTCGACTATAATACGATTAGTCGACTACAACTCATATTAGTCGACTAATGAATCAGAGATTAGTCGACTATAATACGATTAGTCGACTACAACTCATATTAGTCGACTAATGAATCAGAGATTAGTCGACTATAATACGATTAGTCGACTACAACTCATATTAGTCGACTAATGAATCAGAGATTAGTCGACTATAATACGATTAGTCGACTACAACTCATATTAGTCGACTAATGAATCAGAGATTAGTCGACTATAATACGATTAGTCGACTACAACTCATATTAGTCGACTAATGAATCAGAGATTAGTCGACTATAATACGATTAGTCGACTACAACTCATATTAGTCGACTAATGAATCAGAGATTAGTCGACTATAATACGATTAGTCGACTACAACTCATATTAGTCGACTAATGAATCAGAGATTAGTCGACTATAATACGATTAGTCGACTACAACTCATATTAGTCGACTAATGAATCAGAGATTAGTCGACTACAACTCATATTAGTCGACTAATGAATCAGAGATTAGTCGACTACAACTCATATTAGTCGACTAATGAATCAGAGATTAGTCGACTACAACTCATATTAGTCGACTAATGAATCAGAGATTAGTCGACTATAATGCCTAGTAGTCGACTACAACTCATATTAGTCGACTAATGAATCAGAGATTAGTCGACTACAATGCCTAGTAGTCGACTACAACTCATATTAGTCGACTAATGAATCAGAGATTAGTCGACTACAATGCCTAGTAGTCGACTACAACTCATATTAGTCGACTAATGAATCAGAGATTAGTCGACTACAATGCCTAGTAGTCGACTACAACTCATATTAGTCGACTAATGAATCAGAGATTAGTCGACTACAATGCCTAGTAGTCGACTACAACTCATATTAGTCGACTAATGAATCAGAGATTAGTCGACTACAATGCCTAGTAGTCGACTACAACTCATATTAGTCGACTAATGAATCAGAGATTAGTCGACTACAACTCATATTAGTCGACTAATGAATCAGAGATTAGTCGACTACAATGCCTAGTAGTCGACTACAACTCATATTAGTCGACTAATGAATCAGAGATTAGTCGACTACAATGCCTAGTAGTCGACTACAACTCATATTAGTCGACTAATGAATCAGAGATTAGTCGACTACAATGCCTAGTAGTCGACTACAACTCATATTAGTCGACTAATGAATCAGAGATTAGTCGACTACAACTCATATTAGTCGACTAATGAATCAGAGATTAGTCGACTACAATGCCTAGTAGTCGACTACAACTCATATTAGTCGACTAATGAATCAGAGATTAGTCGACTACAATGCCTAGTAGTCGACTACAACTCATATTAGTCGACTAATGAATCAGAGATTAGTCGACTACAACTCATATTAGTCGACTAATGAATCAGAGATTAGTCGACTACAATGCCTAGTAGTCGACTACAACTCATATTAGTCGACTAATGAATCAGAGATTAGTCGACTACAATGCCTAGTAGTCGACTACAATGCCTAGTAGTCGACTACAATGCCTAGTAGTCGACTACAATGCCTAGTAGTCGACTACAATGCCTAGTAGTCGACTACAATGCCTAGTAGTCGACTACAATGCCTAGTAGTCGACTACAATGCCTAGTAGTCGACTACAATGCCTAGTAGTCGACTACAATGCCTAGTAGTCGACTACAATGCCTAGTAGTCGACTACAATGCCTAGTAGTCGACTACAATGCCTAGTAGTCGACTACAATGCCTAGTAGTCGACTACAATGCCTAGTAGTCGACTACAATGCCTAGTAGTCGACTACAATGCCTAGTAGTCGACTACAATGCCTAGTAGTCGACTACAATGCCTAGTAGTCGACTACAATGCCTAGTAGTCGACTACAATGCCTAGTAGTCGACTACAATGCCTAGTAGTCGACTACAATGCCTAGTAGTCGACTACAATGCCTAGTAGTCGACTACAATGCCTAGTAGTCGACTACAATGCCTAGTAGTCGACTACAATGCCTAGTAGTCGACTACAATGCCTAGTAGTCGACTACAATGCCTAGTAGTCGACTACAATGCCTAGTAGTCGACTACAATGCCTAGTAGTCGACTACAATGCCTAGTAGTCGACTACAATGCCTAGTAGTCGACTACAATGCCTAGTAGTCGACTACAATGCCTAGTAGTCGACTACAATGCCTAGTAGTCGACTACAATGCCTAGTAGTCGACTACAATGCCTAGTAGTCGACTACAATGCCTAGTAGTCGACTACAATGCCTAGTAGTCGACTACAATGCCTAGTAGTCGACTACAATGCCTAGTAGTCGACTACAATGCCTAGTAGTCGACTACAATGCCTAGTAGTCGACTACAATGCCTAGTAGTCGACTACAATGCCTAGTAGTCGACTACAATGCCTAGTAGTCGACTACAATGCCTAGTAGTCGACTACAATGCCTAGTAGTCGACTACAACTCATATTAGATGAGACTCACATGAGACTCACATGGACTTTGGTCCTTATCACCTTTAGCCATCAACGAGTATTGAAATCAAATCCCATGATGAATAGGATTAACCCACATCAAACCTTATTACTAATTCAATTACCAAGTCTTCAAGCTGGTTAAAAAGGTAATTGGGTTCGGTCTTACTAGTCCAAGTATTTGAGGCATACTAACACTTAAGATAAATTTGATACCATTTCTTTATATTTTTTGAGTAACAAACTAAAGGTCCTCAAACTTTAATTTTTCTAATTTTTTGAAATATAATTTTTTACTATACTAAAAAGTTCAACCGTTAAAAAATCAGAGTCTTTTTTATACAAGAGAGCATGCCATCGTAACAAATCAAAATCTCATCTACTCACAATATCATCACAAGTACAATCATAACACTCCTAGCAATTGCTTTTAATGCTACAATCATTTAGTGGGTGAAGGACACCCTTAAGTTTCATAAGGCTCGACTCTAATCCAATCAAATCAGAGCCAATATAAGACCCAACGAATTATTTCATGGTGATGTTTGTATTTACATATTTTAGGTTCTGCAAACAAATTATCTGCAGGTACAAACTGGAAGTGGAAGGCATTAATTGGATGAGAATAAAGAATAGTGAAACAAAGAGAGGTTAAGAAGTGAGTTGGAGATTTCATATGTCGAACCATCTGCAAACCCAATACTAATAATAAAGACAATTGTAAAGGGAAAATTAAATCTTTGTAATTATTTGTTTACATTCTAGTTTGTAAACATCTCTCCGTATGATTGAGAACGTAAAAATGTCAGATGTAACTGACTTTCTAATTACAGGTTTGTCTCAAAACAAATAAGCAACCAATTATTTGTTTTGTCAATTTTTCAGAGTTTCAAATTCTACGACTCATAATGCTCTTGAACTTTCTCTGAAATTGAAAATCCATGTAGTCGAAACTCAAATAAGGAAATTATGGATACACGGAATTCCTCGAAGACCAGAACCGCATATATGCTTGTAGGGCGCGCGGACCGCGGAACCGTCGAGAGAAACCACCACAAACGGAAAGCCAAAACACAATAAAAGAGTAAAGACACGAGATTTACGTGGTTCGGCAAGTTGCCTACGTCCACGGGGTAAGGAGGGGGGGATTTTCACTAATAGAAAGAGAGAATACAAATTAGGATTACAAGTTCTCACAAAGAAACCCTAAAAACAAACCTCTCAATCTCTCAAAAGATCTCCTCTCCAAAGATGCACAAAACTCTCTCAAAAGTCGCTCCAAAACGTGCTTAAAACTTACCCTAACAATCGGTTAGGGGTTATTTATAACCTCTAAGCGAATTGGGTTTAAAACCAAATCCTAATTAGACCCGCTGAATTGCCTGCATTAGTCGACTACAACTCATATTAGTCGACTAATGAATCAGAGATTAGTCGACTATAATACGCATTAGTCGACTACTCGCACTCCAACGCAGAAATACACCTTTCGTCGTTTACAGTAGTCGACTACAATGCCTAGTAGTCGACTACTCGCACTCCAACGCAGAAATACACCTTTCGTCGTTTACATAGTAGTCGACTACAATGCCTAGTAGTCGACCATGAACCCGAACCGCCTTGTGCATGTTTTTGTGCATGTTCTACAATTCTACAATTCTCCACCTCGTACATCATTTGATTCACCTCAAATTTTGGACGAACACCAGAAGAACACCAAGAACATCTTAGAGAGATCACCATCAGCCAATCCAGGCCAATCCAGCTGCGCCACTACACCGCGGCTGCCTACGTACCCTCCATCGGGATCAAGCTCATCGTAGTTCACCATAAATCATCTCCACCTTGCCCATTACCGCCCCGAAGGGCCATGCCCTCTTGGGCAGATCAACACGAGCTGATATGAAGCAAGTCTAAGCAATGCTTAAACTTACTACCTGTGACCACCTTGGTTAACATGTCCGCGGGATTCTCATTCGTGTGCACCTTCATGAGAGAAATATCACCTCCTCTATGACATCCGCACAAAATGATACGACATCAATATGCTTGGTACGAGCATGATGAACTGATTCTTCGCCAAGTGAATTGCACTCGACCGCCACACCACAAGTTCACGTTTTCTGCTCAATCCCCAAATCGTCTAGAAGACCCCACAACCACAATGCTTCCTTCACTCCCTCGCCATGGCCATGTACTCGACCTCTGTAGTAGAAAGTGCCATCAGAGCTGTAACATCGACGCCAACTAACCGAGCTCCATGTATCTTAAATACATAACCAGAGTAGATCACCGTCTATCTAGATCGCCCGCATAATCGAGTCCACAAACCCGTCAATCGACATGTTTTTCCACCAAAACACGGACCAGTATCAACTGTACCCTTTAAGTACACGAGGACCCACTTCCTTTGCTTCCCGGTCGCCTTTCCGGATTCGCCATGAATCCATCGACCACACTAACCGCTGTGAAATATGCGTGTACACACCATTGCATACATTAAATCATTAACCGTGACTAGCATAGGAACACGCTCCATGTCGCCTTCTCTTCATTTGTAGTGGGAGATTGATTACCGTAAAGCCTAAAGTGTGGAGCCAATGGAGTCACCACCGACTTAGCACTTTGCATCCCGAACCTCGCGATCACCGCTCTATGTAGCCCTTCCGACTCAAGAACAATCGCCGATTCGCCGCTCTCTTCTAATCTCCATACCCGATATTTTCCTAGCGGCACACATGTCCTTCATCTCGAACTCTTCACCAAGTTGAGATTTCAACCTATCTATCTCCACCCCGCTCTTAGAAGCAATAAGCATGTCATCCACATACAAAGAAGATAGATAAAATTACCTCCTGAAGCTTCAGAATGTAAACACAACAATCATGATCGCCGAAAACCCATGCTTCAAAGATGAAGAAGTCAAATCGCTTGTACCACCGGAGATTGCTTTAATCCATACAGTGACTTCCTCAAACGACACACATGATTCTCCTTATCCTCAACCTTGTAGCCCTCGGGTTGATGCATGTAGATCTCTTCATCCAAGTCTCCGTGCAAGAAGGCTGTTTTAACATCGAGTTGATCCACTCAAAATCACCATGAGCAACAATACTCAATAGCACCGAATAGAAGTGTGTTTCACCACCGAGAAAATATCTCATTGTAATCCACACCCTCTTTACGTGCAAAACCCTTAGCCACTAGCCTCGCCTTGTATCTTACACCACCGAGCTCGAAGATCTTCCTTTCTTTTATACACCCACTTACAACCAATAGCTTTTCTTTCTACGGGCAATGGGACCACCTCCCATGTATGATTCTTCCAAGAGATTCCATCTCTTCCTCCATCGCACCAACCAACTCTCACTATCCTTGTCCCGAATAGTTTCCTTGAAGAAGACCGCTCGTTCTCCTCCACCGAGAGTGCGATTCAACCATATTAGCTCGCCCATAGTGCTTTAGGGGTTGATCAGCCCCGCCAGAGACTGCTGTATGCTCGCTTTGGCCTAGTGGAAGCCAAATTATCCTCGAGCCGTTGTTGTAGTGCTCGTATTTTCCTCGCTGAACCTCCTCCCCGCCAAGCTCATCATCTACCCGACTTCCCACTTGAGCACGATTAGAACCTAGTTGGTCTTTAGGTTCTATTTCAATAACCCGAGACTTAGAAGTCTCACCACCATAACACCATCATCCTTGGACGCCCTAGCAATCATGGATTTCTCATCAAAGGTAACATCCCCGCTGATCACTTAACTTTGAATCTTCCAGACACCAAAGGCGATAGCCTTTACGCCTTTGCATATCCCAAGAATATTGCCTTCTTGGCCTCGCGTCAAGCTTTCCCTCGTTGACGGATAGTAGGCGGTACATCCGAAAATTCCGAGCCTATCATAATCGCATGCTCCACGACCACACCATAGGGTGTATCACCATCAATATCGAATGTGGTGAACGGTTCACAATGTAACAAGTCAGTAGCCACCGCCGCCCACCATTCGTTGCCCAATCACGCATAAGATCGCGATACTCACTGCCTTTTCCCGCAGTGTTCGGTTCGCTCTCCGCGACCCCATTCTGGCGTGGTGTAGACACGGTGTCGATGTCGAACAATTCCCTCGATCACGAACTCCTTGAAAGCACCATCTCAGATACTGCATCCGCTATCGATCTCGGCGTCTTCAATTTCTTTCTGTCTGTTCTCAACCATTGTCCTCCACTTCTTGAATGTCTCAACACCTCATTCTTGTGCTTCGTAAAATAAATCCAAGCATACCTAGAATAATCATCTATAAACGAGACATAATACACGGAACCACCCTTGGAAGTTGTGCGAGCGGACCCCAAACATCCGTGTGCACATAATCTAGTATCCCTCGCTCTTAGACTTCTTTGTTGAAACTTGACCTGTGTGACTTTCCATACACACAATCCTCGCAAAAATCCATGCTAGGTTCCTTCAGATTCTTCACAGACCCTCTTTACCAAGCGAGAACTAGACCCTTCTCGACATATGCCCAAGCCGCCTATGCCATAACCGTGTGTGCTCACATGGGTCTCCACCACTTCCCAGTTCCACATTTGCATCTCCTGTCACCGTGCGTGCACGAGAGTATATAGATTACCGTGACGAACACCCTTCATCACTACTAAGGAACCACGAACAACCTTCTTCACTCCGTTTTCGTCACAATCCGCAACCACCGGAGTCCAAAGCACCAACCGAGATAAGATTCTTCCGCCGTCGGGAACATGCCTCACATCCGTCAAGGTTCGAACCACTCCATCATGCATCTTGATTTTGATATTACCTAGCCCCACTGCTTTACAAGCATGGTTATTCCCCATCAATACAGTTCCCCATCAATACCTCGTAGGTAGTAAACCACTTCCTATTTGGACACATATGGTAAGAGCAACCGAATCAAGTATCCACTTTCCGAGATCTCCTCGCCACCCGTGGCGACATAGCATTCCTTATCGCCCCTTCCTCAAACGTAGCTCGCTTCTTCCTTGCCCTCTCTCCTCTCGGTCTTGTTGTTGTTCTTCTTTCCACCTACTCTCTTATTTGGACGGTCGACTTTGAAATGCCCACTTCACCGCGACTTGAAACATCCTTTTCCCGCAAGAGGTCTTGATTTAGATCTAGACTTTCCTCCCTTGCCTTTTCCTCGCTCATTGCTCCTTCCTCTTGCAAACAATCCCTGCGCTTGTTCCTTGTTACCGCCAGTGGCCATGTCACTAGTTGCAATCTTCCGAAGATCGTCCGCTAGAAGTGCCGTTCTAGTCTCATCCATCTTCAAATTTTCTCCCACAAGCCTCGGTGTTTGCACGAGTTCTCATAAGACTTCTAGAGAGAGTAGTAGAAGCGCTAATCCTCGTCTCCTACTTTAACATCTATGTCTTTCAAATCTGATATGATCCTATCAAACTTGTTGATGTGTTCCCGGATTGATGAGCCCTCCTCCATCTTGCAAGTATACAATTTGGATTTTAAGTAGATCCGGTTAGTTAGACTCTTCGTCATGAAGGTACCCTCTAACTTCTTCCACACGCTGCTACCGCTTTCCTCTCCATCTACCAAGAAAGCTACATCCCTCTCGAGGCATAGGATAATCGACGCCGTGCTTCCGTGATCCAACTCCTCCCAATCCTCATCGACATATCCTTGTTCTTCTTCTCCTTTCCATCCAAAGTCTTGTGCAATTTTTGCGAAATTAGAAAGTTTTTCATCCGCATCCTCCAATAAGAAAAATCGTTCTTCCCATTGAACTTTTCAATCTCGAATTTTCCCACTTTGGTGATTCTTGGTTGACGCCATCCTCTGTTTGTCTTCGTGAATCCGCTTCTCTCGGGAATCACCGAACACCCCTCAAATTAGAAATTACACCACTTCCAATCAACAATAGCTCGATACCAATTGTAGGGCAGGACCGGAACCGCCGAGAGAAACCACCACAAACGGAAAGCCAAAACACAATAAAAGAGTAAAGACGAGATTTACGTGGTTCGCAAGTTGCCTACGCCCACGGGTAAGGAGGGGGATTTTCACTAATAGAAAGAGAGAATACAAATTAGGATTACAAGTTCTCACAAAGAAACCCTAAAACAAACCTCTCAATCTCTCAAAAGATCTCCTCTCCAAAGATGCACAAAACTCTCTCAAAGGTCGCTCCAAAACGTGCTTAAAACTTACCCTAACAATCGTTAGGGTTATTTATAGCCTCTAAACGAATTGGGTTTAAAACCAAATCCTAATTAGACCCGTTTGAATCGCCTGATTAGTCGACTACAACTCATATTAGTCGACTAATTAATCAGATTAGTCGACTATAATACAGATTAGTCGACTACTCAGACCCAACGCAGAAATACACCTTTCTGTCGTCTACAGTGTAGTCGACTACAATGCCTAGTAGTCGACTACTGCTCCCACCAAAACTTGCTTTCATGCGCTACAGTGTAGTAGACTACAATGCCTAGTAGTCGACTACTGAACCTGAAAACTGTCTTGTGCATGTTTTTGTGCATGTTCTACAATTCTACAATGCTCTAATTCCTTAGTGATTGGAGACGGTGACATCCGTGTCTTTTCCAGGTGATCCGTTAATGTCTGGATGCGCTACTCTCTGCATAAATATATACCACCTCCTTCAAACCATTCTGTCACCAAAGCAAATTGGTCGACTGATGTCAAGCCATTCTGTCACCTAAGGCTGGTCAGTGGTCTGCATGATTGCCCTCCACCAGCAACGCCTGCCGGACTTCTGCCATTATATGTTGGAGAAAAGAGACAGAGATTCACTATCCCAGTGTGTTTCCTTTCCCACCCACTCTTTAGGATGCTGTTAGAGAGAGCCTACAGAGTGTGTGGATTTCAGCAGAGCGGGTTGATGTTGCCGTGCAGTGCCACAAGTTTTCAGGTAGCGGTGACTTGATCTGTCGAGTGCTTCTATGGCCAGTTTGAACTTCAACATTTCGTCGAAGAGCTCATTTAATTGGTCAGAGGACCGTGTCTCAACCCCCACCCCTCCGCCTCTCTCTTCCTACCCTATAATTCTTTGTTGTACGTTCAAGTAGGATACACATATTTGTTGAGTTGAGAAGAGTGGTGGACACTAAAAAATATTTTGTTATTATTTCTTTAGTGGTATAACACTCAATATTTTCTCTAATACAAACACTCCCTCTACTACAAACTCTTACACTCTTTTACTTTTACAAACACTCACTATTTATTTTTCTCTTTCTTTATTTCTCTCGTTATTTTTCTCTTGCTACTAGGATGATGCCCACCGAAGGCTTTGGGGCACTATTTATTGGTGAAATTGTGGAAGGTGTACACTGTAGAAATTAGGTTGCTACAGTTTCACTACAGTAACAATTGGTGCGATCTTGTGGTTGGTAAATCGAATGAATAAGTTACATCGTTAAAATTGGGGCGGTAGGTAGCTGGCTTTAACAATATTGTCCATCGGAATGAAGTTCATTGTTTTTTTAATCCTGAATAAAGCTAACATGTGATACTTACAGAAGAAATTGATGATTTAGAGTAAAAGCAAAGATACAGACAACATCCCTTCAGGATTTTAAAATTTGTTAAAATTTTGAAAGTTACTCTCTCAAAGGTCGCTCCAAAGCGTGCTTAAAACTTACCCTAACAATCGGGTTAGGGGTTATTTATAGCCTCTAAACGAATTGGGTTTAAAACCAAATCCTAATTAGACCCGTTTGAATCGCCTGATTAGTCGACTACAACTCATATTAGTCGACTAATTAATCAGATTAGTCGACTATAATACGATTAGTCGACTACAACTCATATTAGTCGACTAATTAATCAGATTAGTCGACTACAATACGATTAGTCGACTACAATGCCTAGTAGTCGACTACTCGCTCCCACCAAAACTTGCTTTCATGCGCTACGGTGTAGTAGACTACAATGCCTAGTAGTCGACTCTTGAACGGCTGTCTTGTGCATGTTTTGTGCATGTTCTACAATTCTACAATGCTCTAATTCCTTAGTGATTGGAGACGGTGACATCCGTGTCTTTTCGAGTGATCCGTTAATGTCCGGATGCGCTACTCTGCATAAATATATACCACCTCCTTCAAACCATTACGTCACCAAAGCAAATTGGTCGACTGATGTCAAGCCATTCGTCACCTAAGGTCGGGTCGTTGGTGCATGATTGCCCTCCACCAAAGAACGTCACGGACTTCGCCATTATATGTTGGAGAAAAGAGAGAGATTCACTATCGGTGTGTTTCCTTTCCCACCCACTCTTTAGGATCTTTGTTAGAGAGCCTACAGAGTGTGTGGATTCAATGAGCGGGTTGATGTTGCCGTGCGGTGCCACAAGTTTTCGTGTAGCGGTGACTTGATCTGCCGAGTGCTTCTATGGCGCTTTGAACTTCAACATTTCGTCAAGAGCTCATTTAATTGGTCAGAGGACCGTGTCTCAACCCCCAACCCTCCGCCTCTCTCTTCCTACCCTATAATTCTTTGTTGTACGTTCAAGTAGGATACACATATTTGTTGAGTTGAGAAGAGTGGTGGACACTAAAAAATATTTTGTTATTATTTCTTTAGTGGTATAACACTCAATATTTTCTCTAATACAAACACTCCCTCTACTACAAACTCTTACACTCTTTTACTTTTACAAACACTCACTATTTATTTTTCTCTTTCTTTATTTCTCTCGTTATTTTTCTCTTGCTACTAGGATGATGCCCACCGAAGGCTTTGGGGCACTATTTATTGGTGAAATTGTGGAAGGTGTACACTGTAGAAATTAGGTTGCTACAGTTTCACTACAGTAACAATTGGTGCGATCTTGTGGTTGGTAAGTACTGTAGCTGAATAAGTGGTTACTGTTAAAATGGGGGCCGAGGTAGGTAGCTGCTGGCTTTAACAATATTGTCCATCGGAATGAAGTTCATTGTTTTTTTTTAATCCTGAATAAAGCTAACATGTGATACTTACAGAAGAAATTGATGATTTAGAGTAAAAGCAAAGATACAGACAACATCCCTTCAGGATTTTAAAATTTGTTAAAATTTTGAAAGTTACTCTCTGTGGGTGCCTCGTATTTAGAATGAGAAACTAGCACTTTGTTCTGCAAAATGTATCTAGTAACTATCACAATGTTTCTTCGGCAGTAAGGCATTTCCTATCTTTCATAACATAAGATTTAAACTTTTCGCTGTCGTAACTTATAAAGTGACTGCATAGCATATAAAGTGTATTGTTAATCTTCACGGTCTCAACTGACCTCATACATTTTACCTCTCTAGATCAAACCGCCAGTTTTTCCTTAGTTTTTTATTTTTATTTTTTATTAATCATACCAGAGAAAATGTTCCTCATAATTGAATGTCTAACATCCATTTCAGAGTCAAGTATGTATCAATCTTTATATCTTTGGTGGTTCTTTATCGTTTCACATTTTGATTGATTGGTGAGCTTCTTTTTTCCTTTTGCTGAAATGCTAGTGCTAAATTGTTAGGTTATACTTGTTGAGAATTGCACCAAATGGAAGAATGTGGAGGTATGAAAAGTAGAATATTTCAACAGCAAAACCGGTAAATAGAATTTTACAACAATGGAGGGTGTAGAATGTGTGCATATGAAGCTTGGAAAATAATTTCTCCTCCAAAAGTTAATGGCAAACCTTTTGATGCAGACTGATATAGATCGGAAGCAACCGATCACCAATTTATCAAGGGTTAGAGCCAGCCGAGATATTTGGGAGGTCGTCGCCTAGGATTATGGGATCTGTATTGACTTGATTGTGATCGTAAGTATTTCAATGCAGGAAGAAGGGATAGAAGATGCTGGCTTTCATCCATCAGAATGGTGTCAATATTGAGTATTTGACTGGTTTAGGATCAACAAAGCCTAGGAGAAAAGTTTACCATGGAGGAAGTGGATGATAGTCTAACCGTTAGGAAAAGCCCAAATATCGTTATCATATGACCATCTAGTAATATGAAAATGTCGGAATATAAAATAAACATGGAATTGTTGCGGGATAAATAAATACATATTCATGCGTGGGGCCGCGTTTGTAGGGCCACCCACGAACAAGAGCACCACGACACGAAGTATCCCATGGAGTCCCATAGGGACGTGCATTATAAACGTGGATCCCTGGGATCGAAAAATTCGATCCCAAGAAGATCCAATGGTTCAAGGAAGTGCAATGCACGGTCCCCACGGATACTTCCCACGAAGCGTCGTGGGCTTGGGCTCATGTTTCACGTGGGGCCGCTTCCCATGTGAATTCTCTCACCCCACGTGAAATCCTCCGTAAAAATAATTTAGACTATTAATCCAGTTAGGACTAAGAGGGAGAGAGAACACTATAAATTGGGACCTAGCGAGGAGGGTTTTGGAGAGTTAGGGTTTTGGTAGTCTTTGAGGGAGATATTTGTGAGGGTTTAGAGTTTTGTTCTAGGGTTTTGTGTGAGATTTGTACCCTATTATTCTCTCTCTAATAGTAGATCTCCTCCTCCTTGCCCGTGGGCGTAGGCAATTGCGAGAACCGTAAATTGGTGTGATCTTGTGGTTGGTAAATCTTGTGGTGAATAAGTGGTTCTTGTTAAAATGGGGGCGAGGTAGGTAGCTGCTGGCTTTAACAATATTGTCCATCGAATGAAGTTCATTGTTTTTTAATCCTGAATAAAGCTAACATGTGATACTTACAGAAGAAATTGATGATTTAGAGTAAAAGCAAAGATACAGACAACATCCCTTCAGGATTTTAAAATTTGTTAAAATTTTGAAAGTTACTCTCTGTGGGTGCCTCGTATTTAGAATGAGAAACTAGCACTTTGTTCTGCAAAATGTATCTAGTAACTATCACAATGTTTCTTCGGCAGTAAGGCATTTCCTATCTTTCATAACATAAGATTTAAACTTTTCGCTGTCGTAACTTATAAAGTGACTGCATAGCATATAAAGTGTATTGTTAATCTTCACGGTCTCAACTGACCTCATACATTTTACCTCTCTAGATCAAACCGCCAGTTTTTCCTTAGTTTTTTATTTTTATTTTTTATTAATCATACCAGAGAAAATGTTCCTCATAATTGAATGTCTAACATCCATTTCAGAGTCAAGTATGTATCAATCTTTATATCTTTGGTGGTTCTTTATCGTTTCACATTTTGATTGATTGGTGAGCTTCTTTTTTCCTTTTGCTGAAATGCTAGTGCTAAATTGTTAGGTTATACTTGTTGAGAATTGCACCAAATGGAAGAATGTGGAGGTATGAAAAGTAGAATATTTCAACAGCAAAACCGGTAAATAGAATTTTACAACAATGGAGGGTGTAGAATGTGTGCATATGAAGCTTGGAAAATAATTTCTCCTCCAAAAGTTAATGGCAAACCTTTTGATGCAGACTGATATAGATCGGAAGCAACCGATCACCAATTTATCAAGGGTTAGAGCCAGCCGAGATATTTGGGAGGTCGTCGCCTAGGATTATGGGATCTGTATTGACTTGATTGTGATCGTAAGTATTTCAATGCAGGAAGAAGGGATAGAAGATGCTGGCTTTCATCCATCAGAATGGTGTCAATATTGAGTATTTGACTGGTTTAGGATCAACAAAGCCTAGGAGAAAAGTTTACCATGGAGGAAGTGGATGATAGTCTAACCGTTAGGAAAAGCCCAAATATCGTTATCATATGACCATCTAGTAATATGAAAATGTCGGAATATAAAATAAACATGGAATTGTTGCGGGATAAATAAATACGTATTGCTGTACGCGTGGGACGCGTTTTGTAGGGGCCACCCACGAACAAGAGCACCACGAAAGCATATCCATGGGCGTCCCTATAGGGGCGGCATTATAACCATTGGATCCCTTGGGATCCGAAAAATTCGGATCGAAGATCCAATGGTTCAAGGAGTCTGATGCACTGCCGTCACATGAGGATACTTTCCCCACGAGCACGTCGTGGGCTTGGGCTCATGTTTCACGTGGGGCCCGCTTCCCATGTGAATTCTCTCTCACCCGCCAGCGTGAAATCCTCCGTAAAAATAATTTCGACTATTAATCCAGTTAGGACTAAGAGGGAGAGAGAACACTATAAATTGGGACCTAGCGAGGAGGGTTTTGGAGAGGGGCTGAAGTTAGGGTTTTTGAGCCGTCTTTTGAGGGAGATATTTGTGAGGGTTTAGAGAGTTTTGTTCTAGGGTTTTTGTGTGAGATTTGTACCCTATTTGTATTCTCTTTCTCTCTAATAGTAGATCTCCTCCTCCTTGCCCCGTGGACGTAGGCAATTTGCCGAACCACGTAAATTGGTGTGTCGCTATTTGTGGTATTTGATCTGTAATAGCTTTTAGATTCCCTCGACAGGTCAGTCCTAGAACTGATGAGAGGAAGAGTAAATATCCCACTTTGTTGAGATATTTACTTCAGATTCTTGTTTCCTTGGTGAGACGGGAATTCTTATTGTGATCTAGCTCTCTTGTTGTGGCCATTGTTCGGCAGAGGTGCTGCCGAAATTTTCCGCTGCGCACAACAATTGCAATGTAATCAATTCCGAGAACTGTTTTGGGATATAATTTTGTACATAAAAGAGAAACAATATGTTTATGCCCAGCTGCTAGCTAGGAGTGTCACACAGACACAGACATAAGCATGTCAAGGTTTGCGATGTGTAGTATTTTCTTTTTTCCCCTCCTCAAAATACTCAGTTCTAACATAGAAACATTCTTCATTTTTTGCTGCTGATTTACAATGTGCAAGTAGCTTCAATGGCTTTAAGAATGATTCTTTTGATGGTCAATAACAACATTATTAACCATATATAAATACATGAACCAGGCTTGGGCTAGGTCTACCCCCCACTAGTGCACATGCCAAGAACTACGTGTCCAGGGAATCATATCTACCAAAAGAATGAGAATGACTGGAGAGGAAAATGCATTTTATGAAACTTTGATTTTTCGAAAACTGACTGCTCGTAGTGGAGCATATCCATCAAAGGCCTGGTCCAGGCACTTCTTATCGATATCCCTACCAGCTGGGATACAAGATACCTAAATCGGGGCAGGCACTTTGCCGATATGATCAGCCAATATACCAACCCCACCTAATGTTGGCATAAAGAGTGATCATGAAGGTACGATCCCAATATAAGTTCTCCTCTTTG
Organism: Asparagus setaceus; assembly: GCA_012295165.1. Classification (NCBI taxonomy): domain Eukaryota; kingdom Viridiplantae; phylum Streptophyta; class Magnoliopsida; order Asparagales; family Asparagaceae; genus Asparagus; species Asparagus setaceus. The sequence goes on from CM022710.1 coordinate 1,302,148, forward strand.
TTTGCTTGGAAGACTCGAGTATTCACGGTTTGCGGCAGGTAAATGTGGAGGGAGGGAGATAATTTCATAGGTAATAATTTGTGGCTTGAAAACTAATTAGCTTCAACATGAATCATTGACTTAGAACAAAGAACAAGTTGGCCGGGACAAAATAGTAGTCTACATGTAAAATGACCCCGAGGGTTTAGTTTAGTTGCATGTACACAGAACTAGACAAGCTACCGTTCTCTGTCCTACTTTTTAAAAGTCCACTATGGAAAATGATAAGAGATTCCATGTGAAGAAGTCTCCCGCTAATGGAAACTTTATTTAACTATTTATTTAGTATTATGCATGTCATATTCATTGTGTGAGCATATATAAACATAGATTCCCCCAGTCTTTGCTGCTGTGTGAACTACTATACTCTGCCTCGTTACCATCTTGTAGACGTCTGTTCTCTTCTTCAAGATGGCTAGTTCACTGATACCTTGCTTGGTTTGGATACTTGTATCCTTCTTCTTTTTGTCTTCTGTGGTTGATAGGAGGAATTGTGTTGGAGCTGCTCGTTGGCGTTTGCTAAATTCAGAACCTGCAGATACAAATTCTATCGTTAGCACCCAGTACAGAACTGCGTACCATTTCCAACCTCTTCGCAATTGGATAAATGGTATGTTTATGATCTCTTGTTATGTCTCAGTTAATCCATGTTTTCTAACTTTCTGAATTCAAATTAGTCCACTTGAGCCAAAATTCCCTAGTGCAGGAATCATATTCTTTGGTTCATTTGTGTTACATGAATCTTCGCATTTATCCTTTTTGTCTTCAGTCAGACTATCATGGGTTATACTAGAGTGAAAATGAACAAGAATATTATGTGTTTAAGTTGCCTAGCTCCTGTTTGGCAACCTTCAAAAATGGGGTCAGGTTTAAACCTGCTCCCATTTTGAGAGGAATTTTGTTTGGATGAAACTGGGCCAAAACTAACCCGGCTTTACCTAGGCTAAAAACCCCCCAACTAAACTGGTTCGTTTTTTATCCATGAGGGTGTGTTTGGCAAATTACACAAAACTGGCCCATGATTAGTCCTAGCCCAGCTTTGTGCTAAAACAGTTTTCTTTTGGACCAGCTCCCCCCTGGTCCAAAAGAAAACTGATTTAGTGCTAATTTTTGGGCTAAAAAAATTGGGTCAGCTCTAGCTTGGGAATTTGCCAAACAATAAACAACTTAAAATTGGGCCAGGTTCAGCCCTGACCCAATTTTACAATGTTGCCAAACACACCCTCAGAGGGTTGGCTAAAAAAATAACCAATTCTTCTCAAAACTGGGCCAGGTTTAGTCCTAGCCCAAGTTTGAGAAGATTGCCATACACACCCTTAGTCTCCAAAACATATATGGTTGGTATTCACCCATAGGAAAAGCTTGATCTATGGATATTTGATTGGTTACTAGAAAATGAATCTCCTATAATAGATATACTTTGCAATTAATTTTTTTGATATTAGAATGTTTTTCCAAAATTTCAGATTGTTATTTCTCAACATTTCACAATATAAGGAGTTCATAAGATAAAATAAAGAAATTAGTTACTATGTTCAGGCTTAAGAGGGTGTTTGGGGGAGCTTTTTTTATGATCAAACTAGCTTTTAAGCTAGCTTTTTCATATCTACCTGTTTGGTAAAATATCAAATAAGTTAACTTATAAGTCTCATTTTGAAAATTTGGTATACCCGACTTTTCAAAACTAGCTTATAAGCTCACCTAAATAAGCTAGGTTTGACCAAAAAAATTTACTATTCTATCCAAACAATTTTTATAACATTTTTATCATAAAAGCTAAAAGCCACTAAAAGCTAGCATAACTTATAAGCTTAAAAAATTAATCCTCCCAAACAACCTCTAAGTAGTGTCCATAACTTTTCGAAGATTATTCTCTATTTATGATCTTCAATTTGTGTTGCTATTTGCATGAACTACTGATGGGCTCTGGTTCACTTGAATCTGCTTGTCAAAAGATCCAAATGGACCAATGTACTACAATGGCATCTACCACTTCTTCTACCAATACAACCCATATGCTGCAATATGGGGAAACATAACATGGGGTCACTCGGTCTCTACTGACCTCATCCATTGGACGGGACTTGAACCAGCACTCTCCCCTACCGACCCATTCGATATTAACGGGTGCTGGAGCGGGTCTACCACAATCCTACCAAGCAATGGACCCGTTATCATTTACACTGGCAGTGACACAAAGAAGAGGCAGGTCCAAAACTTTGCATACCCGAAAAACTTATCTGACCCGTTCCTTCGCGAATGGATCAAACCTGGTTATAACCCGATTATGGAACCAGTTAACGGGCTCAATCCAAACCAATTTCGTGACCCGACCACTGGTTGGCTTGGACATGATGGGCTCTGGAGAATAGCAGTCGGGGCTGAGATTGAACTAAAGGGACAGGCATTGTTATATAGGAGCAAAGATTTTGTACACTGGGTTCGGGCTAACAATCCGTTGCATGCTACAAATGGGTCGGGTATGTGGGAATGTCCTGACTTTTATTATTTGAAGGGAGAGGACAAGAAATATGTGCTGAAGATGAGTTTGGGAGAGACTCAGTCTGATCATTACATGCTGGGAACATATGACGAGGAGAAAGATATATTTGTGCCTGATGACACGGCGGATAACTACAGAATGTGGCGGAGGTACGATTATGGGAAGTTTTACGCATCAAAGACGTTCTTCGACGATAAGAAGCAGCGAAGGATCTTGTGGGGGTGGCTGAATGAATCCGATAGCGTAGATGACGATGTGGCAAAAGGGTGGTCTGGTATTCAGGTTCGCAACCATGCTTGCTCTCAACAATTGATTCCAAATGCTGTTTTCTGCATTGCAGCAATAGAGTAATTTCATCACAATCATGCATAATAAGCAAACCCCATGTGGTTTAAGTTTACTAAATATCATACTTGAGTTATAAAAATGTGCACAATCTCTATGATGTGGGTATGCATAGTGATATGTTTCTTTAGTGAGGGACTTTATTACTCATTTTTCATAATTTTCATTGTATGTGAGGCAGATTGTCCCAAGGGTTGTTACTTTAGATACCAACATGAAACAGCTTGCGCAGTGGCCTATTCAAGAGCTTGAATCACTTAGAGGAGAACAAACACAATTGCATGACATTGAGCTCAAGACAGGGGATCTAGTTGAGGTCAAAGGCCTAAAAGCCTCTGAGGTCAGTATAAGTTAACATTATGGATGTGTTGTCTTGTTATGTTTCTGTTAATAGTGTAAGAAATTAATTGCAGCTAGACGTTGAAGTAGAATTTGAGTTGCCAAACCTGAAGACGGCTGAGCCTTTCGATGCTAATTGGATTTTAGACCCGGCAATGCTTTGTCGTGACAAAGGTTCTTCGGTTCAGGGAAAGATTGGCCCTTTCGGGTTATTCGTGTTGGCTTCAAGTAATTTAAAGGAATATACAGCTATTTCTTTCAGAATTTTCAACTCTGGTGAAGATTATAAGGTCCTTATGTGCTCAGATCAGAGAAGGTACAATCTGTGCATCTAATTTTTATATTAAACACCCAATTATAATAATATAAGATGCTCTTTTGTATGTCATTTTGTCAATGAAAATTGGATCTGGTTACTTGCTTGCTGTCCAAAACCAATAAATTTATCAGATCCATTTGTTTATGATCTAATGGGTCAAAAAAAAAATTTCCTTTAATATAGAAATTGTCAGATTACCATTTTATCAAGTCTTTGCTTAATCAACACAGGTCCTCCTTGAGAGCAGAGGTATACAAGCCAGCATATGGAGCCTTTGTGGACACAGACATAAAAAAAGATGGGAAGATATCTTTGAAGACTCTGGTAAGTCCTCAATATTTGCATTAGGATTAATTGCGGATGGACTCCCCTGAAGGTTTATTGTTGCCGATAGAACCTCTGAGTTAACATTTTAACTCTTTTACCCTCGATCAGGAAGTCTATCTGTCAAAAAATAATTATCTCTTTCTCTGAGGCTTTAAAAAAAAACACATACCCTATGAGAATATATCCGCATCAATAGAACTAAAAGGAGTCTATCCACAATTAGGTGATAGTAGGGGGGCTATCTGCAATTAACCGTTTGCATTATACTACCTGGCTGTATTAAACCTGGACAAGTTCATTGAATTTTATGTTGTTGGTTACTGAAACAGATTGATCATTCAGTCGTCGAGAGCTTTGGTGCAGGAGGGAGGACATGCATCACCTCTAGAGTTTATCCTACATCGCTTGTTAGAGGAGATCAAACACAATTGCATGACATTGAGCTCAAGACAGGGGATCTAGTTGAGGTCAAAGGCCTAAAAGCCTCTGAGGTCAGTATAAGTTAACATTATGGATGTGTTGTCTTGTTATGTTTCTGTTAATAGTGTAAGAAATTAATTGCAGCTAGACGTTGAAGTAGAATTTGAGTTGCCAAACCTGAAGACGGCTGAGCCTTTCGATGCTAATTGGATTTTAGACCCGGCAATGCTTTGTCGTGACAAAGGTTCTTCGGTTCAGGGAAAGATTGGCCCTTTCGGGTTATTCGTGTTGGCTTCAAGTAATTTAAAGGAATATACAGCTATTTCTTTCAGAATTTTCAACTCTGGTGAAGATTATAAGGTCCTTATGTGCTCAGATCAGAGAAGGTACAATCTGTGCATCTAATTTTTATATTAAACACCCAATTATAATAATATAAGATGCTCTTTTGTATGTCATTTTGTCAATGAAAATTGGATCTGGTTACTTGCTTGCTGTCCAAAACCAATAAATTTATCAGATCCATTTGTTTATGATCTAATGGGTCAAAAAAAAAATTTCCTTTAATATAGAAATTGTCAGATTACCATTTTATCAAGTCTTTGCTTAATCAACACAGGTCCTCCTTGAGAGCAGAGGTATACAAGCCAGCATATGGAGCCTTTGTGGACACAGACATAAAAAAAGATGGGAAGATATCTTTGAAGACTCTGGTAAGTCCTCAATATTTGCATTAGGATTAATTGCGGATGGACTCCCCTGAAGGTTTATTGTTGCCGATAGAACCTCTGAGTTAACATTTTAACTCTTTTACCCTCGATCAGGAAGTCTATCTGTCAAAAAATAATTATCTCTTTCTCTGAGGCTTTAAAAAAAAACACATACCCTATGAGAATATATCCGCATCAATAGAACTAAAAGGAGTCTATCCACAATTAGGTGATAGTAGGGGGGCTATCTGCAATTAACCGTTTGCATTATACTACCTGGCTGTATTAAACCTGGACAAGTTCATTGAATTTTATGTTGTTGGTTACTGAAACAGATTGATCATTCAGTCGTCGAGAGCTTTGGTGCAGGAGGGAGGACATGCATCACCTCTAGAGTTTATCCTACATCGCTTGTTAGAGGAGATCCTCGTCTCTACGCATTCAACAACGGAGAAGAGAGCGTAAAGATTTCATGGCTGAAGGCGTGGAACATGGCAAAGTCTCAGATAAGCTAAAAGAGGACTATGAAGCACATAGTTCAGAATTTCACCAATGTTTTATGTTTCAATTCAATAAAGTTATGGTTCAATTCAATAAATTTTGATTGCCATGCCTCTCAACTAAGTAAAGAGGAAAAATGCACTTGTCATGAATCCTACCTCCATGGTTGGTGGTGGCTTTTGTAAAAGGAAACTATAAATTACAACAAATCCATTAATATCCCTGCCTATGGTTTTTGGCTTGAGTTGTCAAAGATTGCAGCAAGTTGAATTGGGCTTAATCTTTACGGACCTGTTTAAATTGCATATGGGCTTGTGATGGGCCTTTTGCTCTTGCGCACCCGTGTGTCTAGTCGAAACAATCAAATTCCAGTTGCTCAAAGTCCAACCAAGCGAGGTGGGCTGGAATTAAAATGGCTTACTTTAAAACTAGATTTGATAAATAAAAAATTATTTTAATCTTGCATTTCTTTCAATTTTCGACGTTGTGACTTTATCAAAGGGTATACAAATATATTATGTTTTCAATTACCTAAGTCATACCAAACTTATCCTTTAGCTAGAAATTTTAAATATAATAACTTGAAAATGGATATATATTTATTATTTTTATTTGTACTGATTTAGAAAATAATGATAACATTATCTAAATTTGCTTGTGTAATTAATTTTGTAAAAATAGTGAAGAATAATAATCCTTTTATTTTAAATAAAAAGTTAGCAAATTTTTCTTATAGTTTTTGACATAATACATATCAAGTTACATTTTACGGTTTTCAACTTGTATACTTAAAAGAGTAGAAATTATTCAAATGCTTTCAAAAAATTTAGTAGTGATAATTTTATCTAGATCAAAAGTTATTTATATTATATGAAGAAGGCTGATGGAGGAGAATTATTTATAAGAAATGTAATATTAGAAGTCAACTTTTTAAAAATAATTTTCAATATATATATATATATATATATATATATATATATATATATATATATATATATATATATATATATAGAGAGAGAGAGAGAGAGAGAGAGAGAGAGCTCCTATAAACTTAAGTTGATAGGGAGGAGTGTCCACCAACTTTTATATCCATTGATCTTGCTTTGGGATCCGTAAAATAAAGATATGCACAAATCTCAAAGGTGGGCTTTATATCTTTCACGGATCCCAAGGCAACATCAATGGATAGAAAAGTTGGTGGATGACTATTCCTATCAACTTAAGTTTATAGAGCTCATATATATATATATATATATATATATATATATATATATATATATATATATATATATATATATATATATATATATATATATGAACTTAAGTTCATAATGAATAGTGGTGCACCAACTTTTTATCCACTCATCTTGCCTTGAGATTTGTGATGCACAAATCTCAAAGGTGGGCTTTATATCTTTCACGGATCCCAAAGCAAGATGTGTGGTTAGAAAAGTTGGTGGATGACTATTCCTATCAACTTAAGTTTATAGAGCCTTCTATATATATATATATATATATATATATATATATATATATATATATATATATATATATATATATATATATATATATGAGCTCATATGAACTTAAGTTCATAATGAATAGTGGTGCACCAACTTTTTATCCACTCATCTTGCCTTGAGATTTGTGATGCACAAATCTCAAAGGTGGGCTTTATATCTTTCACGGATCCCAAAGCAAGATGTGTGGTTAGAAAAGTTGGTGGATGACTATTCCTATCAACTTAAGTTTATAGAGCCTTCTATATATATATATATATATATATATATATATATATATATATATATATATATATATATATATATAGCAAGGCTCATGAGCAAGTTCATAATGAATAGTGGTGCACCAACTTTTTATCCACTCATCTTGCCTTGAGATTTGTGATGCACAAATCTCAAAGGTGGGCTTTATATCTTTCACGGATCCCAAAGCAAGATGTGTGGTTAGAAAAGTTGGTGGATGACTATTCCTATCAACTTAAGTTTATAGAACCTATATATATATATATATATATATATATATATATATATATATATATAATAGTTAGGTTTAATAAATTATTAAATATTTGATTAATTTCATATTTTTGTTATTTTTTTTTTAGAGGATATGTGTAAAATGATTTTTGAGAGGAAAAAAAAGTCTAATGACAGTCGCTTTGAGCGGCTGTCAAATGGACAGTCACGAGAAATTAAAGTGGGAAAGTTTTGGGGTTAGGGTCGGGTGTAGGTGTGGGATTAGGCTTGGGTTTAGCTTGGGTTGCGTGTCACTCAAACAAAGCGAGTGGCAAGGACAGTCGCTCAAAGATAATCGGGAAGTGTGAGAATAAAGATAAAAAAGATTTGAAGGATTTTTACCGTAGCTACTCATGAGAATATAGTACTATAGACAATCACAAATTTAACTACGTACCCCTCACATTTGTATTGAGATGTAAAATATCCTTCAAAGTTTTTGGTACCCTCACTAAGTTTTTAATATAATAACTAGCATTATTGAATGCACATGCACATGCAACAGATGTGAAACTTACATCAAAGTTTATATAAAATAATCATCCCAAATTTTATATAAAAGGAACACATACAGTAAAGTTTTATCAAGTGTATAAGAGTTTTTGTGATATTTTTTCATTTGAGATGAGTTATTTTATGTTACCTTATTTAAAATTAGGTATAATATATATTTCAATTTGACGGGTAACCTAATTTTAAGGAAAGAAAATAGGATACATCATAACATAGTGGATTATTTTCAAAATACCATCCTAGGAGCACATTAAATAATTTAGTAAGAATAGTATGTTCATATTTATCATTAAATTATTATATTTAATTATTCTTAACCTAAGTATGTAGATATATTTAGATTTTCGATAATATTTAGGTTAAAACATATTAAAATTCTAACTATTGTATTTATATTCATTCATATCTAATAATTTATTTTAGAAAAGAACCTTATCATTTTATAATTATGTCTCTTACAACACAAATTGTGATAGATGTTTAATTTAATTTGGTAATAATAAATATACAAGTAGTAAGCTCTAATTGTATACTCATGTCATAGTGATTGTTCTAGAAAAGAAAAGTGAACAGAGAAAAAGAAGAAATAATTACATATATGCCCCTCACATTTCTATTGGGATACAAAATGTCCTTCAAATATTTTCCACTAATTTTTAATATAATAGTATAGAGAACTAGAAATCTGACACGTGCAAATGTACGTGATGAAAGTTTGTGCTTTTGGTTTCTTAAATTTTATAAACAATATGAAAAATATTTTCATTTTATTTGGAAAGAGAGTGCATTTAATAGCGGACATGGAGAGAGGGTAAGATGTTATATATATTTCTTTGAACTAGATGTTCTCTTTTCTCCAATAATTTTCTCATATTTTTACTGTTCTCTTTATATGGTATGATATATATAGTAGTAGATCTTAGTATAAAATCTTTTATTAAATTTTCATATATTTATTATTGTTAAAATTCATCATTTTCTCTTTATATCTTTTAACCTAAATATAAATGATATATATTTACTTATGTGGCTCCCTTCTTAATTTGATGACATGAAAGAGTTTAGAATGATCCAGAAGAAAGAAAGGAAATATAAAAATAGATAGAAAAAATATCTTTCTTGTGAAATTATAAATTTACCCTTCCACTCACAATGGAAAGGAGGAAATTTCCCCATTTCTTGAACTTTTTTATTGCCCTCAGTTGATTTTTAACACAATAGTACATAGATATAGATGTTGATTATCCTCATGATATATATGCGATGTATGTCAAGCTGCAGTTTGTACTGATAAAGCTCGTGTTTTTGACTACTAACAAATTAAGAGAATGTTTCAGGACATAGATTTGATGGGGTCTTTTGTTGCTAGTTAAAATGTTTCAAACCTGCATTTGAAACGTTTTCTTATTTTGTCAAAAGCTCAAGATACGAGAGATTTATTAGCACAAATCGTAGCTTGACATGCATCGCATATTGTGAGGATAATCAACATGCGGACTTCTAGACTAACATAGGATTGGGGGGAAGACTGACTTTATGCGAGAGCTCTTAAATTTGTGCACGCGGGTCTCCCATGTTTTTTATGAGGGAGTCAGATAAATAGAAAAGTTGTCTTAACTGGTTTTTAAAAAAAAAACCGGAGGGGGTCATTTGCATAGTTCTCAATGTGGTCCTCTTTCAATCGTACACTGTGACTATGCGTACACGTGAATGTTGAGATAATCATCTTTAAAATAGAAAACGACTTAGCAATAATTCGCTCTTTAAAACCAACTATTATAACCCACGTGGGCGACCCAGAAGATTAGGAGGTTCTAATATGACTTCCACGGTTTTGAGTTTGAGTCCGGGTTAGGTTATCTATATTTACTACTTATAAAAGAGGATTGGAGTGTTAAAACTTTTGATTGCCTCTTTTACCCTTTCAAAATTTGATAATTCACAATAATGCCTTGAAATTAATTCAATTCATTCTATTTATTACACTATAATTATTCTTGCAATAAACACGAGAACTAATATTAAAACTTTATATATATTATAAATTTTAATCATAAATTTTATTCAATTCATTCTATTTATTACACTATAATTATTCTTGAACTATATATAAGAACCGATATATTATAAAATTTAACCATATTAGTCTTATGTTAAATAAGATAAATATTTCACTTTAGATATTAGATATTATACAACAAATATACAATTTTAATATATAAGATAATAATATCATAACTTATATTTATAAATTATATCGTAATGTAAGATAATTTAATATTTAATAAAACATCTAACATCTAATCTAATACTATAATATATTGATATGTGCATTTGATGTATAAAAATTTGTGGAGAGGAATACTAATATAAATGTTAACCTCTTGGTGTAATCTAGAAATAGCATATAAATTATCATAATATATATTACTAACTTCGCAATATACTTATCATAGTATTTGGATCTGAGGTAATTCTAAGCATGCGGAATTCTAAGCGGTGTGGGAAGCTTTTTCATTTGCTCTTGACACTGGATGTGGGAAAATAATTTTTGAAGAAGATGCGGATGCTGTAATTAGAGATATCCTTAATGGGGTGGAGCAACACTCAATTTTTGGACACTTTGTAGATGATATTCAGCGATGTTGCACGTGACTCGAGGAATGAGATTTTCAGGTAGTTCGTCAAATGGAGAATATAAAGGCTCATGTGTTGGTTCGAAGAACTAAGAAAATTAATAATTTTGTAGTATTGCTCGAAGACCTACCATCATTTTTACATAATATTTTATAGCCTGATAAGGAGCAGCATTAATCCACATTCTTTTGCTGTGCTGCTAGGTTTTCAGTTTAGTTTTGATATGTCTTTAATATTTTATTTCATGAAAAAACTATTGCAATATAATAATTAAATCCTAGCTAATAAAGTAATTTATGACATCTCCTTTCTAAACCTACTAATAATGCATTTAATATGAATTTTAGTGAGAAAATGAATAATTAAAGCATTCATGTATATTCTCTTACTGACTAATCAAATTCTCTTTATTAGTTATGCACTAATTATTTGACGACTAATTGTTTGGGTCGAAAGTCTTTTCCATTGCAAAACTTGAGAAAAATTACACTTTTTATTCTCAGTTACAAAGAAATTAAATGACTCTCTTACAAACTCGAACAGAAGACGCTACAAGTGTAGATCTCCTGTTTTGTGGGACTTTGCTGTCTTGGGGCCGTAATCCGTGGACCACCGAGCAACGATCGTCGAATCGACGGGGTTGAGTTAATGCTTCGCTAAGGAAACAAGAACTAAAGCAAATATCTTAGCAAGGTAAGATATCTACTCTTCCCAAGAATTAAGGCAAAGCTTAATCTCGAGGAATCTCCCAAGGAAGCTTCAAGAACGCTCTTGATTTGATGAGGAGTTCACTCTTGGATCTTCAAGATTCACCAAAGGACTCCTCTCTTTGGAAATAAACTTTTCCTCCTCTGAAAATAATCTCCTCTCCCCTAATAACACGTGTTAAAAGGGTATTTATAGGCTTTAGAAAGCATAACCGCCTCAAAGAGCATGCGATTCTTGTTCACCGAGGCAGTTTTCTTGTTCATCCAAGCGCCTCGTGATCTTGTTCATCCAAGGCGCCTCGCGGTCTTGTTCATCCAAGGCGCCTCGCGGTCTTGTTCATCCAAGGCGCCTCGCGGTACTGTTCATCCAAGCTGCCTCGCGGTACTGTTCATTATAACCGTTTTCCCCCTCTTTTAAGGCACGATTAATGCCCTATTTATGCGCTTAGTGGCGTTTTTCAAGGGTGTAACCGCCCACTAACATTAATGGATGTCCCCACATGTTAAAAATTCTAACGGGTCCCATAAATAATGATAAAACCCTCAAACCGCCGTATGCTGGCGCGGGCAGCTTATGATCGCTCGCCACGCCACGGCAGCTTGGACACTCGACCATTTTGATGATAACTTTCCCGTCCAATCTCCAAATGAGATAATTGAAGATGCGTTGGAAATATGATGAGGAGAGATACAACTTTTATGTTTTGACCTTCTCCAGATTCAAAATACATCATGGCCAAAATCTGTGAGACAAATGCTCTTTGGGCGAGACAGCTTGGGCTGTCTCGCCACTGCGAGACACCCTGAACTATTTTGATGATAACTTTCCGTCCGATCTCCGAATGAGATAATTGAAGATGCGTTGGAAAGATGATGAGGAGAGATACAACTTTTATGTTTTGACCTTCTCCAGATTCAAAATACATCAAGGCCAAAATCTGTGAGACAAATGCTCTTTGGGCGAGATAGCTTGGGCTGTCTCGCCACTGCGAGACACCCTGAACTATTTTGGTGATAACTTTCCCGTCCAATCTCCGAATGAGATAATTGAAGATGCGTTGGAAAGATGATGAGGAGAGATACAACTTTTATGTTTTGACCTTCTCCAGATTCAAAATACATCATGGCCAAAATCTGTGAGACAAATGCTCTTTGGGCGAGACAGCTTGGGCTGTCTCGGCCACTGCAGACACCCTGAACTATTTTGGTGATAACTTTCCGTCCGATCTCCGAATGAGATAATTGAAGATGCGTTGGAAAGATGATGAGGAGAGATACAACTTTTATGTTTTGACCTTCTCCAGATTCAAAATACATCATGGCCAAAATCTGTGAGACAAATGCTCTTTGGGCGAGACAGCTTGGGCTGTCTCGCCACTGCGAGACACCCTGAACTATTTTGATGATAACTTTCCCGTCCGATCTCGAATGAGATAATTGAAGATGCGTTGGAAAGATGATGAGGAGAGATACAACTTTTATGTTTTGACCTTCTCCAGATTCAAAATACATCAAGGCCAAAATCTGTGAGACAAATGCTCTTTGGGCGAGATAGCTTGGGCTGTCTCGCCACTGCGAGACACCCTAAACTATTTTGGTGATAACTTTCCCGTCCAATCTCCGAATGAGATAATTGAAGATGCGTTGGAAAGATGATGAGGAGAGATACAACTTTTATGTTTTGACCTTCTCCAGATTCAAAATACATCATGGCCAAAATCTGTGAGACAAATGCTCTTTGGGCGAGACAGCTTGGGCTGTCTCGGCCACTGAGACACCCTGAACTATTTTGGTGATAACTTTCCCGTCCGATCTCGAATGAGATAATTGAAGATGCGTTGGAAAGATGATGAGGAGAGATACAACTTTTATGTTTTGACCTTCTCCAGATTCAAAATACATCATGGCCAAAATCTGTGAGACAAATGCTCTTTGGGCGAGACAGCTTGGGCTGTCTCGGCCACTGCAGACACCCTGAACTATTTTGGTGATAACTTTCCGTCCAATCTCCGAATGAGATAATTGAAGATGCGTTGGAAAGATGATGAGGAGAGATACAACTTTTATGTTTTGACCTTCTCCAGATTCAAAATACATCATGGCCAAAATCTGTGAGACAAATGCTCTTTGGGCGAGACAGCTTGGGCTGTCTCGGCCACTGCGAGACACCCTGAACTATTTTGGTGATAACTTTCCGTCCGATCTCGAATGAGATAATTGAAGATGCGTTGGAAAGATGATGAGGAGAGATACAACTTTTATGTTTTGACCTTCTCCAGATTCAAAATACATCATGGCCAAAATCTGTGAGACAAATGCTCTTTGGGCGAGACAGCTTGGGCTGTCTCGCCACTGCGAGACACCCTGAACTATTTTGGTGATAACTTTCCCGTCCGATCTCCGAATGAGATAATTGAAGATGCGTTGGAAAGATGATGAGGAGAGATACAACTTTTATGTTTTGACCTTCTCCAGATTCAAAATACATAATGTTCAAAATGTCGTGCATTGGCGGCGATTAAAAGTATCAGCATGAGAAAAAATCGCAATGTCTTATTAGCGAGACACACCCAGCAGAGTCCTTTTCGCGGCATTAGACAATCCTCCTTGACTCAGATAATAACGTTCATCATCCTTTCTCTGGTATGAAGTGAATTAGAGTTCCATAGGTAATTTTTGATGCCTACACTAATCTACTTCATATACATTCCACTTGGATCTCAAGAGTTAGCATAAAATTATGCTATATATGGATGCTCAAATGCACAAAAGGAAACACTAAAAGAATCAAAAGAAAAAAAAATGGAGGAAGTGAGAATTTTGACAGTGGAGTCAGTCCCTCGATTATAGTAACCAGGATAACTCGTAGTCAACAAGATATCGCAGGTGATAATTGAGAGAGAAGATTGTATTGCTTTTCTTTAGAGGAAACGAACAGATCTGCGACCGATTTCACCTTCAATTTACAAAAAAAAATATTAATCTATTAGTTATACAAGTATGCAAATTCGTGAAGAGAAAAACTAATATAAATGTCAATAAATTCATGGCGAGTGGGTGGTTTGGGGCTCTATTTGAGTCATCTTCGTTGTTCTTAAAAAAAAAAAAGTCATGGTGAGTGCAATGTTAGATGGCCTTGAAATGTTTTAGTCTCATATCATTACTTAATATGCATCACGTCCAAAGTAAAATTTTAAAAAAATCAACTATTTATACTTCTAGAGAGAGAAAAAAAAATGGGATAACTTACTCAAGCCGGCCCAAGTTCGTAGGGAACCAATTTGATCATCTCCAATCCGGAGCTAGCCATGGTCGTTAAGCTTGAAAAATAACTTAGCAAATGTTCCCTTTGTAAATCAGTAAGATTTGATAATTGTTTTCAACTTGATCTCTCTGGTTAATATATTTTCTGGACATCTTGCCTGGATTACTGGTAAAAATAAAAGAAAATTCAACCCGAATCCAGCATGTCTGCATCCCCAAATATATAGTGGACAGAAAAATTTGCCACTTCCAAGGAAAAATATGACGTGGCCACAGCGCGGATCTGATTATGACATAGAGCTAATCCCTTTTTTCAGTTGGATAAGACATACGCAAGCATTAGGAACATAATTTGGATTATACGCAAATCTATTAATGTTTCCCATGACTGAGTCATTTTCCATTGACGAAGCAATGTGTCACGCAAAATGCCGAAACATTTGGATAGAGGAAAGATTCAAGTGTAATTTGATTGATCAAATAGGACACTAGGGCCCTGCAGTGCTCTCTAAAGTACTAGCAAAAAGTTTCAATGGATAAGAGCAATGACTCATTTGATTCTGTTTTCTTGCTCGCTCATGGTTCTCCTTGATGCCTAACTTTTAGTATATTTGCAGGTTTAACTTATGTATTAAATATTGGGGGTTGTTAGGATAATAGTTCCTTAAATCTTTAACATTCTGAAGTTAGTCTTGAAATTGCTATAACGTACTCGATTATTATATCTTGTTGTTGCTATTCTTGATTGGAGGGGTTAAATTAAAACGACCTTTAAGAATTGGAGGATCTAATAGTGATTTTAGTGATTTGGTGGACTAATTCTGAGATAACTTACAATAGTTGGGGGATCTGAAAGCAACTGCAAATGATTTTGATGGACTAACTTCAAAGTATTAAAATTTAAGGGACCGATATTGAGAAAACCCTAAATATTATATGTTGCAATCTATTTAGGATTACGTGGGCGTAGTCATCATTCAACCTATTAAGTAATACACTAATGAAGACTTAAGTGAGTATGCGTACTTCGCAAAAGAGACATGCTGTTGTATTAAATTCTTGTGAACCTTGTACAAATAAATTGTAATGGTTGGACATTAATCTATTAGGAATATAAGAGGCAGTTATCATTGACTTATTTGACTAGGAAAAGGAAGTTGGTCATAATACTCCACCTCATTTTCTTTTTACTAATGTAATTCTACGAGGTTCCGTTAATTAATTGCTAGTGATATGAAAGTAGATGATGACAGTAGTATGGAACATTTTTTTTTGGCCGGAGGAAATAAAATTTCAGTTTAATTTTTAATTTGTAATTGATTACTTAATTGTTGTTGACTTGGTCAACTAGTATTCCTAATGACTAAATCTTAATTATGAATATCCTAAAATGAATAATAACACTCAACTAAAATCGACTTAGACTTCATGATATTCTCTCTAGTTGTCAAGAAAATATCGATAAACTATAGGATTAGCAGAAAGAATCCTTTTTTCAGTAGAATTCAAGTTAATTATACACAACTCTTTGAATTGAAAATGGCCCCACATGTCAGTAACTTATATAGTTGAATTCATATTAAGCCATAACTTGTAGAGTAAATATTAATATTATTCTTATCTTGGGAAATCAGTTAGCTTAAGCATCTATTGAGTGGTGTATAAGAATATGGTTATCCCTAAAACATTTCCAACCTCCTCAGCATTTGATGGATGATAACATGATGCGTGTATCTGCTTTTATTAGGTAATCATTTAGTATATTTAATAATTATCTATATTAATAGATGGTCTTTGGTTTCTAGTCTATGGATTTTTCTATATTTTTTATTCTTTATTTTTATAATTAGCTCTGCTTTTGATTAGCTTGAAGATTACTCTTCTTAATGACATCATAATCCATGACCAAAAATTTTCTCAATTGTCTATGGTTTGAAAATGACATTGGTCGGTTTGTTTTTGTTGCCGTCATAATAGTCTTTACTTGCCTTCTTGCTCCAAGCAAATAAACAATTGTCATATGAGATTCATGGACCATTTAAATTTAGAGACAGGATAATCAAGAAAATTTAGAGATTCAAGATTAAATATTCTTTTGTTGTTGAAGTTTAGAATTAGGTGGTAACTTTTATTGACCAAGAAATTAAAGCACGTTGGTCATAATAGTGTAAGATCATTTTTCTCCACCTAATAACTATTAGAATATAAAAATATAATCATCATCTCTCACCACAACTTCGGAGTTTTGATGTAATGGTTAGAGAAACTTAATTTAAGATGGAACCAGAGCAGGATGTAATGGTTAGAGGGACTTAATTTAAGATAGTATCAGAGCAATCTCGATTCAAAACCTACCAGCCACGAATTTAAAACGGATTTTTAAAAAATTTGACTCCGCTACCTGAGTTTAGGTTTTGGCCCACAAATAGGGCCCTCAACTTTGCGGGGGCATGTTAGAATTTAAAAATATAAATCTCAACTCTCACAATAACTTTGGAGTTTTGTTCTAATGAAAATATAAATCTCAACTTTCGCCATAACTTCAGGGTTTTGGTCTAATGGTTGGAGAGACTTAATTTAAGGTGGAATTCGAGCAAACCAACTTCAAATCGCACCGGCCACAAATTTAAAGCGGATTTTTAAAAATTTGACACAGGTGCGAGAGTCCAGGTTTCGACCCATAAAATGGGGCGCTCAAAAACCCTCAACTCTTTCCACAACTTTGGAGTTTTTGTATAATGGTTAGAGAGACTTAATTTAGAGTTACTAAGGTATTAACGGTTCAGATATGGCTCGGATATAATACTTATCATATCATTATCTGATTGTCATTCACAGATAGGAATAAGGGTACATATATATCTCGGTATGGAAAACTCATATCCATATTGCTAAAATCGGATATGGATACGGATATACATGTGGATATATATGCGGAGACACATGCGGATATATATGCGGAGACACATGCGGATACAAAACAGATATGAGGAAACCAAATAACATTAAAAAATATATATAGCTCATATGATACAAGAGAGTTTTTTATTATGTTCATTATATCTGTAAAGCTAAGATTTCATCTCTTGATTATCAAAATTAGTCTCTAATTCATTAGTCTAAGGGTTAAAACAATTGTAACTGTATGGTCAACATATATTTGGATATTTCGAATACTGATCCGTATATTTCACTACATAACCATATCCGTAATCATATCATATATGTCATAAATTTTAGTAATCATTTTCGTATCCGCTATAGGCGCAGATACGGATATTTTTGGCACCCCTACTTGTAACAATAGGGCGTTTCTCTGCAAGTACATAAAATCAGCAGGTATAAATACTATTAATGTATATCTAACTTCATAAATACTATTTTTGAAAATACAAATTCTAGCAGAGAAAAAAGATACTATTAAGTCCCAAGCTAAGTAGTCAATTTATCAATATTTTTTCTTCAAGTAGTCAGCTATCGTTCATCTACTATCATTTTGTGGCGTATACGCATAAGATCATCCCTAAACCATTCCAACCTCTCGATGAACACGATACATTAATTTTTAGTATACAATTTTCTATATGTAGCTAGTGTTTGTTTTCAGGTTAAATTTTGATTATTTTGAAAATGAATCATATTGGTCGGCATATTTGTATCTGTTTCCCTCATAGGAATCTCACATCATTTTTTTAAATTTCTTTTCTTCAAGCAAACAACAAAGGAATAAATAATCAATATCTAAGTTTCCTCTTTCATAGGCAATTGGTTTCATTGGAGAAAAAGAAGTCTTCAGATTTGGTATAAGCTGCCAAAACTTTGATTTCTTGGATCAGTGTGGATTTTCGTGCAAATTAAGCCGCCACTTACGTTTTATGGGTGTAATTGGTGAGACCATGAGATTGTGTAACTTACTCACTTAAACTTTAGGGGAAATGATTTCTTTATTAATTGCTATGGAATCCAAACTTATTTTTATTAAACCCTCAGCTTAAGGTGGGTTTATGATATTTTGAAAGTTATGGGAGGTAATTTGATAATCACCCAAAGTAATTAATAGGGTTTTCTGATATTGTAGATGGTAAATATGAAATTCGAGGGCCTGATATACAAATAAGAATGAATGTAGGGTCTAATTTTACAAAACCATATAGCTAATATCTTTCTTGAATTTAGATATTCTAAAGAAAACTTCAAACCCTACATCTTAGTTTCATATCTATTTCTTAATTCACACCTGAGAGAAGACCCATAAAATAGATGAGAAAAAGCAAACATAGTTGAAGAAAATAAAAGGCCAAATAGACGAGAGAACGAAAAATTACAAGAAGAAGATGAATTCAATTGTGGGATCATGGATATAAAGGTGAGAATCATATGGAATCAATGGGAAATAGAAACAGAACATGCTCAGTTTATGTGTTTGGACGGCCATGGAAGCATAAGAAAAGGGAAAGAGATATCAAGTTATATTTGGCCCTTATGTTAGTTTTATTTACAAAACTGACCATGGAAGTGGAAATATTTTGTTTTGAGAAAGTAAAAGGTGGTTTTTTCTCTCTGTTGAAACCACCTTCAAAATAGGGTAATTTTACGAAATCACATTTTATTGTTAATTTATATATAAATCATCTTTAAATTTTTTTTCGTGATAATCAATCATTTGGATTCACTTTTCAGTAAAGTTTTTCGATAATTGCCCTAATCTAACTTTAATTAATGATTATATCTCTAATATACTTGATATTTAATAACTAATTATTATAGCAAAACCAAAAACTTGACTTAAAAACGAGTCCAGATGGTTACTTGTAATAAAAAATACTTTAAAGATAGTTCATATATAAATTAATAATAAAACTATATTTTAAAAGTGGTTTCTACGTAAAACCCTAGTTAAAATATCACCGTCACTTGATATGATCTTTTCTTCTTTTTTTTTTAGGTACTTTACAAATAGTTGGTTTAATGCAAAAAGTTAGACTCGCGTGCCACGCACCTGAGTCACACGTGGCATGCTTTCATGATCTATTGGACCATTACAAAGGACCAGCATATCACTCGCCACAAGCGAGGGATAAGGTGGGACCCGCGGGGCCCATAAAAGTGCAGCCTTCAGCACTTTTTGTTTTCAGGTTAAATTTTGATTATTTTGAAAATGAATCATATTGGTCGGCATATTTGTATCTGTTTCCCTCATAGGAATCTCACATCATTTTTTTAAATTTCTTTTTCTTCAAGCAAACAACAAAGGAATAAATAATCAATATCTAAGTTTCCTCTTTCATAGGCAATTGGTTTCATTGGAGAAAAAGAAGTCTTCAGATTTGGTATAAGCTGCCAAAACTTTGATTTCTTGGATCAGTGTGGATTTTCGTGCAAATTAAGCCGCCACTTACGTTTTATGGGTGTAATTGGTGAGACCATGAGATTGTGTAACTTACTCACTTAAACTTTAGGGGAAATGATTTCTTTATTAATTGCTATGGAATCCAAACTTATTTTTATTAAACCCTCAGCTTAAGGTGGGTTTATGATATTTTGAAAGTTATGGGAGGTAATTTGATAATCACCCAAAGTAATTAATAGGGTTTTCTGATATTGTAGATGGTAAATATGAAATTCGAGGGCCTGATATACAAATAAGAATGAATGTAGGGTCTAATTTTACAAAACCATATAGCTAATATCTTTCTTGAATTTAGATATTCTAAAGAAAACTTCAAACCCTACATCTTAGTTTCATATCTATTTCTTAATTCACACCTGAGAGAAGACCCATAAAATAGATGAGAAAAAGCAAACATAGTTGAAGAAAATAAAAGGCCAAATAGACGAGAGAACGAAAAATTACAAGAAGAAGATGAATTCAATTGTGGGATCATGGATATAAAGGTGAGAATCATATGGAATCAATGGGAAATAGAAACAGAACATGCTCAGTTTATGTGTTTGGACGGCCATGGAAGCATAAGAAAAGGGGAAAGAGATATCAAGTTATATTTGGCCCTTATGTTAGTTTTATTTACAAAACTGACCATGGAAGTGGAAATATTTTGTTTTGAGAAAGTAAAAGGTGGTTTTTTCTCTGTTGAAACCACCTTCAAAATAGGGTAATTTTACGAAATCACATTTTATTGTTAATTTATATATAAATCATCTTTAAATTTTTTTCGTGATAATCAATCATTTGGATTCACTTTTCAGTAAAGTTTTTCGATAATTGCCCTAATCTAACTTTAATTAATGATTATATCTCTAATATACTTGATATTTAATAACTAATTATTATAGCAAAACCAAAAACTTGACTTAAAAACGAGTCCAGATGGTTACTTGTAATAAAAAATACTTTAAAGATAGTTCATATATAAATTAATAATAAAACTATATTTTAAAAGTGGTTTCTACGTAAAACCCTAGTTAAAATATCACCGTCACTTGATATGATCTTTTCTTCTTTTTTTTTTTAGGTACTTTACAAATAGTTGGTTTAATGCAAAAAAAGTTAGACTCGCGTGCCACGCACCTGAGTCACACGTGGCATGCTTTCATGATCTATTGGACCATTACAAAAGGACCAGCATATCACTCGCCACAAGCGAGGGATAAGGTGGGACCCGCGGGGCCCATAAAAAGTGCAGCCTTCAGCACTTTTTTGGATTAGTGCTTAAAAAGTTCTATTTGCTAACTTAAACCCTGAATTAATGCGTTTAGGTATCTCATACACTCATAAAATCTGTCTTCCTCATTAATTTCCGTTTAGGGACTCTCAGTGGACCTCTATGTTAGGCTGTTAGTGGATGTAAGAACAAAAAGTGCCATACTTTGCGTATGATATCTATGTGATTTTTTTTAATAGAAAGTATCTAATTAATATCTAAATTCATATAGAAATATCTAAAACATTTATAGAGATCACAACAACTTGTCTCTGTAATGGATTGAGAGCTATGATTGATTCTCATTATAATGATAAAAGTTAAATTATTTAATTTACAGCCTCATGTCTGCTCAACATATTTCTACTCAGTGTATTAAATACTGTTCGGTTTGAAAATCTATGTTATGGCTCCACACGTTAATCATATCCACCAAAAATTAATTTTATGAGCCTTATACGGTTTCTATAAATTGTACAAAGTTTTCTTTATCTTCAAATTTATCCACTTACTTTGCTAGCTTCATATGTCCTTCTCCATCAAGCCGTTTCAAACTTTACCACTTAAACGCGATTAAAGTCGCTAATAAAAATTATGAAAATACTAACCCCAACTTATCTCTTTTCAATTAAGTGGGCCAATATATAGACGTAGCTCTAGACTTTGACCACATCACCATTTTTCCTGAAAAATATAACAAATAAAATAAAATAAAAGAGGAGGCACAAAACTGTATGTGGACCATCAAACCTTGCGTGATGCTTTCATGCTCGGACAAATATTAACTAAACTAAACTTAGTTTTTTTCAGAAAAAATAGGTGATTTAGAAAATTAAAACGGTGAATTAATTTTAAACTTCTACAAATTTAGAATAGTAACGCAAGCTGACTAGGAATATGGATAAGATCTGGGGAAGATAAGATGATTGCTTGGGTGGTTTTAGTCCTAGTGGGTCCTATCTGACTCATCCTTTACAAAGATAATTAATTTCATTACAAAAGACCCCAAATACTGGCCTACCAACCATTAAAAGGCTGACAAATGGACTCAATGGGCTATATTCAAAAACTAAGGTCCACGAATAGTCTAGGATTAGTATTTAATTAGTTTTTGGATTGAAATTAATCCATAAATGGGGGCACTTTTTCACTATAAAAGCCCATGGCATCCATAGGTTTCCTCTCACAACAAGTTTCCTTCATTGTGCAATAACCTCTTTTTGGTTGCCAATGGCTTCTTCTTCTTTATTGTCCTCTGGTTTGAGATGGCTCTATGGGTTGCTCTTCTTCTCTTCTTCAATGTTTGAGGTTCCAACTCCTGAAAACTTACCAAATCCCATGGTTAGCAGCCAATTTAGGACTGCATATCATTTCCAACCTTCTCGCTATTGGATGAATGGTACGTTTCTCTTGTTCTATGATTAATCTTTATTTTTTATTCCCGTCACTATACACACATATATACATACATGTATCGTTATTTTGTGGGATTTTTTTTATATTGTTACTGAATTTTGGTGTCCTAGTATAGTTTCTGCACCGACAAAAGAAAATTTTGGATAACGACTAAAATATAATTTCAGAAGAGAATTGAGCTCGTCGGGAGAAAATGTCATGAAATCTAAACATATCAAGTGCATTAACTTTTATTCTTAAAAAGCATAATGCACTGAGATGCTGATTATGTATAGAGATTCTTCTTGGCTACATTAAAAGAAGGTGGAAAAAAACTGACTCGCTATGAGAAAATGTCACGGTGCATTAACTTTGATCGTTAAGGGATATAATATATTACTGTGCTGATTATGTATTAAAGTATTTTCTATTATTATTACTATTATTATTAATTAATTAATGGGAGGGGTCACCAAGAAAAGTATGGGGATAATTGGCCAATAGAATTTCCCACCTTATCTATTATGTTTTTAGTATTTAATACTTTATTCAGCTGCCTTTCGCTTTACTTTGTCTATGACTAGTTGTGCTGTATGAGGAAAAATGTCTTTGGTGTTAGTTGGGGAAAGTTGCACGGTACCTACGAAGTTTGCGTACTACTCTTCTGTTTTGTTGCGTGGAAGAGCCAAAGGATGATGCGTGCAAATCAAATAAAAGAGATTAAAAAAAATGGAAAGTAAGATAAAATAAAAACAAGAAGACAAACAAAAGAAATACGAAAATATTTCTTTTATAAGACATCTATTCTCCTTTCACCCTGTAATCAACAAACGGGTCCGGGTCCTACAACGAGGGACCCGGCCCAATTAAAATGCTTGGCCTCAAATTTAATTTAACTGGTTGTTGTTTTTATCTCCAAAGTAGTCCAAGTTTGATGTTAACTATGTACCAAAAATTGTTGCAGTTACATGTAAACATGTGAAACTTTCATAAAACGTCATAGATGTGACTTTTTACGATAAAACTACTACATCCCTTCTAGAACAAAACCTTGATTCAAGCTTTTAGATAGTTATTCTTTAGTTTATTTACTTTCATGTGAATACTTCATAAAGTTTTTTTTTGACCATAACTTTTTAATTCAATAAGTCTTAACTTTTTTTATTTCAAAATATACCACTTTAATAAAATAAAAAAATAAAAGGCATGTTTTATGATAATCTATATGACCCTTTTGGTATGAGTGCTCTGTTTTTGAGTGAATTAGCTTAAAATGGCAAGGTGCTTAGTTGATCAGTGTTTAGTAAGAGGGTTATTTGGTTAAAGTTTTTCTTTTCAATAAATTCAAGGCAAAATAAAAAGTATTTGTCAAAATCCTTTTTATCCAAAAACCCTAAGGTTGTGAACTTAATATATATATATATATATATATATATATATATATATATATATATATATATATATATATATATATATATATATATATATATATATATATATATATATATATATCAATTAGATTAGCTTAATTTTTAGAGGTTAATGAATGTGATGAGTCATATGAGAGGATCACCTCACATACAATAATGTGGTTTAATCTTAACCAAGGGTAAGAGGATTTCTCTCTCCATATTCATTTATTTAGCTAAAGACTGCGTCACATTATTGCATACAAGAGAATCCATGGTCTGACACAAATAACCATTATTCTCAAATTTTTAATATACTATTTTCAGGAGGACCTTTAGACGTTAGGCTTAGCTGCTTTAATATATAATATTCCATAATATTGCATAAGCTATTTTATCTTCAAAAGAGAGAACATAATTCTTATGTCTAATTATATACGATGGCCAAAAAAAAAAGAAAAAAAGAGGGAATTACTCATGATGGGCGCCAAGAGAAGGGCCACTTATTTCTTGGCATCAGCTAGAGCCTTGAGTAGAAAAGTGTCAAATATTTATCCACAATCAGCCGGAGTAAGTGAGCTAAAATTTTGAGAAAATTCAGAGGGGGACAGCTTGAATGATGCTTAATGATTTGTTTAGTAAATTAGCTAAACCTAAATCTTAGTGATAAGACTATTCTAATAAATCTTGATACAGAGGAGCAGATGCTGATTAACTTAGAGATAAACTAGATTAGAAATTGCAAGTAGACTTAATTTAATTAAGATGAGAGAAATGAACAAGTTATGAGTCAGAAGCTTTGTATTTCAAGTAAAGCTAGCATCTTTCAAAGAAAATAACAAGAAAATACTCTATGCACGCAAGTCTTTTATTTTAGATGATGTTAGGAATTAGAAACGATAAAATTAGAAAAATGGGACCCTTATATGACCCATGCATCTTAATCACAATTTTACGTAAACGCTTTGTTTATTCTTAGGCAAAATTGGCTTAGAACCCTAGTTCACAAATGTATCTGGACTAAGCCCTTACCTAATGAAATTATGTGAGTAATTAATATTCTAAATAGCCCTCCAGCTCAATTTAGCTGTATTTGAATATTTGAACTCAAATTCAAAATATAAATACTCATTACTCAAACTCATAAAAGATGAGATATGCCCTTTTCTCTTACATTTATTCACAAGATACTGTCAAAAGATATGATTCTTTTATGGTTAAGAAATTTATTGAAAAACCATGACATTTGTATTTATAAATTATAAATATAGCCATTTTGTTGTACCTTCAGTAGTCCAATACACTATTATTTATTTCATCATTTATTATGAAATCGGTATGTTTTATCATATAAAAACATTTCCTATTAAGTCTATAGTCATATATTAGTAATGCTCCTATAGTAAGTATATATTTCGGGCTGTTTATAAAAAAAGGTATATATTTCAATAATTTTCTTGAAAATAAAAACATCAAAATTTTGGTACTATAAGTATTCATTCACATACAATTCCCGATTTCAGATGAAATTTTTAATCCAAATAGATTTATAAACTAGGGGCTTAGATCAAATTCTCCCTTTAAGTATTTCTTAAGTATCCATTAGTCAACTATTTTCCCTCTAATTTAAGAAATATGCTGTCCTAAACCAATTAGACTTTACTCTCCAATAAATCCACCAATTAATTGGTCCTTTCTCTTGTATTTTCCTTGGAAAAATGGTTTCATTAGTTATTGGTTTTGGATGGATCCTTGGATTATTGTTCCTTGGATCCTCTGTCTTTGAGATTACCCGACCGAGTTTTCTAAACCCGAATCTGATAACAACCGGTCCGATAGCTAGCAAGCTCTATAGAACTGCTTACCATTTCCAACCTCCCCATAATTAGATGAATGGTAAGTTCTTGCTCTCTGTTTTTTCATATTTAGATACTCTTTCGTCCAAATTTTTTTAAAAATTATATCCAAGCTACTTTTGGTCTTGAATTATAGTAAGTTTCATAGTTTTTATCGACAAAATAAATAAAAGAAAAAATATATAAATGAGAGATCTAAATTAACTCTTCTATGAAAGCAAATTTTATGGAAATAACTAAGGAAAAGAGAAAAATATTCAAGTAGTATTTGTATTTCATCATACTTGAATTTTTGAATTCGCCTATGTTTTTTCCTTCTTAACGGAAAATATGGTGATCAAATCAATAAAGTTCACAATTTGATTAACTAAAATTAATAAGAAATTAAGGAGGCGAAATGGAGAAAGGTGACTTTTATGAAAGATAATGGAATATCTCTTTTCCAAGGGACAAATATCATGAGATCTTTCCATTTATCTTACGGGGTTAACAAGATAAATGAAAAGAAACGAAGAACAAATAAAGAGGCACAGGAAAAGTTTTACAGTTTCATTTTAAGAAGTTTGTAATGAATAAAATTATAACTGTCATATCTTCATACAACTTCAGAGTTTTAATGCACGAGAACAGACATTAAAATGATAACAGAGCAATCCACTTCTAAATCCTAAAAGAAGAGACTTGAAGTTGGATTTTATTATTACTCACTTCCTCGGTCAATTCTCAATAATTCAGAGTGAATATTGATATCATCATATATAGTTGCATTTGTTTTCCTATTTCAAATTCAGAACTAAAAACAAATATCTATTTATCTATTAATATTTTGTAATTTTGACGAATCTGACCCGAACCCGTTTGGCCCAGACCCGAACGCGCCCATGTACTACAAGGGGCTCTACCACTTTTTCTACCAACACAACCCAGACGCCCCAATGTGGACTGCCAACATCTCATGGGGCCACTCTGTTTCAACAGACCTAATCCACTGGACCGGGCTCGAACTCGCCCTAACTCCATCCGGCCCATTCGATATTAGCGGGTGCTGGAGCGGGTCCGCCACAATCCTACCCGGTAACAAACCCGTTATCGTCTACACGGGCCTCGACACAGTCAGCACGCAGGTCCAAAACGTCGCGTACCCGAAAGATCTATCCGACCCGTTTTTGCGTCAATGGACCAAACCCGATTACAACCCGATCATCGTTCCCTTCGAGGGTATCGATGTGACCCTATTTCGTGACCCGAGTACAGCTTGGCAAGGGAAAGACCGGCTGTGGAGGTTAATTGTTGGAACCGTTATGAATGGAGATGGTAAGGCTATTTTATACCGAAGCCACGATTTCGCGAAATGGGTACGGGCGAAGACCCCGTTACATTTCACGAACGGGTCGGGCATGTGGGAGTGTGTGGACTTTTTCCCGCTTGGGGAGTGGAAGGGTGTGACAAAATACTTGCTTAAAGTCAGTATGTTCGACGCATTGCACGATCATTACACGCTGGGGACTTATGATGAGAAGAGGGATGCTTTCGTGGGGGACGACGCGTCGTCGAACGATTACAGGATGTGGCCGAGGATCGACTATGGGAGTATTTACGCGTCGAAGACCTTCTTCGATGAGGCTAAGCAGCGCAGAATCTGGTGGGGGTGGTCGAATGAGTCTGACAGCGCGGCTGATGATCTGGCCAAAGGCTGGGCCGGAATTCAGGTATTTATTATTTTTTAAGATATTAAGTAATAAATTTTTTTTAAAAAAATTAAAATAAACGATGTTTATTAATTTTGATTTTATTAATTTTTTTTCCAGGCGGTACCGAGAGTTTTTAGTTTAGATAGAACTGATGGAAAAAGACTAATACAATGGCCTGTTGAGGAGCTTGAATCACTTAGAAAGGGGAACATAAGCATGAAGAACATTGAGCTTAAAACAGGAATACCAGTTGAAGTAAAAGGACTTTCAGTTTCACAGGTTAGTATCTTTAAATTACCATCATTTATGTTAATTTGATAGTTAATCTATGTATTTATTTTGACTTAATTTCACAGGAGCAAATAGCAATTTCTGACTTAATTTTGATAATTAATCTATGTATTTATTTTGGAATTATAACAGGCAGATGTTGAGGTGGAATTTGAGTTACCAAGCTTTGTTGGGGCTGAGACATTTGATGAAAATTGGATTGTCGACCCTCCGAAGCTTTGCAGAGAGAAGGGTGCTTATGGTAATGGAGGAGTTGGGCCCTTTGGATTGTTAGTTTTGGCTTCAGATAATTTGGAGGAAAATACTGCTGTTTATTTCAGAGTTTTTAGAGCTGAGAAGAGCTACAAAGTTCTCATGTGTGCTGATCAAAGAAGGTAAAATAACAAATTTACAAGTATTACAAAAATAGAAACAAGGGTGCATCTGCAATTAACCCAACAAGAATTGTTTTATTGCAATTTAACTAAGTCTTTGCTTATGAAAAAAAAAACAGGTCATCCAAGAGAAATGAACTATACAAGCCAGCATCCGGAGGTTTTGTGGATGTAGACATAAAGAAAGATGGGAAGATATCTTTGAGAACCTTGGTAAGTTTTTTTGAGATTAAATACTTCAGCTCCTATTTAAATACTTTAGTATTTTCTAACTAATGCTATGATTATCTCTGGAATAAACTTTTTTTTGGCTATTGAACAGATTGATCATTCAGTGGTAGAGAGCTTTGGAGGAGGAGGAAGAACTTGCATCACATCTAGAGTTTATCCTACATTGCTTTTGAATGGAAATACGCATGTCTATGCTTTTAATTATGGGACTGAGACCGTTAAGATTTCAGAGCTTAAGGCTTGGAATATGACTCAAGCTCAAATAAGCTAAATAAGCTAAAGAGGAGGGAAAATGAAATAAAAAGGGAACGGTTCACATATTGTGCTCTAGGTTATTTACAGTACTTTTTATTCTGTCAGACTCGGAGCAGCTATGGAACAGAACTACAACCACTACTACGGTGTAAAATAGGTTATCATTCATCAAATTTCAGTATTATTTGTCGATTGGTCAACTGTATTTTTGTGTCGATTTGTCACTTAGTGATGGTCGAGCAGCCACTATCAGAATTTTGTAAAAATACATATATGATTTCGTGAGTTTGTATTTTGTTGTAAAAATACATACAAAGCATGTAATGTAAGATGAGTATTTTCAATGTGAAAAGAGATGTTCCTCCAGATGGAGCAAATGTAATTTGTTTCATATATTTTTATTAGTGAAGTGAGATTTTTAAATAAAAAAATTATTCATAAATAAATTTCCGATGCAATTCTACTGTTGTGCCATTTTATTCACTGAATGGGGAAAACATTATTGTATTTATATGGCACAAAAGATTTATATGCATTGAGAAAGGGTACTATACAGTTTCAGTTTTATTAAGTACTGAAGTATGACGATTTTATAAGTTCTATAATAGTCAGAAAACTTCAATTTGGATCACTGTATTTTAATTAGTCTTTTTTATTATAAGGCTTGTAAAGGCCTGGCCCAATAGCATCATCACAGAAACAACTCAATCCTTTTCTTATGTTGGAGTTTTGGGCCCTCAGCCCCTCATTTTACTGGTATGGGCCATTAGGCATTAGTACATTAGTCGGGTGTTGGGTTTGGCCTATAACTTTATATGTGACCAATGTTTTATATATTTTTGTATAATGAATTTAATCTATCATTAGTTTACATGTTATTAAAAAAAATATGTAAAGAAATTTTTCCAAAATATATAATATAAAAAGTTATAGCCATTTCAAAACATATATTACCTCTGAGCCGGAGATGATTGAAAAATTACATCTTATATTCAAAAACAATCTTTTAAAGTTGTATTCAGATTGATCACAACTCTATTTACAAAAGTTTTAATGTTAGAAACAAATCCAGTCTTTAAATAGTAAATTGAATACCTTTACATTATTTGTTTTTAGAAACAAATCTAGTTAGTGAACTACTTATTCTACTTCTCTTTCATAGTAAATTGAATACCTTTACATGCTTTGTTTTTGTTTTACCTTTCTTTCTTTCTTTTACTTTACTTCATAAACTAAATGTTGTTTTCGTTGAATTACTCTGTATCCTAATTAAACCTACATTTGTCATTTAGTAGCTCTACCTTCATCAATAATTCAAGGCAGGCCCTCAAGATGAATGCAGCACATGAGCAAAGTGCATATTTTTGTCTTATGTCTAGGCTGTTTATGTATGGTTCAATCCATATATTTACTATTTCTAAAATGTGAGACACAAAATAAATGATGCAGTGGAATTGATAGTTTATGTTCCCCAATTTGAGAAATAAATAAATAGGAAGCTGTAATTTGCACTATACTATTAATTCTCATCTTATTGTGTCTATCATAATCATCAAGTTGCGTGCTATCATTTATATAATTTTTTTCTGTGTCACATGGCCACAATATGCGCATTTATTGGACATTTATTTTGGAGAGAAAACTCTCACTATCCATTTGAAATAATAATAATAAAAAAATCTCTTTTGCATTTTATATCCATAAATTAAAAGTCTACTCCTAGTATAATGAATAACAAGCACATGACGCTACCATTTTAACCCGCATTATACCAGGAGTGCATAACACAATCATTCGACATATTGGATGAGATTGTTGGCTTAACAAATCACAGTTGGTTTTATGAAGATAGGATTTAATCTTGAGTTTTTAAAAGAGAATGATTTGATATTGAGTTGTTAAAGAGAATATGATTTACTCTTATCCTTTGACTAAATTCAATATACCTGTAAAGCTTATATATAACACAGAATGTAAAGTATATCAATATATGTAAACAATTTCAGATTCTGTCAAGTTCTGAATTCTTTATGGTATCAGAGCCATAAGTCTCACGTCAAAATGGCATCCTTTTCTTCTACCTCTGCTTCTTCCACCTCCTCCACTACCATCTCCTCTATTGCCACCACTACACCTTCATCTTCTTTCCTTGCCTCGGCATTTCAATCTAAGAATTTGTTTAACATGATCTCTGTTAACCTCGACATCCCGAATTACCTTTTTTAGAGAGTTCAGTTCCTCCTAACTCTTTGTAGTCTTCATCTCCTTGGCTTCGTCAACGGCATGTTCAAATGCTCACCAGCAGACTCCTCGTATTACATTGCCTCGAATTGAAGTTTGTGTTGATTATACGGTTAACAAGCACAACCAAAGACTTTCAGAAATTTATAATCTGGTTTTGTCTTGAAAAGTTTTTCCCAAGGAGATAGAAGGCCAATCACTTTGGTCGGCAACAAATTAATGAGAAAGGTCGTTGTTTCAAATGCATCAACCATTAAACAAAAGGAATTTATATTGCAAAGAATGTAGTATTGGGTTAATTTACTTTTTCCTTTTCTACTAAAAGACCATTATATCATCTCCTTCTTTTGCATCTATACTTGGTCTGCCACCAGTTTTATTCCCATGTCAAAATATTCCCAATGCAACCATCTCCAAGTGGTTCTTCTCCTAGACATGTTTGCCTACTTCTATTGT
The DNA here is from genome assembly GCA_012295165.1 of Asparagus setaceus. NCBI lineage: Eukaryota > Viridiplantae > Streptophyta > Magnoliopsida > Asparagales > Asparagaceae > Asparagus > Asparagus setaceus. The sequence continues at coordinate 1,333,669 of CM022710.1, forward strand.
GCGTAGTGATCAAGAGGCCTCCTCTCATAGTGAGACATAGATTGTGTTGGGCGCGCGGACCGCGGAACCGTCGAGAGAAACCACCACAAACGATAGCAAAAACACAATAAAAGAGTAAAGACACGAGATTTACGTGGTTCGGCAAGTTGCCTACGTCCACGGGGTAAGGAGGGGGGATTTTCACTAATAGAAAGAGAGAATACAAATTAGGATTACAAGTTCTCACAAAGAAACCCTAAAAACAAACCTCTCAATCTCTCAAAAGATCTCCTCTCCAAAGATGCACAAAACCCTCTGAAAAGCTGCTCCAAAACGTGCTTATTAACTTCCAAATAATCAGGTTTAGGGTTATATATAAACTCTAAACGAACCGGGTTTAAAACCAAACCCGTTTTCTGAATCTGCCCAGATTAGTCGACTACTACATCATATTAGTCGACTACTGCTTCCGACCAGGCGCTTTCGTCATTGCAGATTAGTCGACTACAATACAGATTAGTCGACTACTCGTTCCGACCAAAACTGTTTTTCTCATTGCAGATTAGTCGACTACAATACCTAGTAGTCGACTACTGAACCTGAAAACTGTCTTGTGCATGTTTTTGTGCATGTTCTACAATTCTCCACCTCGTACATCATTTGATTCACCTCAAATTTTGGACGAACACCAAGAACACCAAGAACATCTAGAGATCACCATTAGCCAATCCAGCCAATCCAAATGCCACTACACCGCGACGCTTCACGCACTCTCCACCGGATCAAGCTCACCGTAGTTCACCTCAAATCATCTCCACCTTACCCATTACCGCCAGAAGGGCCATGCCCTCTTGGGCAAATCAACACGAAGCCGATATGAAGCAAGTCCAAGCAATGCTTAAACTTACTACTGTGACCACCTTGGTTAACATGTCCATTTGGATTCTCATTCGTGTGCACCTTCATGAGAGAAATATCACCTTCCTCTATGACATCCCGCACAAAATGATACGACATCGATATGCTTGGTACGAGCATGATGAACTGATTCTTCGCCAAGTGAATTGCACTCATTTGTCACACCACAAGTTCACGTTTTCTGCTCAATCCCCAAATCGTCTAGAAGACCCCACAACCACAATGCTTCCTTCACTCCCTCTGTCATGGCCATGTACTCGGCCTCTGTAGTAGAAAGTGCCATCAGAGCTCGCAACATCGATCGCCAACTAACCGAGCCCCATGTATCTTGAATACATAACCGTGAGTAGATCGTCGTCTATCTAGATCGCCGCATAATCGAGTCCACAAACCCGTCAATCGACATGTTTCTCCACCAAAACACGACCGTATCAACTGTACCCTTTAAGTACACGAGGACCCACTTCCTTTGCTTCCCGGTCGCCTTTCCGGATTCGCCAGAAATTTATAATCTGGTTTTGTCTTGAAAAGTTTTTCCCAAGGAGATAGAAGGCCAATCACTTTGGTCGGCAACAAATTAATGAGAAAGGTCGTTGTTTCAAATGCATCAACCATTAAACAAAAGGAATTTATATTGCAAAGAATGTAGTATTGGGTTAATTTACTTTTTCCTTTTCTACTAAAAGACCATTATATCATCTCCTTCTTTTGCATCTATACTTGGTCTGCCACCAGTTTTATTCCCATGTCAAAATATTCCCAATGCAACCATCTCCAAGTGGTTCTTCTCCTAGACATGTTTGCCTACTTCTATTGTGCGTAGTGATCAAGAGGCCTCCTCTCATAGTGAGACATAGATTGTGTTGGGCGCGCGGACCGCGGAACCGTCGAGAGAAACCACCACAAACGATAGCAAAAAACACAATAAAAGAGTAAAGACACGAGATTTACGTGGTTCGCAAGTTGCCTACGCCCACGGGTAAGGAGGGGATTTTCACTAATAGAAAGAGAGAATACAAATTAGGATTACAAGTTCTCACAAAGAAACCCTAAAACAAACCTCTCAATCTCTCAAAAGATCTCCTCTCCAAAGATGCACAAAACCCTCTAAAAGCCGCTCCAAACGCTTATTAACTTCCAAATAATCAGGTTTAGGGTTATATATAAACTCTAAACGAACCGGGTTTAAAACCAAACCCGTTTTCTGAATCTGCCCAGATTAGTCGACTACTACATCATATTAGTCGACTACTACATCATATTAGTCGACTACTACATCATATTAGTCGACTACTACATCATATTAGTCGACTACTACATCATATTAGTCGACTACTACATCATATTAGTCGACTACTACATCATATTAGTCGACTACTACATCATATTAGTCGACTACAATACCTAGTAGTCGACTACTGAACCTGAAAACTGTCTTGTGCATGTTTTTGTGCATGTTCTACAATTCTCCACCTCGTACATCATTTGATTCACCTCAAATTTTGGACGAACACCCGAAGAACACCAAGAACATCTAGAGAGATCACCATTAGCCAATCCAGCCAATCCAAATGCGTCACTACAGCATTGCCTCACGTGCCCTCCACAGGGATCAAGCTCACCGTAGTTCACCTCAAATCATCTCCACCTTACCCATTACCGCCCCGAAGGGCCATGCCCTCTTGGGCAAATCAACACGAGCTGATATGAAGCAAGTCCAAGCAATGCTTAAACTTACTACCTGTGACCACCTTGGTTAACATGTCCGCTGGATTCTCATTCGTGTGCACCTTCATGAGAGAAATATCACCTTCCTCTATGACATCCCGCACAAAATGATACCTGACATCGATATGCTTGGTACGAGCATGATGAACCTGATTCTTCGCCAAGTGAATTGCACTCTGACTGTCACACCACAAGTTCACGTTTTCCTGCTCAATCCCCAAATCGTCTAGAAGACCCCACAACCACAATGCTTCCTTCACTCCCTCTGTCATGGCCATGTACTCGGCCTCTGTAGTAGAAAGTGCCATCAGAGCTCGCAACATCGATCGCCAACTAACCGAGCCCCATGTATCTTGAATACATAACCGTAGTAGATCGTCGTCTATCTAGATCGCCCGCATAATCGAGTCCACAAACCCGTCAATCGACATGTTTCTCCACCAAAACACGCACTGTATCAACTGTACCCTTTAAGTACCGAGGACCCACTTCCTTTGCTTCCCGGTCGCCTTTCCGGATTCGCCATGAATCTCTGACCACACTAACCGCCTGTGGAAATATCTCGGTGTACACACCATTGCATACATTAAACCGCTAACCGCACTAGCATAGGAACACGCTCCATGTGCCTTCTCTTCATTTGTAGTGGGAGATTGATTACCGAAGCCTAAAGTGTGGAGCCAATGGAGTCACCACCGACTTAGCACTTTGCATCCCGAACCTCGCGATCACCGGCTCTATGTAGCCCTTCGACTCAAGAACAATCGTCGATTCGCGCTCTCTTCTAATCTCCATACCCGTATTTTCCTAGCGGCACCCATGTCCTTCATCTCGAACTCTTCACCAAGTTGAGATTTCAACCTATCTATCTCCACCCCGCTCTTAGAAGCAATAAGCATGTCATCCACATACAAAGAAGATAGATAAAATTACCTCCGCTAAGCTTCCAATGTAAACACAACAATCATGATCGCCGGAAAATCCATGCTTCAAAGATAAAGGAGTCAAATCGCTTGTACCACTGCCGGGAGATTGCTTTAATCCATACGTTGACTTCCTCAAACGACACACATGATTCTCCTTATCCTCAACCTTGTAGCCCTCAGGTTGATGCATGTAGATCTCTTCATCCAAGTCTCCGTGCAAGAAGGTTGTTTTAACATCGAGTTGATCCGACTCAAAATCACCATGAGCAACAATACTCAATAGCACCGAATAGAAGTATGTTTCACCACGGAGAAAATATCTCATTGTAATCCACACCCTCTTTCTCAGGCAAAACCCTTAGCCACTAACCTCGCCTTGTATCTTACACCACCGAAGCTCAAAGATCTTCCTTTCTTTTATACACCCACTTACAACCAATAGCTTTTCTTCCTACGGGCAATGGGACCACCTCCCATGTTTGGTTCTTCCAAGAGATTCCATCTCTTCCTCCATCGCAGCCAACCAACTCTCACTATCCTTGTCCCGAATAGCTTCCTTGAAGGAGACCGCTCGTCCTCCTCCACCGAGTGCGTATTCAACCATATTAGCACGCCCATAGTGCTTTAGGGGTTGATCAGCCCCACCAAGAGACTGTATGCTCGCTTTGGCCTAGTGGAAGCCAAATTATCCACGAGCCGTTGTTGTAGTGCCTGTATTTTCCTCGCTGAACCTCCTCCCCGCCAAGCTCATCATCTACGACTTCCCACTTGAGCACGATTAGAACCTAGTTGGTCTTTAGGTTCTATTTCAATAACCCGAGACTTAGAAGTCTCACCGGCCATAACACCATCATCCTTGGATCCCTAGCAATCATGGATTTCTCATCAAAGGTAACATCCCCGCGACCACGAACTTTGAATTTTCCGTACACCAAAGGCGATAGCCTTTACGCCTTTGCATATCCCAAGAATATTGCCTTCTTGGCCCTCGCGTCAAGCTTTCCCTCGTTGACGTGATAGTAGGCGGTACATCCGAAAATTCCGAGCCTATCATAATCTGATGTTCTCGACCACACCCTATAGGGTGTATCACCATCCAATGTCGAATGTGGTGAACGGTTCACAATGTAACAAGTCAGTAGCCACCGCCGCCCACCATTCGTTGCCCAATCACGCATAAGATCGCATACTCACCGCCTTTTCCCGGTGTTCGGTTCGATCTCTCCGCGACCCCATTCTGGCGTGGTGTAGACTCGACCGCCTGTCGAACAATTCCTTCCTCGATCACGTAACTCCTTGAAAGCACCATCTCAGATACTGCACTGCTATCGGATCTCGGCGTCTTCAATTTCTTTCTGTCTGTTCTCAACCATTGTTCTCCACTTCTTGAATGTCTCAACACCTCATTCTTATGCTTCGAAAGTAAATCCAAGCATACCTAGAATAATCATCAATAAACGAGACATAATACGGAACCACCCTTGAAGTTGTCCGAGCGGACCCCAAACATCCGTGTGCACATAATCTAGTATCCTCGCTCTTAGACTTGTCGTTCAAACTTGACCTCGTGTGACTTTCCATACACACAATCCTCGCAAAATCCATGCTAGGTTCCTTCAGATTCTTCACAGACCCTCTTTACCAAGCGAACTAGACCCTTCTCGACATATGCCCAAGCCGCTATGCCATAACCGTGTGTGCTCACATGGGTCTCCACCACTTCCTTCAGCCTCCAACCGATCTCCTCGCCACCGCTGCATTCGAGAGTATATAGATTACCGTGACGAACACCCTTCATCACTACTAAGGAACCACGAACAACCTTCTTCACTCCGTTTTCCGTCACAATCCGCAACCACCGGAGTCCAAAGCACCAACCGAGATAAGATTCTTCCGCAAGTCGGGAACATGCCTCACATCCGCCAAGGTTCGAACCACTCCATCATGCATCTTGATTTTGATATTACCTAGCCCCACTGCTTACAAGCATGGTTATTCCCCATCAATACAGTTCCACCATCAATGCCTCTAGGTAGTAAACCACTTCCTATTTGGACACATATGGTAAGAGCAACCGAATCAAGTATCCACTTCCGGAGATCTCCTCGCCACCCGTGACGACATAGCATTCCTTATCGCCCCTTCCTCAAACGTAGCTCGCTTCTTCCTTGCCCTCTCTCCTCTCGGTCTTGTTGTTGTTCTTCTTTCCACCTACTCTCTTATTTGGACGGTCGACTTTGAAATGCCCAGCTTCACCGCGACTTGAAACATCCTTTTCCCGCAAGAGGTCTTGATTTAGATCTAGACTTTCCTCCCTTGCCTTTTCCTCGCTCATTGCTCCTTCCTCTTGCAAACAATCCTCGCTTGTTCCTCGCACGCTGGCCATGTCACTAGTTGCGGTCTTAGAAGATCGTCCGCTAGAAGTGCCGTTCTAGTCTCATCCATCTTCGATTTTCTCCCACAAGCCTCGGTGTTTGCACCAGTTCTCATAAGACTTCTACAGAGAGTAGTAGAAGCGCTGATCCTCGTCTCCTACTTTAACATCTATGTCTTTCAAATCTGATATGATCCTATCAAACTTGTTGATGTGTTCCTGATTGATGAGCCCTCCTCCATCTTGCAAGTATACAATTTGGATTTTAAGTAGATCCGGTTAGTTAGACTCTTCGTCATGAAGGTACCCTCTAACTTCTTCTACACGCCTCGTACCGTTTCTCTCCATCTACCAAGAAAGCTACATCCCTCTCGAGGCATAGGATAATCGACTGTGTTTCCGGATCCAACTCCTCCCAATCCTCATCGACATATCCTTGTTCTTCTTCTCCTTTCCATCCAAAGCCTTGTGCAATTTTTGCGAAATTAGAAAGTTTTTCATCCGCATCCTCCAATAAGAAAAGTCGTTCTTCCCATTGAACTTTTCAATCTCGAATTTTCCCACTTTGGTGATTCTTGGTTGGCGCCATCCTCTGTTTGTCTTCGTGAATCCGCTTCTCGGGAATCACCGAACACCCCTCAAATTAGAAATTACACCACTTCCAATCGAACAATAGCTCGATACCAATTGTTGGTAGCGGACCGCTGAACCGCCGAGAGAAACCACCACAAACGATAGCAAAAACACAATAAAAGAGTAAAGACACGAGATTTACGTGGTTCGCAAGTTGCCTACGCCCACGGGTAAGGAGGGGATTTTCACTAATAGAAAGAGAGAATACAAATTAGGATTACAAGTTCTCACAAAGAAACCCTAAAACAAACCTCTCAATCTCTCAAAAGATCTCCTCTCCAAAGATGCACAAAACCCTCGAAAAGCTGCTCCAAAACGTGCTTCTTTAACTTCCAAATAATCGTTTAGGGTTATATATAAACTCTAAACGAACCGGTTTAAAACCAAACCCGTTTCGACCGCCAGATTAGTCGACTACTACATCATATTAGTCGACTACTACATCATATTAGTCGACTACTACATCATATTAGTCGACTACTACATCATATTAGTCGACTACTACATCATATTAGTCGACTACTCGTTCCCACCCGAAAACCGTCATTCACAGATTAGTCGACTACAATACCTAGTAGTCGACTACTGAACCTGAAAACTGTCTTGTGCATGTTTTTGTGCATGTTCTACAGATTGCATCTACATCGGCCTCCTCGAGATCGCATGAACCGCCCCCAAAACCAATCATCACCTCACCTCCCTCACCACTTGTACATATTACACCCATATCTACTCATCCTATGCAAACACGAGCTAAGGTGGGTATTCATAAAGCTAATCCAAAATATGCTATGCGTGCAAAGTTCTCTTCTTGAAACAGAAGTTCACTGGACAACAGTGAGATGGGTTTTACGGTACCTTAAAGGAACTATGATGCGTGTTTTACTTCTAAGCCCTTGTTCTTGTTCTTCTTTCCACCTACTCTCTTATTTGGACGGTCGACTTTGAAATGCCCACTTCACCGACTTGAAACATCCTTTTCCAAGAGGTCTTGATTTAGATCTAGACTTTCCTCCCTTGCCTTTTCCTCGCTCATTGCTCCTTCCTCTTGCAAACAATCCTCGCTTGTTCCTGTTACACGATTAGCCATGTCACTAGTTGCGGTCTTAGAAGATCGTCCGCTAGAAGTGCCGTTCTAGTCTCATCCATCTTCGATTTTCTCCCACAAGCCTCGGTGTTTGCACCAGGTTCTCATAAGACTTCTACAGAGAGTAGTAGAAGCGCTGATCCTCGCCTCCTACTTTAACATCTATGTCTTTCAAATCGATATGATCCTATCAAACTTGTTGATGTGTTCCGGATTGATGAGCCCTCCTCCATCTTGCAAGTATACAATTTGGATTTTAAGTAGATCCGGTTAGTTAGACTCTTCGTCATGAAGGTACCCTCTAACTTCTTCTACACTCGCAAAGCTTTCTCTCCATCTACCAAGAAAGCTACATCCCTCTCAAGGCATAGGATAATCGACTGTGTTTCCGGATCCAACTCCTCCCAATCCTCATCGACATATCCTTATTCTTCTTCTCCTTTCCATCCAAAGCCTTGTGCAATTTTTGCGAAATTAGAAAGTTTTTCATCCGCATCCTCCAATAAGAAAAGTCGTTCTTCCCATTGAACTTTTCAATCTCAATTTTCCCACTTTGACCGATTCTTGGTTGACGCCATCCTCTGCTTGTTCGTGAATCCGCTTCTCGGGAATCACCGAACACCCCTCAAATTAGAAATTACACCACTTCCAATCGAACAATAGCTCGATACCAATTGTTGGTAGCGGACCATGAACCGTCGAGAGAAACCACCACAAGCGATAGCAAAAACACAATAAAAGAGTAAAGACACGAGATTTACGTGGTTCGGCAAGTTGCCTACGCCCACGGGTAAGGAGGGGATTTTCACTAATAGAAAGAGAGAATACAAATTAGGATTACAAGTTCTCACAAAGAAACCCTAAAACAAACCTCTCAATCTCTCAAAAGATCTCCTCTCCAAAGATGCACAAAACCCTCGAAAAGCTGCTCCAAAACGTGCTTATTAACTTCCAAATAATCGGTTTAGGGTTATATATAAACTCTAAACGAACCGGTTTAAAACCAAACCCGTTTTACGAATCTGCCAGTTAGTCGACTACTACATCATATTAGTCGACTACTCGTTCTAACCAAAGATCGCCGTCTCACGCAGATTAGTCGACTACAATACGATTAGTCGACTACAATACGATTAGTCGACTACAATACGATTAGTCGACTACAATACGATTAGTCGACTACAATACCTAGTAGTCGACCATCAACTGAAAACTGTCTTGTGCATGTTTTTGTGCATGTTCTACAGATTGCATCTACATCGGCCTCCTCGAGATCGCATGAACCGCCCCCAAAACCAATCATCACCTCACCTCCCTCACCACTTGTACATATTACACCCATATCTACTCATCCTATGCAAACACGAGCTAAGGTGGGTATTCATAAAGCTAATCCAAAATATGCTATGCGTGCAAAGTTCTCTTCTTGAAACAGAAGTTCACTGGACAACAGTGAGATGGGTTTTACGGTACCTTAAAGGAACTATGATGCGTGTTTTACTTCTAAGCCCTTGTTCTTCCTTCTCTCTTCACGCATACTCCGATGCCTATTGGGCTGGCTCCCCAGATGATCATCGTTCTCAAGGCGCATTCTGCATCTTTTTTGGTCCAAATTTGATATCTTGGAGCTCTCGCAAGCAAAACACCGTGTCTCTCGATCAAGTACAGAGTCTGCATTTCGAAGCCTAGCTTGTGCCACTACCGATGTTATTTGGATTCAACAACTTCTCCATGAACTTGGCTTGAACTCTCTTCACCACTCGTCCTATATTGCGACGACATCGGTGCTACCTATCTAACCACAAATCCAATATTTCATAGTCGTATAAAACACATTGAAATAGATTTTCATTTTGTTAGAGAACGGGTTCAGATGAAACTTTGCATTCAGTACATCTCCACTATCAACCAAGTAGCTGATGCTCTCACTAAGCCTCTGGGTATATGAGATCGTTGGCTGAACAAGTCATAGTTGGTTTCATGAGGATGGGATCTAATCTTGAGTTGTTAAAGAGAATGATCTGATCTTGAGTTGTTAAAGAGAATACGATTTGCTCTTACCTTTCGACTAGATTCAATAATATACCTGTAAAGCAATGTAAAGTATATGTAATCAATTTCAGATCCAACCAAGTTTTGAATTCTTTAACAATGAAATGTTGGGAGATTTGAAAGTGAATGTGAAAAATATGAAAATAAAGTTCTTTTCAACCAACATGAAAAAACATAAAGAAAAAAAAAAGTCGCCCAAACGCGCTTATTAACTTCCAAATAATCGGGTTTAGGGTTATATATAAACTCTAAACGAACGGGTTTAAAACCAAACCCGCCGACCGCCAGATTAGTCGACTACTACATCATATTAGTCGACTACTACATCATATTAGTCGACTACTACATCATATTAGTCGACTACTACATCATATTAGTCGACTACTACATCATATTAGTCGACTACTACATCATATTAGTCGACTACTACATCATATTAGTCGACTACTACATCATATTAGTCGACTACTACATCATATTAGTCGACTACTACATCATATTAGTCGACTACTACATCATATTAGTCGACTACTACATCATATTAGTCGACTACTACATCATATTAGTCGACTACTACATCATATTAGTCGACTACTACATCATATTAGTCGACTACTACATCATATTAGTCGACTACTACATCATATTAGTCGACTACTACATCATATTAGTCGACTACTACATCATATTAGTCGACTACTACATCATATTAGTCGACTACTACATCATATTAGTCGACTACTACATCATATTAGTCGACTACTACATCATATTAGTCGACTACTACATCATATTAGTCGACTACTACATCATATTAGTCGACTACTACATCATATTAGTCGACTACTACATCATATTAGTCGACTACTACATCATATTAGTCGACTACTACATCATATTAGTCGACTACTACATCATATTAGTCGACTACTACATCATATTAGTCGACTACTACATCATATTAGTCGACTACTACATCATATTAGTCGACTACTACATCATATTAGTCGACTACTACATCATATTAGTCGACTACTACATCATATTAGTCGACTACTACATCATATTAGTCGACTACTACATCATATTAGTCGACTACTACATCATATTAGTCGACTACTACATCATATTAGTCGACTACTACATCATATTAGTCGACTACTACATCATATTAGTCGACTACTACATCATATTAGTCGACTACTACATCATATTAGTCGACTACTACATCATATTAGTCGACTACTACATCATATTAGTCGACTACTACATCATATTAGTCGACTACTACATCATATTAGTCGACTACTACATCATATTAGTCGACTACTACATCATATTAGTCGACTACTACATCATATTAGTCGACTACTACATCATATTAGTCGACTACTACATCATATTAGTCGACTACTACATCATATTAGTCGACTACTACATCATATTAGTCGACTACTACATCATATTAGTCGACTACTACATCATATTAGTCGACTACTACATCATATTAGTCGACTACTACATCATATTAGTCGACTACTACATCATATTAGTCGACTACTACATCATATTAGTCGACTACTACATCATATTAGTCGACTACTACATCATATTAGTCGACTACTACATCATATTAGTCGACTACTACATCATATTAGTCGACTACTACATCATATTAGTCGACTACTACATCATATTAGTCGACTACTACATCATATTAGTCGACTACTACATCATATTAGTCGACTACTACATCATATTAGTCGACTACTACATCATATTAGTCGACTACTACATCATATTAGTCGACTACTACATCATATTAGTCGACTACTACATCATATTAGTCGACTACTACATCATATTAGTCGACTACTACATCATATTAGTCGACTACTACATCATATTAGTCGACTACTACATCATATTAGTCGACTACTACATCATATTAGTCGACTACTACATCATATTAGTCGACTACTACATCATATTAGTCGACTACTACATCATATTAGTCGACTACTACATCATATTAGTCGACTACTACATCATATTAGTCGACTACTACATCATATTAGTCGACTACTACATCATATTAGTCGACTACTACATCATATTAGTCGACTACTACATCATATTAGTCGACTACTACATCATATTAGTCGACTACTACATCATATTAGTCGACTACTACATCATATTAGTCGACTACTACATCATATTAGTCGACTACTACATCATATTAGTCGACTACTACATCATATTAGTCGACTACTACATCATATTAGTCGACTACTACATCATATTAGTCGACTACTACATCATATTAGTCGACTACTACATCATATTAGTCGACTACTACATCATATTAGTCGACTACTACATCATATTAGTCGACTACTACATCATATTAGTCGACTACTACATCATATTAGTCGACTACTACATCATATTAGTCGACTACTACATCATATTAGTCGACTACTACATCATATTAGTCGACTACTACATCATATTAGTCGACTACTACATCATATTAGTCGACTACTACATCATATTAGTCGACTACTACATCATATTAGTCGACTACTACATCATATTAGTCGACTACTACATCATATTAGTCGACTACTACATCATATTAGTCGACTACTACATCATATTAGTCGACTACTACATCATATTAGTCGACTACTACATCATATTAGTCGACTACTACATCATATTAGTCGACTACTACATCATATTAGTCGACTACTACATCATATTAGTCGACTACTACATCATATTAGTCGACTACTACATCATATTAGTCGACTACTACATCATATTAGTCGACTACTACATCATATTAGTCGACTACTACATCATATTAGTCGACTACTACATCATATTAGTCGACTACTACATCATATTAGTCGACTACTACATCATATTAGTCGACTACTACATCATATTAGTCGACTACTACATCATATTAGTCGACTACTACATCATATTAGTCGACTACTACATCATATTAGTCGACTACTACATCATATTAGTCGACTACTACATCATATTAGTCGACTACTACATCATATTAGTCGACTACTACATCATATTAGTCGACTACTACATCATATTAGTCGACTACTACATCATATTAGTCGACTACTACATCATATTAGTCGACTACTACATCATATTAGTCGACTACTACATCATATTAGTCGACTACTACATCATATTAGTCGACTACTACATCATATTAGTCGACTACTACATCATATTAGTCGACTACTACATCATATTAGTCGACTACTACATCTTGAGTTGTTAAAGAGAATGATCTGATCTTGAGTTGTTAAAGAGAATGATCTGATCTTGAGTTGTTAAAGAGAATACGATTTGCTCTTACCTTTCGACTAGATTCAATAATATACCTGTAAAGCAATGTAAAGTATATGTAATCAATTTCAGATCCAACCAAGTTTTGAATTCTTTAACAATGAAATGTTGGGAGATTTGAAAGTGAATGTGAAAAATATGAAAATAAAGTTCTTTTCAACCAACATGAAAAAAACATAAAGAAAAAAAAAATGTTGGCCAATTGAGAAGATGCCGACATGTCGGCATCAAATGGAAAAATTGTAGAAGTAAAGCTTCAAGACTGAGACAAATATGGAAAGCATGAATTTTATATAAATAAATATGTTGAATCCTTTACAATAAAAAATTCACTCCTCTCACGAGCATTAGTTTATTTCTACACGCGGTTTGTTGACCACTTTTAAAATAGTTTTACCGATAAAAACTAGTATTTTACAATGGAATAATCCCCTGTTCATATTATAAAAGTATATAAACCATATAATGATCCATAGGTCCGTTCTTGTTACAAGAAACCATTTGCCTAAAATCGTTAACTATTTACGTTTCCATGCTATAAGTCTATTGAACTTTAATTATGTAGGTAAGTCCGAGTTTATTTTGACCGCTTTATTCCTAAACTGCTTGAATTTAGATATTTTTGTGCCAAAATTTCACATCTTGTTCATGACTAAATGATATCAAAATCGTCTCATTTGTGTTTTTATTTTAGTAGATGATTCAAAGTGCTAGAAAAATGTCCAATACTTCGCAAAGTATGGTGAGTTTTCTCAAGCGTAAATTTTTTGAGAGAAACTATGAGATGAGGCCTCAACTTAATAAACATTCTTCAAAATGAAGCGATACTAAAATAAATTAGTGAAATATAGAAATATGACCTTTTAACTAGTATAGTCGGTAAAATATATCATTTGTGGAAATAAATATCTTCAATTATAGTAAGTTACAATTGACGGTGTTTATACATGTCAACGATATATTTTCCAAATAAGATATGAAATAATCTAAATTAAGATGAAGAGCTAAAATCTATAATTGAGAAAGAAATATCGACAAATTACTATTTCTAAATGTATCCCGTCACCCTTAAGTAAAAGTAAATAAAATCGTGGATATTTGGTTTTCTAAAGGTGGAGTATTTAGCAAATATTTTTCTGAAAGTTTAAAATGAACCTAATTAACTTTCTTCTGAAGGCTACTAAGTCCTTACCAAACATAATTAAGCTGAAAGAAACGGTCAAGCGCCTTATGTTTTCTAGATAGTTTTTCTCCAGTCTTTAACTGACTTTGAAGCAACAATTAATAATCAAAATAGAGGACACTAACATTTATCTCTTATACACAGAAGAAAATAAAAGAAATCAAGAAAAACTGAACTCTTAACTTAGATTAATATAACTTAGATTAATAATGTTCAACAGATTTGAAAAGTCACAAACATAGTCAATCTTTCACCAGGTTGGAATATTATTATATTTCTATGCAGGAAAACAAGTTAACAAGAGCTAGTCCTAGTCAAAAACCCGTTTCTTTTCTTTATTTTATTTTAGGAGAAACTAAAATATAAGATACAAAGTATGGGACAAAAGCTATCCGTCCACTTATTAAACCCTTTAAATCATTTCTACTTGTTGAAATGTCCATAGTGTTTCTAATGTTGGGTTTTGATATACGGCTAGATCTAGACTAGATCAACTTAAATACATCTTAATTAGGGGCGACAAAAAAATATCTGTATCCGCAGATATATTCGTATCCTCAACTGTTAGGATACGGATATGATTACTAAATATCATATCCGATAGGATATAGTTATGAATACAGATATGTAGTGAATTATCCAAACCAATATTCAAAATATCATATGTTGATCATACGGTTGCAATTGCTTTAATCCTTGGATTAATAGACTTGAGGTTAATTTTGATGATCAAGTCATCTAATTTTATTTTTTCAAATATAGCGAATATATTAATGAGTTCTCTTGTATCATATGTGAACTATATATTTTTTTTTCTATATTATATAGTTTTCTCATATCCGTTTTGTACTCACATGTATATCCGTATCCGAATCCGATTTTTGCAGATATGGATATGAGTTTTCCTTACCGAGACATATCCGTATTTGTAACTATATCCATATCAGTATGTAATTGGCAAGCAAACATAACTTACATATTTTAAATTCACTTTCAAATTGACAAACACCCCTCCATTAGCAATCAACATTTAATGTGACCACTAAAAATCCGTGAGAAGCGGCTCCAAATCAGTGGTTACCAAATTTGACCCGATTTGTTTCAGATATTGACTGCTCCCACCCCACTTGCATCATCAATGCCTCACTATCTATTCCATAACGGCATGTGATCTGAAAAAAAGAAAACTTACCCCCACAATAAGAAAGTAATTAAACCCCATAAAATATAATAAAATAAAAAATATACAAAAAAGAGCAATATGGCGTCGCATTTTTGAGTTAAAAAATGCACAACATCCAAATCATATTTCAAATAAGGTCTCTTGCCCTTTATTAGAGATTTCCTACATAGTATAACTCTCTCTCTCTCTCTCTCTCTCACTCTCTCATAGACATATCCAAGCACTTTTCTTCCTCTATACTTCTTCCATCTCTATTTAAACACCCTCAAGGTCCTTACTTCATCACATCCTTCTTTCAACTCTCTCTCTCTCTCTGACTGTCTATTTGTCTGTCGTCTCTAACTATATATTCTTCTTCTTCAAAATGTCGATTTTCAATCGAGTTACATCCTTGTTATTGTTCTTGTTGTGCTGTTGGAGGAATGGAATGGTCGACGGTTCTCATGTTGTGTACCATGAACTCAGGTCGTCGGTCCCCTCCACCGTCGTCGATAACCAATATAGGACCGGCTATCACTTCCAACCGCCGAAGAACTGGATCAATGGTATGTCACATAACTCCATATCTCCATCTACTCTTTTGTAGTGAGTAGATTGATGATGAATTATATGCTCTTCAGAAGTCTTCGCGTTGCATCCCTCCTTTTTTTTTATTATAAATATTCGTTATGATCTTTCTCTATCAACAATGAAGGCTGTATACTCGTTAGTGTTTGATCAAATAATAGTTATTGAGACTTTGGTTAGTGATTAAATAAATTAGAAAAAATTAAATCAATAAAAAAAATAAGGAAAAAAAAATACCATTCTCATTGATATTCTTTATTCTGAAGGGGGAAAAAACAAATATTTTTCGTAAGAGTTGATCTTAGCCATCATGGACCATGAGTTGTCCTCCGGCTGAGGTTCCGCTGGCTCTAATGTTGTGGGGCCCACGGTAGCAGATTCTGTAGGATTTTTCATAACGTGCGCTGGCAGCAGCCGGCTGCGGGATCCTGGCCGTTGGATCTTCGGGATTATGACCCGTTGACCCTAGAGTCGTGGTTGACGAAGTCCGGGCGTTGCTAATTTGCGCCTCTACCATCTTTTGTTTATTCTTTGCCGAAAAAGAAAATAAAAATCCTTGGTTTCTGATTTTTGTGTTTTTTTTCTTGTTGTCGCATATATTGTGTCTCTCATCCATGTTGTATGTATTTTGTCCTTACCGAGCAAGTTGCAAAGGTTTCAAAAATAATTCTTTTATGTTTACTATAAAAAATTCCAAGGGAAGTGCTTTTCATTTTAAAATTTTAATGGATGAAGTTTGCTAAATAACAAGATTACGGTGGTATTTATGTTAGAGTTGACTTTGAAAGGGACAAATGAACATTCGTGAACATTTATTACCTTAAATTGTGCTAAAATTAAGTTTATCACATCCTACTTATTTAGGATAAAAACAAATATTAAAAATGAAAAAGGAACATAGAAAGGTCAATACGCACTCCATCAACCTTTAGTGGGGTTGACTATTAGCCAAAAACTGCGGATAATTTCTGAGAGCAGCTCTATCAAAAAAATAATATTTATTTAATTGCTATTCGGGTATTTATTGAATTAAAATTTTTATTAAATGAATAAAACTTTCAATCGTAATATGTCATCTATACTTTTAAATGGTTATGATTCATTCAGAATATATCATCTGAGATAATTGAATACTTTTCAATTACCACCTAATTAGAGAGATCGGAATCTATAGTTGGTGGTTATATCATAGTATAGCTTTTTTAATGGCTTGTGCAAATTAATTAAAGTTTACTATTTACATTTGACTTTATATAATAATTGATTGTCAAAAGTTCAATGCTAACTTGTATTATACTTATTTTGTGCCATGTGCTTGGCTTGATCCTTTCGTTGACTACGCCAACCAGATCCTAATGGTATGATTTCTGAACACTATTTCACTTCAATCATAATCCATTTAATAAACCAAATAAATTGACCAATCTAAACTTTTTTAATTTCTAATCAAATGCAGGTCCAATGTATTACAACGGACTCTACCATTTATTTTATCAATACAACCCCAAAGGCGCAGTATGGGGCAACATAGTATGGGCTCACTCAGTCTCAAAGGACTTGATCAATTGGATCGCACTTGAACCTGCAATCTACCCATCCAAACCGTTCGATATTAACGGGTGCTGGTCCGGATCCGCTACTATCTTACCGGGTAACAAACCCGCTATCCTCTACACGGGTATCGACCCGCAAAACCGTCAAGTCCAAAACGTTGCGTACCCGAAGAATTTATCAGATCCGTATCTCCGAGAATGGGTCAAACCCGATTACAACCCGATAATAGAACCGGTTAACGGGCTCAATGCTAGCTCGTTTAGAGATCCAACAACGGCTTGGTACGGCCTCGATGGGCACTGGAGGATAGTAATTGGGAGTAAAAGGAAACATAGAGGTATGGCGATTTTGTATAGAAGTAAGGATTTTGTACATTGGGTCCGGGCGAAGCACCCGTTACACTCCGCTAATGAAACGGGTATGTGGGAGTGTCCGGATTTCTACCCGGTAGCAATGGAGGGAGAAGTAGGTGTAGATACGTCAGAATATGGTTTTGGACTAAAATACGTGCTGAAAAATAGTTTGGATATTACGCGATATGAGTATTATACGCTTGGATCGTATAATCATATTGTAGATAAATACGTACCAGATGGTACATCGGCGGATAACGGGTCGGGTTTAAGGTATGATTATGGTAATTTTTATGCGTCGAAGACATTTTATGATCAAGGGAAAATGAGGAGGATTTTGTTGGGTTGGTCTAATGAGTCTGACAGTAGACAGGATGATATAAGCAAGGGTTGGGCTGGGATCCAGGTTTGTTTAGTTGACTCGGTTGAATTTTAACTTCTCATGTAACATCTTTTCTGTTGCTAATTTGATCTCTCTTTTTTAATTTTGATTTGTTTGTAGACTATCCCTAGAAAAGTTTGGCTTGATAGCAATGGCCGGCAACTCATTCAGTGGCCAGTGGAGGAGCTTGAGTCAATAAGAGGGAAGCAAGTTTACATGAAGAACAAGAAAGTTAAGGGTGGAGACTTTGTAGAAGTTTCAGGAATAATGACCGCACAGGTGAGAACCTTAATCGGAATATAGATTTTATCAGAACATCCTGCGGACAGTATGGCTCAGAACACTCTTGCTCGCATTTGTGTATTCCCTAATCATGTGATCTACGGTGTAATGAGCTTATAACAATTAGATTAAAGTAGTAAAGATTATTGATATAGTATTGCATGATGATGATGCAGAGTGACGTGGAGGTGACATTTGAATTGTCAAGCCTTGCAAAGGCTGAGCCATTTGATCCCATGTGGACTGATCCTCAGAAGCTATGTGAACACAAGGGTGCGGATGTGAAGGGTGGAGTTGGACCCTTTGGGCTATTGACTCTGGCCTCAGCCAAAAGAGAGGAGCAAACCGCTGTTTTCTTTAGAATATTCAAAGCTTCAGACAAATATGTTGCTCTCATGTGTCATGATCCATCAAGGTATCTTATCCTTTTTTTATTTATTTATTATCTCTTCTTACCAAAGGTTACTTACACGTTTAAAAGTTCTCTTATAAGAATAGAAAATTCATTGAATGTTCTGATCTCTTTACTCTGTAATATCAGTCATTCAAGCAGTAATTAAATGAATGATTGAGGTTCAACCAACCAAAGAGAGGTGATCAAAACACTTGCGTGCAGCATCAGAATATTCCGCTCGCATCTATACTATAGTTGTTACTTAAATATCCTTAACTAAAAGCTTTAAATGTGATGTCTCCACTTTAATCCAAAATTCTACTCAATTGACATGTATTAAACTTAGGAACTAATTACCTTGATTATTAATTATAAATACTTGTTTTGATGGCAAAAACAGGTCGTCACTAAGGCCTGGACTATACAAACCAACCTATGGAGGATGGGTTGATGTAGACATCAAGAAAAAAGGGAAGATTTCTCTAAGGAGTCTGGTACATTAATATTTCCCTTTCATCCCTTCCTTTATTTTAACTTATAAAATATAAAGTTTATAAAGACATTATTTTTTAATTTTATAAACAGATTGATCACTCAGTGGTGGAGAGTTTTGGTGCTGAAGGCAAAACTTGCATGACATCAAGAGTTTATCCGAGCATTGCAGTTGGAGATGCAGCACATTTGTTTGTGTTCAATAATGGAGCAGAAGATGTGAAGATCACAGAGATATATGCATGGGAAATGAAGAAGCCTTTGATGAATGGAGACTAAAACAGATTTCATTTAAATTTATGAGATGCACGAATTTATGATTTTAGGTTTTTTTTTCTAAAAATATTTCCAGCCATTTAGCAAAGAATGAATGTCTAGATACTTTTTTTTTCTCCCCCTTTTTACGTCGTAATTCAAAGGAAATTCCTTGTGTTAACAACTTTACTTCAATAAAAGTTTACACAATGACCCCCTTTAACATTTGTAAACTGTTTATGATAATGGTAGGATATGAGAATGTTCTCTAAAATGCATGACGCCAAAATATTGCGTGCAAAAAGCAAACAATCTTCGCGCCTACAAGTGGAATTCCATTTCTTAAAGTTGATAGAGGGAGCAAAAGGTTAGGTAATTATGATCCGAATCTTGTAAAGTGAAAAGAAAAAGGTACACTTGAAAATAATTGGTGAAGGAAATGATTAGCATCCATGGCATGCAGTATTCCTCCCAAACTTTGATTAATGGATAAAATAGTGATAACCATACACAGAAGTCAATAAAAGTTTGTACTACTGGGAAAAAAAAATAAAGTGGGGTCCATAGAAATTTATTATTTCTCTTTGCAATTTACAAGAAAAGTTTTTACTATTTTCTGTATAGTAGTACAAACAGCTATCATGACTCAATGGATGAGCCAAACGTTATCTATTTTTATTAATTATGCATCGTATTTTTAGGATGATTTTGCCTTGTTAATTGAAGGATGTAAAGTTGAGATAGAAAGTTGTTAATCATGTAAAGTAGAGACATTCGTCACGTATTTAAGAGAATCCCCCCCAACCCCAAACCCAAAAAAAACAGAAAAAGAAAAAGGGTATGATGATACGGTGACAGCATCATCAACGTAGCACTACGAATGATCACTGCCGAGAAACTGCAAACAAAAAGACTTGTCTCAGTAGTGCTCTCAAACATTGAGAGGGAGCACCCATTTCCAAAGAGCGCCACAAACTTTAGGGAACCTAACAATGACAAGAGAGACACTACATACACGAGTGGGGATGTAGCATAAAAAAAGATCCCAATTATGGGATTCGCAGTGGCAATATTCACGCGTTAAAGTGAGACCGTCAACTTTCATTGATAGAGCACTACTCCACAAGACTCCACTGTCTCTATCTCTTACAAGGCTTGGTTTGGTAGGAGGAAAGGTAGGATGAGATGAGAGACGAAACTAAAATTCATTTTGGTAAGGGGTTTCTAGAGGGTGCGGTGAGGTGAAGAGAAAGAAAACTCAAAACGAACTACATAACCGGAAAGAGAAAAACCTATCGATATTGGGAGGACACAAAATGAGAGAAAAAGCAAACTATGAAAAGATCCAAAACTCTCCCTCCAACCAAACATAAAGACCAAAAAGAATGTCCATGCTTTCACCTCATTGCACCTCACTTCGCCTCATGAAAGAATGTCCACAGCAATTAGGTTCTCATTCTTTTCAAACTCACTATATGCGGACACACGTTATTGAAATGGACAATGCTTATAACTGATCGTAATTCATGCATGATTTTAATTATAAGTGACCAAAAATCTAAATTAGAATTATTAATGGGTCGAAATAAAATCTTCCCATAGAAGTGTTTCCCTCAAGAAACCCTTTCCTTTCAGTGGTGACGAAATAAAGAAATGAGAAGGGCGAACACAAATTTAATTTCCCCCCACAAAATGAATAATTTATGAGAAAATGACATGTTATGGAGGATAAACATTTCTAAAATAAAGCATAAAAAGTGAACAATGGTTCCGTCAGAATCTGAAGCTCATAAATTTAAAAAAAAAATCAACACAAAAACAAGAATGCATGAATACTCTTATCACCTGAACACATAATGAAGAATAATTGGTAGCCCACAAAGAGCTAATAAGCAAACTGATGAAAGAATAATCAAGCGAGCATACCGGATATCCAACACAACTAAACATAACACAGAGCAAAGTATCAAACACGCAATCTGGACTGCTCTATAAAGAAAATTATTTACGCGCACCATGAACCTAAAACATTGGACCCCAAGCACGCAATAAGATGTTTCCTAACACAAATAATCGAGCACATAATTTACAAGGAGTTTGATCAGTATGGGCAACTTCCACTCCATTACACAGAGTGAGATTTGGGTATCATTAACATTATTGGCCGATAATTTTTAGTATCATGAGTAACTAAAATTCTGGGAAATATCAGTTGCCAATATCAAGAGCAGCTAACTTCTGGAAAGAAGAAGCGACCAAAGAAAATAAACTAACATGTCCCAACCAAAATCACTTTAAAAAAAATTTAAACTTCACCATACATGACAAAACACAATAAACTCTCTTCTCGAGATATAATAAAACAAGTGAAGCCAGAGGTCCAACTGCTGAACTTAGAACAGAGCATTTAATAAACTAGATAGCAAGAATCCTATCAAGTCCAACAAACTAATAGGAGAAAAACCTATCCCCAAACAGAGCTTACTTGATCTTCTTCTTTGGCCTTAGCTGCAAAACAATTAAATGGAAACGCCCCGTGAGTCAATTTTGCCCTTAAAAAAACTTAGGAAAGAAACATGAAGTTATAACAATAAAACAACTAAAAATATATTGTAAAACATTTTTAATGTAAGAACCAAGGGGAAAATAAGGTTGAAACCCTAGTAGGTATGTGAGCATAAAACTAACTAAAAAGATGACATTTAAACTCATCCACCTGATGAAATTGGAGAAATGAACAAGATAGGGAGAAGAGAACCTGATTGCTGTGGCCACATTTCTTCTTGCGGCAGTTAACAGCTCTTGGATGCAAGCGAGCATAGCACCTAACAAAGACGTGCAAGACAATCATACCACATACGCACTCACACACACCACAGAAAAAAAAGCGAGAATAAGACAATAGTCTGGACCCAGACCATCTCAATCTTACCATGTAGAGGAAACTACTTGCAATAATCAATAAATCATTAATAACATTGGCATTAAACAAATGAGAAACTGCTGAGTTGGGCATGAAATATATTTTTAAAAAAACTCAAGAGATCATGTTGCTCAATAATACCAACACGTTTAACTAAGCAACTCATGTTTAAAAAAATGATTAAACAAATATAAATAAAATAAATTAGCATCAAAGAAGAAATAAAAGGCCGTCTTTGATCTATAATAGTTTTTCTTTTTCCCCATCTGGTGTACACAGGCATAAATGCTAACTAAGTTTAAGTCGATAGACTTACCATCTAAACATACTCTTATCCAAAAGAAGACTTAGTTAATGCTAACTAGTAAATTAAAGTTCACATTTTGTTCCTTTTGTTTTTGCATTTCCCTTCAATGGAAAATTGAACCTTAGTTGGGAACATATATTGAGAAGTGGCATCCTTATATTAAAGGATGCATGCACAAGTTTCTACTGTTCACATATTCTACTCCATACTGCACTTTCATTAAACATCTCATTGGAAAGGTTATATAACCAGAAAAATCATGCCCTGCACATCACTGCCACATCAAATTCTTTCTATTCTTCCAATTATTCAGTACATGCAGTCTAAATGAGCAAAAGGGACCAGAAGGTATTCTCATTTTCCTTGGTTAGCACTGCCAACTAGGAAGTTGAACAAAATATATACACTGACAGGTTCAATTGCATTAATGAAACTACTGTGTCAGAATTTATCTTAACTACATGCAAACTGCACTCAAGTACATCTGACTTTGGTTAAAAGTCATGTAGTTTCGGGTTTGGTGGAGTCGTCTTTCACAAAAGTGGATTTCATATCTTTGTATATATTTAGTTAATTAGACTTTTACGAAGTCTTATAATCCTATTTGCAGTAGCTCCGTGGAGTCTTTAAATACTCTTGCACTCAGATTTGATTAGAGAGTTTTGATTATTTGATAACATATCAAGATAAAAGCATGTGATTGCATTAGTGTGAGACAAAACCTAAGCTTAACCCTAGTCACCCAACCTCCCTTCTTCCCATGGATGTTGGCTCAAACCCATTCTCCCTTCTTCTTGATCTTATACCAACCTCACCCAAGCCATTCATCACTGACTAATTTTACTCTCTTACTAATTCTAGTGTCTGTCAACGACTTTCCTCCTTGTTGCTAGTGTGCTCACGACCATCTTTTCACCACCAACAGAAGTAAATAACTGCTTCCACAAACAAGTTTGCAGAGCTACACCACCACATCCATAAATATTTTCGTGATTCCTTGACCAAAGTCATTCTCTATGGTCTCAAATATCATTTACAACCTCTTGTTAGATATATATATGCTCACCATCCTGTTTGATCTCAAAAAGTGATTTGTAAACAAATTCTATATTTCAGCTGAAGAAAATAAGAGATTGCTGGTGAGAAAGGTAAGATGGCAAGGGATCGATAATGTCAAAGGGAAAGAAGAGACTGCCCACCATGACGGAACTCAGAGCAACAAAAAATATGATATATTTTACATCCTCGCCAACTCAGAGCAACAAAAAATATGATATATTTTACATCCTCGCCAACCTAGATTCATATTCGATACAGGCATACTGTTGTTATGGGAAGATCATTGATCATTCCTATGAAAGGTGATCCTACACAGGGCACCTCCTATTGGTACAACAGGTTATCGATATACGTATATCTTACGTCTCACATGCACGTTGCTCAACGCAATCCCATTGAAGAATTACATTGCTTCTAAAGCTAGCTAAAACACTAACATGCAATGCTTTCCTAATCATACTGATAAAGTTATATCAATTAATTTCCCTTGTTCTTTGAATTTCCAAAATTACGACCAAAATTTCTAATCCATGACCATCATCCGACATGTCTCCGTATCACCAATCAAAATTAACCTTTCTAGTTCTAAGAAGAATTTCTTCTCCTCAATGTATCCATGAATTATCTTTTCTAACCTACTTGAGGTGGGAGCAAACAAGATGCAATGCAGATACATTGTCGCTTAGCTAACGCTGTCTAGTTGCTCTCAAATTGTGCAAAGTTTATCGCTTTTTATGCTGTTGTCATGTAAATGGTTACAAATCAGTTACTAGCCACATAACTCCGAAAGTAACCTAACAGTACACATATAGAACTAGATGCAGTAAAGGCATCCTAATTTTCCCTCATGTTCAGTTATTCAGGTGCACATTTTACATTTTCGTAATTCCTTCAGTCGTTACGTCGTCTGGGGTAACGTCCATGGTGACGGCGAGCCAGTCTGGATGTAATTGTGAAGTTCATCACTTCATATGTCTTAACTGATTAAACTTGCCATTTCTCACAAACGAGAAAGTAACCGCGTAATTTGCTTGATGTTTTTAAGTTCTCACAAACAGTGACCTTACCATATACTAAATTAATTGATATCATGTAACATGCTACAAATAACAACTAACTGGTCTATTATCCGTCACAAATTAGCAAGAAATGAATATTAAATCATACTTTCTGCAGATCATTTTATCCTGGTTGTACTTCCTCGCAAGCGCCATCAACGAGGGCTCGATGATGCCACCCCTCAGCCTCAGCACCAAATGAAGCGTCGACTCTAAAAAATTCAAATCCACGGTCAAAACCCTAACCAATCAAATAATCAAAATCACAGAACAAAATCCTCACCTTTCTGGATGTTGTAATCGGCAAGAGTCCGCCCATCCTCGAGCTGCTTCCCGGCGAAGATCAGACGCTGCTGATCCGGTGGAATCCCTGCAGAAAATTTCCCAAAATTAGCCAAAAAAAAAAAGTTGGGGTTTTTTACGGCGATTTGGGGATTTGAGCAGTAAAGTTACCTTCTTTGTCCTGGATCTTGGCTTTGACATTGTCGATGGTGTCGCTGCTCTCGACCTCGAGAGTGATTGTTTTCCCCGTTAGGGTTTTGACAAAGATCTGCATTTTGCTAGGTTTCCTCCTCCGTTCTCCGCGCCCGCCTTCGAAAAATAGTATTTATATGGTGCTTGGGATCTAGGGTTTTGGGAAGTAAATGTCGTAAATACCCTTTTAGGCGAATTTTGACGGTTCAGTTTCAATTTATAATATGTTTGGATCGATTTAATTTGGGAAAGTTTTAATCTGAATATACTGAATTTTGACGGTTCAGTTTCAAAAACGAGGAGTTCTAGCGGTACTCGCTCCCGCTAGAACCCGCCCCAACTCGCCCCAAAAGTAGGTGGGTGGGGCCCACAGAAAACCCTTAAAAAAAATCTTAAGTGAGCCCCACCCACCTATTTTTGGGGCGAGTTGGGGCGAGTTCTAGCGGACGCGAGTACCGCTAGAACTCCTCTTCAAAAACATGATCTCCGTCTCTCACAGCTGGCCCAAGAGTCACATTCTCCTCCTTCGGCTCTCGGGTCTTCCTTCTTGAGTACAAATCCAAGCCCAACATCAATACAAATCAAACTAATTGATAAGGAAAAAAGATAAATATAACAGTTTTAACCCTGCTAAGCTGCAATTTTTATCTATGCTACGTAGAGTAATGATTCTATTAGAACATCCTCATAGAAATGGGTGATTTATACTATTCATGGGTGGTTAGAGGAATAGTTTGGTAATTATAACTTTACTATTAATGGTGTCAATCACCTCAATCCTATAAGGGGGTGATTCTGATATAATTCCTACTGTGCTATGTATGCTTGACAGTTAAATTAAGCAAAAATGATTCAGCACAAACTAAATTAGACCACAACAAAAACTAGTAAACCCCTAAAAATGAAAAAGAGGAGGCTATTTTGCACTATGCATCGAAATAAGCAAGAAAAATTAGATATTGGGATTACTAAAGTTAGTAAATAGAGGAGAAAATTCGATAACATTTTGGATCGCTTAGAGCATCTCCAACGCAGCGGCATTTTGCCGCTGCGTTGAGCTGTATCAACTCTAATCATGCCACATATGTTGCGGCATTTTGGAGAAATTGAACAGTGCGACGCCAAATATGGCGTCGCACTGTTCATACCCCATTACCGTTGGTTTTATTTTTTATTTTTTAACTTTTTCTTTTATCTTTTAAATTTTATGTATTTACAATTTAACCCCAACTGTTTTATTTAAATTTATAAAACAGTTCTAATAATATTTAAATTTTATATTTTTACCCCAATTGTATAATTTAGGCAGAATAAATTATTTTTAAAAATAAAAATAATGTTAAAATATAAAAGACATTATTATTAATTATAAGATTAAAATCTAGACATTATAACTAAAGTCCCATGAAATATAAATTAAAAATATAAAGAGCAATCCTAATACATAATTCATATAGTTAAGTGCATATTAAATTTGTAATTTTTACATTGTTGTTAATGTTTAATTATTTTCTTGTATTTTATTTTCTGTTGTGTTCTTAAATGTAATAGTTTGGCAATATCAATAATAAAAATATAATATTTTAGCAATCAAGTTATTTTAATTAATAAAATAATAATTTATTATTTTATTAGTTTAATTTTAAATAATAAATCATTTTGTTTGAAAAATGATTGGAAAAACTAAAATTTGATATGGGTTAATTGTTGAAATAGTTAAAACTATAGGGAATAAAAATAATAATATAAAGTAGATTAAAAAGAATATACTGAGAATATTCTTTTTTGGTGCAAAAAATGGTGCAGTGGGTTGGAAATGAATTACTATTTGATGTAACTTTTGCATCATTTTGGTGCAAAATTTGCCCCATTTTGATGCGAGGGGTTAGAGATGGTCTTACCGTGATTGAATAAAATCGGAGAACAGCTTGGGCTTTTGGTTCAGCACTGTTGCTGATTTCCTCCTCGCGCGCTGTTTGTTGCCCCCGCGTAGGATTTGGAGGTCAATGGGCTTAGCCCAGTTGTTAACGTTCAGGCCGACGTTAATTTTTTGATAAAATGACAGAAAAGATTTTATTAATGGGGTACCAATATTTTAGGCATCGCGTCCTTCCATGCCCTAATAATAGAATTAGTTTTCATATCTTGCCGGCGTGTTGCCGTCTAAGCTAAAATATGAGCCACTTTATTTTCAGATCTAGACAAAAAAAAAAAAAAAATAGTAAATAAAAGTTATATAGCTAAAATTAGTTTTCATATCTTGCAATTTATTGATAAGTTTTGTCATGTCGTGGTATGGATTTCGGGTCCTTGTAAGAAGTTGATGAGTTGTCTGGAGTCCGTTTCAAAGACCACATTTTGATAGTATCATTGTTTGGTGAATTGAACAGCAAAACTCGCAAAAATCTTTGCCATTTGATGGTGAATTACTGCTGTGCTTAGGAAAAATATATATAAGTTTATGAATGCACCATAAAACATTCGACAGTTTGGCCGAGTGGTCTAAGGCGCCAGATTTAGGCTCTGGTCCGAAAGGGCGTGGGTTCAAATCCCACAGCTGTCACTTTTAAATTATTTTAATTTATTTTTGCATTCTTATGAGGTGAGATGAGATGGATTTCTTTAATTTTTCTTTAAGATGTTATAAAATGAATTCTTAAAATGTTTCGCATGTGAATCATACCCCCATATCTTTCCGTGCCAATCTTCAACTTTTCCCTCTGGGGTAACCTATTAGGCTTGATCAAAACCACAGTAGAACTCTTTAAGCACGCCTTTTTCCCCCCTCCCTTTGATGATCTTTAAGTACACTTTCAATGAGTGCATAGTTAATTTGAACTGATCATCTTACCATATACAAATTGGTCAATATCCGTTGAGTATGTAGTATGCATGTAAACAATGTAAACGGGAGAAAAGCAAAGACAAAACATCGTAGAATACATCACCCTAGTTCACGTTATATAATCACACACCGCAGTTCACGTTATACACTCTTTGAATAACCAAGCGTTCCATACATTTGCTCTCTATTCTCTTAACAGAATAATCAACAGACAACCTCATACCTACGCACCTCCACTGAGAGGCAAACTTTGCCGCCGCTGACAAAACCGACATTTCAACAATGCTGCTTAATCCGCACTACATGAACTCATATAAGCTATGTAGGTTGATGAAAACCTAGAATCACGAGGAAAAACCCAGCAAGATCACCCGAA
This sequence comes from Asparagus setaceus, assembly GCA_012295165.1. Classification (NCBI taxonomy): domain Eukaryota; kingdom Viridiplantae; phylum Streptophyta; class Magnoliopsida; order Asparagales; family Asparagaceae; genus Asparagus; species Asparagus setaceus. Next base: position 1,362,443 of record CM022710.1, read on the forward strand.
ATCCACCCATCCTTGTCTAATCAAATGGATCTACTCTTGGATCGTGTTTACTAGCCATTACCATTCCCGTGCAAAGGCATGTTGGGCACGTGACCTGCAAAGAAATTAAGAACAAGTCGAAGATACTGAGTTCTGCGTACGAAGCTGATTCAAGCTATATCTTAATTACGCATAATCAAATAGGCCACACCTTTCCAGCCCCTGAGCAATTTTGGCAACTCTGAGTTGAAGGGGTCGCAAAGGTTGCTCACAGCTTCCATTTATCAAAACTAGTTCTGTGCTCGCTAACACAGCACTTACAGAACATCGAGCACAGAACAGAGATATCCTGTTCATCCAAAAGAATCACAATATGATTCAATTTCATACATTGAATCTACCTGCCCCAATGAAACAGCAATTTCCTTTTCTTAAAAAAAACTCAATAATAATTTAGAGTAATCATGGGATTCAATGCATAGATTTCCTTTTCTTAAGCACACACAGAATTCCTAAGATTAGACAAAGCCGCACCTGTACCATGGCAATACTTGCATCTTTTCTTTTCTTGTTGCTCTACATTGTTGGCCTCAACTAACATCAAGGCGGATATCACATCCACTGCCCCCACCTGAAAAAGAGGCCACGGTGGGATCCATCTGACTGAATCACAACGAAATAGAAATTCAGATAAAAAAAAAACAAAGGTTTGTGCACAATGAACAGGTAGTTATTTTTATTATAGATCAACCTTAATTGCAGCGGCAAATGCATGTTTCGGATAAAATCTTCATAGGAAGTACCACCCAAGCCTAACTTCAGCTCCAGCTGCAGAAGAAATAGTTTGAAGCTTAACATCATTAAGCAGAATAAGAATGGAAGGACACGTGAGTAAATAAGTAAAAGACATATGAATTGTATGAATCAAAGGCAAAAGGATCAAGTACATAAATGGAAAAGAGAACGAATGTTAGTGAGAACACGCATCAACAAATTTCCACAGGGTTACCTTTTTAACTCATAAAAACATACGTCAAAGTTCCTACAACAGAAGAGACACGTTTTTTAAGTCACATAGTGTGTGAGCAACTTTATTCGTATATTGACAATGGCATATATATTAAGGGGAGGAGAAAATATTCTAAAAATTCTTTGCTTTTATGGTAATCATTTTCATAAAGAGAAATAACGAAATGATTCGTCCATTTTTTTTCACTGAAACCCCAAAATTACCTTTAAAAAACTCATAATTAAGGCACATGACTAGGTTTTTGGATGATTTAAATTTTGTTAAGAGCACAACTCACGTGTTTTGAACTTGAATTTTTAAGTTTATTTTTTATTTATTTTAGTGAAATTTAACTCAAATGTGGTTGATTGTAATAAAAAATACCTTAAACATAGTTTATATATAAATTTAAACTGAAAGGTGGTTTCCATATAATTATTATATTTTGACAGTGGGTTCTAAAAGGGGGGAAAAAACCCTCAAAAAGATGGGACTAAACAATAAGGCCAATTAAATCCTTTATATAGCAACTATCCCAAAAGAAGAATGATATTATTATAGTAAGTTGAAACCAATATTCGCTTCGAGAAAAACTAATGCCCAGAGGTCAAGAGAACAACCGGACATATGTTGGGAGGGTATCGGGTCGGATGAGATGTTGCTGTTGTTTGAACTATCCTGTCCTAATAGGACTCTAAATAGGCTAGGTTAAGGTATTATTAATCCCTCTTAACTCTCTATTTAAGGTCTCCCCATCTTTAATTTTCTGCAATCAAAACCCTAGATTTGATACCGACCCCCTCCTCTCTCTCTCTCTCTCTCTCCCAACCATGGCTTGCACCGCCGCCGCCGCCATCACCACCGCCGCAGATCTACGCCTTCCTCCCGCAGGCTCCCTCCGCTTTCCCTCCCTTCAACCTTTGTCCGACCCTGACCTAACTTCAGAGGATCATCTCCTGAAATCTAGTCGTTCAGTCTCTCCCCCTCCCCCCTTGGCTTCCTCCACCCCTGCACCCACAGATCTCCTCCCGGCGGACATCCTCAATTGCATACAGAAACGCCTTCCTCTCGATGACTACCTCCGCTTCCCCTCCGTCTGCTCCTCTTGGCGCTCCGCCGCCAAGCGTATCGCCCGTCGTCAGCCCTTCTCCGACACCGAGTTCCCGTGGCTTTTCTCCTTTCCTTTATCCGACTCTAGAGAGGAGTTCGCCACCGCCATCTGCCTCTCCCCCGACAACTCCCTCCCCCCCAGAACCTACTCCATCCCCGTCCCCCCACGCTTCCAAGGCCACGACGCCGTCTCCTCCGACTCCCACCGCCTCATGATCGAAAACAACACTGACTACGAATCTCAGGACCCCGACACCCTGGGGATCTACATCGTCAACCCTTTCGATTCCTGGACCCAACTCGGCCGCCTCCCTTCTTCATCCACCTTACCCCGCGAACCCGACGATTTCCTAAATGTTGGATCAGCAGTCGCCAGGATCGCCATGAACAGCAGTGTGGCCCTCGCTGTTTGGGGCTTCGGATCTAATCTGGCTTATACTAGGTTAGGAATCGACCGCGTCTGGATCAACTTTGAGGATATCGTAAACGTTAACTGTTATCAAGATGTTGTCACGTATAAAGATGGCTTGCTTTGCGCCCTGGATGTAGAAGCTCGTAGAGTCTTTGCATTTGATTTCTCTTCTCCGGCCTTCAGATTGATAGACTTGACGCTGAATCTCCCCGCCTACCAAGAAAGTACCGACGACGGATGGACATGCTTCCAGCAGGCGCGACTCGTCAACTCATCATCTAAGCTTTTTCTCGTTCGATGGAGGAACTTTATTAAGAAGAAAGAGAAGAAAAGAAGAGAAGTCGACGTTTATAAACTGATGGACGACGACGATGGCGCAGAGAAGCAGTGGGTTCCCATCAAATGCCTCGGCAACTTCTCTTTCTTTCTCGGGGATTGTCACTCCATTTCGTTGTCTACCACCGACTTTCCCAGGTTGAGGAGCAACTGCATTTACATCCCCCACGACGCCTGTTATAGAATAACCTATGAGGAATACATGCTCTCTTTCACCGACGACAAGAGCTTCCGCCATCATTTGATCTATGATTTGGGGAATGGAAGCTGGGAGCAGTATTAGTCGTCTAAGAACTTCTGTTGTTTTTGGATGACACCATGTCTCCTATCAAACGGTGACAGTTAATTTGTTTTGTTCTTTTATCATTATTTACTTCCTACAATAATGGTTGTTTGGACTTCCTACTACAATATTTATTATGGTTGTTATGTCATTTTCAAAAGAATACGTAACTTTATTTGTTTATTTCTCTCTTTTCATTTTTTTTAAACACTCTCAATTGGACTTCCTACTACAATATTTATGATGGTTGTTATGTTCAATGGTATGGATCATTTTCAAGGATATGTAACTTTATTTGTTTATTTCTCTCTCTTTTCATTTTTTTTTAAAACACTCTCAATTGGACACTTGCATGGTTACTTAATATAATCCCCCCCCCACTAGTACAAAACAGGACAGTCCAAACGGGTGAAACCGTTTGGGTAAACACAGTTCCAAACGGTTATAACCGTTTGGACTGTTAAAATAACCGTTTGGGTTGAAGCCGTTGGGGATGGCTCTGCCCATACGGTCTCCCAAACGGTTACAACCGTTTGGACAAAGTCCCAAACGGTGCAAACCGTTTGGGCTGAATCCCAAACGGTTATAACTGTTTGGCCTATAAATAAATGTCCAAACGGTCATCACCGTTTGGGCTAATTGGTCCAACGGGTTCCACCGTTTGGACTAATATTAGTCCAAACGGTTAAACCCGTTTGGACCAAAATTAGCCCAAACGGTGATGACCGTTTGGACAGTTTGTTAGCCCAAACGGTCCTAACCGTTTGGGACAATTGTTAGTCCAAACGGTTAAATCCGTTTGGACAGTTGATTTTGATATTTTTTAATATTTCACCTGCTTTGTTTGGCTACCTGCTTACAATTAATATACATCTCACACAATGGCATAACTTAATATCTCACAATGAAATCGAAAACATATATATACACATACAATCGAAAACATGTAATGTGTATATATTATAAAAGCATTCAACCCATACAATCAACTAAATGAAAGCACAATGACAAAGTTTTTGCCCCTCCAAAAATATACAGAAATACAAAATACATACTATATGTTTGTCTCTAATATCCAAAATATCTCTAACATCCAAAATAAAACAAAAGTGGCATGATCCATCTAGTCAAGGAACTGAAGAAATTCCTCGGAGAATGTCCTCCTGGGACAAGCCCGAACGCCTCAAGTCCGCAAACATCCTAGCAATATTCTCCTGTGATATGCCATGAGTTGAACCTTGAGCATTAGAAGTAGAAGCGTGAGTAGTCGAGTCAGGACGAGCAGAAGGTGGTACATCAGTAGCGGGCTGAGGAATTGGAGCAGAACGAGTAAAAGACGGTGGATCAGTAGGAGTGGGAGCAGGACGAGCACTCTGAGAATTAACCTATAAAGTAATAGCAATGTATGAGAATGAACGTAGTGTATATGTCTGAGTGTTAAGTCTATGCGTATGTGTACGTGTATGTGTGTGTGTGTGTATGAATATTAAAGTCTATGTATATTTGTGTATGCCAGTGTTCATGTGCATGCGAGTGTGTGTGTATATTAGCATATGTACCATATGGTTATTAATCCAATGCATCTGAGACCTAAGCTCCTCCCTAAGACTGTCCATCTCAGCTACCCGAGATCTAAGATCTGCCAACTCACGACGTAGCTCCTGATTAGAAGTGCCGATTTCCGGTATGGCGGCCGCCCTCAAATAAGACCGAGAGGCACCAATGCCCATAGCTCTCTCATAACCACCGTGATGCCCTCCGTGCAACGAATCTAACATCTGGGTGAAAGGAAGTGGATCGTCTTCAGTGATTGAATCGACCCCTGATAAGGTTGCCTTCTCGATGACTCGATTCTACACCATACAAAGTATTCAAATATAAGTCAACAATGCAAAAATAGATATATTTAAGAAAAATCCACACGTAGATATTGGAAAATGTACTAAAGTGTGGCGGAAAAAGTTATCATAAAGGTAAAGATACATCTCAACACATATATAAAGATATATAGACTAAACAGATATTATTGGCTGCAGTTGTTATGTCTAAAGTGAAAGGAAGTGGATCGTCTTTTCATTTTTTTTTTAAAAACACTCTCAATTGGGCACTTGCATGGTTACTTAATATATTTCCAAAATACTTCAATTCTGATGGTTTCTTATTTGCTCACACATTAGACATGTTTCGCCAATGCACATGATCCAAAAAAACCCGAGTACTACATGGAGAAAACACGGTGATTTACAGCTAATCTGACACATATGATACATTTCAATCTCAAACTTGTTGTAGTACTAGGCAATGACCAAAATAGACACTACAAAACAAAATGATCATATTCATTCACAATTCTAAAGATCCCTAAGCATAAAAAATATACATGTACTTCCGTCTGAGATTCACCAACAGTGAGGAGATTATACTACAGCATTTTCGAGCTAAGGCAGCGGTTAAAATCCGTAACCTCATATGCGAAGTTTATTGCATCAGGGCAGTGTAGTCTGAAAGTTAAACATCAACAAATTTCTATTAGGTCTCAAAATAATATAAACAAATATTGTTCCGAAGAGCTTTCACAACCAAACTACACAAATTTGTACCATACTTTCATTTAGTGTTTATATCACTTGTAAAATTGTCTACAACTAAAATAGATTAATGTAAACTAATATTGACCATCATGCTCGTTATCTTCTACTCCCACTTGAATAATTCCTAGAGAATATGTGAGTATACATCTAAAACACAATTTAAAAAGTTTCATTCTTTCATTGGTGAAAAAAAAAGGGCATGCTGAACCTCTGGAGTTGAAAAAAGAAAAGAAAAGAAAAATAAAACAGTGAAGGCAAAGAATGAGCGAATTCAGAGATGATATGCACATTATGGAATTTGTAGATAGAGATGAGGGCCTTCACACAGAGTTAAAGGAAGCACCAATGAAACTCATTTTTCCGTAACCAAGAGACTTTAGGGAATACTCTCAACACCCTCAGATTGCAGCAGTTTGAACTTAGAGAAATGACAAATACTCACAACTTGTTGTGCTTTCTCGGCAAAAGAGAGAACATCGTCCATGCCCAAAATACTGCCAGCCATATGATCAGGGTAGAAATGTTCGAGGTTTTCCATGCGTTCCCCTCGACCTACATGCTTAATTGGCTTTCTTGATACCTTAAATGGCTAAGTTGTTAAACAAATGCATAAATTGACTTTACAGCCTTCTTGAGATCAGAAACAAAGAGAATAACAGAAACTATACCGCAATAAGATGCAATGCAAATATACTATTAGCAACATTACAACAACAAAATAACGACAAAGTCTTTATACCAAAATTTTAGGGTCAGCGACATTTTGACTTTTAGTTCTTCCTTCCAAGACCCCGAGGGCTAGGTCTCGCTCCCGCTGATAAAATCAACTTATCGACTCTCTTCAATAGAGCGATAAGTCCTCAAAAATCATCATCAAGTTTAAAAATTCCACCTCTGATGATAAAACCAACTTATCAACCCTTTGCAACAGATTGGTCACAAGTATGAAAGGCATGCCAAGTTAACACTATACTTTTGGCACCTTAAAGAAAAGTCTAAAAGACTTAGTTAGAAATGTGGGGTTCATCCCCGCGTTTTACTCATAAAACGCGAAGGCCCATCCCTGCGTTTCAACACAAAACGCGAGGGTCGCGCCCGTGTTCTAATTTCAGAACGCGACGGCCACCCGCGTTTCAACGCAAAACGCAAGGGTCGTGCCCGCATTCTAATTTCAGAACGCGACGACCACCCCCGCGTTTCAAACACAGAACCCGTTGGCCAGTTCCGCGTTTCAACCTCAAAACGCAAGGATCAGTCCCGCATAGCAAAATTTAAGACGCTACGATCACTCCTGCATTTCAAAAAGCAAAACGCCGGAGTTCACCCATGCAAGACGAACGACTAGCGTGGACAAAAGCAGAACGCAACTTCTTTGAAGACAGAATGAGGAGCAATACATTCTCAGAATCAAACAAAAGAAGACATCCAAAGTATTCCGAAAGCCCGTCCCAGTCAACCGCGAACTTTCGAAAACTTTGGAGGGGTTCTCAGAGGTCGTAAAAATTATCAAGACGCCTAATATCCACGAAATACTGTCGATGAAGGTTACAAGCTGACGACTTTCACGACAACAAAGGAGAATCAGAATCTAATGTCTCCAGAGTACAAGGATTACAAGTTGACAATCCTTGTAAAAAGAGATTACAAGTATTGATCTCTTCAAAGCAAAACGCGGGCTCATCCCCGAAGTTTCAATACAAAACGCGGACTCATCCTCGCTTCAATACAAAACGCGGGACTCATCCTCGCGTTTCAATTCAAAACGCGGGACTCATCCCCACATTTCAACACAAAACGCAAAGGCCACCCTCGCGTTCCAATACAAAACGCGGACTCATCCTCGCGTTTCAATTCAAAACGCGGACTCATCCTCGCTTCAATTCAAAACGCGGACTCATCCTCGCTTCAATTCAAAACGCGGGCTCATCCCCGAAGTTTCAATACAAAACGCGGACTCATCCTCGCTTCAATTCAAAACGCGGGCTCATCCCCGAAGTTTCAATACAAAACGCGGACTCATCCTCGCGTTTCAATTCAAAACGCGGACTCATCCTCGCTTCAATTCAAAACGCGGACTCATCCCCACATTTCAACACAAAACGCAAAGGCCACCCTCGCTCCAATACAAAACGCGGACTCATCCTCGCGTTTCAATTCAAAACGCGGACTCATCCTCGCGTTTCAATTCAAAACGCGGACTCATCCTCGCTTCAATTCAAAACGCGGAACTCGCGTTTAACTCGTTCAAACACGATCTAAACGGTTCCAAAACCGTTTTTCACGATTTGAGGGCCACTAACCCTCGTTTAAGAGCGATTTTAGGGGTCGGTTACACCCCTTAAACCCCTATAAATAGCTGAAAACTCAGCTGAAGAAAGAGGGGACCTTCTTTTGATCAATAGGTTGGTTGCTTTTTGGTTAGTGGGCTTTTGGTGTGTTTCCGAGTTGATCTTGGTGTGGATCTTGGAGTGGGCTTTGGCTTCTTCTCCTTCAATCGTCTTGGAGGGCTTCTACTAGAGCCTTTGAGATTATTCGGCTTGGCTTGAAATCCTTTCGGGTAAAAAGGATCAAATCTCCTTTCCTAAAACTCGTTTAGAGTTCTCAACTCGGCCAAAGTTCTAAACTTGCTCGGCAAGTTCACATTAAACTCTATGAGAGTTCCCACACTTGCCTTGCAAGCTCGCCCAAGACATTAAATCAAGAGGTGACAACAAAGTCCCACGAGCCAAGACGATCAGATCGTCAACGGGATACAAGATTCAAGCTCCCACCGCTACCGAAGAACCCGGCTTTAAATGAAGGGGGGGATCGTTTCCAATCCTTCCCTCTTTTGTAAATCGGGATAACCGATAAGAGAGCGATTGCGAGGATAGAGAGATTGTAATTCTTCAATAAAAGAATCAATACAATATTATTCCTCCACCTTCTCTTTTTTTAACTTTTTCCGACGAACAGTTGTCTACCACCGACTTTCCCAGATTGAGGAGCAACTGCATTTACATCCCCTACGACGCCCGTTATAGAATAACCCATGAGGAATACATGCTCTGTTTCACCGACGACAAGAGCTTCCGCCATCATTTGATCTATGATTTGGGAGATGGAAGCTGGGATGAGTATTACTCGTCTAAGAAGAACTTCCGTTGTTTATGGATGACACCACGTCTCCTATCAAACAGTGACAGTTAATTTGTTTTATTCTTTTATCATTATTTACTTCCTACAATAATGGTTGTTATGTTCGATGGTATGGATCATTTTCAAGGATATGTAACTTTATTTGTTTATTTCTCTCTCTTTTCATTTTTTTAAAACACTTTCAATTGGACTTCCTACTACAATATTTATGATGGTTGTTATGTTCGATGGTATGGATCATTTTCAAGGATATGTAACTTTATTTGTTTATTTCTCTCTCTTTTCATTTTTTTTAAACACTCTCAATTGGACTTCCTACAATCATGGTTTTAAATGTCGGCCGACTTGGAGGCTATTTTAAATGTAAGCTTTTATCAAGATGTTGTCACGTATAAAGATGGCTTGCTTTGCGCCCTGGATGTAGATGCCCGTAGAGTCTTTGCATTTGATTTCTCTTCTCCAGCCTTCAGATTGATAGACTTGACGCTGAATCTCCCCGCCTACCAAGAAAGTACCGACGACGGATGGACATGCTTCCGGCGGTAGCGACTTCGTCAACTCATCATCTAAGCTTTTTCTCGCTCGATGGAGGAACTTTATTAAGAAGAAAGAGAAGAAAAGAAGAGAAGTCGACGCTTATAAACCGATGGATCGACGACGATGATGCGAGAAGCGATGGGTTCCCATCAAATGCCTCGGCAACTTCTCTTTCTTTCTGGGGATTGTCACTCCATTTCGTTGTCGACCACCGACTTTCCCAGATTGAGGAGCAACCGCATTTACATCCCCTACGACGCCCTTCATAGAATAGCCTATGAGGAATACATGCTCTCTTTCACACAAGAGCTTCCGCCATCATTTGATCTATGATTTGGGAGATGGAAGCTGGGATGAGTATTACTCGTCTAAGAAGAACTTCCGTTGTTTATGGATGACACCACGTCTCCTATCAAACAGTGACAGTTAATTTGTTTTATTCTTTTATCATTATTTACTTCCTACAATAATGGTTGTTATGTTCGATGGTATGGATCATTTTCAAGGATATGTAACTTTATTTGTTTATTTCTCTCTTTTCATTTTTTAAAACACTTTCAATTGGACTTCCTACTACAATATTTATGATGGTTGTTATGTTCGATGGTATGGATCATTTTCAAGGATATGTAACTTTATTTGTTTATTTCTCTCTTTTCATTTTTTAAAACACTTTCAATTGGACTTCCTACAATCATGGTTTTAAATGTCTACCGACTTGGAGGCTATTTTAAATGTAAGCTTTTATCAAGATGTTGTCACGTATAAAGATGGCTTGCTTTATACCGGATGTAGATGCCGTAGAGTCTTTGCATTTGATTTCTCTTCTCCGGCCTTGATTGATAGACTTGACGCTGAATCTCCCGCCTACCAAGAAAGTACCGACGACGGATGGACATGCTTCCGGCGGTAGCGACTTCGTCAACTCATCATCTAAGCTTTTTCTCGTTCGATGGAGGAACTTTATTAAGAAGAAAGAGAAGAAAAGAAGAGAAGTCGACGTTTATAAACTGATGGACGACGACGATGATGCAGAGAAGCAGTGGGTTCCCATCAAATGCCTCGGCAACTTCTCTTTCTTTCTCGGGGATTGTCACTCCATTTCGTTGTCGACCACCGACTTTCCCAGATTGAGGAGCAACTGCATTTACATCCCCTACGACGCCCTTCATAGAATAGCCTATGAGGAATACATGCTCTCTTTCACACAAGAGCTTCCGCCATCATTTGATCTATGATTTGGGAGATGGAAGCTGGGATGAGTATTACTCCTCTGAGGACTTCCTTTGTTTATGGATGACACCACGTCTCCTATCAAACGGTGACAGTTGATTTATTTTATTCTTTTATCATTATTTACTTCCTACAATATTTATGATGGTTGTTATGTTCGATGGTATGGATCATTTTCAAGGATATGTAACTTTATTTGTTTATTTCTTCTCTCTTTTCATTTTTTTTTAAAAAACACTCTCAATAGGGCACTTGCATGGTTACTTAATATACCCCAAAAAATCCTTCAATTCTGATGGTTTCTTATTTGCTCACACATTAGACATGTTTCGCCAATGCACATGATCCAAAAAAACCCGAGTACTACATGGAGAAAACACGGTGATTTACAGCTAAAATAAGAAGCCACAGTGGCTAGACTTCCCCATAAGTTTATGAGATGAGATGAGATGGATTTCTTTAATTTTTCTTTAAGATGTTATAAAATGAATTCCTAAAATGATTCGCATACTCCCATATCTTTCCTTGCCAATCTTCAATTTTTCCCTTTAGGGTACCCTATTAGGCTTGATCAAAATTACAGTAGAACTCTTCAAGCACACTTTTTTTTTTCATTTTTCTTTTTTTTCTTCTTTTTTTTACCTTGATGATCTTTTAAGTACACTTTCAATTAGCGCATAGTTAATTTGAACTGATTTTCTTGCCATATACAAATTGGTCAATATCCATTAATGATGTAGTATGCATGTAAACAATGTAATTTTGTTACCTTGATTTTATTCAGATAAACGGGAGAAAAGCGAAGACAAAACATCGTAGCATATAGCATCAGATAAACGGGAGAAAAGCAAAGACAAAACATCCTAGCGTATAGCTCCGTAGTTCTCGTTATACAATCACACACCGTAGTTCACGTTATACACTCTTTGAATAACCAAGCATTCCATACATTTGCTCTCTATTCTCTAACAGAATAATCAACAGACAACCTTATACGCACCTCCATGAGAGGCAAACTTTAGCGCCGCTGACAAAAGCGACATTTCAACAATGATGCTTAATCTACACTACATGAACTCGTAGAAGCTATGTAGGTTGATGAAAACCTAGAAACACGAGGAAAAACCAGCAAGATCACCCGAACTCCACCCATCCTTGTCTAATCAAATGGATCTATTCTTGGATTGTGTTCACTAGCCATTACCATTCCCGTGCAAAGGCATGTTGGGCACATGACCTGCGAAGAAATTAAGAACAAGTCGAAGATACTGAGTTCTGTGTATGAAGCTGATTCATATTATATCTTAATTACGCATAATCAAATAGGCCATACCTTTCCAGCTCCTGAGCAATTTTGGCACCTCTGAGTTGAAGGGGCTCGCAAAGGTTGCTCACAGCTTCCATTTATCGAAACTGGTTCTGTGCTCACTAACACACCACTTGCAGAGCATCGAGCACAGGCTAGATATCCTGTTCATCCAAAAGAAGCACAATATGATTCACTTTCATACAGAAAGCCAACTAACTAAAAATCATCTCATCTCTAGCTTTATGTATATATATATTATAAGGAGACATCCTCAAACCATAGGACCATTGAATCTACCTGCCACCATGAAACAGCGATTTCCTTTTCTTAAAAAAGCGCAATAATAATTTACAGTAATCATGGCACTCAACGCATAGATTTTCTTAAACACACACAGAATTCCTTAGATTAGACAAAGCCACACCTGTACCATGGCAGTACTTGCATCTCTTTTTTTCTTGTTGCTCGACATTGTTGGCCTCAACTAACATCAAGGCTGATATCACGCCCACTGCCCCACCTGAAAAAGAGGCTACGATGGGATCCACCTGACTGAACCGCAACAAAATAGAAATTCATATTTAAAAAAAAAAAGGTTTCTGCACAATGAACAGGTAGTTATTTTTATTATAGATCAACCTTAATTGCAGCGGCAAATGCATGTTTCGGATAAAATCTTCATAGGAAGTACCACCCAAGCCTAACTTCAGCTCCAGCTGCAGCAGAAATAGTGTGTAGCTTAACATCATTAAGCAGAATAAGAATGGAAAGACAAGTGAGTAAATAAGTAAAAGACATAAGAATTGTATAATCAAAGGCAAAAGGATCAAGTACATAAATGGAAAAGAGAACGAATGTTAGTGAGAAGTGAGAACACATATCAACAAATTTCCAGAGTTACCTTTTTAACTCATAAAAACATACGTCAAAGTTCCTACAACAGAAGAGACACGTTTTTTAAGTCACATAGTGCGTGAGCAACTTTATTCGTATATTGACAATGGCATATGTATTAAGGGGAGGAGAAAATATTCTAAAACTTCTTTGCTTTTATGGTAATCATTTTCATAAAGAGAAATAATGAAATGATTGTGGCAAGGACCTGAAAGGGAGGAAAAGAGATTTGAACCTTTCTTTCTGTGGTAATTCATCTACCATCATTGCTAAATTTATAAGTCCACAAAATCATAACTAAAGCTTCTAGCAATAAAGAGCCATTTTATGTTACAGAGTATGTGTTAAGCACATGCGTCTTTCATTTTACTATGGCACGTGCGGACTGCAGAGAGAGGGTTCCTCTCTACAATTCAAATAGATTACAGAATATCTTGCACATTAGCTTAGTGAGGGTTAGAGCTAAATGAATGAAAGCTAAGAGACCATCCAACCATCCAGCCTTATATTTTAAAAGGTGGAAAATCCAGCCGACTCTATTGCTGAGATCATAATAAAGCATGTTACAGCAAACTATATGTTTCCATCTTCGCTCTTAATAAACTTTCCAAATGGAGTGTTAAAAGAATCAAGAACATGCATGCACCAGACATTAGACAATAATTCAAAACCTTCTTCCTAGGAATTGCACAAGCATCTCTAGAATATTTTTAAGCTTGAAAACAATAAAAGGGAATTAGGTAAGCTGCTTGCAGTTGGTCATAAGGTCATGAAAATTGATGAAAACTAAAAGCTAATGCAGGATATACGTAATATCAGGAAAAGATTTTTGCAAAAAAATTGAATTACGCAACATCAGATTCAGATGTTAGCGCTTGGTATAGTTGAAACTAAAGCTTCTAAAGATTAGAGGATCCCATAATAAAAGATATATATCAATATGTGCAAACTTATAATATAGTGGTTAACGTAAAACGAGCTACAGAATGAACTGAAGACTCAATGGTATCAAGTTAGCACCACTGCGAAAAAGACACAACCAGTTTGAAGTCTGAAAGAAACAAGAGAATATACCAACAGGGGAAAAAAAAACATAAGCTTACAACTGGTGCAAGAAGGCCTCCAAAAACTATTATCCCAGATACAAAAGAGAATGATGTCAGGTAGAGTTGCTTCAAGGTTTTTGGTGTCTGATACGACAATATATAAAAAAGAGTCAGAAAAAATTAGCATGTCAAAAGCATCCAATAAGATAAAAAAACGTAATATAACTTTCAGAAAATCACCATTGTGGGGATGAACGGAATAGTTGATGGCATGTCAGGCATCTCATTTTCCTCGCCGTTCTCATCAATATATTCAGCACTTTTTATACGTTGTTGCACCCGCAATCTCCTCACCTGAAATTTAAATGACAAAAGAAAAACACAACTAAGGAAATGCATTTCAAAACATAGTATTATAGGCAGGCGTCGATAAATGACTAAATGATTTCTTCTACTTTCCTATACTTTCATCTATCCGCAGAAGGAACTAAGCGAAATTCCTTCGGAGGTAGTAGATTCTTTCCTAACACGAGTAATAACTTCTTTTCTAACATACGAAAGACAAGTGTACGGAACAATGTAAATATTGCAGACCATGGTTCACCTCTTCCATGAGGAGGAATATTTTGTTGCGTCGACTTCTTATATTGTCTTGAATTTCTTGCAGCTGCATCTGCATAAAATCCTGGACTGTCTCCGGGCCTTCTATAATACAAAAACTACAAGCATAACATCAAACAAGCAGGGTTAGTTAGCTCCCATGTCAGTAAGCATGAAAAATTCCTCCTCCAGCTCCTAACACACATAAACATGAAAGCGGATATTTTATCTCTTAAGCCCATTTTAAAAAGTTAATATCTTGTATATTATTAGCCTAGTTAATTTCAATTTAGCTCGTCAAAATTCATTCTTTAAGTTAGCCAAAGCTCAAGGCTGGACCTTTCTCTAAAATTTCATACTCAATTCCATAACCAACACCCAAAAAAAACCAAAATTTGATGGAAATTTGTACCCGGACCCATTATCTCCAGCCGAGTAGGGTTCATCTCCTGACGAGCAGCAAATTGGCCGAACCCGAGGCGAAACCCCTCGCCCTGCTCTGAGAAATCCCCGAGATTTCGATCTTCTGCCATCGCTGGAGATTAGAATTAGGGTTTTGGATGAAGAGGAAGAAGGAATCTTGGGGGAGATTATGGAAGCGAGGGATGAAGATGCCATTCGCTCGTCGTTGCCCGAAATGGGAACGAGATTTTGGGGGGGGTTTCTACAATTCTCGATTGTATGTATGAAATAAAAATGTAGATATTTGGATTATTTGGGTTTTACGGGGGGAGAATCTATTGCCGGATAAAAATAACAGATGCTTTGACGTATGTAATTTTTTTTGTTTTTTTAATCCCTGAAACCCAAAGCTTATCCGTTTTTCACTTTGATACATCAAAGAAAAATTTGAACACTTTGATATATCAAAGTTCAAATCTCATTCCGCTATGACACCCCACTCCAGATTTCGTTAGATTTTGCTTTAAATTTATGTCATGTGAATAGCGCGTGACATTATAACCCCCGTCACGGGTGCTAGAAACATTTGAATTACAGCAACACAATAGTTTATCCGCACTTGAACACACGATACCCCCAAGCATGTGTAACTTTGATACCCTGCACATATCCGCACTTGAGCAGTGCTGCAAAGGTTCTATTTGCACCAGTAGAACTATATGGGTTTTATACACAATTGGACTATACATAAGGGGGGTGTATCCACAATTAACCCTTATTTTAGTTGCGCAAACAAGTGCTTGTACAAATTGCTTTTAGGAAAGGAAAGAGAATATGCTACTAACGTTATCAGAGGTCATCATTTTACACCAAATTCAGATGCTTGCATGGATGTCGATGATGATTGCAAGGACAAACATAACATTGATATGGAGGAAGAATGATGATTGCTTATTGTTTCTTTGCCCTGTACTTTTGTTTGTTCAGGTGGAGGATATTTTTGGCTCTCTCTTTCGGAATATTTAGATTTTTTCCGTAGTCTCCTCCCAGGATAATTGTTTTCATTTATGTCACTTTTGAAGACATTTTACTGTTGTAGTTATTTTAACTCACAGTTTTTTTTTTCCTCACAAAAATAAATGCTCGTTGATCCATTAACATTGTCTAGAGGATTTGCATGAAGATTTGAAATTTTTAGGGAGTTTTGTGAGACACCACAAATTCAGAGAGTTTTATGGTAAAACAAAAAAAGTTCAAGGGTGCCTCTCGTAAATCTCCAAAGTTCAGGGAAGTTTTGTGAAATTTACCCCATGCATTTATACTTCGTCGGTTCGTCCCATTCAAACAAACGCGCCTCCTGCTCACTTCCCACATCCCATCACCACCGCTCGTCTGGATATTTATTTTCCTTTTATCTCTCTCACGCATTTCATCGAACACCTCTCAAACACAGACTAAAACCTCCCATTCTTAAACCCTAAACCCCAAATCAAACTCAGATGATCCGCAGAAAAACCCTCAAACACCTCCTCTTCTCTCTCCCAAACCCCTTCTCCACTCAAACCTCAACCTACGTCAATGTCACCATGAAACTGAAGAAGGACTCGTTCTTCGACTCCATCGACATCCTCACCAAATCCAAAGACCTCCGCCCTCTCCTCACCATCAAAAACATCATATCAAACGAACCCAACTGCTCAATTCCTATATCTTCAATCTCTAAACGAGCCCGCGAGTTCGAAATATCCGGTAGAGTCGCGGGTTTTATGAGAAAGTACCCGTCGTTCTTTGAGGAGTTTGTTGGACCTCAGTATAATTTGCCATGGTTCAGGCTTACCCAAGATGCTATTGAGCTTAATGAGTTTGAAAAAATGGTTTATGATAAACGCAAGCTGGAGATTGTGCAGAGACTTAGAAGGCTAATTCTGATGTCGAGGGAAAAGATGCTTCCTTTGAAAATAGTTCAAGGGATGCTTTGGTATCTGGGATTGCCCGAAGATTTTCTAAAGAACCAAGATGGGATTCCAGATGGGTTTTTTGAGATTGTTGAGATTGGGGATGGAGAGAAAGGATTGAGAGCTGTCATTGATCCAAATGAGCAAATTCTCTCAGCAATTCAGAGGAATTCAATGGATAAATTCCCTTTATTCCCTTCAAAGGGTTTACGCTTGAAAAGAAAAGTTGAAGCTTGGTTAGAAAAATTTCAAAATATTCCTTATGTTTCTCCTTATGAGGATTCTTCGCATTTGGATCCAAGTCGTGACATTGCAGAGAAGAGAGTTGTGGGTGTTCTTCATGAAATGTTGTCCTTATTTGTGGATAGTTCAGCTGAAAGGAGGAGAATTCTTTGTTTGAGGAAGCATTTGGGGTTGCCTCAGAAATTCTACAAGTGTTTCGAGAGACACTGTCATGTGTTTTACATTCTCTTGAAGAACAAGACTTGTTATGTTGTTCTTAAAGAGGCTTATTGTGGGGGATTGGATAGTGGGATTGAGAGGCATCCAATGTTGAAGGTGAGGGAAAAGTATGTTAAGTTGATGAAAAAGTCGGATGCAATTTTGAGAAGCCGGAGGAGTGGAAAACATTTGGAAAAAGTTGGAGAGGGGAGATTGGATGAAGATATCGGGTCAGTGAAGGGAGAAAGTCTTAATGCATCTGATGAAGTTGTAAAAGATGGTATTTAGAGTTGGTACTCTTTGAATCAATTAGCGAAAATTCTGCGAGGTTAGTCTACATTAGTTCCACTCTTCAGTCAGTTTATAATTATTGCCTCTTTGGAATCAAACATTGGAATTTTCACTATGCATTTCACTTATGTATTACATTAAAGTAAAGCCTAACCGTAAGTCGAGTCCTGGTAAATTTGTTATAGAGGCTTTTGAACACTAGGAAATTAAATGGACCCCAATAGTATAATAATAGAGTTAAAGAGAAGGGAAAATTGTGTCCAGGCCCCAAAAATTGAAACTACACGCGACCTCCAATTATTGAATGTGTGGATCACCCCAAACAATTCTTGTGATTTGTGTTCGGGCCCTCCATCGCCGCAAATTAAATACAAATAGGTCAGATTTTGAAAACCCAAAATGCCCTTCTCCTTCTTCCCAGACACGCCCATCTACTCAACCATTAATGGCGATCGATGGGAATTGGAGGAAATCTCCTCCCTTTTGCTCTTGAAAACTCTTCTTGTCCTAAAATTCTCGCCATTACTCCTTCGCCATTACTCCTTCTACCTTCCCTTCATAATGGTAGAAGGATATCATCTGCGATGGTCTCATCGGTGACAAAGCCGTTTTCTTAAAGATTAATTCTGTAACCACCATGATGGATATCAAATTTGATGCGTCAGAGAGGTTAAAAATCCCATATGAGTCTTTATCTTTGTCATACAAGGATGAAGCAACATACGGCAACCTCAATTTGTCCATTGAGAACGAAGGTGATCTGGCATCTATGATGGAGCATTGCCGCAATGTTGGGTTAAAAGAGATTCACGTGAAAGCTACTCAAGTAACAGAGGATTCATATATTATCTATGACGAGGAGCAAGATCTAGAAGACCAGCAAGATCTAGAAGACCAGTAAGTTTAATATTTATGACGTTACATGTTAAGTCAAAAGAGTTTTATGTTAAGTCTAATTTATTGCACGTTAACTGTAAGTCGTTACATGTTAAGTCAAAGACGTTACATGTTAGGTCTAATTTCCAGTTCTTGTTAAGTCTAATTTTCAGGTTATATCTAAATTCCAGTTGATGTTAAGTCTAATTTTATTTCATGTTAAGTCTAATTTTATTTCATGTTAAGTCTAATTTTCATGGTAACTCTAACTCCGGTTCATGTTAAGTCTAATTCCAATTGATGTTAACTCTAATTTTAGTTATTGTTAAGTCAAATTTTTAAGTAAAGTCTAATTTCAGTTCATGTTAATTCTAATTTGTCTTCATGTTAAGTGTAATTTTTATTTCATGTTAAGTCTAATTTATTTCATGTTAAGTGTAATTCCAGTTGATGTTAAGTCTAATTTATTTCATGTTAAGTCTAATTTTAGTTCATGTTAAGTCTAATTATATGATTAGTTTTTGATTATTTGTTTCTATTCAAAACATTTACAAAGACAAAAATAAAGATTAGCGTATGCGTCGACATCTACTCCGATTCAGTTAGTCTTTCGGATAGGATTCCCAATGATAATCCTCTGCGGAAAATGTTATGATGATTGATGACATGATAAACAATACGAGAGGATTCTGCTTGGTGGCACAATGCTTTAACCGATGAGGGGCAACGATTTGACGGGCCAAAGAATTAAGATTAGCTTTGCAATACTATTCGCTTGCCAAAAATTTGAGTACGATTTTGAAAAGAATGAACCAAAGCGTATTCGAGTTTGTTGCGGTTTAAGAAAACCAAAAGTTGCCCGTGGATGTTATTTGCCTCTCCACCCAAACATGAAAATAGACTTGAAATAAAAAGTTCGTGAACAATCACACTTGTGGTCGACATGGCAATAATGCCTGGCCAACGTAGGGCCTCCCCGACAATTCATTGCACCCAATTACAACCCATGTTAAAGGACCGGCCGAATATACCTATTGATGTAAAGAAGGAGCTTTTAAGTTCTTTTGGGCTAAGGGTCGAGTATAGTAAGGTATGGTGGGGTAAAGAAAGAGCACAAGAACAATTATACTGGTGATGCTCATGAGTCCTATGATCAATTACGATGGTAAAGTATCTATCCTATACAAATTAATTTTATGAATGGAATGTAAGTCATTACACCGCATGTTAATTCTATTTCATCGCATGTTAATTCCATTTCACCGCATGTTAGTTCAATGTCCTTTGTTAATTCTATTTCATTGCATGTTAATTCTATTCAACCGCATGTTAATTCAATCTTACTTCATGTTAATTCTATTCCATTGCATGTTAATGCTATTCAACTTCATGTTAATTCAATCTCACTTCGTGTTAATTCTATTCCATTGCATGTTAATGCTATTGAACTTCATGTTAATTCTATTTCATTGCAAATTAATTCTCTTGCATTTCACGTTAGTTCTTTTATTCCAACTTGATTCCGTGATGTCGTTAATTCTAGCTCTTTTCTTAACATGAAATTTAGGTATGTAGAAAATGTTAAGGAGACAAATCCAGAAGCTATATTCATGTTGAACAAAATGAGGGAAGGTTTACAAGATTATTCATTTGCTATGCCGCTTGCATAAATGGTTTTCGTGGTTGTCGACCACTTATATTTTGGATGGGACCTTTCAAAGATCGATTCAAAGGAATACTCCTCACACAGAGCATAATGATGGAAATCGGGGATATTTCCACTAGCCTATTGCATATGCGATCAAGAAAATAACGTTAACCGGAAGTGGTTCTTACAAGGTTTTATGTCAATACTCTTTCTAGGCTATCTTTATACTTATTTTGAGTCATGTTAAGTATAATTTCATTTCATGCCTAACTTGTTTCGTGTTTATTCTAAATTCAAGATGTTAATTGCAAATTTTGACAGTTTGTGGTCTATACTCTATGAAAGGCCGATCCATACAATCCTCCACATCGCCTAGTTATAATATCGGATACGGATAAGGGAATCGAGAAGTCGTTAGAGAGTTTTTCCAGATGCTCTACACTCGGATGTGTTCTACATCTAGTGGAAAATTTCGTGTCAAAATTGAAGGACTTGGGACTAAAGGCAAAGGATACTCAGATTCGGTAATCTATTACAATCGCCTTGTTACAAGTATACTAAAGCGTAATGGAACGATTATATGGACGACATTAAGGCGATAAACGAAAGGGCATATAATATTGTCATGAACTACGCCCGCAGAATCGGCAAACGCTGCACTTTCCGGAATTAGGTAAAGTATAAGCAATATAATGTTAATTGTATGATGAAGTAAAAATCCACTGCATGTTAATTCTACTTCTGTGCTTGTTAATTCTATTTCACTGCCTGTTAATTCTATTTCACTGCATGTTAATTCTATTCAACTGCATGTTAAATCAATCTCACTTCATGTTAATTCTATTCCATTGCATGTTAATGCTATTACACTTCATGTTAATTCTACTCCACTTCATGTTAACTCTATTCTACTCCATGTTAAATCTATTTTATTTCATGTTAATTCTATTCCACTGCATGTTAATTCTACTCCACTTCATGTTAACTCTATTCTACTCCATGTTAAATCTATTTTATTTCATGTTAATTCTATTCCACTGCATGTTAATTCTACTCCACTTCATGTTAACTCTATTCTACTCCATGTTAAATCTATTTTATTTCATGTTAATTCTATTTCCTTTGCATGTTAATTCTATTTCTTTGCATGTTAATTCTATTTCACGGCATGTTAATTGTTTCAGATATGGTCACGTGACATCTAATGTCACGAGTCCTTCAACAAATGGATACGAGGCTAGAACGCTAAGGATATTACATACCGGTAGAACACATACGGAAGCAAATTATGGTCCGAATGAATGATCGACGAGGCATGGTGAAAATTGAATTCATTTCTTTGTCCCAAAGCCGAGCTTGTCCTTAAAGAGAACATGGACAATGCCCGCTTTGGATGTCGTCAATCACATAGAGGATTATTTGAGGTACAATCCCATAGAACTTGTCAAGTGGATGCGGACAAAACACATGCACATGCCGTGCGTGGGATATAACTCGTATCCCTTGTAAACATGCATGCTGTACCATAATGTTTATGAAGAGATGTTTACCGGTTAGCGATTCGTTTATGACGGTTGAAGCTTTTAAAAAGCTACGAGCCAATTCTTTACCCCATCCCCGATTACGAAGCGTAGCGTGCCACGTGATGAGATCCAGATTTTACCACCACTAACAACAAAAAGGAAAGGGAGAAATAAAACAAGACGGATCAACAACAGAACGGTTTACACACGGCCAGTAAAATGCTCTCGATGCCATATGGAAGGTCATAACCGTAAAACATGCAACGAACCTATTGCAGATTAAGTGTGTTATATGCTGTAAAGTTATTTGCTTGTATAGTTACAGACTAAGTTGTTTTTTTTTAAGTTAGTAAGCAATTTCATGGTGGAAGCAATTTCTTTGCAATGGTATGACACTTAAAGTTCGTGTTAATATTTTCCGTAAATGTAAATCCTAATTTCCATTTCATGTTAAGTCTAATTCACTTCATGTTAATTCTATTTCGCTTCATGTTAAGTCTAATTCACTTCATGTTAATTCTATTTCGCTTCATGTTAAGTCTAATTCACTTCATGTTAATTCTATTTCGCTTCATGTTAAGTCTACTTCTCTTCATGTTAATTCTATTTGGCTTCATGTTAAGTCTACTTCTCTTCATGTTAATTCTATTTCACTTCATGTTAATTCTATTTCATGTTAATTCTATTTCGCTTCATGTTAAGTCTAATTCCGGTTCACGTTATGTCTACTACCGATCATGATAAGTCTAATTCAATTCATGTTAATTCTATTTCGCTTCATGTTAAGTCTAATTCCAGTTCACGTTATGTCTACGTCCTGTTCATGATAAGTCAAAGTGCATGTTCATGTTAAGTCTAATAAATTCAGGCGAAGTCCAATATCTCCCATTGAATTATGACAACAACGAAACTTCCCACTTGGGTAGTAAATGTTGATAAGACTAATGTCAATCACGAGCTTCCCAATTGAATTACATTAACCACTTATTTACGTAGTATTTAGAACTGAGGCCAACTAAAGTTGCATTGAATGGTTTCAACCACTTTGTGTTAAAACCTCCGTGAAGCATCTTCGTCCCAAAGAAATCGTCGCTGCGATCTTGAGGGAAAAGAAAGTAAGGTATGTCTCATGTTAATTGTTCTCGCACATGCTAATGATTCTGTAATTACACATCATATTAACTATTTTCATATGAACGACCATAAAGCTATTGAACATGAGTCGCCGAGCAAGAAGCCCTTCTCCTAACATCGATGCTCGTGAAACTGCATTTAATTTTTTGAACTTGATGTTTATATGGATTTAATCTTGTAACATGAAAACCCTCAAATACCCCATCCTTAATTTGCGGCGTCGGCGGCTAAACCTTCTCAGCCGACGATGAGTCTGGCGTCGAAGAACAGGAGGAGGAGGAACCGCAGAGCAAATCGTTAAAGTTCAAGAAGACCTACGCGATGGACTACTCAACTGTCGCCGTCAAGGCGGTTCATGGAGATGTCCATTTTGCATCAACCGAAGATAAAGAGGTGGACTAAGCAAAGAATTCAAAACAAAGACGCATACGGCATGGGTAATCAAGGATTGTCAAAGAAAAAGATGGCGCTTATCACAAACCAGGGGCTGGAGAAATTCCTAGAGTAGGAATAGAATAAATGGAGGGTCGTAAGATATTTTGTGTAATTGATGTAGGATATTGTGAACTGAACTTTCTCTTGTGTCTTTCTCGCTACTGTAACTTTCTAAGGCGTTGCTCGTCACTTCATATATTTCAGTTCTTGTTAATTCTATACAACTACATGTTAATTCCACTTCACCGCATGTTAATGCTATTTTATTTCATGTTAATTCTATTACACATCATGTTAATTCTATTACACATCAAGTTAATTCTATTACACATCAAGTTAATTCTATTACACATCATGTTAATTCTATTACACATCAAGTTAATTCTATTACACATCAAGTTAATTCTATTACACATCATGTTAATTCTATTTCATCGCATGTTAATTCTATTACACATCATGTTAATTCAAATACACATCATGTTAATTCTATTTCACTTCATGTTATTTCTATTACACAGCATGTTAATTCTATACACATCATGTTAATTCTACAATTGTATGTGAACTGAACAATCTCTTCTACGATTATACCAAACCGTAATTATATACATATATATTCATAAACTCAGGTCATCTTCGTGTAGTGTTCCCTTTTTCTCTCTTTTTTCCCGCCCTTCTATTAGTAATTCGGCAAGTCTAGCCGCATAGCGGCGGTGGCTCACCTTCAGAGTCACGCGATTGTCGGCGACCATCAATTATTGCCCGAATATAATGGTAAACGAATACACCACGCCATAGCCGCAACGTGAGCATATAAATTTAGTTTAGTGTATACGTTATTCCTTTAGAGAATTTATCATGTATTTAAGCACGATACTAACCTCCCAGCTTGTTCTTCGCATTTGATGGCTTCATATCGGAATTTTCTACGCACATCTACAATCTTAAAATCATTTGCCCAGGAGTCAAAATATGTTATGATTTTATTTACGTGAGCCTTATAATGCGTGGGGAGCCGAACTATAATGTCTCACGACCCTTTCATCCTCGTTCAAAAGGACTTCAACTAGATGCCGCTGATCGCCCCCGACCAAAGGAATCAATAGACGCCGATGCGAGGGTCAGATATTTTTCAAGATAATTCAAAACATCATGTAAAATTCGTAGATGGTAGTGAATCTTTGTAATCCAAGTAAAATGAGTTAACATGAATTAGACTTAACATGAAATGAAATTAGAGATAACGTGAAAATTAGAATTAACAAGAGCCGGAAATAGGCTTAACATGAAATTTGGGGCTAACATGAACTGAAAATTAGACTTAACGATAACGCAATTTAGAATTAACATGAACCGGCAATAGACTTAACATCAACATTTGGCTTAACATGATATGGAATTAGACTTAACATGATATGGAAATAGAATTAACATGAAAAGTAGACTTAACATGATCCGAAAAATAGAATTCACATGAGATGGGAATAGGCTTAACATGAAAATTAGACTTAACATGATCCAAATTAGACTTCACCGATATGAAATTAGACTTAACATGAACTTCAATTAGAATTAACAGAACTGAAATACTTACACAAAAGAACACCGACACCGTGCCATATTTTTTGTCATAGGCTTCTTGCTGAAGCCTATCTAACACTGCTTCTTCCATCTGTAATGAACCTGGAAATTAGCATTCATTATAAATAAGGCTCATTCAATTTAGAAATTTAGAATCTTACTTTGTCGTCAAGCCGACCACCACGAAGCAAGTATAGCGACTCATGTGTTCATGTGCATTAGCTGTTCGATAACATCATACCTCCCGAAAAGTGAGAATTATCATTTACCGTAAAACATATACACGAACCAATATTGAGTTAACATATACTCCAAAAACAAAAATTAATTAATTAATGGAAACTTACCTATGACACCTTAGAGAGCAAAAATGTGTTAGAAATTTATTCTCTGTTGGGGTGAGTCTGGAGGATATCCAAGGTGGTATCCTAAAATTGTGCAAGAATGTCCTCGCTATCAAGAATGCGACGCTAAACCCTCGAAGGATCCGAATCCCCGTGATTTAAGTCTTTCAACGAGATTCCTCATCCTCCGTCATTAAGTTCATCTTCAACACATCCCACTTGATATCTTGCTTGTTGAAGTAATCTTTGATGGGTGGGCTCTTAAGATCGGGGACAATCACTACCTCTTCAATTCTGATTTTCTTGCTTCTTCTTTCCCTCGTGTAAGGGTCCTAACGTCTTTGCGATCTCTTCGTAGCTCTTACGCTTGGTGCCCTAATTTTCATGGGCGAGCCTTCTTTGTGGCTACCTTCTTTCCTTTTTTGCATAGCACTCGCTAGGCCTCCACAATGTCATCAACCCTTAATCACATCTTTATTTATAATTTCCTCCTCAATATTTTCCTCATTTTTCTCCTCTGCTACTTTATTCTGAGTTTCCTCTACATCTTTATCTACAATAGCCTCCTCAATCTTATTCTCAATCTTCTCCTCTATTCCTTTATGCACAATTTCCTTAGCATCATAAAATAATCTACAACACTTGCTCTTTCTTCAAATTGATCTTCCTCTTCCTCCTCGGCTTCATTCGGTTTCCCCTCATTGGGGACTTCATCATCAACTTTTTCCTTCAAGACCTCCGGTCTATAACATCACCACTTCTTCCCAAAGATTCCAATATTCCGCTGAGTCTTCTAATCTCAACCATAAATACTTGACAATATGTACTCTTCCTGCGTTTTGTCGCTGAGTAATCGTCGCAAAATTTAGCGAATTTCTCCAAAACATCGCTTGTTTCTCAATGGGCGAGCCTCCACCTCCTCTTCCTTTTCAAAAGCATCGCCCGGATGCTTTGCAATGATCTGAGATTTTAAGAGATTAATAGAAATTACTATTAGATTTAACTTGAAATACATAACATGAGCGGAAATTAGACTTAACATGGTGAAAATTAGACTTAACATGGTGAAAATTAGACTTAACATGAACCAAAATTAGACTTAACGTGGTGGAATTTAGACTTAACATGGTGAAAATTAGACTTAACATGAACTAAATTAGACTTAACGTGAACTGGAATTTAGACTTAACATGAACCAAAATTAGACTTAACATGAACCAAAATTAGACTTAACATGAACCAAAATTAGACTTAACGAACCGAATTTAGACTTAACATGAACTGGAAATAGGCCTAACATTAATATTTGACTTAACATGAACTAAATTAGACTTAACATGAACCGAATTTAGACTTAACATGAGTGAAAATTAGACTTAACATGAACCAAAATTAGACTTAACGTGGTGGAATTTAGACTTAACATGAACCAAAATTAGACTTAACGTGAACTGGAATTTAGACTTAACATGAGCTGAAAATTAGACTTAACATGAACCTAAAATTAGACTTAACATGAATCAAATTAGACTTAACGTGAACCGGAATTTAGACTTAACATGAGCTGAAAATTAGACTTAACATGAAAGTAATTAGGATTAACATGAACTAAATTAGACTTAACATGGTGAAAATTAGACTTAACATGAACGAAAATTAGACTTAACATGAACTAGAAATTAAACTTACATAGCCTATTGAGTTCTTCTTGGCTTCCTCAATTTTCGCCTTTCTCGACCTCTTTACGCTTGACAGGAACTGAAATTAGGATTAACAAGTATTAAAATTGGACTTAACTAAATTTTAAACTTAACATGAACTGGAAATAGGCCTAACATTAATATTTGACTTAACATGAACTGAAAATTAGACTTAACATGGTGGAATTTAGACTTAACATGAAATGGAATAGGCTTAACGAAAAATAGACTTAACATGGTGAAAATTAGACTTAACATGAACTGAATTTAGACTTAACATGAAATGGAATAGGCTTAACGCGAAAAATAGACTTAACATGAACTGAAAATTAGACTTAACGAGAACTGGAATTTAGACTTAACATGAACTGGAATAGGCTTAACACGAAAAATAGACTTAACATGAACTGAAAATTAGACTTAACGTGAACTGGAATTTAGACTTAACATGAAATGGAATAGGCTTAACGAAAAATAGACTTAACATGGTGAAAATTAGACTTAACGTGGTGGAATTTAGACTTAACATGAAATGGAATAGGCTTAACGCGAAAAATAGACTTAACATGAACCAAAATTAGACTTAACGTGAACTGGAATTTAGACTTAACATGAAATGGAATAGGCTTAACGCGAAAAATAGACTTAACATGAGTGAAAATTAGACTTAACGTGAACCGGAATTTAGACTTAACATGAAATGGAATAGGCTTAACGAAAAATAGACTTAACATGAACTAAAAATTAGACTTAACATGAACCGAATTTAGACTTAATATGAAATAAGACTTAATGTAAAACTTACATGGCCTATGGAGTCATTCTTCTCTGCTCCATCATTCTTCGCCTTTAATCTTAATCGGTAGCTTGGGCTTGAAATCTTTCCTCATGGGGTTTGGGAGAGATGGCCCAACTTCCACAATAGGCTTCTCTAGATGCATTATTGAAGCCACTTTTGCCTTTGCTTTAATTGTCCCTTCCTAAAAGAGCCGACTTTTCCCCGAGACCCAATTTGTCATTGGAGTAGGCATCATCCTTGGTGGCATATCTCCTTATGCCGGTCATCTCATAGTACCAAAGTCGTAAGTAATACATTCACCATTCCAACTATGATCGATCATATTCACCATTAACCTTAAAACATTAAAATAACTAGACTTAACATGAAAGTAATTAGGATTAACATGAACTAAATTAGACTTAACATGAATCAAATTAGACTTAACATGAAAGGCCTAACACTTCACAAGAAGCAATGTACGCTTAGTAGAAAATTAAATAGACTTAACATGGAACTTACGGTATCGATGGCATGCATCCGTGGATATATGTAACCCCGGCTTCTTCAACCCTTCGAGCAACATTTATGCCTCTAATAATTTCTTTATAAATGAAGTCACCCCATGCGACTTTGTTCACCCTCTCAATGCTATCCGGATACTTCAGTACTATTCTAGGGAAACCATCCCCGCTTCTGGGGCACCATATCATCGAGCACTGATAAAGAATTTGCAGGAGAACAAAGTCTTGGATATCCTTCTCTTCTGTTGATTCCACTAGACTTTCTAGCAGATCTTCAACATATCTTCTCATGCTAATGTCAGCTTTTCTTTTTTTTCCGCCCTTGTCATCTTTAAAAAGTTTAGAAAAATATTGCACCCACATTCTGCACTTGGAGTCCCTATTCTTCAAAATAATCTCACCGTAAATTGGAAATAAAGTATGATTACGGACCCAATCCACGTCAAAATTAATAACTTTCTTTTCCCCAGAATATGCATCAGGGATAGAAAATGTTCCTTTATCAGCCACGTAAAAACTCAATACGTGCTCAAGTGTTTTACGATCATGCGGAGCACCAAATTGTATATAGTGCTCAAATGTGGATCCACAATAGGCATCCCTGTGCCATTGACGAATCTTTGGGCCAAGCCGATTCATAAAATCACAATAAGCCCCAATAACGGCAGTTGGCCTAATATCTCCAGCAGCCGCCTCACCAACTATTTTCCTGAAAATAAATTCAAATGTAAGCGTTTAATTAGACTTAACATGAACTTAACTTAGACTTAACATGAATCAAATTGGACTTAACACGAACTAAATTAGACTTAACACGAATAAAGTTGGAATTAACATGAAAAATAGACTTACCATGAAAAGACATTAGACTAGCCATGACACGAAATTAGACTTAACATGAAACCAATTAGACCTAACATGAAACCAATTAGACTTAACATGAATCAAATTGGACTTAACACGAACTAAATTAGACTTAACACGAATAAAGTTGGAATTAACATGAAAAATAGACTTAACATGAACTTAACTTAGACTTAACATGAATCAAATTGGACTTAACACGAATAAAGTTGGAATTAACATGAAACCAATTAGACTTAACATGAAACCAATTAGACCTAACATGAAACCAATTAGACTTAACACTAACTAAATTAGACTTAACACTAACTAAATTAGACTTAACATGAAACCAATTAGACTTAACATGAATCAAATTGGACTTAACACTAACTAAATTAGACTTAACATGAAACCAATTAGACTTAACATGAACCTAGTTTAGACTTAACATGAAACCAATTAGACTTAACACGATTTAGGTTTGACTTAACATGAATCAAATTGGACTTAACACGAATAAAGTTGGAATTAACATGAAAAATAGACTTAACATGAACTTAACTTAGACTTAACATGAACTTAACTTAGACTTAACATGAAACCAATTAGACTTAACACGATTTAGGTTTGACTTAACATGAACTTAACTTAGACTTAACATGAACCTAGTTTAGACTTAACATGAACTTCTTTTACTTAATTAAACCGACTTAACATGAATCAAATTGGACTTAACACTAATAAAGTTGGAATTAACATGAAAAATAGACTTAACATGAAACCAATTAGACTTAACACGAACTAAATTAGACTTAACATGAACCTAGTTTAGACTTAACATGAAACCAATTAGACTTAACATGAATCAAATTGGACTTAACACTAATAAAGTTGGAATTAACATGAAACCAATTAGACTTAACACGAACTAAATTAGACTTAACACTAACTAAATTAGACTTAACACGAATAAAGTTGGAATTAACATGAAAAATAGACTTAACATGAATCAAATTGGACTTAACACTAACTAAATTAGACTTAACACGAACTAAATTAGACTTAACATGAACCTAGTTTAGACTTAACATGAATCAAATTGGACTTAACACTAATAAAGTTGGAATTAACATGAAAAATAGACTTACCATGAAAAGACATTAGACTAGCCATGACCGAAATTAGACTTAACATGAATCAAATTGGACTTAACACGAACTAAATTAGACTTAACATGAAACCAATTAGACCTAACATGAAACCAATTAGACCTAACATGAAACCAATTAGACTTAACACGAACTAAATTAGACTTAACACGAACTAAATTAGACTTAACATGAATCAAATTGGACTTAACACGAACTAAATTAGACTTAACATGAACTTAACTTAGACTTAACATGAATCAAATTGGACTTAACACTAACTAAATTAGACTTAACACTAATAAAGTTGGAATTAACATGAAAAATAGACTTACCATGAAAAGACATTAGACTAGCCATGACCGAAATTAGACTTAACATGAACCTAGTTTAGACTTAACATGAAACCAATTAGACCTAACATGAAACCAATTAGACTTAACACAAACAAAATTGGAATTAACATGAAAAATAGACTTAACATGAGAAGACATTAGATTTGACATGAACTGAAATTAGACTTAACACGATTTAGGTTTGACTTAACATGAACTTCTTTACGAATTAAACCGGACTTAACATGAAACACAAATCGGTTAACTCTCCTCAGATAGGATTAGAATTAACATGAAACTTCGGTTTGGATAACATCCAAAGGGGTTAAGTTCTTTAATTAGATTTTTCCTAGCACTTACTTCTTTTGGGGTTGGAATCATCCCCTTCTTGTCTTCTCTTCGGCCTCGACCTCGTGGTTCGCCTTTGCATTACCAATGGTCTTCGACGCTTCCTCGTCTTTGCCTTTCCCGGATGATTCAAGGCGTCGCGGCGGGCCTTTGTGATTTCGCTTCATCTTTCTCCTTACATCATACAATTTCGACTTGAAATCGTTAACCGAGGCTTCCTTCGACGACATTTTCCGGCGAGCGAAAACCCTAGATCGAAATTAGAGATGTTTGGGATTTTCGGTGGTCATTGAGCAGTTGAAGGCCAAGAGGAGAGAGAGAGTACTTGAGTGGAAGGGGAGGCGCGATTCTGGGAAGTTGATCCTGGGAGGTAGGATAGTAACTTCGTGTGCTATCTTTCTCTCTCTGCTCACATGGCAGGATTTTTGGGGCCTGGACACAAATACGGACTGTATTTGGGGCCGAAACACATGGCCCAAAATACAGAGGGCCCGGTCACATGGGCTTCCAATTTTTGGGGCCTGGACACAATTTTCCCTAAAGAGAAAGAAATAAAACAATAATTCCAGTTTTTCGTGCCTATTTCCTCTGTGTGCTCCTAGCCTCGACGAAGTTGTCTGCAACGCCAAGTGCTCATACTTCAATTTATATGTCCAAGAAAAGCAGTCTGATTTGTTGGTTCATAATTATGGACGTGATATTTTGCCTCTTATGTATCTTAGTTTTAGCTTCGGCTACTTCATCTAGGAATACATATATTTTTGGTATATCTAGCTGAATTCTCCGTAAGTTACCTATTTGTGGGGGACCATTTTTTACTTGGAAGTTTGAACTGATTCAAGGAATAACAGACAGGATGGTTCCTCCTGATTTTTTCTTTCTCCCGATTTTTTTTTTCAAGAAAGTTTTACTTATTAGTTACATAAAATCCCAAATGAACTTCCAACAAATGAAAAGTAGAGAAAAAGGACAGGCAAATATCTGTTATTATACACTTGAATTATTTAATGAAATGTAAACACAATACCATTTTAACAAATATCTGCTATTAAGAATATCAGACAACAAGTGAGAAGGCTGGGCTAATCCAACAAATAAAAAGCATACAAATTTCATGCTTAGAAAATTTCCATTTTGCTGGTATCTCCTTTGAAAGTGAGCTTGTGCAGATCCTTGACATGTTCATGTTTCGTCATTGAGTAAGAGGTTAATATTTCACTCGTTTCAGATGTTTGTTTAGCTGATATTTAGAGTCGGGGGCAATATTACCTGTAGTTTCATCCGTCATTCTTGTTGGTAGGCATTGTAAGGTCTCTATATGACCTGATGATCTGAGAAGCTTTTGTGCCCCTTCAGGATGCAAATTTGCGAACTTTTTGTCTCCTCTCGCTAACCTTCTGCGTGCTATTCCCTTCCAATCTCTTGCCTTCAATCGTTTGCTCTAGGGAAAAAAAATGATTTTCTCCAGAAACAATTGAGCATCTACTTACTACACTGTTTAGTAAATTTCATTTCTAATCACTATTTTCTGTAAACTAATGTAAGGGAGTCATATCCATAAAAGAAATGCAACTAGTTTCGCCCTTACTGTGGACCCTATTCTTCTATTGTATCATCTCATTGGGAGGCGAGTTTATTTTAATTTCTAAAATACGTTTTATAATATTGAAATTAATGACATCTTATGGATCGGTTCTGGAATCAAATTTTTTGTTGTCGTGTGATTTTGCCAAACCTTGTTGGAAAGGCGTATCTATCTAGAACAAATTCGATGAAACCAAATTATTTGCCATCCTAAGTTGACAAATGCATGAAGCTCGAAAATTTCTCTATGGCTTTGGCTTGTGCGATTGGATTAACACATCAAGTAGCTGAAAAATAGAATAAAGGAAATCATAATATAGATTATTAATAACAATACATTATGCTTTATTAATTATTTGATTCAAGAAAGCTATTGACTTCGATCATGTATATACATATAAGATGAATCAATTGGAATGATAACGACATATTTGTGATTATTAAGCATGATTAACTTTAATAGTAAACAATATAATGATAGAGACCTATCCTTTCTACCCACCAAGAGATGTATTGTAGAGGTATTTCTCTATATTTGTTTAGTCACGGAGCTACTTAGTCCTTTTCATATTAATAATAACAATGGAGGTCACTAAGTGCAATCTCAGGATAATTGATCATTGCCAATGAAACTGTTTTATATTTCTAATTAAAAAGCACTCTAATATCCTAAGCTAGAGAAAGTAGCATGTACATGAAAGGATTAGCCGATCCCGCAATTAGAGTAATATGATATGGTTATTGTTATTGATGAAGTGTGGAGTGGTACAAAATTGCATCATACATGATAATGACAGCAACATATATATATATATATATATATATATATATATATATATATATATATATATATATATATATATATATATATATATATATATATATATTCCTACTATAAGATAATGATATCTTTAGTGATACTCAATGTTTTCAGGCGTTATTTATTTCCTGCAGATGTTTTAGGTTACTCCGTGGTTGGACTGACATGCACAAATAAGTCTCCGGACGCATTACAGTCTTCTGTTGATGGTATGATATAAAAATAAAAATAATAAAATAGATGTTTTAACTTTATAAACTGTAATAATAATCATGTTATTTAAAAGTCCTTTTTTTAAATTACTTTTACTGCATGTACCCGTAGTATAATTCTCAGTCACGGAGGAGATGTGTATAGATATAGATCATAAGTTGAAAAAATTATCTGGATCAAATATTGGGAGGTATATTCTGTAAATATGCCCATTGGTTGATTTTTTTTTTCTTCACCATGTAACATATTCCCCCCTGTTGAGGGGGTGAATTTGTCCCTCTAATTATACTTGGTTATCAATCGTTATGTACATAATTTATATTTGTGACCAGATACATACACAATTATAATGATGGAGGGCCCCACCAAAGCCACCCAATAAACTCCTCGTCTCCCAGTCTCTCTCTCTCTCTCCTTATATAAATAAACACCCCGCCACTCGAACCACCCCAACTCCGAACCTCTCAATAGCGAGCGCAGCGAATCTCACACCCGCTAACCCGCTATGCTGCTGAGGGCTCCCCGCCCAGACCCGACCCGCTTCATGGAAACCCTCACCGGAAGCGGGTCGGATCGCCTCCTCGGCCTCTTCTCCGCCCGCGACCCCGCCTCCCCCGGCGGCCTCGAGCTCAACGAGGACGACATCTTCGGGTCCCAATCCCCAAACTCCCCCGTCGCCAGAAACCCTAACCCTAACCCCGACCTCTCCCGCGTGATCTCCGGCCGCAACCCCGGCATCCTCGCCGCCCTCTCCGATCGAAACCCTAGCCCCTGCCTGACGCCGAAGCTGTCCATCTCCTGCTCTTCGTCGGCGATGACGATCACGCCGCCGGCGGGAAAGCCGAAGAAGGAGAAGGAGAAGGTGTACTACAGCTCGGCGCCGGTGAGCATACCGGCTGTCAACTTGAGAAGCAAGGGGTTCGACGTCAGCGGCGGGGGCTGGGACGCCGACGACGATGAGATGATGACGATGCCGCCGCATGAGATCGTGGCGAGGAGAGAGAGCAGGGAGCCGTCGCCGATGGCGACCACTTTCTCGGTGCTCGAAGGAAAGGGGAGGACTTTGAAGGGGAGGGATCTGAGGAGAGTGAGGAACGCCGTTTTTCGAACCACTGGATTCGAGGATTGATGATGGTTTTCTTGTTTTTTTTTTTTTTTTTTTTTTGGGTGAAAATTTTGAGGAAATTTTGCAGAGAGATTGAGGTCTGTAGAGCGAGTTTATCTTTATATACATAATAATATATATATGAGAATAAAGAGGTGTGATTATCTTATATATATATATTATATGTTTTTGGGAAATTTAATTGCAGAGTGTTTTATGAGAAGTAGAGGAAAGATTGGATCTTTTCGTTATATATCTGTTTAAGCTCGGAAAATTTTAAGGGAAAATGTGCTGAGATTTTGGATTCAAATGTTGAGACTCTTCAATATTTTCATCATCGGATGGTCTTCGCATAATGCAAACTATGGTATAAATTTGAGATTGCTGGTGGGAAAATTATGCATTTCTCTTTAAACCCCAGTTATCGGTTCCTTAAGGTTTAGAGTCTTAATTATTAACGAACCGCAATCATGAAACCTTGTATATAATATGTAATTAGAATCCAAAGAGAATAATACACCTTAGTACTATTTCATTAGCCACCTAATCCTCACCAGCATCTCAATCATGTTAGACCTTTTTGGTTCGCAGAAATTTATATATTTTTTTTTATTTTGCAATGCTTGTTTGTTTTGCTACAAATCTTTTACTTTGATTACATAGTAGGTATTAAAAAGACAAAAACAATTGTAACTATGCATTTGTTCTATATCGCAGCTAAATCATAAATCGAAAGATGTCTAGATTCTTGATTTGATAAGGATCCAAGAGAGCTCAAATGCATCCCCTGGTAAATCCCGGCGTTATCTTTTGTGATTGCCAAGGACTGAAGATGAGAGTTTGTACTATCTCCGAACTTTACTATGAGAGGGTGAAACGTAAGACTGTTTTAGATGATGAAATATTAGAAAACAGAAGCTTATGTCACTAAGACACGATATCAGTTTGAAAATAAAATAAAATAAAATAAAACATGATAGCGATGCTTTTGGCCTTCTTACAAACAAAGTTCTTGAAACATAGAATCCTCACAACTGCTTCTGTGTCGTCTCAGATTTCGCAAGATGAAATCTCTAAGTACAACTGACTTTAGGTTTCTCCTCATACATCTGATTTTAGGGTTATTGAGTTACAAAAAATCTGTAGCTGTGTTTTATGTAATGATCAAGAAATCAAACCTTTGATAATTGATATGTTGGTTGTTTTATATGTGTTATTTATTTTTATTTTTTTTTCTGAACAAGCTTAAAGCTTGTGTAGACTGTAGAGTAATATAAGAAAAGATGTAATTAGGGCCCATGAGATGGCCTATAGTTTTGAGCCCAGGCCCAGTTTTTTATGACCATGCCAATATCAAAGTTATGCTTGCTTTTATTGCTCATGGGTTATGAAAATTACTAGGGTTTGTCAGTTGCAAATGATCTTTCTAGAGTTTGCAGTAAACCCACTCTTTTTCAATAGTTTTCTTGGCAAATTGTTCATTGCCAATTTTAGAGGATTAACTTTCTGTTAGTAGAGCCAGACTGAGAAAGATATTACGTGGAATGCTTCATGTTTAGAGAAATTGTGTCTTAATCATTTGCCTTTGCTTAGAAATAGAAGGCCCTGAAAATATATATTTTTTGTTTCTTCTCATTCTTCCTTCCTCTTATATTCCTTTCTTTGTAAATATTAGTCTTTCTTCATTATCAATACCGCTCTTTGTGTATATTTTTTTATGTTTTTTCTTCTATAATTGGTTTATAGAAGAAAAATGTTGCACCCTCTTCGAATAGAGCATAATCAGTTACGTTGTGTTTCATCTTTACAATTTACAATTGGCTTCTAGTTTTTTCTTTGCTTTTGCATGACTATTCAATTTGTTTGTTTTAGTTATCACAGTACTACAACAAGATTTTACATGCATGCTTTAAAGAAGAGCTGCCAACTTATGCTGCTATGGATTGCTTGCCCTAGTTTTATTTGGCAAGGATTCATGGCCTCTCTCAAAGGCTCTCATAAATATATGCAAGACTTTGGAGCATGGACTCATACAACCACAAAAATCACAGTGTATTCATGGGCTGTTGAAAATGTTAGTCCAACTACTTTCTAAGTCAATTAAAGAGCCAAGGAAAAAGTCCCATTGTGTACACATTGTTTGAAGGTTTGCATTGTTAGACTTCATAACTTCTTGTAGGCCTTTGCTTCAACATGAAATTATCAAACTTGCTGCTAATGTTCATGTTACTTGTTGGAGAGATGTGGGGTTGTAGTGATGACTTTCTTAAGTATCAACAGTCTTATCATCTCTCAAGGTTTTAAGGGAAAGGGTTGAATCTTAAGTTTTGGGTTCAGATTTGAGTACAAATTTGTAGTACCTAAGTCATGAAGTGAACTGTTGTAGTTATGAGTTTTGAGATAAGTAGGATGGACTTATATTTCTCTGTCTTTTTGGATAGTCAATGTAGGCTTAAGAATAATTAGGGATACGTTTTGAAAGAAATATTTAACTTTGGCCATTTTTGAGATAACCCCCTTAACTATTTTAATTCCACAAAACCCGCCTGAAATTTGAAGGGTTCTGCACATAACTCCCTGAACTTCTTTTATTTTACTAAACCCTTGAAGATTTTTCACTTTAAACCCTGAAAGTAACGACGTCAAGTCTAACGTGTCACGTGCCAAGCCTTACAAGGTGAATTTATGGTTTATAACTTGTCTTGTACAACCTCTCACCATTAATCCTTTTTTGTTTTGGAGAATTTTGAATATGATCAGAGTGACCTCTAGCCACAAAAATATTTGATATAACCATTAATCCAGATTGTGCTTATCTATGTCATCTACTCTTGTAAGCTCAACAACCCTCATTAATGTCTTCTCATCTTTTCATTTATATAAGGTCTTGGGTGGGTCTTTCTAATTCCACATCCTAATCAATCTTGCTCCCCATGGCTCCCCATTGTGCAGCATTCCATGTTCTTCTCCTTGTTCTCGCGCTTGCAAGCATCAATCTCTCATCCTGTCAATTGGTGAAGGGCTCTGTCTCTTGCGTCGACTGCAATCCTCACAAAGATCTCTCTGGTGTTTTACCTTAATTTATCCTATTTCTATTTTGATCCACACTTTTCATGGTTTTTCTCCTTAATTAGCATATTTCTCGTCCAAACATACATACATCACAAATAAATAAATAAATAAAATAAAATAAAAAATCCTCCTATGGTTTATAGGAGTGAGAGAATACCCCCAAAGGTTTTGAAAGCGATAATTTTATCTATCCTGTTTTCAATTTCTAGTCAAATAATCACCACCTTTCGGATGTAATCACTAACTTCTAATACAATGATGATTTATATGTTTGTGTAGGAGTACATATAATTGTCATATTATATTATTGTAGTTTTGCTCCAAGTTAATTTTTAAAAATTGAATTAGCGGGGATCAAATGCTCACTTTTGCAACATTAAGTGGTTATTTTGTCACTCATGCAATACGTTAGGGGAATTTTCTGTAATATACACTTAGAATTATTCCAGTAGAGGCTAAGAAAAAAATGCTCATTCATAATACCCTTTTTTTTATACTGAAATGCTTCTCTAGATACCTTCAATTTATTTTGTTATAAACTTGCTCATTAACACTTTAGTGGATTAAAGGTGCTAATATCCATGACAGAGTTTGATTTTTTTTTTTTTTTTTTTTTGTTAATGCAGGTGTGAGGGTGGCAGTTAAGTGCAGATTTGAGAGAAAATTAGTCTATGCATTAACCAACAACAAAGGAAACTTTGAAGCTGAGGTCCCCAAAAACTCCTCTTCACCTTCATCATCTCCATCACAGAACTGCTATGTTATGCTACTGGGAGGTCCAGTTCAGCTCTGGGCTTTCAAGAAATCCATGCTGTCAAAAATCATAAAAGCTCGAGGTTTAAGTGGCACCTACAGCTTATCCACACCTCTCACATTCTTCATATCACACCCTACACCAAAAAAAGTTGATCAAAGCCATAGCAACGATAAGAAGTCACCGGATTTTGGAGTATCGGCAGCCCCCAGCAATTTTCCTCCGATGGCTTTTCCTCCTCCGGCCAACTTTACCAGCAATTTACCTTTGATCTTCTTCTTCCCTTTCCTTCCTATCATAGGGATTCCTTGAGTGTTCTTCATTATGTTATGTGTGCTTAATTACTTTTTTTACTGAAAAATGTGGTTGTGCTAAGATTTCTATAGCTATGTAGGTCTAAATTGTGTTTTGTAGTTAGTCTAGTTTGCTATTTTAGCTGTTTTCCTATTTTGATCTGTAGATGGTTGGTTGTTTACTATGACTTCTTGAAGATTTTCTATAGCTAAATGTGTTGATGATGTTATGTATGGCTTTTATGAAGTACCTTAATAAATTTTCTGCGGCTAACGTGGTGTATTTTGGTCATACAGATTATTGTTTATTGTGTCGTATTCATTAGCCCTTTCTCTTATGGATTTGTTGTTTGTGCAATAAAATAAATTGTGTATCCTCGAAAATAAAATTAATTGTGGAGTTTTAAATTGTGTATTCTCGAAAATAAAATTAATTGTGGAGTTTTCTTTAGCAGTTTGTATAGCTTAATGTGCACTTTATTTTTTGACTAGAAGAGGTAGAATGCAAAGATAACATAACCAAGCAATCTTACAGGATTTAGCTAAGCACAAACGCAGTAGATCGTGATTTGGGCCTAGTAACCAATAGGCCCAACCAATAATAACTTCGATGGGTTGGGCTGGCCCAAAACACTAAAAAGAGGGGTTTTGACTGGACTGAACAATGAAAGAGAGACTAGCAAATTGTTTGGCCAAAATACAAATATAAACTTTGTTTTTCGGATTATTTTGCCCTCATCAACCACCTTTAAAATATGATCATGGTAAAGAAACCACCTTTGCTTATTAGTTAACATATAATCGTCTTCCAAGTGGTTTTGTGTTGCGATCAACCACATCGGTCCAATTTTCAATTATTTTTTTTCCTTCTGATTCTGCTATAATGACCAGCCGGCCAATAACAAGTGTATATTGGAGAGGTAATCCACAATGGAAGTTAGATGGGGTCAATTACCGAGAAAACTTAGCTGAAAAGTGGATCTAGGTGGTTGATTGCAACACAACACTTCTTTAAATGTGGTTTATGTAATAATTGACAATCAACGACAGTTTTTGTACAATGATCTTGTTTTAAACATGGTTTCTTAAAATAAAAAATAAAAAATTCTAAAGCGAGAAATTATGAGTGTGGAGTGAAGTCAAGGTATCTAATACTTAACTAGTAACAAAGTAAAGTAGCGGCATATGAGCATATGCACATGGTATTCTCCTGTCTAAAGAAAGCAAAACCCAGAGATGGGAATGACTTCATTCCAAGTCTATGGACTCATGAGTCCTAATTCTTTTGAGTTTTACAACTCAACTTGTCTCTCCGTTTGATACTCATTCATTGAACTCAACCCATCGAATAACGCTGGTTGTACTATTGCAGATGGACCCCATTGAGCCTATTTGTCAAAAAGCAAATTTCTTTTTCTCTGAACGTGAAAGAGTCAAAAAAAAAAAAAAAAAAAAAATCGCTCAAGAGATCTATCTGCAAAAATAAAACTACAGAGTAAGTGAGTTCTAACCACCTTCAACAATTAAGTATTATCAAGTTAATTTCAACAAATAAGAATATCTAGTTAAGAATCATAATCAAAATTCAACATAGTTAGTATGTTTGGAATTGAATTTGACGGCAACAAACAACCCGGCCTTGCGAATATGACAGGACTCTGGTCTTGGGAATTGTTGACTCAGGTTGATGAGATTGTGCCCTTGGTCTACGTGGGCCCCAGGCTGAATGTTTTCCCTAGTTTAATATTGACTTTCCCTCCTTCTATGAGGGAGGATTGATTTCCTGTGGGCTGTAATTGTACGCCTAATTTCTTGGAAACTGATTTGCTTTTTAAGATAAGTATAAGACTATCAGTTGCTTCAAAAAATAAAAAATAAAATAAAAAAAAGACTATCAGATGATGGTGATTGTGAGGAGAGGAGTATGTGAAGATATCTCCAATTGGATTTGATGCGTTAATATCTCTTTCTTTCTTTCTTTCTTTTTTCCTTTTTTTTTTTTTGGGTGAGTATGTAGAACTCAAACCTCCTCTCTTGATTATGAGCTCTTTGGACCAAGGTTACTCTTTGTATCAAAAAATTATTTTTTTTAAACCAATATGTTTTTTTCTTCTTTTATATATATTTTTCTCCATCTAAAATCAATATGAAATCTTAGCAGTTTCAACTTCTCTAATGTTGATCATTTATTTACAATGTTTTTGTGAATGCAACAAAATTATAATATTAAATTCCGCTCATCACATGGAGTAAAAATAAGGCGAAATTGCAGTTAAACACCCTATAGTTTCGCCTAAGTTGCACTTAAACGCCCTCAGATTTAAATGTCTACACTTAAATGCCCCAAAGTATTTACTGTTAAAAAATCGAAACATTGTTATATTTTCCTAAAAGATGAAAATGTCCCTCTATTTAATATAGCATAGGGTGATTTAATTATAAATGAAATGAACTTAAATGTAGAGAAATAATGTATTATATATAATACCATGCGATAGGTCATATAGAAATATTCCGAGAATCTTCTAACGATTTACTAACAAAGAGCATCAACTTATAACATTTAGAAACTTTAGAGTATTTAAGTGCATGAATTTACCCTTGGAGGCTCTTAAGTGTAATTTAAGTGAAACTACGGGGGTATTTAAGTACAATTTAGCCTAAAAACAGGTATCAAATTATTTTTACATTCCAACGTACCAACATTCCAACTGACACTTGAATTCCCTAATAAACAAGAATTCAGATCCTCTCCACTATTAAAAAAAAGTAGGTAGAGACCGCTACATTATGACAATCATTAATCATCTCATGGTTGATTATGATTTGACTTTGAATGCAAATTAGGAATGTGCGCGATGCATGAGAGGTTATAATGAGGATTAGATCTAGAATAAATCACCTATATATATCCACTAAATATACATATACATGGGGAAATGGAGCGGAAACTACACTTTCTCAATAGTACTATTGTTGGGATGCGGGGTCACGCCGGCACGCCGCGAAAGCGATATCACCTGAGAGAAGGCCCTGATTTATATTCCCATCTCACGAAGGAAACAAGAATAGAAAGTAAAATATCCCAACAATGTGAGATATCTACTCTTCCTCTCAACAGTACTAGGATTGAATCAAGGGAACCTACAAACAATAGCCAATACACAGCAAAACAGTAAAGACACGAGATTTACGTGGTTCGGCAAAATTGCCTACGTCCACGGGAGGGGTGAGGGGAGATTCGACTATGAAGAAGCACACCGATGACTTGTACAATCCACAAGCTCGTCCCAAAGATAAAGTTTTGATTTTTACCCAAAAGAAATTGACCTCTCTCTTGTAGAATCTCTCCAAGCTCTCTTTTTTTCTCTCTCTAGCCGCCGCCAAAACCCTAGCTTTTTCTCCCACAAACTCTCAACTCAAAAAAACCCTAGGTTTTGTTACCTATTTATAGGGAAAGAATAAAAAAACTTTCCCTTTTTATTAATTGTTTTTCCTTTTTTGTTTACGTTTTTCGTTCGGCGCGAGGAGCGAACGTCGGTGCGGCAGGCGAGGAATTTGTGCTTTCGTGGCACGTGGGTGGACCCACCGTGAGTTCTAATTCTCCACCTCGTACATCATTTGATAAACCTCAAATTTTGGGCCGAACACCGAAGAACATGAACATTACTAGAGAGATCTCCATCAACCAAACCAGACCAATCCAGCTGCGCCACTATACCGAGGCTGCCTACGTACCCTCCACCGGGATCAAGCTAACCGTAGTTCTGCAATTCTCCATATAATCTCCACCTCATCCCATCACCGCCCCGAAGGGCCATGCCCTCTTGGGCAGATCAACACGGGCTGATATGAAGCAAGTCCAATCAATGCTTAAACTTGCTACCTGTGACCACCTTGGTTAACATGTCTGCGGGATTCTCATTCGTGTGCACCTTCATGAGAGAAACATTGCCTTTCTCTATGACATTTCGCACAAAATGAAACCTGACATCGATATGCTTGGTACGAGCATGATGAACTTGATTCTTCGCCAAGTGAATTGCACTCTGACTGTCGCACCACAAGTTCACGTTCTCCTGCTCAATCCTCAAATCATCTAGAAGACCCCACAACCACAATGCTTCCTTTACTCCTTCTGCCATGGCCATGTACTCAGCCTCTGTAGTAGAAAGTGCCACTGTAGCCTGTAACATCGATCGCCAACTAACCGGAGTCCCATGTATCCTGAATACATAACCAGTAGTAGATCGCCGTCTATCTAGATCGCCCGCATAATAAGAGTCCATAAACCCATCAATCTGACATGTTTCTCCATCAAAACACAGACCCGTATTAACGGTACCCTTTAAGTACCTCAGGACCCACTTCACTGCTTCCCAGTACGCCTTTCCCGGATTCGCCATGAATCTACTGACCACACCGACCGCCTGTGAAATATCTGGGCGTGTACACACCATTGCGTACATTAAGCTGTCAACTGCACTAGCATAGGGAACACGCTCCATGTGCGTCTTCTCTTCTGCTGTAATGGGAGATTGTTTACCAGAAAGCCTAAAGTGTGGAGCCAATAGAGTCACCACCAACTTAGCACTTTGCATCCCAAACCTCGCGATCACCCGCTCTATGTAGCCCTTCTGACTCAAGAACAATCGCCGATTCGCCCGCTCTCTTCTAATCTCCATACCCAGTATTTTCCTAGCAGCATCCATGTCCTTCATCTCGAACTCTTCACCAAGTTGAGATTTCAGCCTATCTATCTCCACCCTGCTCTTAGAAGCAATAAGCATGTCATCCACATACAAAAGGAGATAGATATAATTACCTCCACGAAGCTTCCGAATGTAAACGCAATAATCATAGTCGCTTCGGGAAAACCCATGCTTCAACATGAAGGAGTCAAATCACTTGTACCACTGTCGAGGAGATTGCTTCAATCCATACAGTGACTTCTTCAAACGACACACATGATGCTCCTTGTCCTCAACCTTGTAGCCCTCAGGTTGATGCATGTAGATCTCTTCATCTAAGTCTCCGTGCAAGAAGGCCGTTTTAACATCGAGTTGTTCCAGCTCAAGATCGCCATGAGCAATAATACTCAATAGCACCCGAATAGAAGTGTGTTTTACCACCGGAGAAAAGATCTCGCTGTAATGCACACCCTCTTTCTATGCAAAACCCTTAGCCACTAGCCTCGCCTTGTACCTTGTACCACCGAGCTCTGAAAAATCTTCCTTTCTTTTATACACCCACTTACAACCAATAGTTTTTCTTCCTACGGGCAATGGGACCACCTCCCATGTTTGGTTCTTCCGAAGAGATTTCATCTCTTCCTCCATCGCAGCCCAACCAACTCTCACTATCCTTGTCCCGAATAGCTTCCTTGAAGGAGACCGGCTCGTCCTCCTCCACCGAGTGCGTATTCAACCAAATTAACACGCTCATAGTGCTTGAGGATTGGTCACCCAGCCTGCATTGCTGTATGCTCGCCTTGGCCTAGTGGAAGCCAAACTATCCTCGGTAGCTGTTGTTGTAGTGCTGTGTATTCTCTGTTGAACCTCCTCTGCTCAAGCTCATCATCTACCCGACTTCCCACTTTAACACGACTAGAACACGGTTGGTCTTTAGGTTCTATTTTAATAACACGAGACTTAGAAGTCTCATCACCCTAACACCATCATCCTTGAAGCCCTAGCAATCATGGATTTCTCATCAAAGGTAACATCCTGGCGATCACGAACTTTGACCGATTTACTGGTTGACGCCATCTTCAGTTTGTATTAATAAATCCGCTTCTCTCAGAAATTACCGAGCACCACCTCAAACCGAAACTACACCACTTTCAATCGAATAACGACTCGATACGATTATTGGGATCGCGGGGTCCGCCATGCGTCGTGAAGCGAT
This sequence comes from Asparagus setaceus, assembly GCA_012295165.1. Taxonomy (NCBI): domain Eukaryota; kingdom Viridiplantae; phylum Streptophyta; class Magnoliopsida; order Asparagales; family Asparagaceae; genus Asparagus; species Asparagus setaceus. The sequence continues at coordinate 1,406,980 of CM022710.1, forward strand.
ATCACTGAGAAGGTCTTGATTTATATTCCCGTCTCATGAAGGAAACAAGAATAGAAAGTAAAATATCCCAACAAGGTGAGATATCTACTCTTCCTCACAACAATACTAGGACTGAATCAAGGGAACCTACAAACAATAGCCAATACACAAAGAAACAAGAAGACACGAGATTTCGTGGTTCGGCAAAATTGCCTACGATCCACGGGAGGGGTGAGGGGAGATTCGACTATGAAGAAGAACACCAACGACTTGTACAATCCACAAGCTCGTCCCAAAGATAAAGCTTTGATTTTTACCCAAAAGAAATTGGTCTCTCTCTTGTAGAATCTCTCCAAGCTCTCTTTTTTTCTCTCTCTAGCCGCCGCCAAAACCTTAGCTTTTTCTCCCACAAACTCTCAACTCAAAAAAACCTTAGGTTTTGTTACCTATTTATAGGGAAAGAATAAAAAAACTTTCCCTTTTTATTAATTGTTTTTCCTTTTTTTTTGTTTCTGTTTTTCGTTCGCGCACAGGAACGAACCCGGGTCGGTCGCGCAAACCCCACATGTGTGTGGACCCACCCACGTGAGTTCACAACTATATTTTGAATTCTCCAAAGAAATTGAATTACAGTGGTCACACAAACCCCACATGTGTGTGGAATAGTTTGCTTTCACACTGTAATTTCCACGACCTCTCTCTCTCTCTCTCTCTCTCTCTCTCTCTCTCTCTCTCTCCCCCTCTCTCTTTGTCTCTCTCTCTCTCTCTCTCCACACTCTATAAAATGCCTGTGTCCTTCAAAACCCTAGAAATAAAATTAAACATTAGTTAAGATGACCAGCATTACTACAAATAGTAATACTAATGATGATGATATTGATGCCCGCCATGCTCCAGGGTTTCGCTTCTTTCCTACAGAAGAAGAGCTTCTAGGGTTCTATCTCAAGAACAAGCTTAAGAAGAAGAGAGAGGAAGCTATGGCACGCGTAATACCCGAGCTCGATATATATAACTTTGATCCATGGCAACTTCCAAGTATGTTAATCATCATCACCATATATCTCTTCTTGTTTCATATATTATTTTTTTAGCATATATATTTATGTTTTTACTAAAGTTGATTCTATATATTTCAAGTTCTATTACTACATATATATATATATATATATATATATCTTCTTCTTCATTATCGTTAGAGAGTAATCAAGAATTTATAGTTATAGAAATTTCATAAAATCTTAATGAAACATATCAGAAAGAAAAAGAGATCATATTGATCACATGCACATAGATACCCTATTCATTAATTCATGACAAGATTTAATTAATTAAAATTTAGGAGGCGATGAGGACTGTGGGCAATGGTTCTTCTTCTGTCCAAGGCAAGAGAGAGAAATCCATGGAGGGAGGCCAACACGAACAACTCCCACGGGGTATTGGAAGGCGACAGGGTCCCCGAGTTGGGTCTACAACTCGAGCAACCGAGAGGCTTGCAGAGTGATCGGAGCCAAGAAGACGATGGTGTTTTATACAGGGAGAGTTCCCAGAGGTAAGAAAACCAAGTGGAAGATGAATGAATATAGAGCCCTTCAACAGGATGTAGCCTCTTCGGCAATTGGAGCTCCAAAGGTATGTAAAATGTTACTGTAATTAGCTAGTAGACAAACAATTGGAATCTTTTAAGTTCTCTGCACCAAAGTTCCGAAGCTGTGGGCACTTTTTATAAGCCCTGGACTTACACAGTAGTATCAAATTGTTTCTTTAAAATCCACTTTAAATTTGTAGCAAGTGGGAATTGAACTCATCACAAATGCTCCAAAGTTGTGAAGAGGATTAAGGATTATAGTTTTACTAACACTAAGGTATTAACTAGAGATCGCTACATGAAATATATACTAATATGGAGGGGGAAGGAAAGGATTATTTTAATATAAATTGTGAAAGAATAAGATGGATAGCTCTCGCTTAATTTGTTCATCCTTAAAAAAGAAATATTTTGTATGCGCTAGCAGCTAAGGTTTGAACTTACAAACTTTACATTGCAGATTACTAAGGAAGACGTACATAATATCATGATATGGATGTACGCATGTATAGCGTTTTGTTATCAAATACTCTATTCTGATTGCCAAATAATCATAGTTTTTGAGCAATATGATCATATAAAATGGTATTCTACTGGCTAATCTTGATACCTAGCAACAATAACAATGTTGATGATACTTTAAATATTGCTCGATCAATATAGATTAATTTTGTGAAGACTCCTGCATCTTTTATACATATAGATATATAAGTCTTGTTAGAATATAAAACTATATTCCTAATCATCACCATAACTTTAGAATTTTGCTGTAATGATTAGAGGGACTTTAACATGGTATCAGAGCAGTCCAAGTTTCAAATTCCACCGACCATGAATTTAAAGCGGATTTTTTAAAAATTGACACCGCTGCTGTGTGAGTGCAGGTTTGGGCCCATAATAAGGGCGCTCAACCTGTGTGGCATGTTAGAATATAAAATTATAATCTTTGATCCTCACCATAACTTTAGAGTTTTTGTGTAATGATTAGAGAGACTTTAACTGTAGGCGTTGAAAAATACTTACAAAATCCCCAAGGCCAACTTCGTGGCGAAGTCGTGAATGACAACCCATCGAATGATCTGACGTCGAACTTCGGCGAACCACAGCGTCGCAAGCACGGTTTAAACCGGACTTGAGCGGACGATCGGATTTCAGACCGCTGAACCGAACGAACCAAGAATTAGTCCGGAATCAAGTATAGACGGAACCCAAACCGAGAGACCGAGAAAAAGCAATGGCTTGGCGGAAAAAGCGGTAGCGCCTCGGCCAAGTGGCGAAGTGGCTCGACCACCATGGTAGAGCCACCTCGACAACTTGGCGAGGTGGCTCGACCACCATGGTAGAGCCACCTCGACCACCATGGTAGAGCCACCTCGACCAACTTGGCGGTGGCTCCGCCAATGGCCGAAGCGGCGGCGCCTATTGTATAAATAGGGGGGGTCTTGTTGGTTGGAGGGGGGGATTTTAGAGCGGGCTTCCGATTGGATTTTTGGGATCTTTCAAAGGCTCGGACTTCTGAAGAGTTCTTGCGAGATCTACAGTGTCGGTATACGGTTACGAGCAGCGGCGAGCACAAGTCGATCAACGTCGGATCTTCAATCAAAGGTAACCGAATTGGTCGAACTCTGAGATACCCTCTAGATTAAGCTTCGTCTTAATCTCGGGGATAGCTGTGATTTCTCCTAGTAGATCTCACCGCTCGGCGATCCTCTCCTTCGTGAGTGTGATCCCCTCGGTAACCGTTTCCTTCGTGAAGCGAGCCTTTATCTGTAGTTCGAACCGGGTCTCTACGGATCGGGATTAGCGGTGGTCCACGGACACAATAAGTCCCGACACGGGCAAAGAACCCATAGCGAGGATCCGATATAGAGAGATCCTCGTGTTTGTTCTAAGGATAAAAGTTGTAATCTTTTTGATTTTCATTGTAAGCCTTAAAATAAAAGCGATATTTCTCTTTGAATTTGTTTGGTGAAGTTTGTAAGCAAGTTCAAATCAATGACAATCATCCCAACTTTTACGCGAACAAGGCTGGCGACCGATGGGAACCACCGACCTCGAATCGGAGGTCGTCGTGCCGTAACCGCGGATCCTTATCCCGGTGGAGGAAGAGGTCGAGTTCGAGTTCGACCAAGAGAAGTTCGAGGAGTACTTGTCCTCACCCTCTTCCAGATCCAGTTCCCCCCGCCGCTCCAAGAAGGACTCCGCTGCAAGGAGAACCCGATGGGCCTCTGAGGTAGAGCCCGGGGCCGAGTCCAACCCGGCCACGGTGGCGAGAAATCCCCTCGGCGTCTCAAGTCCGAACTACAGCGGCGTCGAGATGAGCGTCGATGGCGCCCGCACTCTCCAGCGAGCCGCCAAAGGCGGCAATGAGCATGGCGCAAACTTCGCCAAGGCCATGCAATCCACGGATGGGGTCGCTATGAAGCGGATCTAAGGTCAAACTCCGCGAGGCTTGACCTCAAGTGATCGACGGTTTATCCAAGCCGTCAACCGACGAGTGGGTCCGTGTCAAACGGAACCGCTCCACACTTCAGGAGCGCATCCGGAAGCGCCGCGCACTCCTTGCGCAAGCACGAGCTTTGGTGCAGCAGGCTCGTGAGTTAAAGAAAGAAGTGGCAAAGAAGCCACCAGCGCCGCCAGTTTGGAGGCCCAAGTCTAATGGTGCCCCAACCTCGATTACCCACACTCCCGTCTCGGCGCTTAAGCCGAAGGATCTGGCGTTACAAATCCAGCGCCAAAGTCCAAGGCGGCGGCGCCTCAAAGACAAAGCGTGCGCATCGAATCGATGGTGAAGCCAACTCCCGTCACCACCACCAAACCGACTATCAAGGATCGTCTCGGTCCTCGGAGAGAATCACGGGTCACTCCTCATGCAGGAGGTCGCACCCGTTCGGCAAAGACAAAAGATTCTGCGGCCTCTCCTATCGGATTGAAAATCGAAGTCAGAGTCTGCAGAGACTTCAGCGCCCACATCGGCGGAAGTCTAGGCGAGTCACTTCGGAAGCCGATGGATTGACCGTCCTCGGAAGGAGGCGTTTTCATCGGCGATGAGGACATTATACCCGAGAGATCACGCCGACATCTGGCGGGTTGCTTCGATACACACACCGATGAGGCGTACTCTGGTGCAAGAGTGCGAGAAAATCTCGAAGGATTCCCCAAATTGGCGCGATCATGCTTGTGCTCGGGCTCATCAAGGCGATGCTCTCGAGTGCAATTGCCATCAAGCTCGAAGGGTGTCGGTCTTCGAGAGACTCACCACGGAGATGCGAGACCTAGGACAAAGCGATTCCGCAAAGGATGATCTCAGAGAGGGTGAGTTGCGAGGTCACTAATAATATGACCAGCAAAGAATCATCGTCACGGGCTATTCAGCGCATCATAGCGGCTAACTTCGTTTGCGGTCGGGACTATCCGGCGGTCGAATCGATAAGCTTGAAGGGTTACCCGCGGAGGATGATCGTCGAGATATTGGCTCCGCAATCGCATCGATCATCTTGTATCTAGCGAAGGAGCCCCGAAACACTTATGATCGATGCAGATCAAGTGGCCAAAATGCTAGACGGCGTTGAATAAACAACGGAAAACTTCAAATTAGAAATGGAGTTGGCCATGCGGGCGATGAGAGAAATGCATGACCAACGGATCAAGCTTTAGCGAAGCATCGAGGGAATCAAGTCAACACATTGGCGTTGATCAAGATAGCGGCGACTTCGGATCGGGAGGAAGCACCGAAGATGATAACCCTCACGAACCCGCTTGTTGCTGTTGCTCATGAGAGCGAGAAGATCAAAGACTTGGAGAGCAAAATCAATTCATTGATTTCCGCTCAAGAAGTAAAGAAGACAGGTATTCCTTGCCCATACCCGAGGGAGTGGGAATCAATCCCTTACCCGTCGAAGTTTAACTTAATAAACTTCACACCATTTGACGGGAAGGGTTCCCCGACGCAGCACTTGATTTATTTCAAGTCACACCTCGGAGTTATTTCTGGCAACGAACCCTTGATGGTTCGGTCATTCGTTGGCACCGCCGTGGGGCGCCGAATGGTACCGCCGTCTCAAGCGGGGAGCATTCACGGTGGGGCGACATGGAGTCTAGCTTCCTTACCAATTTCTTTGATGGCGATACGAGGTATCGATCGGGCGTTAACTTTCGGCGAAGCGAAAAGCGGAGAAACCGTGGACATCTGCCGAGACCTAGGACAAGGCGATTCCATAAGGATGATCTCGAGAGGGTGAGTTGCCGAGGTCACTAATAATATGACCAGCAAAGAATCATCGTCACGGGCTATTCAGCGCATCATAGCGGCTAACTTCGTTTGCGGTCGGGACTATCCGGCGGTCGAATCGATAAGCTTGAAGGGTTACCCGCGGAGGATGATCGTCGGATATTGGCTCATGTCGCATCGATCATCTTGTATCTAGCGAAGGAGCCCCAAGAAACACTTATGATCGATGCAGATCAAGTGGCCAAAATGCTAGGCGGCGTTGAATAAACAACGGAAAACTTCAAATTAGAAATGGAGTTGGCCATGCGGGCGATGAGAGAAATGCATGACCAACGGATCCAAGCTTTAACGAAGCATCGAGGGAATCAAGTCAACACATTGGCGTTGATCAAGATAGCGGCGACTTCGGATCGGGAGGAAGCACCGAAGATGATAACCCTCACGAACCAGCGGCAATGCTGTTGCTCATGAGCGAGAAGATCAAAGACTTGGAGAGCAAAATCAATTCATTGATTTACGCTCAAGAAGTAAAGAAGACAGTATTCCTTGCCCATACCGAGGAGTGGGAATCAATCCCTTACCGTCGAAGTTTAACTTAATAAACTTCACACCATTTGACGGGAAGGGTTCCCCGACGCAAAGACTTGATTTATTTCAAGTCACACCTGGAGTTATTTACGGCAACGAACCCTTGATGGTTCGGTCATTCGTTGGCACCGCCGTGGGGCGCCGAATGGTACCGCCGTCTCAAGCGGGGAGCATTCACGGTGGGGCGACATGGAGTCTAGCTTCCTTACCAATTTCTTTGATGGCGATACGAGGTATCGATCGGGCGTTAACTTTCGGCGAAGCGAAAAGCGGAGAAACCGTGGACATCTTTGTTAAGCGATTCGGAACAAGGCAATGAGCTGCCGGGATCAATAACGAGGAGTTCATCCTCAAACTGCCACGACAACTTATCAATAGATGTGCTTGAAGCAATGGGTACAGCACCATCGATAGCGTGGAAGGACTTGAAGGTTCGTGGAGAGCAAGCCGAGATTCCTCAAAAGGAAAAAGCGAGAGAGGTCGGTAGGCGGCGGAAGCTCGAAGCGTAACTTTGTCCCAGCGGCAAAGGGAAAGAGCAAGCCAAGGCGGCGGTTCGCGAACCAGCGTTCAACTCAACCCAGCGGCGGCGGCGGCGGCGGCGACGCGATCCAGCGTGGCAACTGGGCCACAAAAGCGAAGGCCTTAGAGCGAGATTCCGAAGTCCTATTCCTTTAGGGACGGCGAGATTCCGGTCTCTTCAAATATCTTGTGGAAAATAACAAGATCAAGCTCCCTCAGATTGAGAATCAAGAGGAGGCGATGAACACAAATGACCCAAGATCTTGTGCATACCATAGGCGGTTCATCACCCACTAAATCTGTTTGACCTTAAGGACAAAATCCGGGCTTTAATTGATGTAGGGGTCATTACTATGAAGCCGTCCAAAGAGAAGAAGGTCGGGCGAATCACGGTATCCATAAGTTTGGTCGGTGCCATTGACATGGTTTGAACTGAACCGGTGGTCAAAGTTGCGGTGAAGGCGGTGAATGGCGACCCACACAAACAGCGCCGAGAAAGGACTTGTATCATTATCTGACCCGAATGGCGAAGTCTTGTGGGTCCACCGAACTTCTTGGAAGATGAGCAATGGGTAGCCTCTTCTTGAAGAAAAGCGGCGAAGGGAAAGGCATGCCATGCTACTTCCGCAGTGCGGAGGAGGCGATGAATAGGTGGTAACATTCCGGTGTCAGAAGGAACACGAAGCCAGCGCCACGAGGAGTGGACACGAGTACAAGTACAAGTACAGGAAGTCCCGACCCTAATGCCAAGGCGGCTCGGTGGGGGTACCAACAAATCCCCTCACTCGCCTGAGAAAGCGCCTTGGCGGTAGGCGCCAAGGAAGCTACAGCAAAGCGGCCGCATGAAGTTCAACTCGGCGGTCTCGATTCGGTCGCCCGATTGGAAGAGATAAGCGGGAACCGAACTCTCCATACCGCCGATGTCATGGCCCAATTAGCCAATATCCCGCAAGGATCACTCTCTATGAGCTGCTGCGCTTATCAAAAGAGGCGAAGCTCTTCAAGAAGCCCTCGCCGATTGAAGTCTTCCTCACCCAGTTAGGCGAGTCGGAAAAGTCGGCCCGACAATGCAACCTTGCGACTAAACACTTCCCTGCATCACCTTTACAAAGGAGGATATGCGGGCGAGGAATTCAAACACGATAGGCGCTATACTTCACGGGTATATTGGCTCTAGTGAAGTTAACGGATCCAAGTCGATCCGGGTTCATTATGAGCATCATGCCCTGCGCCTCATGTATCATCACGGGAATTCACGCGACAAGCTAGCATCAAGCGGCACAATGATCTGGATTTAACACCGGTGAGTCCGCCCACTTGGTAAAATCGGATTAAGTGCCAAATGGGGACTTAAAGTCGAAGTCACTGCTATGTGATTGACGCAGACTTCCTATAACTTATTGTTGGGTGGACCTTGGATCCACAATAGCGTTATAGTCCGTCTACTCTTCATCGATGTCTCAAATATGTAGACACGAATAATGAGTCAAGGCGGTGGTGGCGGACAAACAACCGTTTAAGGGGATGGAGAATTATTTCAGCGATTCTCTCCTCTACGGTAATGAGTCGGCGAATCATCGGCCCAAAGATGCGGACGGCGGTGAAGAAGGCGTCTGAAACGGGCTTGGTTATAGTGGAGGTTTTGTTTTAAATGACATTGTACCCTTGTAATCAATCTTGGCGATGAAGAATGCGTCGGATGAACATTGTAATTGGCAAATTGCCGATGAATCAATAAATGGCGATTTAGAGTATCCTTTATCTTTGAATGATGTGATAGCGAGTTATACAATGATCGAGTTGCACACCAACTTCGATCATCTTACTTCACACAAAAGCGATTCGGGACTCCTTTGGGACAACACTTGTCATCCGAAGATCAAGTAGTGAAAGAGACTTGGTTTCTTGAAAAGGAGATCACGGTTCAACGCCGAATCATTTCTTTGAAGAAGGTGAAGATGACAATGGGCCTATCCTCCACACATTCGGATATAGTCGAAACAGGTATCATGAAAAGATGGGGTATGACTTGACACGAGGGAAGGTCTATGTTTGGACGAGGCCTCGAACCCCTCCTAAGCGGCATATGTCCCAAGAGGAAAGCGGATAACTACTATGCATTTAGAAGGGATTGGGATCACGAATCCTCCTCGAGAAGATGAATGCTCGTGGTGATTGATAATAATCCACCGGTGAGAGCGGACATTCGTCGACTCTTGGCTTGGGATTGACACCGGCCTGGAGAAGCTTTCAAGGCTTTGATGTCGAATATGGCCACGATCGATCCTGCTACTATTGAGGGTGATGAAGATATGCCAACATGGGAAGACCCATGGATCCATCAACTCAGAGAGCAGTTTGGGGATAGGTTCGAACAAAGAGAACCCCCCACTAAGGATGAGGTAGTCCAGGTTAATATGGGTGATGAAGAGCATCCCAAACTCATAAACATCAGCAATACTCTCCCTTCGGAAGAAAAGGAAGAGTTGATTGCCCTAATCGGGGAGTATATCGATGTATTAGCACGGAGTTACGAGGACATGCGGGACTCGACCCTAATGTGGCAACACATCGCCTCAACATCAAGGCGGATGTCAAACCTGTCAAGCAACAGCAAAGACGGTTTCGTCCACAAATATTGGAGGCAATTGTTGACGAAGTGAAGAAACTCATAGAATCGGGATTCGTCGAGGAAATTCAACATCCGGATTGGGTGGCGAATATAGTCCCGGTCATGAAGAAGAATGGTTCGATTAGGATGCGTATGGACTCTGAGACCTAAGCGGCTTGCCCAAAGGATGATTTCCCTCGCCAATCACCGGCGTCATAGTTGACAATACATGTGGATTGAGAGGATGTCCTTTATGGATGGCTTTTGGGGTATAATCGGATCAAGATGCACCCCGATGACGCCAAACACACGGCGTTGAGCAGCCCATCGGCATATATTGCTACGGTCATGCCGTTCGGCCTCAAAAATCTTGCGCAACATACCGGCGAGCAATGGCGGAGATTTTCGGGATCATCTTGAAAAGCGGTCGAATGCTACGTCGGCGATTTGGTCGTGAAAAGCCGTGACAAAGGAGATCACATCAAAATCTTAGAGCGGTATTGAACTCATGCGAACTCATCAACTAAAGATGAACCACCAAATCCTTCCTTGGGATGTCTAGTGGCAAGTTCCTCGGCTTTGTCGTCACAAATAAGGGCATCCACGTCGATCACGATAAAGTGAAGGCAATTCAAGAGTTGCAACCTCAGAAATGCGAGAGAACTTCGGGGGTTATAAGGGCGATTGGCGTACATCCGGCGGTTCATATCGAACCTATCAGGAAGTGCCGGCCGTTCTCCAAGTTGAACAAGAAGAGTGTCGTTTATTTGGGGCGGCCTTTGCCGAGCATTGAAGAGATCAAGTCGTATCTCGCTAAACCTCGGTTCTCGTTGCACGCGTCAGGAAAACCGTTTTGATCTACGTCAAGGCAGCGGATCATTCGTTAAGCGCTTTACTTGCACAAGGCGGCGGCGGCGGTCCGCGAGCGGCGATGTATTACGAGTCGAACATTGGTGGTCTTTGAGTCGTTATCAATGGTGAAGCGGTGCCTTGCATTAGTGTTCGCGATTGAGAAAATGCGGCACTATTTAGTCGGACGGGCGATTTATGTTATCTCTAGCGTAAATCCGGTCCGGATATTTATATTGACCGGCCTCGATGAGTTGGCGTTTAGCGAAATGGGCCTTGCTCTTGTCCCAATATGACTTGTATTTCAAACAACGAAGTCGGTCAAAGGACAAGCGATTTGTGATCTCTTGGTACCCGGCCCGACAGCGGATGCGGTTGAGCTATATGATGATCTTCGGATGAAGTTCAAGAAGTCAACACTACATCGCACCAACAAATATGGCGATTGTATTTTGGCCAGACTTCTCGAGCTACCAGCGTGGCAAGTGCCCCGGATGTTCTAAGATTTCCACGAGTCGGGTTGTCTTAGTTTCCCGGGAATCATGTCATGCCCGTGCTTATTCACTCAGCGAACCTTGCTCTAATAGCGTAGCTGAATACAATGCGCTACTTATTGGACTTAGTTTCGCCAAGGAGCCGGGGTCGAATATCTCGAAGCGTCTGGCGATTCGCAATTGATAGTTAAGCGGGTTCGTGGTGACTCTGAAGTCGAGAATCGGATCTAATCCCTATCATCGGATAGCCGTTGAAATGGCGGACTCATTGAAGAGTTTTTCATCGAATATATCCAGCGCCTCCAAAGCGCTTATCGCGGATGCTGGCGGCGTTAGGCGTGTCGTTAGCACAACCTTAGAGACCGAGCAACTAGTTACGGTCGGGACTCACCAACTCTTTGTACCATTATCACGATGAGGCACAAGAAGATAAGGGGTAGTTACCAAAGAAGTACATGCAACCCAAACCAAGTTGGAGCCGAGATTGGCGCTTTCCTATCATCGACTACGTCTTACATGGCATTCTGGGAAGGCGTGAGGAAGAAGAGATCAAATCATATCTCGCTAAACCTCGGTTCTCGTTGCACGCGTCAGGAAAACCGTTTTGATCTACGTCAAGGCAGCGGATCATTCGTTAAGCGCTTTACTTGCACAAGGCGGCGGCGGCGGTCCGCGAGCGGCGATGTATTACGAGTGAACATTGGTGGTCTTTGAGTCTCGTTATCCAATGGTGAAGCGGTGCCTTGCATTAGTGTTCGCGATTGAGAAAATGCGGCACTATTTAGTCGGACGAGCGATTTATGTTATCTCTAGCGTAAATCCGGTCGGATATTTATGACCAGCCGGCCTCGATGAGTTGGCGTTTAGCGAAATGGGCCTTGCTCTTGTCCCAATATGACTTGTATTTCAAACAACGAAGTCGGTCAAAGGACAAGCAATTTGCGATCTCTTGGTACCCGGCCCGACAGCGGATGCGGTTGAGCTATATGATGATCTTCGGATGAAGTTCAAGAAGTCAACACTACATCGCACCAACAAATATGGCGATTGTATTTTGGCCAGACTTCTCGAGCTACCAGCGTGGCAAGTGCCCCGGATGTTCTAAGATTTCGCGGTCGGGGTTGTCTTAGTTTCCCAGGAATCATGTCATGCCCGTGCTTATTCACTCAGCGAACCTTGCTCTAATAGCGTAGCTGAATACAATGCGCTACTTATTGGACTTAGTTTCGCCAAGGCTGGGGTCGAATATCTCGAAGCGTCTGGCGATTCGCAATTGATAGTTAAGCGGGTTCGTGGTGACTCTGAAGTCGAGAATCGGATCTAATCCCTATCATCGGATAGCCGTTGAAATAGCGGACTCATTGAAGAGTTTTTCATCGAATATATCCAGCGCCTCCAAAGCGCTTATCGCGGATGCTGGCGGCGTTAGGCGTGTCGTTAGCACAACCTTAGAGACCGAGCAACTAGTTACGGTCGGGACTCACCAACTCTTTGTACCATTATACGATGAGGCACAAGAAGATAAGGGGTAGTTACCAAAAGTACATGCAACCCAAACCAAGTTGGAGCCGAGATTGGCGCTTTCCTATCATCGACTCGTCTTACATGGCATTCTGGGAAGGCGTGAGGAAGAAGAGTCAATCGGCGAAGAACTCAAGATTCTTTATGACACTCAAACCCAGACGCTATATCGCCGAGGGTACGATGGTCTTTTGCTCCGATGCCTCTCAAACAAGGAGGCAGAAGAGGTCCTTCGGGAAGCACACGAGGGTGAATGTGGTGCACACCAGCCTGGTCCCAAACTCTACGATCGAATCAGGAGAATGGGTTACTTTTGGCCCACAATGATTAATGGCGGTCGAATGCGCTTCGGAAATGCCGCGTGTCAAATTCCGCGAATTATATGCATCGGCCGCCCGAGCAAGCTGCATCCTTGACCACATCACGGCCATTGAGACATGAGGAATGGGCGTGGTAGGTCCCATTTTTCCTCCGTCAGTTAAAGGAGATCGGTTTATTCTAGCGATCACCGACTACTTCTCCAAGTGGGCTGAAGCAATCCCGCTAAAGGAAGTAAAGGCGAGTACCGTCATCAAGTTTATCAAACACCATGTCATCTATCGACACGGTGTCCCAAAGCGGATCGTGCATGACAGCGGTCCCCAATTTATCGGCAATTCCTTCATCGGGTTTTGTGAGAAATTCAAGATACAAGATGTCGTCAGCGGCTTATAATCCGGCGGCAAATGGATTAGCGAAGCATTCAACAAGGCGATTATCAAAATGCAGCCGAAGCTTGTGAAAAGTAACAAGCGAGGCTGGGATGATAAACTTCGGAGAAGCACTACAGGCGTATCGCTGCTTGATGCACGCATAGCTGGAAGCGACCCGTACTCTACGGTCTGGTGTGGCGGTTCTCCCATTGGAAATTCAGATCCGTCGCCGCGCCAGCCCTTTCAGCGAGATGGCGGCCAGAAGAACAACATCAAAAGCGTCTCGAAGAGCTTGAGATGTTAGATGAGAAGCGCTGGAGGCTCAACAATGCATTGAGTTCTACCAAGCTAGGATGTCGAAGGCTTTCAACAAGAAAGTTCGACGAGAGAACCTTTAGAAGGAGATTTGGTCCTCATTTGCTTTCGGCGACCGATAATCCTCACTTCCAAAAGAAAGGTAAATTGAACCTAAATGGGAGGGCCGTTTGTAATAAAGCGGTTTACTCAATGGTGCGTATCGCCTAATTACCCAAAATGGCGGCCGGCAATTAATCTTAGATAAATGGGAAGTTCACGAAGAAATACTACCCATAGTATCTTGGGATAACCCGTTCGACGGGAAGTTCCTCGTGGGATGTTTCACCCACTTTTAGCGAGGATAACCTTAGATTTATCCTCCATCACAATTTCCCCACCGATCAAATTCCTTGGCGGTGGGTCTACAAATTACGGTACATTACCAAAATCCCTCTTGATTCCGTCTATGAGCAGGAGGCCCAATCAAAATCCCTTTTCTGTGGGAGATAGAATATAAAATTCTTCCTCTCCAAGCGTAAGATCCTTTCGTGATAAGCGGAAGGGTTCCTTCCATCTTCATCTTAGGTAGCCGTGAAGGTATCTTGTAGGGATTTTCGAACCGGGTTGTCCGTGAAGGTGCTGAGTCTCTTCGGTTCTCGGTGGAGATCCCTCTTAGTTCCATCTTCATCTCGGTGGCGCCGGTGAAGGTATCTTGTAGGGATTTTCGAACCGGGTTGTCCGTGAAGGTCGCTGAGTCTCTTCGGTTCTCGAGTGGAGATCCCTCTTAGTTCCATCTTCATCTCGGGTAGCGCCGGTGAAGGTATCTTGGGATTTTCGAACCGGGTTGTCCGTGAAGGTCGCTGAGTCTCTTCGGTTCTCGGTGGAGATCCCTCTTAGTTCCATCTTCATCTTAGGTAGCGCCGTGAAGGTATCTTGTAGGGATTTTCGAGACCGGGTTGTCCGTGAAGGTCGCTGAGTCTCTTCGGTTCTCGGAGTGGAGATCCCACTCTTAGTTCCATCTTCATCTTAGGTAGCGCCGGTGAAGGTATCTTGTAGGGATTTTCGAACCAGGTTGTCCGTGAAGGTCGCTGAGTCTCTTCGGTTCTCGGTGGAGATCCCACTCTTAGTTCCATCTTCATCCTAGGTAGCGCCCGTGAAGGTATCTTGTAGGGATTTTCGAACCAGGTTGTCCGTGAAGGTCGCTGAGTCTCTTCGGTTCTCAGTGGAGATCCCTCTTAGTTCCATCTTCATCTTAGGTAGCGCCGGTGAAGGTATCTTGTAGGGATTTTCGGACGGGTTGTCCGTGAAGGTCACGAGTCTTTTAGGTTCTCGGTGGAGATCCCTCTTAGTTCCATCTTCATCTTAGGTAGCGCCGTGAAGGTATCTTGTAGGGATTTTCGAGACCGGGTTGTCCGTGAAGGTCACGAGTCTTTTCAATTCCTACGCTAAGGAATCTCTTGTTAAGCCTCATCAGGAAATAGAACACATTCTTCCTTCCCCACCTCAATCAATCTTAATCGGTTCAGTCATTCTCCGGTCAAAGAGGACACCAAGGTTCATCTTGGGGCATTTTATCGAAGCCTAAGAAGGGATAAAGCCAGCGCCTCACCGCAGCGTTGCGGTTTAGTCTTTCTCCGATTGAAGAAGACACGAGTTCGATTACGGGGCATTTTATCCGAAGCCTAAGAAGGGATAAAGCCAGCGCCTCTGGCGTTGCGGTTTAGTCTTTCTCCGATTGAAGACACGAGTTCGATTACGGGGCATTTTATCCGAAGCCTAAGAAGAGATAAAGCCAGCGCCTCACCGCAGCGTTGCGGGTAGTCTATTCCGTGACAAAAGCGAAGCCTACGTATTCAACATCGTAGCATTAAGTCTAAGAGTTTCATTCTTTTAGCACAGCGTTGTGTGTAGAGCGGTTTAGATAATCTACATGCTAGCCCAACTCAAGCGGTAGTTGGTAAAGGCTCATCAAACCCGTTGAGGGTGGGGTTGGCCAATAACCTAAAGTCAGCGCCTCACAGCGTTGCGGTTTAGTCTTTCTCGATTGAAGAAGACACGAGTTGATTACGGGGCATTTTATCCGAAGCCTAAGAAGGGATAAAGTCAGCGCCTCACAGCGTTGCGGTTTAGTCTTTCTCGATTGAAGAAGACACGAGTTCGATTACGGGGCATTTTATCGAAGCCTAAGAAGGGATGAGTCTCGTGTAACCGCAGCGTTCTTGGGTGGTCTCTTGCGGTAAAAGTCACGAAGCCTATGTATTACGATATCATTGTAGGCATCAAAATTGCCGAAGAACCTCAAATATGACTAAATCATGAGAAGATCGAAGAACAACGTCGTCGAAATCTCAAGAAGTCAACACATGGGAGATTGTGTCTGCTTCTGATCGCGAGACACTTGTGTGTCTCGCCCGCGGCGAGGCACCTTGATGTGTCTCGCTATTAGCGAGACACTTGTGTCTCGCCTGGCGGGAACACCTTGATGTGTCTCGCTATAGGCGAGCACTTACTGTCATAAAGGCGAGACACCGAATACGAAGCGAGCTCTCTTAGGGTCTAAATTAATCTTTGGTGGGGCCCACTTGACTTTATCAATGCGAGAGCGTTGAGACACTTTAATGTCGCGGTTACCGCGAAGATCGCCCACTAGGCGTGATTCTAGGAGCATTTAATCGTGCCTAAAAGCGAGGAAAACCGTTACGGCGGTGGAGGGGCGACCTTTGCCTCGCTAGTCGGCGACCCATCTTACCTCGCCGCCCGGCGGCCTGCTACCTCGCCCGATGGCGAAGCGGCTTGTGGCGGCTCGGTACTTGCGTAAATCTCCGGCACTTATGACAATTGTAGGCACGTTTCCCAAAGACTATAAATACCCTCCTCGTCCACTTGGAAGTGCGGCTATCGAAGGGGTAGTCAATCCAAGCTTAGGAGTTCAAGAACCACGATCCGCGGAGATTCCTCGAGTTTAAGCCTTGCCTTATTCTTGAGAAGAGTAGATATCTTACCTTGCTAAGATATTTCTTTGAAGTTCTTGTTTCCTTTGCGAAGCATCAACTAAACCCGTCGATTCGGCGATCATTTCGGTGGTCCACGGATCACATCCGAAGCCCGAGGCAAAGTCCCGCAGCGGAGATCTACACTTGTAGCGTCTTACGTTGAGTTTAATGAAGAGTTGTTTAATTTCCTTGTAGCGAGAACCAAAGTGTAATTTTCTCAAGTTTTACAAATGGAACCAACTTCGACCCAAACGATGGCGACCACGGTGGGAGCCAGCGGTCTCAAGCGAGATCGTTGTGTCGCGACCTGCGGCAATCGGTAGACCTCATGGTTGATGGGCTAGACTACTTCTTCGATCAAGCCAAATTGAAGAGTATCTCTCCTCTTCCACATCGAAGTCCTCCTCACCCCTCAAACATCGGAGGATATCATCTCCTAAGAGGAGGTTAGTTACGTTGTGATGCATAGCGATTCTTGTTAAACTGCGGCGGGCGATTCCCCTCTCAACAACACCGGTGGATCTCAAAGCGGAAGCTCTGTTCAAGTTGACTCCTTTCGGAAGAAGGAGTCATTTAACAAGATCTCAAGCGATCGGCGAAGAGCTTCGCCAAAGCGGCGTCAAAAGATGGCTCGTCAATTAGCCAAGGCCACAGGTCAGCGGATGGAGTTCACTATCGAGGCGAACTCACATGATCAAAGCGTCAACAAACTACTGGCTTCAACCCATCGGCACTCCTCCCAAGGAAGAATGGGTTCGTCAAAAGGGCCCGATTGACAAAGAAGGGCGCTCAAAAGCGCCGTGCGCTTTGCTTTCGAGCCGCGTCTTTGTTGTTCGCAAGGCGCAAAGTCAAAAGCAACCCGACAAGCGGCTCAAAATGCGCCAAGCATGGGTCGAAGTCAGCGTCAAAATTGGCTCAAAGTGCGCCTCGCCCGAGAATTCTTGGTAGAGACGATTCAGTACCTGCGTTAGCGAAACGGCCTAAAACTGCTAGCTTGGCGGCGATGTGCTTGTCTCAGCGCCCGGTAGCGACGATCCGGCTACCTGCCAAAGCGGCGATCCTCCATGCCTTAACGAAAATTTGGCTTTTCGCCCCTTTCTTCCACTTTTCGGTGAGGTATCAGCCGTTAAGTCACGGAAATCCGTCAACCGGTGTTGATCGCCTTGGTCCACAATTGAGAACCAAAGTCAAAACAGGTAATGGAGCGTTTGGGTCACGATCCATAAACAACGGCAGGTTGGGGGCGTACCCAAAATCCAAGTGATGTTGAAATGTCTTTGAGCCATTTGGCGCAACTCAAAGCTGAAAAGAATTTACATTGCGTCTCGTTTGAGCATCCTACAAGGGGTCCACGAGTTTCTTTGAGAAGAAGAAGTTGAGGCAAGTGACTCGCAAAATCACGAGAGATAACGGACCCTCATGATTCATCTGAAGCAACTTGGATAGCGAAGCCAGCGGCGGAAGTTGTCTCTCAAGTCAAAGAGTCGGCGTCCCCAAAGAAGGCGTGTCCTCAATTAAGGACAACGTTACACTTGGGGTGGAAGTGCAATTCGTGATAAACCACACCAACCACACCATCGGTGGGGGTGGCAACACCGAAAGGGCGATCGATGAAATAAATTGTTCTTGCTCGTGTGCACAACTAATCAAAGGCGTTGTTGTCGGGATGTGCACGTTACGAGTCGAGCGGCTCACCCACAAAGAGCCGGTATTGAGCGGCTTTCCTGTCGACAGCGGAAAATCTGAAACCCGAGTCAAAGGCGACCCGAAGAAAAAGAAGATCGCCATTCATCGGGATGAATTCCCGAAGTCACCATTAATATGGTGAACAAAGGAAAAGGCGGCAATGGGCGAGGACCACGACTTCACTCACGGAGGAAAAGTCGGCACCGAGTTTCAGCCGGATGTCGGTTACAATTGCGAGCTACCAGCGCGTGACTATAGAAGGATGCATGAGGAGAGTCATCGATGATGAAGCTTCCGACATCAATTCGGCGATAGCTTCAGATGACACAATGTCAAGTCTTTGGTCCCCATCGAGCTTTACCATTACTCGATGTCACGGCTCAAATGTTGCAAAAGCCTTAGCTAAGCAAAGAGAAGAGCTTAAGGCGAAATGAGGCGAGAGATGGAGCTAGCCATGCAGCAGATGAGGAATTGCAAACCCAAGCGGTTGCACAACAACACAGGTCGATCAGCGGCCGAATCCGATCAACAAGGTGGAGTAACCCACCATAATGTTGAGACGGCGATTGGAGATTGATGAACACATTCTGGCGATCAACCTCAAAGAAAGGCATCTGTGCTCAAGGTGGAAATGATCCAATTCTTCCTATTGGAAATAATCCAAAACAAGGGGAAGATGATGGCGAAAGGATGAAAGAGCTTGAAGATAAAATCAATGCTTTGATGTCCACACGAAGTCAAAAGGTGGTATCCGTGTCAGTATCGAGAAGAATGGGATTCAATCCCTTATCGCCCGAAATTCAATTTGATCAACTTCCGCCGTTTGGCGGAGAGGTCACCTTCACAACACGATTTACTTCAAATCACATTTAGGGGTAATCTCGGAAGCTTGAGCCTCGATGGTTGGTCATTAAATCGGTACTCTTGGCGGGCTGCCGATTGGTATCGAAGACTCAAAGTAGGGAGTATTAGCTTCTTTGGGAGGACATGGAAAGTTCTTTTCGGCAACTTCTTCGATGGCGACACGAAGTCTCAATTGGAACTCTCCTAGGCAGCGAAAGGTGGGGAGACAATCGACACCTTCGTTAAGCGATTCATAATAAAGCTATGAATGCGGGGATCCAATTCTTGAAAAGTTCATATTGAAGACTTGCCACAACAATCTTTCTATAAATTCTTTGGAAGTCATGGGGTCGCCCCACCAACTACGTGGAAAGACCTAAAAATACAAGGAGAACAAGCGAGCGTTTCCTCGGAAGGAAGAAAGCTGAAAGAAGCGAAAAGATGGTGACCCCTCGAGTAAATTTTCCTCTCGTAATAGAGGAAAGGCATCTGTGATTCTTTGTTGGTCAAGCGTCGCAACAGCGGCAGCGCCAAAAGCTTCATCGAGAATTCCACGGGACATACTCTTTCAAGGGCGAAGAAGTTCGATCATCTTCAAACACCTCCTTGATAACAACAAAATCAAGTTGCCTCCAATTACAAATAAGGAGGAGGCTAACAAAACCGGACCCTAAATCTTGCGTACCACGGGAGGATCCTCCATCCTACAAAGGATTGCTTAGCTCTCAAGGCCATCATACAAGCCTTGGTTGAAGCGGCGTCTTAGCGAAATAAAATTTGAATCAAATTTGACTCAAACGGTATATGAGTATAAAGCTGCTCCCTCACGGATTCCAGGCGGCCCAATTTTGCGAAGAAAGGGTGGATAATCCATGAACGAGAGGTCCACTTCCACATTGAGCAATCAAACCTTGCTACAGTTAGGATTGTCTCAAAAATTTCTATCCTGGTCAAACCTTCCTACAGTTAGGACCATGGCCAAAATCCCTTCTCGATTCTTTCCATGAACGAGAGGTCCACTTCCACATTGAGCAATCAAACCTTGCTACGATTAGGATTGTCTCAAAAATTTCTATCTGGTCAAACCTTCCTACAGTTAGGACCATGGTCAAAATCCCTCTTGATTCCTTCCATGAGCGAGAGGTCCACTTCCACATTGAGCAATCAAACCTTGCTACGATTAGGATTGTCTCAAAACTCCTATCCCAATCAAACCTTCCTACGGTTAGGATCATTTTTAAATTTTCACTCCCACTTGGTCAAACCTTCCTGATTAGGACCATGGTCAAAATCTTCTCTCGATTCTTTTTATGAATGAGAGGTCTACTCCAACAAAGGGTTCGTTTTAGCCCCAAGAGAAAACACAACGGGTTCGTTTTAGAAGACACAACGGGTTCGTTTTAGCCCCGAGAAAACACAAATTCCACAAGCCTCATTATTCAATATCGTAGCATAGATGTCATTATCTAATGACACCTAAACTATGCCTTCATGCATAGGGATATTATCTCTGTCCCTTATCGAGAGATAAGTGCGCATCTAACACATCTTTGTAGGGTAATCAATTCCGTGATAATTGGCCAGAGCCTCATTATTCAATATCGTAGCATAGATGTCATTATCTAATGACACCTAAACTATGCCTTCATGCATAGGGATATTATCTCTGTCCCTTATCGAGAGATAAGTGCGCATCTAACACATCTTTGTAGGGTAATCAATTCCGTGATAATTGGCCAGAGCCTCATTATTCAATATCGTAGCATAAAGTCTAAGAGAATTCACTCTTTTAGCACAACGTAACATGTAGAGCGGACTTAGATAATCTACATGCTAGCCCAACTCAAGCGGTAGTTGGTAAAGGCTCATCAAATCCGTTGATGGTGAGGGTTTGCCAAAAATCCTATATCTATCATACAAGCAATAACTTGAGGCGGCGGGTTCACTCTTCTGCCGGGGTCAAGCACTTTCTCCTACCGTGATTTTAATGCACTTTGTAACTCATTGCTAATGCAAATGTGCCATTACATCGCCTCAGGAAGCTCAAGCATGCTCGGGCAGTTACGTGGCGGTCTTTTGGCGAGACACTTCAGATTGCCCTTCGCTTTCTTCAAGTGGGATAATTCCAAATATTACATATAGAAGCTTTCACGGAAATCGATATTGAGAAAACCGGATGGCGCTTTTCTCGAATGACTCTCAAGGCATTTCAATTATAACCCAAGTGGTGACTTTCAAGATGAAAATGATTAGTCCAAAATCGACTTGACATTTCAATCAATCCAAATACAAATGCAACAGCTATTGATCCCAAAGTATGGTCGGCGGCCGCGTAGCCGAGGATTCAAGCTGAAGCAAAACATGGGCCTCTTCTACAAAGTTCAGCGTTGAGCGAAGCAAAGCATCTTATCAAAGTATTCGGACCCTCGACAAAATACGAGAGAGTGCGAAAACTTTGGAGGGTATCTGTAGGCATCAAAATTCTTTGAAGAACCTCAAATATGACTAAATCATGAGAAGATCGAAGAACAACGTCGTCGAAATCTCAAGAAGTCAACACATGGGGAGATTGTGTCTCGCTCTGATCGCGAGACACTCGTTTAATGTCTCGCCACGGCGAGGCACCTTGATGTGTCTCCATTGGCGAGACACTTGTGTGTGCCTCGCACGAAGCGAGACACCTTGATGTGTCTGGCAGAACTGCATTGTTAATGCCTACGGCGGAACACCTTGATGTGTCTCGCTATAGGCGAGGCACTTACACATCTGTCACCATGGCGAACACCGAGGATACTTGAAGCGAGCTCTCTTAGGGTCTAAATTAATCTTTGGTGGGGCCCACTTGACTTTATCAATGCGAGAGAGCGTTGGACACTTTAATGTCGCGGTTACCGCTGAAGATCGCCCACTAGGCGTGATTCTAGGCATTTAATCGTGCCTAAAAGCGAGGAAAACCGTTCTGGCGGTGGAGGGGCGACCTTGCCTCGCTAGTCGGCGACCCATCTTCTCGCCGCCCGGTGGCGACACCACTATACCATGGGCGGCGGCTTAAGCGTGAGCTGCGCTTGCTTGTAAATCTCGGCACTTATGACAATTGTAGGCGTTTCCCAAAGACTATAAATACCCTCCTCGTCCACTTGGGGTCGGCTATCGAAAGGGGTAGTCAATCCAAGCTTAGGAGTTCAAGAACCACGATCCGCGGAGATTCCTCGAGTTTAAGCCTTGCCTTATTCTTGAGAAGAGTAGATATCTTACCTTGCTAAGATATTTCTTTGAAGTTCTTGTTTCCTTTGCGAAGCATCAACTAAACCCGTCGATTCGGCGATCATTTTCGGTGGTCCACGGTCGCATCCGACGCGAGGCAAAGTCCACAAAACAGGAGATCTACACTTGTAGCGTCTTACGTTGAGTTTAATGAGAGAGTTGTTTAATTTCCTTATGGCGAGAACCAAAAGTGTAATTTTCTCAAGTTTTACAAATGGAACCAACTTTCGACCCAAACAATCATAGCAACAAGTCTAGAAGAGTTTCATTCTTTTAGCACAACGTCCGTGTGGAGCGGATCGGATGATCCATACGCTAGCTCAACTCAAGCGGTAGTTGGTAAAGGCTAATCAAACCGTTGATGGTGAGGGTTTGCCAAAAATCCTATAAGTATTATGGTTAATTATTTACGGCGAAGTAAAAGAATCATAATAAACAATGAAAGGAATGGATCTTATTCATTTGAAGCAAATATAGAAAGAACTACAAGCTGCTTAAACATCAAGTCTATGACAAAGGATTTCTTTGTTCAAGGCGAGACACTTCACCATTGTAGGCTGGTGGAGTTCTTCTGCAACTCGCCTGAAGGACTCCTCATCGGTGTTCGGTGTCTTCGTAGTTGCCTCCTCGAGCTCGGCCGGTTTACGCCCGACGGTCGAGCTCCCTAGGCCTTAGCGATGAGGGCTTCTTCCTTGTTGGCCTTGGCGACTCAAGCTGCTCATCCTATCTTCCTCGGCATGGAGCTCTCCCGGCGGTATTATCCTCTCCTTTTCGCCACAATATCGATGCGGATGTGGCTTAAGGAAGAATATGTCGGCAACAACGGCTCCAAGCTGATCGGCGCGATCTCTCGCATCTGGACTTGAGCCGGTAAAAACACGAGCATCGCGCCATGCCTCTAAGCGAGCCGTATGGCGGCTACATATGAGGAAGCCCCGGCTACCCGCAGCTCTTGCAGTTTCTGAAGCTTTCCCTCCAGATGGGCAAGGTCATCAACAATGGTCTGAGCCAGCTCGGGATAACCCATATCCCGTATCAAAGCCATCCGGGGATCAGCGGTGGCTTTGGCCCGATGAAGAAAGCCGCCATGAAGGACCTTTTCGATCCGGTGTTCACCAAAGAAAGAATGAGCGTATTTCCAAACAGATAATGAGATGGGATGGATCTTCATCCAGCATCAACGCTCTCACCAGATCATGGAGTCGAGATGTAGGCTCTGCACAGAAGAAAAGAGGACTTTAGGATTTTAGTAAAAAAATTGGCGAAAGCTTATTTGGCTAAAAGACCCTTACGTCTCCTTGATTGTAGCTTGAGGCTAGTGAGTCCACCGGTATCTATCATTTGGGATCTTTGTCAGCCATGACTAAGTCCTCGGTGTGCTCATCTATCTCAGCGATTATTTGTGGTAGGCGATTACGGCGGCGGAAAAGAGGTACACGCCTGCACAAATGGAATATCTCGGCCTCTTTTAATTATAGTGGTATTGGCCAAGCGGTGGTCCTATAATTAATCGAAGAAAGTTCATACCTTCTTCGGGGATAGTAGCGGGTAAATCCTCACCAGGGTATCTCCATCTTATGACCAAGCGTAGCAAGTCATCCACGGAAGTGTTGCCATATAAACCGGATCACGAAATGCCATGGAGAATTCTAAAAAAAAAAAGGGAAGGCATTAGGAAGGCGAATGCAATTAAGGCAAACAATAGGTAAAGCTACATACCTCCTATAGTGGAGTTAGCTCGCCTAGTCTCGGCTTGTGCACTTGTCTCCTGCAATCCCTCTAAAAGAACAAAAAAGGCAAAGAGGCAATTAGTGGGGGTACAAATCCCGAGTCATTCCATTCTCGCATTCGCCACCCAGAAGAGCAATTATCGATGTTAGATGTACCTGGGTCCGCCGGATCAGGTCCTACATCGGCCTCTTCCGGCCATAGCTCCATACATTTGTTGAGTAAAAGCGGGCTCGGCCGAGCGGCGCCGGGCTCAGCCGAGGGTGTGGTGAGCAAAATCAAAGCCAGGATCATAATCCCTAGAACCCCCTGCATGCGAACGGAGAAATGTCAGTCTTCAAAAGTCGAAATTTCAGATTTCATCACGGTGAATTATTACCTCCGTCACCGACTGGAACATTACCGGTCAAGTCTATATCAAAGGACCGAGGATTCACGTGATTCTTGTGGGCTAGCCTCTTTCGTTTAACCCCTTGAGAGGGTCGAAATTCTTCCTCTTCAATAGATTTTCCTGAAAATTCAATTGGATGAGAACTCTAATGGAAAGGATGAGAAAACAAAAGGGAAAAGGAGAAAGTACCGAGATCCTTCTCATGAGCTGCAGCCTCCGCTTGGTCCTCTCCTAAAGTAGCAGCGTCAGAATTGTGGAACTCCTCCTCAGCCTCACCCGTCGATAAGATTGGCGGCCTTCCTCGAGCTTGACCGGCATCTGCGAGTGTCGAATCTTGGCTGCATAGCGATGCCGGCTACGGATCTGAGATGGCCCTCCACGGGGTGACTCGTTAGCTACTAATAGCCAACTACAATGGAGGAATGTCGACTCCAGTGTGGTCGAGCTGGAGGCTGAATCTAGCACCGGTACATCCCATGGCTCCACAACCATGCTCGAAGGCCATCCACAAGTCCACCTCGAGTGCGGGCTGCGGTTCGGGTTCCCAACATAAAGTTGGTAAATGAAGCTGGCGAGCAAAGCGGCGAGGAAAATAAGGCTCAATGAAACATTCCTCACTTACCGGAAGGTGAGATACCACGGCACGATATTCACTAACCGGTTGAAATAGCCAATGTTAAGTGAAGTCTGGCGTGTCTTGGCACCTCCTCGTCGACCAAGGACTCACCATATTGACCCGAGAATCGAGGAAAACATCTGGAAAAGATCCACCCTTTGTGAATGCATCGTTTCTTGATCTCTGCAAAACCACGCCCTTTCCATCGCAATCCTCTACCAAGCTGTAAGAAAGGAGTAGGCGAATCTGTGGAACCGGTGCGACATCATGTCGGGGCGATGAAGGACCAACGAGGTCATCAAATAGGTATATGGGAGCTCTACCGGACGGAAGGGATCGTGATGATGGCTCGTCCTTTCTGCAGGTAGCGCTCGAACTATATGCGCAATCCACGGTGAATCTTGGCCACCATCAGGAAGGAGAGAGTTCCTTCTTGTGGGCGAGTTGAGCTGCAGGATAAAGGACCTCCAAAGGTAAAGCATCATCAGATTGATATGGAACCACACACTTCTTGAGCCAGATTGCAAGATAGCCTGCTAAAAGAGTTGTCGGTTGGATAGGCTTCACCGCATGCCACAGAAAAGTCGCAAACTTGGTCCCTGAAGGAAAGCCTTCTTTGGCGTAGCTGAGTGTATAAGAGTTAGCCTCGGACTTCTTGATCAGTTCATTAACCTTCGAAGGAGTGAGCGGTGATAGTTCACATATTTCCTCGCCAGATTTGTCCTCCAAATGCTGGAACATGTAATTGGCAAACTGCTTCAGACTCACCTGCGATTTCCTCTTAGCGCAAGGTTCAGATTGGGCCAGAGCTATATGGTAATGACAAGTGAGATCCCATAAAGTCTTATAACGATGGTGCGTTCCTTGGCCGGCTCGGTTCACGATTGGAGGAAAGTACTCGATATAGCATCTTCCCCATGGGTAGACACGAAATACGGTACATCTCATGCAAAGCCAACCCCAACTTCGCCATGTTTGGTGAAAGCGTGTCGAATCACGGATTATAAAGCTCGAATAAGGTAAAGAAATGGTTGGCACTGATTGGAAGGCCATACATAGTGGCACGAATCGGCGAATCTGAGACCGCAAGCCGCGAAGTTCTCCATCCCATCGGTGAGGGCGTAAGCGGTCGGCGACCCACCGGTGCTTACTTGGCGAGTGTACCCACCGAAGAATCTATGGTAGGGCGGCGGCATCTCGCCCAATTTAGCAAAGCGATTCTTCAAAGTCGGCGAGGAGCGAAAAGCTCATCGCAGGCGGTGTGTCGACCCTACAACCCGGGGTGAAGGCCGATGGCGATTCTGTTGGAACCGGAACGGTGGCGGGTAATAAACCCACAATGAATATGATCATGCTCCTCGGTCGACGCCATGACATCGGCGTGTCCGCGACATGGTGTCTAAGGTCGGTCAATGAGAGGCGAGGTATCCGGGGAATATACAAGGGGCCTCCGTCGTCTTTGTTCAACCACCTCTCACTCTCGATAAGAGCTGTATCCGGATCCTTAACTGAGTCGCCGAATAGATAATCTGTCTTTCGCAAAGGTTCGATGGTGGCGTCCCTTCTGGCGGCATCGGTGACCAATCGTCGGAGAACGCGGGAACTCCCCTCAAATACAGCCTGGATCGTCTCCGCTGATGTCGAGCGCAAATCGAGGCGAGATAAAAATCGCGGGATCATCACACATGGAATAATAGTCACTATGGCGTCCATCGACCGCGTAAGTGGAAAAGCTCGAGGAATAATCAGCGAAAATCGAGAAAATATTCAGTTAGTAAATGGCGTTGAATTCATCTTACATAGATTGAGTCACGACCTTATAACGGGTATGATGATTTCATCCGTATTAAATACCCGGAGAACGAAAAATATAGCCGCGTAATCCAAGCGGCAATATATTCCGTTCTACAGGGCGAGAGTACGGTGTGAAATCGCTCCCGTTAAAAACATCGAGACGGGTGATCTTTGAAGCCCCAATCCTCACGAAGGAGAATCTCGGCTCTTCCCAATCGCCTCACAAAGGAGAAACGGCGGGGTCATAGCGAGTACACAATCTGAAGCGTCGATCCTCACGAAGGAGAATCTCGGCTCTTCCCAATCGCCTCACAAAGGAGAACGAAGCGGGGATACAACGCGTATATGTACGAGAATATGATGACGCTAGCGCACTGATGGGTAATTTTGAGTGATTACCTTAGTTGCAAGTATACAACCTTTATCAAGTTATAGTATAAAAGATTATCGATCCCACGAGGAACGGGAAAGTAGGGAGAGTTTTGCTCGAGTGTTGGTTCTCAAATTATGCGCGACAATTAGGAGTTTATGTACAAATAAAATGAAAATGAGAAAATGGTGAATGTGGATGTGGAGAGGTTAGAGAGAGTGGATTGTGGATTATGTGCAAAGGAGGAGAAAAATAAAGTTGAGAGTGTGGTGGTGGTTATATGCACATAATAACAAAACTAGGTTTGAGATTATATGCACATGGAGGGAAAATGAGATTGAGAGAAAATAAGTACAAAATAAAAGAAAACAAGATTGAGAGAGAGGAGAGAGTAAAGGAAAATCAAAATCAAGAATAAAGGAAAATAACAAACAAATGGAAAACAAGGATAAGTGCAAAATCAAGAATGTAAAGTATGGAGGATTAATTAAAGATATGAGGAATCTAGAGTAGATCCACTTAGCTTATCTCAATCTCATGAAAATGAGTTGGATTTGTTAGCTAGTTTCAAACAATCTCTAGGGATCCCACAAATATTGGCTCCACACTTAGAAAAGGGTAATTCCCTAGAGGGTTCTAGCCTCAAGGTGAATTAAATAAAAGGAAAATCTATTCTAGAAAGTAAATACATTGCATGAAAGTAAATTGCAAGGAATTAAATTGCATGAAAGTAAATCTAAGCTACAAAGCAATAAATGAACAAGAAAGAAAATGAAAAAGAAATAAAAGGAAAATCAACAACTCCTGATCTTAATCTAATCCTCCTTTTGGTCCTTGGATTAGAAGAAGAAAAGAAATTGAAGGGTGAAAAATTTCATTTATTGTGTAACAAAGTTACAATTTTGGAAGGTCTTCTCAATTAAGAGTGACCCTCCTCTCCAAATGGAGTTTTACAAAATATTTCACACTCAAAACACTCGACCTTCACCCTATTTATAGCCATGAGTTGATGTGA
Source organism: Asparagus setaceus (assembly GCA_012295165.1). NCBI lineage: Eukaryota > Viridiplantae > Streptophyta > Magnoliopsida > Asparagales > Asparagaceae > Asparagus > Asparagus setaceus. The sequence goes on from CM022710.1 coordinate 1,435,046, forward strand.
ACCATTGGATCAAACCTAGCCAAAAGGAAGAAATCCACCATTAATCTGAAATCTGTTGGGAACCGATCGGTTGGCGATCGGTTATGCCGGTTAATAACGGTTGGTCAACCGATTGGTTCCCAACGAATTTGTCTTTTCTTGATTTTTCTTCACGAATTTCTCTTGGATCAAATTGGTATCTTGGGCCTTGGTTTGTCTTGATTTGGGCTTCAAATATTGGTAGAAATTGAGAATTTGAGTCATTTGGGCTTTTATTCATTATTTCTTTATTAACCTGCAAAATAAGATAAAAATGATTATTAGTAATATCGTTTATTCATATAACATAGGTAATAAGGGTATAAAAATGTATTTAAAATGTGCTAATCACGCACCACCGAAAGAAGGAGGCGTGCATTCACGCGCCGTGCGAGTTGATCGACTCCTCGAAACGCGTGATCTTCCCGACGACATCGGAAGCTGCAAAAACACGACGAAAAGTCAAATACACAATTGAAAATCAACAAATAAAGTGTCAAAAGCTACATAATCGGCCTTAAACACAAATGGCGACCAGCCGCCTTGACCAGCCCAGGGCATGGCCTTCCGGCCCAGCCATGCGCAACTGCTGGCTATCAATGCGACCCTTGGTAGCCGTATGTATGCCTAGCGGTATGGCGTAACCCTTGCATGGTATTAGGCATCAACCGACCCTTGGCATTTAATGCCATGTGGTATTTGAACCGGCCATGACGCCAGGCGCCAGTCTTAGAACGCCAGCGCCAGTTCGCCACCAGCTCAACGCCGGTTCTAGAGCCCTTCTTCTTCCACGCACGCAGCGAAATAGCAAAACAAAAAGAGGAGAAGAAAAGAAGAAGAAAAAGAAGAAGAAAGAAAAATTTCGTGCACGTACCTCGTTGATCGAAGCGGCCTGAGGAGAAGAAAACAAGACGAAACCACGGTAAAGGGGGCCGGCCTAGGTCGACAGAAAGAAGCCTTGTGGGTATTTATAACAACCCCATATGCACCCAATCCTCTTTGAGCGAGGACTCCTATTTGGCAAGTAGGAATTCTAATTGGAGCCCAAATCAATTCCAATTAGGACTCTAATCAGCCCTAATTAGGAGTCCTAATTGGAATCTTGTTTGAATGTCAAGATGGCCAAATCAGTCCGTTAATTGGCTCCTAATTCCTCCGCTATATTGGGAAAGATTCGAAGGTTTATTGAGGATAACACCTCATGAATTGCATCGGCGCCAATCAGCGTCGCCTAATCCTACTCCAACTAGGATTACGGTATAAATGTTTCCTAATTTATCGAGAAGTTCGGAAGAATATTTTCACAAAAATATTCTTAGGGATAACTTCGATCGTCTTGGATGCATCGGCGCCGATCAGCGCGTCGCCTAATCCTACTCCAACTAGGATTACGAGTATAAAGCTGTTTCCTAATTTATCGAGAAGTTCCCGGAAGAATAGTTTCACAAAAATATTCTTAGGGATAACTTCGATCGTCTTGGATGCATCGGCGCCGATCAGCGTCGCTAATCCTACTCAACTAGGATTACGGTATAAAGCTGTTTCCTAATTTATCGAGAAGTTCGGAAGAATATTTTCACAAAAATATTCTTAGGGATAACTTCGATCGTCGGATTGCATCGGCGCCGATCAGCGTCGCCTAATCCTACTCCAACTAGGATTACAGTATAAAGCTGTTTCCTAATTTATCGAGAAGTTCAGGAAGAATATTTTCACAAAAATATTCTTAGGGATAACTTCGATCGTCGCGGATTGCATCGGCGCCGATCAACGCGTCGCCTAATCCTACTCAACTAGGATTACAGTATAAACTGTTTCCTAATTTATCGAGAAGTTCGGAAGAATATTTTCACAAAAATATTCTTAGGGATAACTTCGATCGTCGGATTGCATCGGCGCCGATCAGCGTCGCCTAATCCTACTCCAACTAGGATTACAGTATAAGCTGTTTCCTAATTTGTCGAGAAGTTCAGGAAGAATATTTTCACAAAAATATTCTTAGGGATAACTTCGATCGTCGGATTGCATCGGCCGATCAGCGCGTCGCTAATCCTACTCAACTAGGATTACGAGTATAAAGCTGTTTCCTAATTTGTCGAAGTTCGGAAGAATATTTTCACAAGAAATATTCTTAGGGATAACTTCGATCGTCGCGGATTGCATCGGCCCGATCAGCGCGTCGCCCAATCCTACTCCAACTAGGATTACGAGTATAAACTATTTCCAAAATTTCAACGAGGAGTGAAAGTCATGTTGACATCGGATAATCATATCCTCCCGATGTAGCTAAACCAACAACACACGTGATGATGAAGGGATTAGCCGAGTGAGGGTTATGAAGTTCCATGTATTACGACGATAGCGTGTAAGCAAGGAGTCCGCCGACATACAGAGAAGTCCAAAAATCTGATGGTTAGTCAAACAACGACCAACCGACACGAGTTACAAACAAAACTCACCCACCAGCTTCGAGTCAAGATAACAAGCGGTCAGACAATAAATGCGGCACCGTGATCTTATCAGAAATCCTACAAAGAACTGGATGGTCTGAAAGAATTGAAGACTTGAAGCTATCTTATGGGACCCTCAGCCGACTGAAGGCCGGGAACCATCATGTCCAAAGCATCCCAGACTCATCAAGAATCGAGACTGAGACGCTTTGGAGGGGGTATCTGTAGGCGTTGAAAAATACTTACAAAATCCCCAAGGCCAACTCGTGACGGGGAGTCGGCGAATGACAACCCATCGAATGATACAGACGTCGAACTTCGGCGAACCTGGCGTCGCAAACCGCAGTTTAAACGGACTTGAGCGGACGATCAGTTCAGGACCGTTGAACGGAGCGAACCAAGAATTAGTCCGGAATCAAGTATAGGCGGAAAACCGAGAGCCAGAAAAAAAAGCAGCGGCGAAAAAGCAGTGGAAAAGCGCCTACCGAAGTGGCGAGTGGCTCGGCCACAATGGCGAGCCACCTCGACAACTTGGTAGAGGTGCCTCGACAAGTGGTAGAGGCTCGACCACCATGGCGAGCCACCTCGACAACTTGGTAGAGGTGCCTCGACAGTGGTAGAGGCTCGACCACCATGGTAGAGCCACCTCGGCAACTTAGTAGAGGTGGCTCAAGTGGCCGAGCCGGTAGCCCATTGTATAAATGGGGGTCTTGTTGGTTGGAGGGATTTTGGGCGGGCTTCCGATTGGATTTTGGGATCTTTCAAAGGCTCGGACTTCGAAGAGTTCTTGCGAGATCTACAGTGTCGGCGCGAGTTGAGCAGCGGCGAGCACAAGTCCGATCAACGTCGGATCTTCAATCAAAAGGTAACGAATTGGTCGAACTCTGATACCCTCTAGATTAAGCCGTCTTAATCTCGGGGATAATATTGTGATTTCTCCTAGTAGATCTCACCGCTCGTGATCCTCTCCTTCGTGAGTGTGATCCCCTCGGTAACCGTTTCCTTCGTGAAGCGAGCCTTTACATCTGTAGTTCGAACAGGGTCTCTACGGATCGGGATTAGCGGTGGTCCACGGACACAATAAGTCCCGACACAGGCAAAGAACCCATAGCGAGGATCCGATATAGAGAGATCCTCGTGTTTGTTCTAAGGATAAAAGTTGTAATCTTTTTATTTTCATTGTAAGCCTTAAAATAAAAGGCGATATTTCTCTTTGAATTTGTTTCAGGCGACTGAAGTTTGTAAGCAAGTTCAAATCAATGACAATCATCCCAACTTTTACCGCGAACATTAACATGTTATCAGAGCAACCCATGTTTCAAACCGGCCCCACTAGCCACAAATTTAAAGAAGATTTTCTAAAAATTCACACTTCTACGTGAGTCCAGATTTCGCCTCATAAAAAAGGCGCATTCAACCTGCGGGGGCATGTTAAAATATAAAAATATAATTCTCAATCATCATCATAACTTTGGAGCTTTGATGTAATGATTAGAGAGGCCTATTCCAAAATATTGTACAATGTGATAAGTTTTGCATTTTGTGACTCTACTCACTACTTCACAAGCAAGCTAATGATAATTGTAGCACAACCTGTAAAAAGTTTATGATATACATAAGTAATACTTCATTAATTGTATATATTGCTTATTAATGTTATGATTGCCATGATTTCATGCAGTTACACAATGAGTTCAGTTTATGTCGAGTGTTTCAAGGCACCCTCCGGTCCTTTGATCGCCGTCCTCCGGTCACCACTGAGGCTGCTTCCTCCTCCACCGTGACTCCGCCGCCAGCCGAAGGCACGAGCTCCAATGATGGCTCGCACTCCGGTAATGACGCCATTCATAGGTCCGAGGATGAGGCAGAAGGCGGAGAAATTGACTGGGACTCACTACTGCTGCAGGATATCGACTTACAGTTGCCGGATTGGGACTGAACACAATCAGTTTTCTTTCTATCATAATGAGAGAGAAAAAAAAGTAAGGGGTAAATTTCACGAAAACCTCGAGAAGTTTGGCCTATTTTTAGATGTATCGCCATGAAAAAATTTGGAAATGCCGCTTAATCTCAATAACGTTTGCATTTTTGTGAATCTGTTTAAGATAACATCCAGTGTTTCGTGATCTGGAAAGATTTCAAGGGTTAAGCGATATTTCCAAACTTTTTTGGGATTAATCTAAAAATGCACCAATTTCTCAGGAAATTTGAGAATTTTTAGCCAAAATAAAATTAAAAATAGAGAAACTAAGAAATCTTCAACAGAAGAGTCAATGTTCCAATAGAAATTATATATCAGAACTCAGCAAGACTTATTAAACCTTAGTTTACATATTTGTGATTTTTATGTATAACTCTCAGTATACTATATCTATGAACATAGTATGTACTATGTAATATGCTCATCTATTCTTATAATAATATGAACAAGACCTTTTTTCCCAAAATTTTTATTGGTCATGTTATAGTGAGATAAATAATCCTCTAAAAGTGCATTTCCTAAAAATATAGAAAACATGATCTTGTGCAAGAAATCAATTCCATTGCTTTCCACGCATTTCATGGAAATGCTAATTCGTTGTTTGTTTCAGCACTACAACAAAGATTGTAAATTATGATATATTTTTTATCTCTACGTGACACATTTTTGTGTCGCACAAATAGAGCGCGACACATAACAAAAGTGTGGTTAGAGTATGTGTGGAGAGCGTCTTTCTACACATGTGCGAATGTGTCACAAAGTCACAACACATATATATGTCGAGCATTGTGACATATATAAGTGTCACAAAACTCGTGACACATATATGTGTCAAGAGTGGTGACGCGTAGTTGTGTCTATACAATTAAAAATATAAAGAGTATCATCATTTAACACTATAACTTCCCACCAGGTCACCCATCTTAGGATTACTCTCACCAAAGCACAATTAACTATGGAGCTTCAAGCTTATACACTATCATAAATATTTAATCATCATCATAATTAAAATCTAAGATATATTATTTAAACCCATTAATAAATCTTCTCACAATTCATATTGGACTATTAGCCTATTTCAATTATATTTAATTGTAAATCTAATGGCACAAATATGTGTCGTGATTTGCCATACTTTTTATTTGTGCTACTATTGTTTTATCTTTTGCAAATAAAATGATACATTTATATGTGTCATAAAATAAGTGTGGATAAATATAACTTTTGTTGTAGTGCAGCTTGAAATTGATGATTGGAAAATGAGAGAGTGTGTGAGAAAGCTAATCTCTAGTTTATTTCAAACCCAAAGAATAAGAAATGTGAGAAGGAGGAAAGGAGTGAGAGTTTGAAGAAAACTAATGTGGCCGTATAATTAATAGAACTTTTTTAAAAGGAAAATACGTCTTTGGCGCACGTAACAACACTAACAACCAACACTACTGCACTTTTGGCGCGTATGAGAATTGAACTCAGGCTCCGGGGAAGCAACACGACTTTTCTATTTGACCTACTGGGCTGCCCGATTATAAATAGGATCGTGTCACCTTCCTGGCTAATTCCTCTCCAAAAATTAGGAATTGAATTTTTTTAGAATTGTGATACTTTCTCCCCTTTATAGAAAGCATTTTTTTTTTTCTGTTGTGAAACAAGTAACGTCATAGAATTCTCTAATGCTCTACAAGTTGCTTTTATTTCATTCACTAGCTTTTCACTTAGTTTCCATTTATTTCGGGCAAACCAAACAGCCCTTAAAAAAGAAGGGAGTCAAGATCGTTAAAAAATGGCTTTTTGTTCCTTTTTCGGCTGGACTTTCTAGTGAATTTCATGTTTGTACTTATCATGGAATATCAGGAAATAGGACAATTTGCGTCATGATGAGGTTGGAATTCGATCTATGGACCTAAGATTGGACGCAAAGTCAAGCGCACCACAACATATGCCAAGGTGATTGATTGCCATTGAAACCGCTTTAAAGATGTGGCTTATGTATTAGTTAAACTTTAAAGAAAGTTTCTGTATTGTGACTATATTTTTGGAAACGAAATGCGTGGGAATTGAGAAAAAAGAGGTTTTATGAAATGCTTGAGAATTGAGGAAAAAGAGGTTTTCATGATGGCAAGTTCCTTAAATAGTAGGTTTGAATTTGTTTTTGATGAGATGAAACAAATATTTCACTTTTTCCTTTACTGTTTTTCATATTATTACATATTTACATGAATAAGGGACTTACTGGCAGGTCATATAATATATTTTTTTAAAGATTAAACATAATAGATAGATCAACATCAAAAAGACAAAAAGACGGAAATAAAGGGAAAGAAAGAAAGAAAACAGATAATGATGGGATGGCTGCATGATAATGTAAGGCTTAATTTCACATAAGCCCCGAACTTTGGTGGTGCTGCACATAACCCCCCTAAACTTTGTTTATCTCACGAACCCCACCAAAAAACTATGGGGTGTCTCACAAAACCTCACTAATTTTTACCGTATCTCACCCAACCCCCTGCCTGTAATTTATAAATAACTAAAATGTCTTTGAGTGAAAAAAAAAAAAATCTCAAACTTTGTCACTTATCATTTACAAGCAACATACACTCTCCCCTAAAATTTGAGTTTTTTCTACTCTAGAAAATTGTTGGTATTTGCAAATTTCATGTTGGTGGGTTGGTTCTTTTTTTTTTTGGATTATGATTATGTAAGATGAACAAAGTTTAGAGAGGATATGTGCAACACCCCAACGATCAGGGGGATTATGTAAGGTGAACAAAGTTTAGAGAGGATATGTGCAACACCCCCCAAAGATCAGGGCGGTTTTGTGAAATTAACCCATACAAAAAACCAGTGGTGTAGTGCAGATTATGACGATGGATTAGTCCCATAATACAGCTAAGCTTGAATGGTCGCCGGTTGAATATTACAGAAAAATTTTACGCTATCCCAAATTAAAGGAAGATTCTCAGGCATCAATTAACGATATAAACAAAGACAAAATCAGAGACAAGATGATCAACGCAAAGAAGAGGAAAAGGAGCTCTTTCCTTTCACACATCAATTAAACTAGGTCCACCCATCTCTTTCAGTCAAAATTTGGCACCAGAAACAAAACATCAACAACAGACTTTTATCTTACTAAATTTATGAAATCCAAAGCTCAGGCCAATTATGAAACAGTATGCAGCCTCTGAACAGCTTCATATTTCTCAAACCAATTATTACAGGGTAAGACGTATATGATTTTTTCCGTCTTTCTTCATATGAGCTCAGCGAAGTTACATGAGAGTATATGTACAGTACGATACATGGAGGACTAGTTCGTCTCCTTTTATCATCCTACAATCAGTTCTTCTCCCTTGGAGATAAAAGCTATAGTCTTACCAGTCTTCGTCGAGACTAACTCTGTGGAAACACAGAACGGTGACGACCAAAATGAAGAAGGACGTAAACTCTATGAACATTGCTCCAGTCTCGATCAAGTGGGCGTGTCTGAGGATCACAGGAATAGCTATGCTCCCCACAGTGGATGCACCAGTTAGGAATTTAGCAGCATTTATCCAACTGTTAAATTGTAACAGAAACTATTAGAAATGCTCAAGACAAGTATTATGTTTGCTTTGGTATTTTAGAGTGTGTTTTTGAGTGAATTTTTGTCAATTTGTTAAGAAATTGAAGTCATCGCAGAAACTTCCTGTAGTCGTTGCACTTGAGATGTTGGTTTCCACCTTGTTGAAGTGAAGGGCCCCCATCAGCCTTACAACAGGTATCTATCCAGTCTCCATCAGGAATGCTTTTTTCATTTGTTTTTTTTGGGGAGACGGAGGGACTAGTCTTACTCCATCAGGCATGCTTTTTTCATTTGTTTTTTTTTGGGAGACGGAGGGACTAGTCTTACAGTATGAACTCATAAGGAAGGAGGCAGAAATTACCAGACTATGGGGAGGAAGTTCTCCAATAGGTAGAAAGAACTTCACTATCACTATGTAAATCAATTACCTCTGTGTCTTAGGCTCGAGCCTATATCGATGCATCGCGACATAACTAAAACCTCAGACACAGGGAGAAAGTGGTGAACAGGCAGAACTTGCTCATATTGTCATCAAATTAGTTCTAAATAGTCAATATCTTACATCTACCCCACTATGGTACAGCTCTACCAAAAAATGTGGGTTTCTCTTTCTATATAGCCTATAGAAAACTCTAAAGGACTTATAGGGGCAATTACAAATGCTTTAACAACATATAACTCCTATTGTTGGAACACACTCTTCAATTTGTACGTGGCAACAATCCCCTTATTTTAGGTTATTTTGCCCTTACAACACCTTTTTAGAGTTGCAACAACATTCAACCAAACAAGTATATTGAAATTCGGATGTGATCGGACTTCAACTACTCCAATCCAAACACACCCTATATACTGGGTTTGTATTCACCCCGGTCTTGATTTATTTAGTGATTGGCAGTTTTCTAATTAAATTTTCAAATCATAAACAATTTTGTATTTCCCACATGTTTTGAAAGAATGGTCTATTTTATATCTGATGGAAAAAAGGAAAAAAAAAAACTGATGGGTGAACTTAATTAATCTTTTTCTCCTTTTTTCTTTGAAATGTAACTACTTAACACAGTATTACAATCTTCATGCGCAAGGGAACTAAAGATGGACATATATCAAAGAATTTAAGTCAGTAACAAACTTGAAATAAAATGCACTTACGCTCCACCCTCATTGCTGGTTAGGAACTGAGTGGACCCACCTCCAAAGAACAAACAGGGCATAGGCACCAGCACATACATTAGAGCTGAAGAAAGAGAAACAGTGTAAAACATTAGTTTGTTCGTGAAGCACCACGCCAGAAAGCCAAATGCAGCTTTATTGATCTAATGTTTACCTGATAACATCGGCCACCAATTGTTGTACAAAGCACAAGCCTGTCAAAAATTGAAATGTTTCTATAAAATAGCCTTTTTCTCTTAGCTAATGAAAAATGACAACTAGCAGAAAGTCAGAAATCAATGCTCGTACAAATTTGATCTTCAAGTTTGTAACATACTCTCACTGAAACAAACTCAGTCTAGCTTAGAAGAAAATAAAAAATGCAGCTTAATGTTTTTAATCTTCAGATAAATAACAAGGTTTATAACTAGGAAGACTTTTAGTCACGATACTATACAAATAAAGACTTGCCGAAATAAGCTTCCTTGCAATCTGCTTTTTAATAGAATGATATGGCAGAGGTTTCAAGGTGCATTAGTTTCAACGGATCACACAAAAATACTTTCTGAAGTCCATCCTTTTGAAAACTTTCATTGATCTGGGAAGATTCAAAAGAGTGCAAATCGCTGTATTCTAAGATGTATATATAGGATTCAATATACATGACTCAAGTTACTCTTATTTGGGATCAATACATAGACACGTAGGTGCATCTGTTAAAGAGGATAATTCCAACCAGCTAGATACCCATTGAGCAGTTACTATAACAAATAGCATGATGATAGCAACAAATCTTTATGCTCGTAATATGCAGCAAAATTTATCTTCCTCTGAATCAAAAAGTAATTTAGTGTGAATAGACTTCACATGCTAATTCCAGAGTCACACTGACGAGAGGACAGGACCGTACAAGGCTTTTAAGTGAAGAAACAGGTATCATGAACTTCACAAGTCAACTGAATACAGCACAAAGCTTGAGAATGTAAAGTTTCATTAACTTTCACACTGGAGTGAAATAACAATGTTCTTAGTGAGTTACTTGTATTAGACTAACAAATAGGACCGCAAAACATTGTCATGTAACGTAACAAATTGGGCTGCAAAAGATAGTCAAGTAACACAAGAATCTCATCCTCAAAGTTCATGCCCCTAAAGTGATCTACATGCTTGATCCTCATTAACTTTATTTTACTCAATACGAATTACTTGGAATATAGCACACAAGCTTTAATCATTTTTCTGACACAATTTTTCTCTTTGTACAGCCTACAACTCAATCCATTCTATCTCCTCTTCTTAGGTTAATAATAAACAAGTAAATGAATGCTATGATTTACTCCTCGTTTTATCACAGTTGATATATTGATAAGAAATCTAATTTACAAGGAAGTCTAATATTGTTATTAATTTATTTGTTGTGCTTGCACTAGTATAAACTAAGTGAAGTTTTGTATTAATACCCGGTTAAATCAATATCTTGTTGGCTTGCAAATTAATATATAACATACTAAGTCTCCCAAGCCAAAATTTTACCAAATTATTAAACAACACATTTGTTGATAGTTTTAAGCACATAAATTTTAGTTCTTTCTCTATTATAACTAGAAGACTAACAGGGTCTTAACAAAGAAAAGGACACTTGTTGTTGGTCTTCCATGTACTTTGACCACTAATTACTAGCAACCAAACCCTCCAATGGGTTTACGTAAGAAAATAAAATAAAATAAAAGGATCAACAGACGAGCAGAGCATCACCTAAAACTCATCAAATAAGTTGCAAAAGTTCTCAGCATGCACATCTTGGGAAGCATTCACCTCATGCATCTATTATCAAACTTTTAATTTCAATTGATTCAAATCCTAAGGCTCTGTTTGGCAAATTGTATAAAATTGGGCCAGGACCAGTCCTGGCCCAGTTTTATGTTAAACTGGTTTCTATTTTGAACCGGGGGGAGGTGGTTCAAAATAGAACCAGTTTAGTGGCCCATTTTTGGCCTAAGAAAAACTGGGCCAGCTTTGGCCCAATTTTTCCCAATCAAGATTCTCCTCAAAATTGGACCAGGTTTGAACTTGGTCCGATTTTGAGAGATAGCCAAACAGGACATTGCCCATAAGTCAATCCAACCCAAATCGGTCTTTATGAGTCTACGACAATCATCTGTGTCTTATAGCAATTCCAAGTCCTCAAGACACTAGCTTCTATCCAATAAGCGCAGAATAGCAACATTTTAACAGAACAGCTTCAGGGATCTATTTATATCCTTAAATCTTCTTGAGCTTAGACCGTGATTGCTTGGACTTCTCAAATGTGAATCATGGAAGTCAAGTAGGCTCTGACACCAAGCCTACATTCAAAATTCAACTTTTGGTAAGAATATGGATATAACATACTTCTAGGACACAAAAAGAGTCCATTTCCATACAAAAATTGGCCATTAGCATCTGAAAGAGGGTTGTTACATACATGTGCTGACTAACAACCACAATTCCACTTGCTCTTTGTAATCATAACAACCACAATTCCACTTGCTCTTTGTAATCAAGGGGTTCTCATGGGGGCTATACTATAATGCAATCAGAAACTGTGAGTCTGAAATCTGAATGTTCAAAGAACAAAATTTTCACCTTTTCCATCAAAAGTTAATATGTTTAACAGATATTTTTCCGGAAGGAAAGATGAATTTCATATTTGAAACATGGTCAAACAAATAAGTTGAAAACAAAGAACAGTACCCATAAAGAGCAATCACTTTGTTTTCTGCTTGTGAGAAGGGAGTAAAAAGGCAACCATGATTGCAAGATAGTCCCCTAATTAATGCTTGAAAGGAAAGAAATGATTAAGAACATACAAGGAGTTGCAAGGGAGACAAATTCTAGAGAACGAATATTAAAAGCTACTTATCACTGTAAGTATCATGAGATGTTCGTAAGTGCTAAAATCATTACTTCCTGAAATAACAGAATAAACATCAAATTAACAGAGTAAAGAAGTTGTACCAGAATCTGCAATAGAATGCTAGATGAAAACATAAATGCAAGACCAGCAAGCCTGCATGTTAAACAAAGTTTCAACAAAGAAGTTAACATAAGATATGAGAAATTTATACAATTGGAATATGGGACTTACACTATTGAAGTTAATCAGCATATGAGATTCCCGCACATGCATCCAATGCCACAACATGGGGGAAAAATAAACAAATTAACGTGAGCCACTTAAAGAAACTTGAGAAGTAATAAATCAGAAGTACAGCATTGTCAGGCAGTAAATTACATCACCACCACAGTTAAACGAAACATCTAACTATACATGCTCAACCCTGTTATCCAGATGAGCAAGTTTTTGGCTGCAGCACGTGGATCACAGTGAATAGAGTGAAAATTGGCTGCCTGACAATATATTTTGCCTATGCGTTTTATTGCGTAATATATCTGAACGGACAGGTGCTAGTTTAACTGTAACCAGAAGTCCTAGTAGCAACAATCTGAGAATGACTTCATACTCTTTAGCACAGATTAGTGATTACTATGTGAATGCTTGAGTTACGACAACGGACCCACTCCCAAATCTTCTATTACACCTTACAAGTTCTATAATATTAGATTGGTTAAAGAGGAACCATAGTCATATCGGAGTCCTTAGAAAGCTTAGCAAAAATAAATTCCTAGGAAAGTTCTTCACTAAAGATACATACGCCATCTCAAATCCTTACATGACAACCTTCAACTGCAACAAAATGGCTACCACGCAGAATCCCTCACAATGCGAGTGTAACATATATGCTATTATCATCGTAACGAGTAAACATGCTCTTTAACTAAATTAAACACCTCCATGTTCATTTTAGCATCAGAGAATCAAGATTTCTATTGTATCCAGAGAAAATATTTCCAATACAATATTTGGGACTCTTCAATCTGAAAGCTCCCAACTTTGTTACCGAATTAAAAAAAAATTTAAATAAAATATAACTCCAGACTTCTACGAGCTAACAATTTCGAAAAAATTGTTTCGAGTTGAAAACCCTAGAATCCGGCATTCCTCAGATTACGACCACTTGAGCTACAAATACTCCTCAAAATCGAAGGAATCGATCTCTCTCCAATTACATCAGCTCATCATCTCTCGACATTTAATCAGTCGCAACGAATATCTAATGGATCCGAATTCGGTTCTAAAACCTAAATCGAGCTCCTTTTATTTTATTTTATTAAGACTATAAAATAATTGAAAGTTTTATATATAAGAGCCCTCGATTCAAAAAGTTGGTCGATGAAAGAGAAATACGATGAAGAGAAGGTTACCTTCGACGGTCATCGCCATTTCTCGCAGCGAGATCGAGGAGAGTCCAGTCCAGAGCAGGACTCTGAAGAAAGGCCAATATTTTTCTCCCCCAAAATAAAATAAAATAAATAAATAAATAAAAAGGGTTTGGAGATGGTGGAAGTGGCTTACGTGGCAGTTAGAAGTAAGGTCTGAATGCTGGCCTAATAGGCCTTGATAGTGATGGGCCGGCCCACTTACTTGAACCTCGAGAAAAAAATAAAAATAAAAATTTCCCACCGAATTGGCCTTGATATTGATGGGCCAGCCCACTTACTTGAACCTCGAGAAAAAATTAAAAATAAAAATTTTCCCACCGAATTAGATTTTGTCTACTTTCTAGTCCGCATGGTTAGATTTGTGGGGAAAAAAGAAAAACATTTACTAAAATGCAATTTTATTAGAAGGTTGATTGTAATTTGTCTTTGAGTACAAATGTGATGTAAAGATAAATGCTTAATTTAGAATTGATTACAGCATCACTAGAACTATGACAAAAATATTAGTCTCTCCGCATTTTTTAGCGGTGAAGAGGATCCCTAGTTTATTTATTTTCATTTTTTTATTGATAACCCAGGCCGAATTGAACCCAAAATCTTAGGAGTCATATTGGAACCTCTCAACCGTTCGGATCACCCGCGATGGGTAAATCTAGTTTATCTTTGAATCATTCAAGTTTTGAGTACCATGATCCCCATCCCCTGCAAATAGTTATTACCAAAGGTTCGACGTGCTGTATATTTCCTTGAAAGTTAGGGTTTTTTCCTAGAAACCACCTTACTAATAGGGTAATTATACTGAAACCACCTTTTATTTTCAATTTATACACAAACCACCTAAAAAGTTGATTTTTTTTGCAATCAACCATCTCCTAGTCAAATTTTCACTAAAAAACTAAAAATAAGCTTTAAAATTTCAACTTCAAGGAATGTGAGTTGTATCCTAATAAGATCCAAATACTAAAAAAATGTGTCATGTACATTGAATGTGAGTTTTTTAAGGGTAATTTTGGGTTTTAAATGAAGAATTTGACTGGGAGGTGGTTGATTGCAACAAAAACCAACTTTAAAGGTGGTTTATGTATAAATTGAAAATGAAAGGTGGTTTCCGTATAATTACCCTATTTTTAAGGTGGTTTCTAGGAAAAAAAACCCTGAAAGTTAATAGCAAATAAGCTCTGACTTGGTCAGGATAAATGTCATGGCTTATGTGTACCTGTAAGTTTAAGAGTTAATGTTTAAAAAAGCATAAAAATACAAGATTAAAAAACATATTGACAAAATACAGCATTTGGGTTAACTAATTACCACAAGATAACCTTCAAATTCTTCTTGTCCAACAATGATTGTCTTTGTGTCCGCATTCCACATTGCCATCCACTCTTTCCCTTAAGTTTGTTAATTAATTTCATTCTACAAGTAAGAGTTTGAAGGTGACTCCGTACATTACCTTCAGTTATGTTATATGATATTTCTTATTAAGCTCTCAAAGAACTGCATTGAATACTTGAGGCTTAAAACCTTTGCCTGTCTTCCCATTATTTCTCACTAAATCAGCCAAGAAATTGATAAAAAAAACCTGCTAACATGCGGAGGCCAGAACTCTGGAACAAAATATTTATACACAAATTTCGGTTTATATTCCCCTCTTAAATATCTCATTCACATATATTTCCCTTCTTCTTCAAGAACTAGCAACAATCAAAACAATGGAGTCAAGACATGTATAATATCACGCGCGCGAACGCACACACAATATAACAAGTATTACAACAGTTAAATAGACTAGTAAAACACATCACAAACAAAATTTAACATCTGGAACAATAACAACGGCCTTGCAACAATATGCAACTTGAAACAATATGTATGCGAGTATCACACACATAAGACAGCTGCTCGTACAATAATATTCTCACAAAGCCGGACAAGCATTAGTCTTTGTCTCAGGCCACCTGATTACTTTACAGAGAACTGCATATGATTAATGTCTTGAACTGGAAAGTAATAAACCTGCTGTTTTGCTACATGGCCAAGGAACTATGCACAAGCTGTAGATATATAATAAGGTTAGCACTCATATCAATTTCATAGTCTTATCCTCTCCAGCTCTATACGTGTGCTCTCCGTAGCAACTGCTGCAGTGCAGGGAAGGATCATCTCAAGAATGCTACAAACAAAAATTCTTCCAAAACTTCATGAAAGTTTAACAGCATGCGTTAGCATATGCAAAAAATGCCTTCCCAGTTTCGATTGATTACCTCGATATCATCATTCCAGAGCTCAGCCGTGCAACCTAATTTGCCTTGCATGGAGATATTTAAGCTTCGTGAGCTCCTTCCTCCGCTTTCTAGCTGAAGCGGCTGTGAAAGGATCTACATGTTTCTTATACAATGAAATAGATGTTGCTTGTGATTTCTCTGCTACAGCATCAAGTTTGAACCCCCCTTCTTGCCCTTCTCTGTCTACTGAACTAGGAACCAGAGCTACACCAGGATCGTGTTCGTGTTCATCGATTTCTGTTGGCATCTCTTCAAGGTTGATATCAGCATTCTTCCCTTCATGATCAATGCCTTCTGGTTCAGTTGATAAAATGTCGGTTTTGCTTCCAACTTGTAGAGATGCTCCCTCTAAATTGGGACATTGTCTAAAGCGTTGCTGATTAGTAACAAGTGCTACATGTTTATTGGATGCTTGACAACCAGGTTGATAGGATTCAGAAGTTTGATGAAGTAAAGGATAGAACCAAGCACACGATGGCACATAAAAGATGGCCCTCGGCTCACCAGCTTTACTAGAACCTTCTCCCTCGTAAAATTCTGTGCTGCCGGGAGCTACTAATGAAAGCTCAGTAGAAGGGGATGTTGTCTCCAAGCATCTCGGAGCAATTTCTGCTCCAACATCAACTTCAGATTTTACTGCTTTGGCCACCTGCAGAATATAAAAATAATCTCAAGGGAACTAAAATGAGAAACAAGAGCATAGGAAAATGGATATTCATCATGGAAATATTTTGATGAATATCAAAGGAATGTTGGGTCTCACTTGCTCTTTTAATTCTTTATTTCTGTCTCTCAATGAAAGATACTCTTTCATCATCAGATCCTTTTCCTACTTCAAAACAGATGTTGCACAATTACTAATCTACTTTTACGAAATGATCAAGTAAGAGAGTAAGAACTATCCACATCACAAACAGTATAGTACCCATGAACTTCAGTTGACACATAAATTTACTACCAAATTGTAGCTTCCTTGAACAAGGAAGTTCAAATCTTTGACATACCACTTTCATATTCTCGTTCTCCAGTGACAAATCAGCAACTCTTTTGACCAACTCCTCACGAAGGGCCTGCATAATAAAATGTAATACCATCAAAATCTGTCTTGCAATGAGCTGAAAATGCACAATTACATTTGCATTGGGTATGTGGTTTCATTTTGTGTGCTCAGCTTACCTGTCGCCTTCGAATCGTTTGCCTAGCAGACTCTCTATTGGCGAGAACCCTGCGTATTCTTCTTGCTTCCTTCTCAGCCTATGAAGTAGGAATATCAATCT